>JAINUG010000007.1:1320000-1972500 GCA_029706075.1 Aldrovandia affinis
TGGAACAAGGAGCAGGCCCAATTGGCACAAAGTGGTGCCTTGTGGTGCATATGCTGTCTGGAGTATGCCCACTAACCCAGTGAGTGTTCCAGGAGGGAAGAAGTGGGCTGGAAAGACCCAAAGGAGGCACAAGAAATTAAAGAAGTCAGAGAGAAAACTGGCCACCCCTGCTCTGTGGTGCCCCCTAGGGAAAAGAGGAAAAATATCCCAGGTAGGCCACATAAACAGCATAAAAATGAAGCAGAGAAATATGCTGTTTTAGAGACAGAGTTGGGAGAGGCGCAAGATGTGATAAAGGGCCAAGATGAAGTGATTCATAAACTGGAGAAGTGTTGTCAGGACCAGAGGGAGGACCTGGTGAAGAACCAGAGACGGGCGGCCATGGTGGAGGACCGATGGCGAGTCACCCTGCGGGAGGTCCAACAACTAAAAGATGCCCAGACTGAACTGTACCAGCTGAAGGTGGAGTTGGGGACCTTGGAGGAGCGCCACCTGCTGGCAGTGGGGAAATTGCGGGAGGAGCACATTGACTCCCTGAGAGTGCTGGGAATCATGGCTGGGGAGCTGGAGAAGGACAAAGCATCCCTGGGCGATGAAGTGAGGCAGGTAGAGGCCCACAACCTGGCGCTCGAAGAGCGGGTGAGTAACCTAACTAAAAAGTTGGAGGAAAAGAACCGACAGTGTCGGGACATCCAGGAGTCCCAAGACCAGGCTAAAGAGGAATATGCCAGGGCCTTGGAGGATGTCCAGACCAGGCTCGCCCATTAGGAGGCGGAGCTAAGGAGAGAAGCGTAGAACCATGTGTCCGAGGCGGAGCAACTCCGGAGCCAAGTGGAGCAGGAGAGTGAGGGAAGGCGGGAGCTGGAGGCTCAGTTGGAAGAGGTGAAGTTTAATCTAAAAGAACAAGAAACAAAGATTTTTGTTTTTCAGGAACTGCACCAAACCACCTCTACAGCCCTCCTGACTGAAAGAAAGAAAAATGAAGAGCTCCCTATACTGCAAGAGGAAATACAGGTCTTGAGCGAGAGACTGGACCAGAAAGAAGCCCAGCAGCGGGCCACAGAGAATTAATTTCGTCAAGTATTAAAAATACAAACCGAAACTCTACAGGATCAACTGGACGAGGTGAGTGAAGAGCTTGAGCGTGCAAAACGTGTGCCCGGTGTACAAGATTCTGCCACACAGGTGGAGCTCTCACAGCCAGTGGAGCCAGCAGGAGGCAATGACCAGACATTGGAGTTGGAGTGGGATGGATGGTCTTCAGTCCCACTCAGCCTGCAGGACCTTGGAAGGGGACTAGAGGAGCAGTATGTGGAGGATGAACTGTGGGGGGACCACAGTGTTGAAGAGGGTCTCTTGACTATGGCTGAGGAGGCCTGGTTGAAGGCCCAACCATCTCCTGATGTGGTAAGTCTGTCGCTGTCACTAAAGTTGAGAAAAGTGAAGTTTAGAAGTTCTCACCTGAAGAGAAAAGCGAAACAAAACAGGCTGCCATGTAAAGGAAAGGAACATGGGAAATGTTTATGGAGAGGAACTGTGAAGGTGAAGAAAGTTAAAGATAAAGAGAAACATGTTTCGAAGAGAATGTTTTCCCAGGTGGCTGAACCTGACCACATAAAAGCAAAGTGGCAGTGGCAGAAAAGGCCAAAGAGAGGACGCCAGATGACAAAACAGCACAAAGTGTACCGGAGGAGCCATGGAGGGCTGATGAAGACCAGAGCAGGAGTGGTGACCGCTCCGTCCGTGGAGCCCAGAGCCGGTACACCCATATGACCACTTGGAGGCGGTCAAGGTGAGCAACTTGCGTCACTCAGTAATGTCTGCCAGATGTTTTTTCAGGCAAACGGAGACTATGGAGTCTGGACATTTGATCCCGGTGGAGCACTGCCTGAGTGGACCGGGAGAGGGGGACCTTCCTGGTGGCCGATGGACATAGGCCGCTCAACCCTCCCGAGG
This sequence comes from Aldrovandia affinis, assembly GCA_029706075.1. Lineage (NCBI taxonomy): Eukaryota > Metazoa > Chordata > Actinopteri > Notacanthiformes > Halosauridae > Aldrovandia > Aldrovandia affinis. The sequence continues at coordinate 1,321,957 of JAINUG010000007.1, forward strand.
TCAGAGCTGAGGAGGAGGGTGTGTGGCAGCCCAAGGGGCTGCACAACAAAATGGCTGCCTGGCCTACAACACATGGGAGCCAGGAAACACTACATTTCCCAGCAGGCCACAGTCACACCTGAGCAAACTAAAGGCAATGGGACTAACGAACAGCTGAAGGCCATTTCAAGGCCTATTTAAAGGGCTGAATCCCGTTACACTGGGAGAGGAGTAGGAACGTGAGTGGGAAGGAGTTGCTGTGTGAGTTTGGAGAGTAAATACCTGTGAAGTCTTTTGACCAGCTAGGATTTGGAAAGAGTGTTGGAGTGTGTTTGTTTGTTTGGAAAATTGGATCGCTTTGGATTTTGACTACGGACTGGATTGCGGAACTGACTTGGATTTGGAATTGGAACGGACATTGACAACGAGATAAAGATTGCAGACTTTGTGTTTGTATTCCCCCGAATACCCCGCCCTTTGTTTTGTGTAGTGTTTGTCAACAAGATTATTAGTTTAATAAATTATCATTTTGTTTATATTACTGCCTCCTCTGTGTTCTTGAACTTGCCTACGCCCTCTGCAAGGTCCGTGTGTGTCGCCCAACCCCTGGGGACACCACAATACACACTGTATATGAGTGTTGTATATTATCTTTTGGTTATAAAAACGTCATGCCAGTGGTTCTCAAACTCTGGTCCTGGAGTAGCACAGTGTATGCTAGGTTTCCTTCCAACCATAATTGCAATTCCTGAAGTGTAACGAGCTGTTAATTGTTTTTAATTCGACACTTTTAATATCTGCTGAGGGATGATTTAGCATCACCCTCTTAATGCCACATTGTCAGAAACAGATATTCATGTTAAAATATTCAATAATTCATATATAATTTAAGACTGACTTTGAATCAGTTTGTCAGACAATCAATATTTTCATTTCTCATTTCTGTAATGTGCTGTTTAAAATGATTCCCTTTGAAAAGAGGTTACATTTTTAATTGATGTATTGATAGACCTTGTATATGCTGAAATTGCAGACACCTGGTCATCGAAACTACAATGTCTGGAAAATAACAAAGACAAAGCAAATGGTAATGAGCCATGCCTGCATTGTGCTAAATTATGTTTCAGAACAAAATGATCTAAACACTTGTTTTCGACAACCTTAATTATACAAGAGATTGGTTGAAATTAAAACCAGCATACATGGTGATACTGCAGGACCAAGTTTGAGAACCATGGCTCTATGCAATGTGTCTTATGCTTGTTATTTTTATACATTTTTTATTTTATTTTATTCTTCATTTTTCCCCCCACTGTTAGTATCCAATTATCCCCTCCCTCGTATGAGAACTCGCTGCCGTAGTCTGGCCAGTAGCGAGCGCTGTACTGCCTCCTCCGAGCCAGTACCCGCCGAAGCTGAAGCCTGTCACTGACACACAGGTCTACTCATATATGCAACGAGCTCATATCGGCTTTTATCCCTCCCCCCTCCCTGGGATGGACAGCCAATTGCCGCCCTCTGGTGGCAATCACTCCCGTACCAGAGCCGAAACTGGCGCGACCGGTGGAATCGAACCCTGATCGCCGTGGCTAGCGTTGAACGCTTTTATCATTAAACCACGCGGGAGGCCCTGATGCTGTTTTTTAAAACTTTGTAACAATGTCTTTTGCTATGTCCCTGACAAACAAAACAAAAAATCAGGAGATTCACATGAGCGCCTTGATCATTATTTTGGCCCATGCACTGACAACTCTTCCAACACACAATGCTTGGATACCTGCTACTGTACTGCGACTACGTTGGTCTACTTCAAACAATGTATTTACCACTGGGCAGGCTGCTGAGAATTCAATCAAACCTTCTCTTTGAATCAACAACCAAATTAATTATTTGCAGATGTACGCAGGACTGTAGGCTACTTAAAATTGAGGTAATTTTTGAGCGGAATTTGTCTATTACAGTTTCTGGCCACAAAGGGAATGTTGCTTTTCTGTACAGAAAAATGTCTTCTCAGAACCCTCAGAAACCTTTGATTACACCAAATTGGTATGGGTAGTGAAAACATGAGTTTGTACATTTTTAAATGAATAAACTGCATTGACTTCATGAGACTGATAGCTTATATGGTGGACAATTCCGGTCCTGGAGGGCCGGTGTGTATGCAGGTTTTTGTTCCTACCAATTAACCAGGCTCAATTAACTAATTAGCTGTATGCATTAATGCCGGTTCACTCTCAGATTATATTACAGTAAACATTTCATACAGGGACACAAGAACAGTCGTCAGCTGTCATTCATGAGTTTAACAGAAAACCTAGCTAAAATGTCAGATCATGTAAATCACAGGTGTCAAACTCCTTCCATCAAGGGCCGAGTGTATGCAGGTTTTTGTTGCAACCAATGCACTACATCAGGTGATTTCACTAATTAGCCCACTTCTTCAACCAAGGGAGGGACCTAATTGAAATCACTTGGAGTAGTGCATTGGTTGCAACAAAAACCTGCATACACTCGGCCCTCGACGGAATGAGTTTGACACCCCTGATGTAAATGATTGGGGCTAATTAAAAGTAGCAAAAGTTGGCAGGAAATCCAGAAACCGATACAGCCCTCTTTGCCCATCCCTGCTTTGGAATGAATAAATTGCATTGACTTGATGAGACTGATAGCTCAGGAGCTCAGAGGGTTGACCAAACAAGTCCAAGACCAATTATTAGTAGTCTAATAATACTGTATGACATTTCTGCCCTCCCTGTTTGGAGTGAAATTTAGATGGGACCCTTGGGAGTTCCAACTTTATGTTCACGCCATCTTGATTACCAATCTTTTGGGCTGGGGATGCCAAACGGCACGTTCAACTACCAAAACAATTTCACCACAAATGGGCAGTTGCTGGCATTGACAAATGTATAATGCTATCTCTCTGGAGATTAATTACCGTTATCATTATTATAGTTTTCTCTGAGAATTAAAGTTAGTTTTGTTCGGTAAACTAGCCTTGATCTATACCAGTACCTGAATATAATACAATGCCTGTTATGACTGAATATGGCCAATGGAAAATATTTACTTCTGGAAGAAGTTCATTTTTCTCTTGTTAATGGAATGATAAGCGACACATTTAATTTTGCTGTCATCATTTTTCTTTGGATTGGGACACAGTCGGGATGCTTCAGAGATTTCTTCTTCAGATCAAAGAGCTCTAATTAAACTGAAAGGGTACAAAATGAGGCAGGGCACAAACTCCGCACAATACCGAGTTGATAACAGGAGCTGAATTTAGCCACATCAGTAGTTTACGGGGAGATTGCTCACTGTGGCACCACTCTCAATACAAGACCTGGAGTCTGATGCAATTCAGCTGATTTTACAACTTAATTTATTCATTTTGCGCCACCTCCAGAAAATATAATTAAATACTTATCACTGTAAGAGTAAGTCAGTTTCATTACAAAAACCCCCACAATTGTCTATTTACAAAGTCAAAGTATGTTGCCTTAACAGAAATGTGACAATGGAAATCTCAACATCTCTGAAGATTAGTATCCATATAGTAGTCCCTTGCCAGCTATTTTTGATTTGGCATATTTTATCAACTTGTTTCACCAGCGGCAGTGTGACCACCGCCTTGACTGTCCTTTATTTGATGTGGATTTCATTGGTCCAGATCTGAATGCTCATTCTCCTGTCACTGGAATGCGTCTTGTGTCCTCTGCCTAGCAACATACATCGGTGTGTGGAAGCAGCTGTCACATCAAAGACACGTCGGGTGGAAGGCTACAGTCATAATAAGTTTATTGCCGACTGAGGTACAAAAGCTTCCTGGCACTGTGGGAGTGATCAGCACCTTTATGCAAATTAACACCTGAGATTCTCAAAATGCATGTTTTTACTCGTAAAACATTTGCCAAATGTTTGTAGTGCTACACGAGGTTGGGGAATTGACTGCAGAAACCTCCGTTTGCTAAGGAGGGACTGTGTGACAGCATGTCAAGAGCAGGTGCCAAACAATGTCTGCAGGAAAGGCTGCTGTCGTTAATTGTTTCTCTGTTCAGGTGCAAGGTAGCTGCCAGTGTGTTTGTATGATTAGCACCTATATCTGCAGTTAGCTAGCTTTGCTTGAACACAGGGCTTTCCATGGATATTTTTAATCTTGATTTTAATTTACATTTGTCTCCCCAGGATCACTCCCTATAAAATAACTCTGCACAGGACTTCTTTATTGCCACATTTCATCCTAATCCCCCCCACATTTTGTCTAAAAAAAGAAGCCCTGTTCCTGCTCACCGAAATGGATGCCTATCCTGCCAAAGGTAAAAGGTCAATTGATCAAAATACCCTGACCTGGTGGCGATTTTAGACCCTATTTAAGGGGGCTTTAGCTCCCTTGTCTTTCATCTTAGCCCCCCTGAATATTTTCTTGATATCTAATTTTTAAAATACCACAGATAGAGAGTGGTATTTCAATTTTGAGAGCGACCACCATTGTGGTGTTTTTGTTTTGGGGGAATGTAACAGTAAATTAATAAAAAATGTAGGCTTGTTCTTTGCATGTGTACATCTCACATTCTCATTGGGGGCTGAGCCCCCCTAAAGGTAAAATCCTAGAATCACCCCTGCCCTGCCCTATCCTAACAAACAAATAAGTTTGATGTCTCAACACAATACAGCAAAGAGCACAATTATTCACAGCAGCCCAGCAATTAATTAAAGATTACAGTCCTTCACACTGATAACTCTGTATTTTCAGTTTTGATTTGCAGCCAATAAAATGGCAATATGCATTATGTTTAAAGGGGCATTGAATGCAATCATGATGTCATAAAGCATCTTGCTGTGAGCTGAACCGCATTAGGCAAACACCATTAAAACAGCGTAAGTAAAAAAAGTATGGCCTAATGTATCAAAATGCATCGTTTTATTGAATCAGTAGAATGCATTGTGATTTGTGACAAAGGTTATGCTGAAATTGGAGTGCCTGAAGAGAGGGAGAGAAGCAACGTTATCGGACAACATCTTGCGGACGTTTGAATTATTAAATACATTTAGATTCTCTTGGCGACTCTTCTGATCGTTGCAACTCTTCTGAAGCGGAATAAATTGTCCAAACCGCCCACAAACATTCAAATATGATTTCCCGATCCTGTTGTGGGGCTCTACCCCCTAATCCTCGATTTAACAGAGACCACAGCTCTCGGATAAGCTTGCATTTCTCAACTGTAGGCTAATTCAGAAAATAGAACTTTGTATTGTATTTTGGAAGATTGCATTTTACTTGATTTGGCGAGCATTATATGCTAATTGACAACTTGATTTTCACACAGTTTTTATACAGTGTTTATATTTAAATAAGTGTTTATATATATATATATACACACTACTGTTCAAAAGTTTGGGGTCACCTGCTGGAAACTATTTTTATCTCATAATTGACAATGCTTTACACCGTATACATTTCTGTAAATACTTTAAAATGACAAAAAACACATGTAACAATGAACAAAATGAACATCAAAGAAATGTTCAAGAAAATTATATTGAAAATTGAATCTTGGATTCCTCAAAATAGTCACCCTTTGGCGTGAGAATAGCCTCACAAACAGTGGCCATTCGGTTAATAAGTTTTAGCAGGAAATCACCCGACATGTTTTCCCAGCTATCCTGCAGCAATTCCCAGAGAAACTTGTGGGTTGCTTTGCTTTGACTCTTCCTTTCCAGTTTGTCCCATACAAGTTCTATGGGATTGAGGTCTGGACACTGGGCAGGCCAGGTCTTTAGTTTGAGTTGTTGTTCACATTCCTCCTTCACCAGATAGTTCTTGCACAACTTCAAGGTGTGTTTCGGGTCGTTATCTTGCTGAAGAATGAAGGAGTGCCCGATTAGCCATAGTCCAGATGGAAGGTGACCCCAAACTTTTGAACGATAGTGTATATATATATATATATATATATATATATATATATTTACACATCTGTCATCAACAAAACTAAATTACTGATATGTCACATTTGTGCCACAATGGAACAGGATTAATTTATCATATAAATGGGTTGGATTGTCTACAGCTACTGTTATTCCCGACAGTACAATTCTACATTGCTTAGGGTGACATGACTGTGCTGTGCCAACAACATCTACCCAGATAAATACTTCCTAATTACTAAATACCAAATTTGAATATGTTCTGTTCCATTTAAATATGCTGCTATTATTGTCTTTGTTTTGCCTTCTTAAACCCCTTCTGGTTTACTTTCCATGATTTTTGGCTGCTGGACAGCTTCCTGATTTGTAAATACACTTAAAAAAAAAAAAAAACCTGGCTGGAATGTGAATATTATGACACTCACTATCCCGTAGAGGAATATACACCAATAATAAGATTTTACTGAATTGCCCAGATATGATCCCCTGAGGCTGCATGTGTTATGATGCATTTCTGAAGTTGGTGGCAGTGCTGTTGTCATTTTTCCCTGGGGAGCACACATGTGAAAACCTTCATGCATTCTCTCGTTTCACCTGAGGCGTATCCATAAATCTCAAAATAAAAATAATGAAATAGTATCGCTTTAAGCACTTTCCTTTGAAAGACATAAACTTTTTTGAATTTTGCGCCGGGCACAGTTTTGTGAAAGGGACGTAGGACACAGTTTTCCTTAATTTGGAGATGGTGAAGAGATTGAACCTGAGATTTGACTGATGCATTGCTTTTAGCCTCTTTGCAGATGAAGCCCTTTGGGAATGTATTCCAGGAGAACAAATGGTGTGCCAAAGCTGGCAAGGACGAGTGTGATAGTTGGACAGGATTTGCACAATCATTCTTCACAAACACACACGCCAGACAGGTTTTATTCAGCAAGTCATGGCACATTGAGAAACCACTGTTTCAGTAATGCTAATCAAGTGCATATCACTTCATGTGGATGAAATGAAGAGTGAAGTGTCATTTGTCATGTATAAATGTTGTAGAGATAGCCAGGGTCGTGTATAAATGTTGTAGAGATAGTCAGGGTCATTGGGTAAAATTATCTTTCTGTAAACGTACTGACTGCTCTCACGCGTTGTTGCAGCTGAGAATAATGGTCACTAATAAAAGTTAAATTAAAAGTAATGCCGCTTTTAGTTTATTAGTGGAGCTAAATTAAAAGCTTGCTATTCTGCAAATGTCACCCAGGTATACATTGATTCTTTAACATATATGACCAGGGAAAGAAATGGAAAGGGGGGATACATCTTCCATAATTTAATATGAGTAATTATGACCGAGAGTCTAAAGTAACAGGAGTGAAAGGGCCAGAGTTTAGAATTGTAATATTAGCCATGGTATCATGGTATCAACGGCAAGACTGGTTCTCAAGTTTTGGAAAAATACCACTAGCCCAACATTTAAAGAATGGTTAAATTTGATGGTTGATGCAGCCTCCTTTGAACAAATGCTGGCTAGAAGGGATGGGAAAAGAGGAGAGGTTGGCAAGATATGGGATAATTTTCTGGATTATGTAAAGAGGAAGGGATAGGAATGCCAAAGTATCCCCCAGTCGTCTAGAAACCCTAGAAACCAAGCGGCTACCACCCACCACAGAAACAAAACAATTATCAGCCTTCCTAGAAACTGAGTGGCTACCAGCTGAGGAAAAAGAGAAGGGAGAATGGGTTTATAGGCCACCAAATTATTTTGTTGCTGTTATGTTTTTGTCTAGTTATTTAATGTGTCATTATCTTTGTGATGTACTATGTGTAAATAAAACATTGAATAAAAAATATATGAGTAATTATGAGCCTTCTTATCTTTGGTATGTGCAAAGCGCCTGGTAACCACTAATACATTTAATGAGAAGTGAAAATGTTGTTTTTTAGATTTGGGGCAGATTTCAGACCAGCACAGGTAGCACAGTGCAGTTACTCAGTGTCTTCAGAAGGGAAATGCATTGTGGGCGATTGGGTCCTGTACTCAAAATTGTAGGCAGGCTGTTCCACCACTAGGGCAGATAAAAGCTGAACATGTGCCAGCCCTGGCTGTGGAACCTGGGAGGAGACTGAAAAATGGGGCCCAGACTGCAGGAGGTGTGGTTGTGAGCACGGTATGACCATATCACAGTCACGTTTCATTATGCAGTAGACTAGTTTTTATTCACACCCTTGATAAAGATGAACAAAAGAGATCGTATAAAATAAACTATATAAGTAATGGGCTTTATTTTATGCTCACAAAATTCTGAAAACTATATTCTTTAATAATAATGCATTATATACACATATATATATAGGCCTCTTAAACAGCGCTGTACAAGCATCCCCACGCACATATCAGAGAGGATACGCAGGTGCAAGAGTGTACTTGGTAGAGCGTGGAGAGAGATGAAGAGTGATGAGGAGGGACAGGACCAGTCAGGCAGCTCCAGTGGTTCTGGATGAGTCGGTTGTCAGCCAGAACGGAGCAGCGGTTGACAAAAGCAGGGAAGGACAGCGGCCTGCATCCGTAACTCAATGGAGTAGGGACACATCAGATCAGGCAGAATATTCAGATGTTTACCGCAAAGAAACGGCACAGCAAGCACAACAATTAACTGGTATCAACAGAGGCATGCGATTCTACTCCTACTGATGACGACCTCAAGCTAATTCAACTGTCACATGAGACAAGTGGGTTTCAAATGTCTTGTTTTTTCCCAAAATAATGACAGATGCTAACATTTAATGAGCTATGATTTGACTAATCGGTGGCTGTCCATCACCTTCTTGTAACAGCTACTCGCTCGGGTTTTTTTTTGGTTTTGTCTAGTTATTTAATGTGTCATTATCTTTGTGATGTACTATGTGTAAACAAAAAATTTAATTAATTTTTTTTTTTTTTAAATAATTATTATATGAGTAATTATGGGCCTTCTTATCTTTATATAACTAGTGATTTTTATTTTAGGACAATTCATAGACCCGCAGTAATTCAATTTAGCATCCACGAAACAACAAGAAACATTTTTTAATCAACTTTTTAATATAATTTCGTGAAAACAAGCATTTGATCAGTTTTTGCCCCTGTACCTTGGGGGGTAATGACACACAATACTTGATAATGTATTGCCTGATGAATATTAATAGCCTTGCTTGTATTGTATTGTATTGACTTTTCATTTAGCAAATCTGTTCATTATCATTATTGAGTGTTTCTTTTTGTGGGGGGAATTAATGAGTGGGGGAGGAGGTGGAGGTGTAGTTAATGAATGGGGGAGGAGGTGGCATGTGCAAAGCGCCTGGTAACCACTAATACATTTAACGAACAGTGAAAATGTTGTTTTTTTAGATTTGGGGCAGATTCAAGACCAGCACAGGTAGCACAGTGCAGTTACTCAGTGTCTTCAGAAGGGAAATGCATTGTGGGCGATTGAGTCCTGTACTCAAAATTGTAGGCAGGCTGTTCCACTATTAGGGCAGATAAAAGTTGAACATGTGCCAGCCCTGGCTGTGGAACCTGGGAGGAGACTGAAAGATGGGGCTCAGACTGCAGGGAGGGATGAGAAATGGTAAGTAAGTGCAGGGGGTGTGGTTGTGAGCACAGTATGACCATATCACAGTCACGGTTCATTATGCATAGACTCGTTTTTATTCACACCCTTGATAAAGACGTAGAAAAAAGATCGTATAAAATAATCTATATAAGTAATGAGCTTTATTTTATGCTCACAAAATTCTGAAAACTATATTCTTTAATAATAATGCATTATATACACATATATATAGGCCTCTTAAACACAGCTGTACAAGCATCCCCACACACATATCAGAGAGGATACGCAGGTGCAAGAGTGAACTTGGTAGAGCGTGGAGAGAGATGAAGAGCGATGAGGAGGGACAGGACCAGTCAGGCAGCTCCAGTGGTTCTGGATGAGTCGGTTGTCAGCCAGAACGGAGCAGCGGTTGACAAAAGCAGGGAAGGACAGCGGCCTGCATCCGTAACTCAATGGAGTAGGGACACATCAGATCAGGCAGAATATTCAGATGTTTACCGCAAAGAAATGGCACAGCAAGCACAACAATTAACCGGTATCAACAGAGGCGTGCGATTGACAGAAAAACTGTCACATGAGACAAGTGGGTTTCAAATGTCTTTTTTTTTTCCAAAATAATGACAGATGCTAACATTTAATGGGCTCTGATTTGACTAATCGGTGGCTGTCCGTCACCATCTTGTAACAGCTACTCGCTCATGTCCTGGAGAAGGCGAGTGACTTGAGTAAAATGGTAATCTGTGATGACAGAGGAAGTGAACAATGATTCTTATTGTACACTGCGGTTTCTCATTTTTTCAATGCTTATAATTCAAATTGTCAACATTCAACATTTCAATTTTCCCAGGACAATACCATAGGCTGTTATGCATCACCCTTGTGGGCCTGCTGGCCAACATCAGCACCTGCACACTCAAGATTAAAAACTGGTAGGGGTGGCGGATAGCGTAGCGGTCTAACGCACCGTACTTTTGCTGGTCCGATACGGTGTGCGCTGCCTGTCAGGCACGTGATTCGAAACCCGTCTCTACCAGACCGACCCTGGTCATCAGCCCCGATCGGGGGTGGCATTTGGTTGTCCGCCCCAAGGGGAGGGGGGGAGGGTGAACCGGCTCGGGTCCGCCGTGATGCACATAAGGGAGTCTCCAGAACGTGGGTGGGTGAATTCCCTCTCGAAGGAGGCGGTGTTCGCTGCCCTCTATAAATTTGCTTGCATTGTAGAGACGAGCGGCGGACTCATGTGGGGAGAGTGAATAAAAATAAATAGAGGGTGTAATTGGCTACCAAATTGAGAGGAAAACGGGATTTTTTTTTTTTTTTTTAAATAATCAAGATTCGAAACCGGAACTGTGGGAAAACATCACTGCACCCAAAAGCCAATATTTTGAGCAAGTTGAGCTTACAGTGCAGCCTTGCTTGTGTAGCATTTCACAGTGTTTACCAGAAGACTCGTTAAGACACCTGTCTCCATGAGCCAGCAACATTTACATGTTCAGTCAACACTGTTTAGAGCAATTTGTGGCTATTCACCTGCAAATAAGAATCTACGAATCCACTAACTGTCAGTCCTGCCACAGCTCCTGTCTCTACTAATATAGGAATAACTGTAAAGGCCAATATATGTATATATTGCCAGTTACTCATATTATTTGAAGTGACAGCTATGGTAGGATTGAATTGCTAACTGGTAAGGTGTTCCTTTGAACACTGGTTAGTGTTTGTTACAAGCATACTTTTCAACAATATTGTCTGTTTTATTTTTTTCATCTCACTCTATTCCATGAGAAGATACTGTATACAGGGTGCTATTGAAAATGTATATTCAATAAAATGGTAGGAAAATGTAGGAAAACTTTTTTTCAAATAATGGGCTTGCCTTTTCAGTTCCAGCAGAACTGCAAGGGAAACCTTTTTAATGCATTTTTGAAAGGTTTTTAAATACATTTCCATGATGTGGGTCTCATGTTGTTTCATGCAGACAGACAATTAAGTATAGTAATGAAGTATACCCCACGGTCTGGTATCGAATTCCGTATTTACTCCTCATTTATAAAAAATAAAAAAAAAAAAATGACTAACCTTTTCCTTCACAGTGTTACATGTATGGTATGCAGCTGCCTGCAATTATGTCTATCACTGTATTACTGCACTGATCTCTTGCGCAAACTATGATTGATCTAACCATTGACCACTGTTTCATTTATTGTTGCTGGCATCTGCTATAAAGTATATTTTACATATAATGTTTGTATAATGTTTTTCTGTTTCCCTCTGACTATATAGATATGATTTTTTAACAGCTTACCAATATATTTAGCAATCACTGTCTATTCCTGCATTTTAAATTAGGTTATTCCCCTTTTTTTGCCATTTCTGCCTATGTGAAGTTCTTTGAATTAGTTGTTATTGTGTGTTATGGTTATATGGTGCCATAATGAGAATTAGTTCATTGACACATTTCTCTAGTGATTTTATGAATAAATTTTATGATTATTGACTTATTGTCCTTTCTTATTATTTTTTCTCCATTAATTGTGTTATACTAGCTAACAACCTCAGCAAATTGATATTGAATACATGTATGTTGATGTGACCCCTGGTAACTTCACTACACCATAGAGGAATAGTTTCTAGCTAGTACTGAATTGAGCAATTATAGGCAAAAATAAATAGGAAATGTAGCTAGCTATGTTAAACTATGGTATGAAGCTATGTATAACTATGCTAATTATCTCATCCATGTGAATGTATTATAATGTACTGTAGGTCATGTGTCATTTCTGGTGTTATTCAAGTAATTATTATATTAATTTACATATAATAGTTGTTGATATACATATGTAAAACATTAGCTAATTAGTGCTAGTTCTATATCAGAAGTGGCAATTATGCATGGAATATTCACCCCTCTACTCTCCTTTCAGCACTGGCTCCCCATTGCAGCACACATCAGCTTCAAATCACTGGTGCTTGCTTTTCAAGCGATTAGAGCAACTGCTTCCCCTTACCTCCAGACACTCATCACACCCTACACCCCAGCCAGACCCCTTCGCTCTGCCTCCTCTGGCAAACTGACTGTCCCATCCCTCCGGGCGGCCGGCAGCCGCTCCTCACGGTCTCACCTCTTCTCTGCCCTGACCCCTCGTGGTGGAATGACCTTCTGCAATCGGTCGGGACTGTGGAATCACTTACGATCTTCCGCAAAAGACTCAAAACCCACCTTTTCAGACTCCACTACCACTGAATTCTGTACATCTAGTGAATTGTCATCACCACTGCCTACTTTCAAACACAAACACAATTCTCATGCGTTTCCCTCTCGGTACTTTGCGCTGAATGACATGGCTTGTTGATTTTTTAATCCCCATGCCGGTAAGGTGGTAGGCGGGTGAGTTCCATCTCAGAGTAGATGGATCACCGCCGGCCTCGGGGAATAAGCGGTGGGCTCGTGGGGGAGAGTGCATCTAAATAAATAGAGGGTACAATTGGCCACCAAATTGGGAGAAAAATGTGGGGGAAATCTGTAACAAATTTGTAAAAAATAATAACAATACTGAGCCACATCATTCACCACAGGAATAGACTGCATCTGACTAGACGTGCTCCTATTATTATTGTTTGTTCAGAAACATTAGGTACCAAGAGGGAAGTGCTGTGCTTTGTTTACCTGTTTCTTCTCAGCAGATTCCCTCTTAAATCATCATTAGACAGGGGAACATATCCCATCTCACTTGTAAGTCTTAGATTGCCTTTTGTGGTCTGATGGGGTCTTGGGACACACAAAAGGAAAAGTTTGGAAAAACTTTGCTGAATTTTAACCAGTAGCATCAGCTTCTTTGCCCTAAAGCCATTTGGGTCTCCTAGTGAGTCATACACACACACACATCCTCCCACAGCCCATCCCACACTTTCTCTTCAATTTTGTTGAAGAGAAACACAATTCTCTGTATGGGTGTTCACTGTCTAGGCTCCTGAATTAATTATAGGGCTATCCCACAAGCCTGTCTTTCCTCATGGCAATGTAACAACTCTGCACTACTGCATTCTAACTTGTCCCTGTTACCTGTATTGTCAGGTAGTATAATAATATCAGCACATTCTGATATGTACATTACCACCCATAATTAAAGTGGCTACATTAACATGCTAGATAGTTGTACATGTTATTTGAGAAAGCTAATAATTTTTCTAGTCATTTAGCTGTAATGGCTTTATCTAAAGATTAAAGAAGCTCAACCCTGCTGACCAAATTGACTAGCTAGCTTTGTCAACACAGTAACTAGCTTTTGACAGTCAATTTTTCAATTACATTTGATTTATACTGTATGGTGGGGCTGGGAGGGATTTGTATATCAGTGACAAAATGAAGTCTTGTAAAGAAGCCACCTGTTAAGCATGTCATTTCATTGCAGTAAGTGAGTCATTTCAATGATTAAATTATTGCTACCTTAATGCTTAATTGCTTATTCATAAGTTCACAGAGAAGTGCCTATTGGACCTTATTCAGCATTATTTGCAGTAATGTGATAAAGCATTTTTTAGCTTTTTAATTATTGATTGAAAATACATACTGAATCATAAATGCCCAATTGCACTGTGACATATAATATTGTCTCTCATGAAATAACCATAACATAATGACAGAATGGTATTTCAAATTAAATATGTATCCCAGACAAATTATTCAAGAAAACAACGCAAACTTTGCCCATATATCTCTTCATACTTTACTGTAATTCACAATGCAGTGGCATCAGAGCTGAACAGCCACATGATTCTACAATGTGAGAGAAAAGATGAATATGAATATATATGAATAAAAAGAATTTGTTTAATGTATTACTGTTTGTAAGTGCTTAATGTGGTGTGGCCTGTAAACGTCCTGTGGTTTATTTGTCAAGTGTGATGTTGGTGTGCCTTGTCTTGGCCACGTGCCCTTAGGGTTTCGAAATGCATTATTTTAATCAATGATTTTACTTTTTACTTGTTACTTTACTTTTAGGATGCTTTTTAACAACTGGCCGGGACTACAGCTGAAAATTAACCGACTAGGTTAATGCTGCCTTTTTCTGTATTTTATATGGTTCATGTATCTGGAATGTCCTCGAAATAATAAACTAATAAACTAAACTAAAAGGTTGTTTGAGAAAATGTCACTTGTAGTTAAAAAAGAGAACCGGTCAGCACATTATATTTTGCTGTTGGCATCAAACTGCAGAAGGTCAAGGAAAGGGTTTCCTTCATTTCTCAGAATTATATATTTTCATTATTCACCCCAATATGAACTGGCATAATATCTATTGATTAATAATAAATTATTTAATAACCCCAAGGCGTGCCCCTTAATTAAATTAATCACCACTTAATCATAAACAATTAACCTGTTATTTGTTCAGGTAAAGCAGCTTTAGAGAAATTCTGTCTAAATATCAGTTTACTTCCAGGTTAGAAAACTTGGCTGCCAAGGATTCTAGTCAGGACATACGAGGGTGTACAACTAGAGTGTAGTCATAGATGATGGATGGCAACGCTACATAGTGGAGTATCTTGAATTTATCTTGTTAGTAAGGGTTTGTACTGGTGAATACAACGCATTGGTAATCTACTGGACCCTTAAATTGTTGCAATTTACTGTAATTGATTACATAGTATTACGTAGTGTATATATTGTTGCAACCTGGCAGGCGGAGCCATGTGCAGGGGTTCAAATGGTGCCATCTACCGGTCACACCCCGACCTCGCAGGACCAAAACGACTGCCACCTGCAACTAATCATCTAATTAACACCAACTGTGGATAAAAGGAGCCAGGTTCTCCTAGTGGAGGGAGAGAAATGGAGAGAAGAGGAGACAAGTTGTTGGAAGTATTTGGAACGTGGAAAGGAACCCTGTGACGTCTGTAGAACAGCCAGGATTTTGAGAGGCTTTGGGTAAGGGGTTAGCTCCCCAGAGCGGAAGAAACATTTTGTTTAAGTTTAGAGATTTTGAGTTGTGTTGGACTGTTTGTTTAAATGTTTGCACCATTTGAGTGACTTCCCCATTGTTTGTGGTTATGAGTGGATTTTCCGTTAATTAAAAGTTTTTGGTACATTTGACTGTGGATCTGTCTCTTGGTTTGCACTACTCCACGTAAAACCTACAACCAAACCCTGTAGGGTGTTACAATATATATACTATATATGTGTTATGGTAAAGGGCGGTGGTGGGTGGGGTGCAGTGGTGGGTGTGGTGCAGTGGATAGCACTGTCGCCTCACAGCAAGAAGGTCTCGGGTTCGAATCCAGGCCAGGGGCCTTTCTGTGTGGAGTTTGCATGTTCTCCCCGTGTCCGCGTGGGTTTCCTCCGGGTACTCCGGTTTCCTCCCACAGTCCAAAGACATGCACGTTAGCCTAATTGGAGAGTCTAAATTGCCCATAGGTATGAGTGTGTGAGTGAATGGTGTGTGTGCCCTGCGATGGATTGGCGACCTGTCCAGGGTTTATTCCTGCCTCTCGCCCCTATGCGTGCTGGGATAGGCTCCAGCCCCCCGTGACCCTGACCATGAATAAGCGGCTTAGACAATGAGATGAGATGACGTGTTATGGTAAATGGCTTGTTTTCCTTTCATGTATGACTTTTCGTTGGACATTGTAATAATTAGGTTGAATGGTCTTTTGAAATGAAATATCGACATCCATTTTGCTTCTAACTTTCTGTTCAGTGTGGCTTACAACAGGGTAGGTGCAACTGAGTGTGGGGCAGGGACATACATTTATTATTTGAAATTATGTGAAACTGCTGTCACATCACATACAGTACAAACTAATGTAATCTGATACAAAACAAAATGTTGCTGTTTGAAAACGTCTCTTCATGACAGATGAAAGAAACTGTGTCACTAGCAATGTGAACTATGAGATTTTCTAGAAGCCATAAAGGTGAATACCAAGCTCAAGAAGATCAATTCAATAAATTACAGATGATTTGAGAACCTACTTTATGAAATGGCAGGAAAAATAATTGATAATGATCAGTCTGTAGTGGCTTTGGGCATGGCACAAACACAAGTTGCATCTGTGCTCAGTGCTATTGTACTCATTACAGATATGTGTTATAATAAACAACAATAATCAGAGTAGAGACTGTAATTCAGAGAGAAGGCTGTCTGTAGTCTTGGAGGAACAACATCATCTGATTTGTTCACAGTACTACACGGTACACAAGATGAAATTGTAGAATGAAGAGAAGAGTTCATTTTGTTTCAATCATACAACATTTAAGTATTATGTTTAAATGTACTGCATTGTTAGTATTCTCCATATGCATGTATTGCTAAACCTGATCGTTTGACTGGATCAACTTGAATAAAGCAATTGTTATACTGAGGTAATTTCAAAAGCTTTACCAAGGAACGTAAATAAATGTATATCTAAATATTTACTGTTTTGGTTTTTTTCTTTACGCAGCAAAAGCAAGTTTGTTCATGACATGATGGTTGAGACAATTATCCAATTGCTGCTGAAACTGGTACAGGTGTACTTCATCACAAACCATTAATAATAATAACTCAGGGTGCTGTTACTTTTCCTCCTGTATCTAGGCAGAGACTAATGGATCCAGCAGCTTGGAGCTAATTGGCTGCAGAACCAATAAATCTTATAAATCACAAACCCACTCATTCCTCCATTTCCAACAATTGTTTAGCTATATATATATACAGTGCCCTGCAGAACTGAGATAAATATGAGAGAAATCTAACCTTTAATTGAAGTAAAATTATTTGAAGAAGAAAAAAAAATCCTGTAAAAAAAATACATATATTCTCAAAAACTTGAGAATATTTCACAATTATCGGCACAGTTAGAAATTCTCATGAACTAAATCTAAATGAAGTTATATATTCCCATTTGCATTTAATTAAGTTCTAGTCTTTAGGAACTCATCCATGATTTCCTGTTCCATGCTTTTTGGAAGCGATATGGGATATGCGATATTTCATATGTGATATAGATACAAAGATATGTAAATCAAAAGTAAAGGTATGAAAGTATGAAACACCAGTACTGGCATCCTTAAAGCCTAAAGACCTGTTAAGGTCAACAACAACAACATCATGGTACCATTGCTCATGTGGCTGGGGAACCAAGTCCATGGTTCTATGGGCCTATTCAATTCCTTTGTGGTATGGGCTTTCAACCTTTGAATGGCATATTTAATTTAATTTTATTTTTAGAACGTACATGACTTCTGGTGTAGAGTACCATCATAGGCTGCATGCTGAGCTACAGATGGACAGGTAACTGCCAAAATAAAGGAAACACCAAAACTCAAAAAGCCCTGTGAATTGTTACCCTGGAAGATATCACTACCATCAGGATAAAAATGCTTCACCATAGGATGAAGGTGATCACTCAGAATGGTGTGTACTCTGCCCTCTAAGGCATTGAGTGGGCCTAAATCATGCCAGGAGAATGCACTCCACACCATAACCCAACCCTTAATTTACTCAAGCGTTTGCTTTATTTTCACTGTTTCACTGTATGTATTGTGGCAGCCGCCTGGAGGCAGCCCGAGGGATAGTGTTTTGGATTGCTTATCGTGTTTAACTTGGATTGTTTGAGGACGTCGCTCTGTGTACCGACTATTGGACTGGATTGAGGAACTGAATTGGACTTGGATATTGGATATTGGATTACGATGACGAATAAGGATTGCGGACTTTACTTTTTCCCCTTCCCCTTCTCTTTCCCCCCTGAAAGAATAAACAAAACTGGTTGGCATTTTACTGTGTTTATCGCTTTTATTATTGATCAATGGCGGAGTTGCAACCCAATACCCCAGATTCTGCTACAGTATGTAAAGGCATGACAATCATTATGTGATACTGGGAATACACCGTGCAAGAACAATGCAGTTATGATGGTTTGTACACTCCGCAATGTTAGGCGGCCACATAATACAACCACGATTGTTTCATTTCAGACATCAACGAGCTAACACTCTGCTGTTAAGATACAATATAATACGACCAACGAGCGAGCTAACACTCTGCTATTAAGATACAATATTGCCCAACTTGAGAGATTGACGGAAATGGCTCTCGTTGTCGGAAGGCCTTAAAGTGTGTGGAGTTGAAAAGTTAGGTTTGATCAGTTGTTTCAAGATTTGTTTTGCCACATTTCACAGATGATTAATGAGCTCAACTCTGAGACACGCAGGGAGGATTTTAGAATGGGAACCAAACACATGCATCGACATAAGCACACTGTATGCCTGACTTCTCTAATGGCTACATTTGCTGGAAATGTCATTGATTAATCGATGGTGTAGAAAAAGAAATAATCTTGCTTTATAACAACACGGTTTTTGATTGTGATTGTTGATAGCGTTTATCCCGAGTGCAATGCATCTAAAGGCTTTGCATATTCTTTCTTAATGTGAAACGCAGGCATGCACTGTGATGACACTTGTGATGGCTCAAGTTAATTTAATCAAGTAAGCATGATATTCATGACCAAATATTGAATAATAACTTAGATTTTTCAAATAAACAGAATAACCTCAAGTTATTCGAGCCATTACAGCCACATTTAAGACTGCTCTTCCTCAATAATGTTTACTGCTGATAATTCATTTAAAATGATTTTGGTGATTATAACAGGTGTGTAACTTCAGAGTAACTCTACTAAATTGTTTTAATCAGTAACAAATATAGTAAGCAATAAGGCCCGAGAGGCCGTGGTATAGCAGTAGAGTCATGCCGTGGTATAGCAGTAGAGTCATGGCTAAGGTGCGTTGTTAGGCACAATGTGCAGCCAACCCTTTAGCCGTGGGTATATTGACAATATACCATGGCCTCAAGTGCCTTATTGCTTTTTATAAAATGGTTATTACACATTTAAAAGCAGAGTACATAGAATCTCAGCAGAGCAAACAAGGAAAAATGCAGACCAAAAAAGCTTCCGAAAAACCCTAAGAGCATTGCCCAAAGCTTTACCTATTGCGTGGTTTAAAACTCAGTGAGATGTGGGACTATGTGAACATAGAGCAAATTAAAATAAACAACAAATGAACTAACAACTGCTTTCAAAGGCATAACTCTGAACACTGTGAAAGCCTGGGTATTTTAACACTTTATTTTCAATTTGAAAATGTAAATCGGTTGCGTTCATCGATCTAGTTTGCTTAGACACCCGGGCCCACATTCATAAATCATCTCAGTAGTTGATAATGAATAAGGTTAGGGTAGTGACAGGCAAAACCTGATCCTAGATCAGCACTCCTATACTGAGGCACTTTGTGAATATGGGCTCTGATTGTGTGCAAAAACAACTATTAAGATTCTGGTAATATAAATGGAAGATAATGAAAAACTATCAATAGTTCAGTTGTGCTAAATTTCAGTTAGATATTCAAACAGAAATGAATGAAAATGGGGTTTCCTCCCATTTTCCATAAATATTTAGTTTCACTTTTAGCTCATATTCACGTTCTCATATCTCTTTGCCGAGCATCTGATGTGCATGTAGAACATTCGTAAATGTTGATTAGTCTTTTTTTTCTCGCTATGCGTATGCATGAGCCGGGAATAAAAGCAACAGCGCGATGCTTTGATGAAAGAGAGGAGAGGGAGAGGGGGCTGTGTCTACAACGATTAAATCAGAGTAATTAGTTTGCTTTCAAATTCAAACACTTTGGAACAGTTCTTTTTAAGACTGAGACACAAAATCCATGATTTCCCATGGGTGAGGGTCGACAAGTGCGGCGAGATTAAAAAGCTCAAGGTGAAAAAACCAAAACCAAAAAAGACCTCTCGGTGATACTTAACGCTATTTAGTTTACACATTCATGGAACTTAACAAATGACGTATGGTAATTGTGGCATACAGAACATTAAAGGGAATTTGACTACGCTCACTGGGTGAAACGGGCCTTGAAGTTCCCCTTTTTCGTTCACTTTCCTTTGACTGATACAACGCATGCACTGCATGCAAATCATCCCTTTGCATCTGACAAACATCAATATTAAATTGTTATTTTTAAAAGTTCATTTACAGCTTTGTCGTGAAGGCAAACAACACTTGAGCTTGACACAGTCAAAGTACAGTAATTAGGCAATTAATTGGCACTTAGGTGTAATGTAATGCAATCTGATTGGGTGGCTTTGTTGTCTTTTATCCCCTGTCTATGCGTGTTATCCCCCGGTATATCCCCTGTGTTGTGTGTGTGCAAGGAAGTCATATGAAGGGTGTCGTGGGAATGCACTGCAGGCCATAAACTAAGGTTTTCAGGCATGGAAAATGTTGACCATATAAGTCTGTTTTAAGTGCTATTTCAAAGACCCAGGCTGTGTTCTAATCCTTCCTTCCTTCCTTCCTTCCTTGTGCCCTTATCTACTTATGACCCAGAAGGGGACTAACTGGCTGCCAGGTCAAGGAATGTTTGAATTGTTTAATAAGCAAATAAATGAAATGATCGTCGTTTGCCTCTGGTGGAAGCTGAAGCTGTTTTGGTGCTTTGCTTCAGACTTCAGGGAATTGAGAGGATGACAGAAATGCTGATTCATAGGTGTAAGTAAGTGTGAATAAACCAATGGTCGGTTGTACATTTTGACAAATGGTGATCTCATGTAGGGGGGACTCTTGGAGGCAATAGTTCAAAGCCAGAACATTCTCTGTTGGTGCTTCGGTAAATAGTGTACACACTAAAACACTAGAAACTTGGTCCGTCGGCAGGCAGGTAAAAACATCTTGATTTGAAATTACAGTTTTAAAATGAAGATTCAAAGCAGGTATGCGCAATGCACATTCAAAATCTATGTAATAGCTGACAAAATCTCCTGAAATATTAGCAACTTTATATTTTCAGGGGTGATTTATCCTGTACTAACCATTGAACAGACACCACAGTATTGTGCCAATTTCCATACATTCCTGCACTTTTATTTAGTTTCAGGTGGTTTCTGTGCTTTACTTTTTTCCACCTAAATAACTACCAAACAATGTTTTGATAAATAAAACATCACATTTGTTTAAAATATTTTGTTTGATGTGGCTAATTCACCATGTAAATGTGGTTCTGTGTGTCTCAGTAGGTAGAGCATGGTTCTGTGTGGCTCAGTAGGTACAGCATGGTTCTGTTTGGCTCATTAGGTACAGCATGGATCTGTGTGGCTCAGTAGGTAGAGCATGGTTCTGTGTGGCTCAGTAGGTAGAGCGTGGTTCTGTGTGGTTCAGTAGGTAGAGCGTGGTTCTCTGTGGCTCAGTAGGTACAGCATTAATCTGTGTGGCTCAGTAGGTAGAGCATGGTTCTGTGTGTCTCAGTAGGTAGAGTGTGGTTCTGTGTGGCTCAATAGGTAGAGCATGGTTCTGTGTGTCTCAGTAGGTAGAGCATGGTTCTGTGTGGCTCAGTAGGTAGAGCGTGGTTCTGTGTGGCTTAGTAGGTAGAGCGTGGTTCTGTGTGGCTCAGTAGGTAGAGCGTGGTTCTGTGTGGCTCAGTAGGTAGAGTGTGGTTCTGTGTGGCCCAGTAGGTAGAACGTGGTTCTGTGTGGCTCAGTAGGTAGAGCATGGTTCTGTGTGGCTCAGTAGGTAGAGCATGGTTCTGTGTAGCTCAGTAGGTACAGCATGGTTCTGTGTGGCTCAGTAGGTAGAGCATGGTTCTGTGTGGCTCTGTAGGTAGAGCGTGGTTCTGTGTGGCTTAGTAGGTAGAGCGTGGTTCTGTGTGGCTCAGTAGGTAGAGCGTGGTTCTGTGTGGCTCAGTAGGTAGAGTGTGGTTCTGTGTGGCTTAGTAGGTAGAATGTGGTTCTGTGTGGCTCAGTAGGTAGAGCATGGTTCTGTGTGGCTTAGTAGGTAGAGCGTGGTTCTGTGTGGCTCAGTAGGTAGAGCGTGGTTCTGTGTGGCTCAGTAGGTAGAGTGTGGTTCTGTGTGGCCCAGTAGGTAGAACGTGGTTCTGTGTGGCTCAGTAGGTAGAGCATGGTTCTGTGTAGCTCAGTAGGTACAGCATGGTTCTGTGTGGCTCAGTAGGTAGAGCATGGTTCTGTGTGGCTCAGTAGGTAGAGCGTGGTTCTGTGTGGCTCAGTAGGTAGAGCATGGTTCTGTGTGACTCAGTAGGTAGAGCGTGGTTCTGTGTGGCTCAGTAGGTAGAGTGTGGTTCTGTGTGACTCAGCAGGTAGAGCGTGGTTCTGTGTGGCTCAGTAGGTAGAGCGTGGTTCTGTGTGGCTCAATTCATAAGGCGTGGTTCTGTGTGGCTCAGTAGGTAGAGCATGGTTCTGTGTGGCTCAGTAGGTAGAGTGTGGTTCTGTGTGACTCAGCAGGTAAAGCGTGGTTCTGTGTGGCTCAGTAGGTAGAGCATGGTTCTGTGTGGCATAGTAGGTAGAACGTGGTTCTGTGTGGCTCAGTAGGTAGAGCATGGCGTTGACAACACTTAGGTTGTGGGTTTGATTCCCATTGGGACCACATGTACTGAAAAATGTACGCATTCACTACTGTGAGCCGCTTTGGATAAAAGTGTCTGCTAAATGGCATATAATATATACATATATACACACATATATATAAATGACCCTTGCATTGATAGTTACACAATGCATAGGTGAGTTTTTTCCAATAAGAATTCTACACAGAAGCTAAGGGATTCAATCATTTTCCTTTTCATGGTATAGTGTTTTGCTTTTTTTTTTGCACAATCCGGTGCAATGTGTCATCATCGTTCATTATGTTGATTTATTTGTTTTTACAGTTGCAGTTCCCCTACTGAATAGTTTGTTTGTGTACACATATCATTAGAACGTCAATTAAATGGTGATGCAGTGCTCTTTCTTCTCTTTAGGCATGAGGGACTTATTCCTCCCACCATGATCATCGCTATAACTACAGGATTAGTGTGATATTCCAGTGGAAACCATGACATTGTAAATAATGCTCCTTGTTTCTAAGGAGGGGGAAATTCACTTTACTGAATTCGATCCAGCATATTCAGGCAGATGTAAATGTTTTAATCTTGCTTGGAGGCATTATCTGGCATGGTTCTCATAACAGCACATTGCTGAATGTACAAAATGTCAATTGTTAAAACATGTTTAAATATATGTTTCTATATACAAGGTCCTGGTACAACGTGTTTGAATATTAAAGCGGATTTGTTGTGTTGTGAATCAGCACAGATGCAGCTTACCATTGCAAGTAAAATGTTGATAGGTTCCTTATGCATAATATTATGCACTATCATTTCAAATGTAAAGAGAGTATTAAAAAGGTTATTGTGGGCCTCCCGGGTGGTGTAGCACGTCCGACGCTGCCCACTGCGACCAGGGTTCAATTCCATCAGGTTGAGACAGATTTGGCTCTGGCCAGGAGTGCCACTAGGGGGCGGCAATTGTCTGTCCGCCCCAGGGTTGGGGGAGGGAAGCCAATACAAGCTCGCTGCGTATAGGAGTGGTCCTGTGTGTATACCGGAGTTACGGTGACGGCTTGGTTGGTTCCGGCTCAGAAGAGGCAGTGCTCCACCGCATGTCACTGCTGGTTTCAAGACTACGGCAGCGAACTCTCAATATGAGGGAGGGTATAATTGACATGAAAAAATAGGGTATAATGGCTACTAAATTGGGAGCAAATTGGGAAAAACAGCAGAAAGAGAAAATTAATTGAATATCAAGGTTGAATATCGGGACATACTACATTTTTACATTTTAAGCATTTAGCAGGCGCTCTTATCCAGAGCGACTTACAAGATGTGCATAAATACATGGTAGGAACAATCATAGTACGGCCAAGAGATCAGTGCAGTAATACAGCGATAGACATCATTGTAGGCAGCTGCGTACCATACCTGTAACACTAGGAAGGAAAAGGTTAGTATACTGCTGGTTACAAAGTAATTGGAGAAAAAAATATTTAAATTGGAAAAAAAAAAACATGATTCATTATTTTATGGCTACCCCTTTTTATATTTTATTTGCACTTAATAAGTATTCTAGTGCCAACAATCTTATAACCTTGAACATATTTATCATACCACAACATACCTTATTTACAGTACAAATGGTATGTGAGCACCATGGTGTTTGACATTTTATGCTTCCTTTGATTCCCAAGGTTGTATTTTATCAACATTACTGATCAAATCTTATTTCCGAGACTGGCTATAACAGGTTATCTCTTAAGAGGTATTACTTTATTTGTTCAAAGTGCTCCCTGAAGTGCTCCTCTTCAATTGGTATAGGTATTGTGCCTACGACTTTGTAATAACATGTGTATTGTTATTGTTCTATTGCCTATCCTAATATTCAAAGGCTCTGTTAGCGATATGTGACCTCAGGTTTGGACAAGACCATCAGTTATAGACTCATCTCAGTGAATACAGATCTCTGGAGAAAAACCTTTAAAGTTATTACTTTTTAGTAAACCTGGTATTTAGTCAATCTTAGGGAACTTCTCAGCCAATGAGAAGTGACACTGAAAAAACAGCAACAAAATTGCTGTATTGATTTCACTGTCAGCACATCAGTGATCAGCAAATACTTATTTGCACAACGATTAGCTACTGATGCTGTGTGAATACCAGTTTAAACATTCGAATGAGCTGAAGACGTTTTTACTGCATTCTCTCTGCAATCAGTTGAGTGCTGTGATACAGTATCTCTGACATATCAGGTTCAAACTCTATTTATATTTACATTAAAAAGGAAAATTCTAACCAGGTATATTGCAGAAGGGAAATGGCAATGCTGGAACCTGGCTAGTACTTTAGTTATGTCTATTGATGTTAGATACCCAGTTACCTACAAAATGCAGCAAAATCTTCCAAATTGATGCTGTCCATTGCATTTACATTTACGGCATTTAGCAGACGCTCTTATCCAGCGCGACTTACATAAAGTGCATTAATACATGGTAAGATCAATCATGGTCCGCGCTAGAGATCAGTGCAGTAATACAGCAATAGACAAAATTGTTGGCAGTGGCAGACCGTACCTGTAACACAGGGAAAGAATTGCATAATAGTGTGACAATTAACTGATGGTGATGGTTAACTGACCAGAAAATAACTGTTTTGCAATGGCCATCTCTGTCTCCAGACCTGAACCCAATCGAACATTTCTGGTTTGAATTGAAGAGAGCAGTACACAAGCACAGACTGAAGGATCTGAAGGATCTTGAGTGATTCTGTATGGAGGACTGGTCAAAGACAAATATGTTCACCAATACCATCATGTTAATAATGCAGATTTATTTTATTTGGTAGCTCATGGCTCACACTGAAATGTAGCACAATGTTAGCAACAAAATTATCTGGACAGATGATGACAATACCAAATGTAAGTAGTATATCCCTTTTAGCATAAAGGGATACCACATGCTATCAGCCCTATCAGCTATCAGTAAGGGAGCAGACCCTAGTAGTGTATATATCCCAGAGTACACAAAGAACTTGGGGGAATTATATATAAACCATTGACAGATATTTTTATGCAATCCATAATCACTGGAGAAATACCAGATGACTGGAAGCAGGGTAGTATAATTCCAATATATAAGAAGGGGGACCGTACTGACCCAGGGAGCTATAGGCCTGTCAGTTTAACTTGCATCGCATGTAACATGCTGAAATGTATTATTAGGGATAAATTGGAATCATTCTTTAAAAATAATAGTATTTTAAGGGAGAGCCAACATGGTTTTCTCAAAGGGAGGTCATGCCTAACAAACCTCCTGGACTTTTTTGAAGAGTCTACAAAGTGTGTTGACCTGAACCAGGCTTATGATATTATATATTTTGACTTTCAGAAAGCATTTGACAAGGTACCACATGAGAGGTTCATTGCTAATGAATTCAGTTGTTTCATAGTGGGTTCATAATTGGCTGCAAGGGCGAATACAAAGAGTAACAGTAGGTGGGGCCGTATCTGACCTCGGTGCTGTGGGCAGTGGTGTCCCGCAGGGATCGGTGCTGGGACCTCTGCTCTTCCTTATTTACATAAATTATCTTGATATGAACGTTAGTAGCAAAATAGTTCAATTTGCAGATGATACTAAACTCGGGGGGTTGGCAAACAGTTTGGAATCGACTAAAGTAATCCAAGATGATTTAAACAAAATCCAAGAATGGGCAGATAAGTGGCAGATGACATTCAATATTGCTAAATGTAAAGTTATGCATGTGGGAAATTAGACAGGAGTGATACCTGGTATGAAAGGTAAAAGTTATGAGGATAGACTTAAGGCACTCAATCTATTTAAGCTTAGCAAACAGAAATTTAGGGGGGATTTAGGTTTTTAAATTGCTAAAAGGGATTAACAAAGTGAAATACCAAAGATTTTTTAAGATAAGTGGGGTCAGCAGAACAAGAGGCCACAGGTGGAAATTAGTTAAAGGCTAATTCTTCACATATATTAGGAAGTTTTTCTTTACACAGAGAGTTGTCAATGCCTGGAACAGCTTGCCAGGCTGGGTAGTAGAGGCAGAAACACTTGGGCTATTCAAATCCAGGCTAGATGCAGTACTAGATACTCTTTAGATTAGGACATGAGGAGCCTAGATGGGCTGAACGGCCCGTTCTCGCCATTATGTATTCTTATGTTCTTTGTTTAGCATGTAACCAAATTGCATTAAATGCAATAAATTATGCTGTTTCAGCTGAAACAAAGTATTTCTTTTCATTTACAGTATGTGCACTTGAGGTGTGGTGTTCCCTGACGGAAGAAATGTCAATGTTTACCTTTCATTCCTACCTGAATTAGAAGTGTTAAATATATGTACACCATCTGCCGATGTCTGATTCACTGTGCCTCAGATGCAACGTTTGATCTCCAGCGTTCATCTTCGATTCGCTTGTCTGAGATGAACCACGTCTACGCTGTTGAAGTCTGTGATGGTTAAGCACTTTTGTGAAGTGACAGATTGAGGCTGTTAAGGCTATCAAACACATCAACACACTGTGATGGGCACAGAAGCCATTTACCGCCGGGTGCCACTTCAGCATGAGGGACTTTGTTAAACAGCTCATCTCAGTAACTTTCCACACAAGCAGAATTCTGCAAACACTTAAATCTGCTTAGATTTATCAGTATCATGGCTGGCCACAATTGACTGAAGCTCTTTGTGAGAGTAATGCAATTCAGACTCATCTCGTTTGTGCAGTCGTTAATGTTCCAATGACACATTTTCAGGAGTGGAGTGGCGATTGCTATTAAATATGCCTGGCTTTGTTCAGGGCCTAAGGCTGTTTTATTTTTTAATAATTTGTTTCAGATTTTTCTCCCAATTTAGTAGCCAATTACATTTTACATGTCAATCCCACCCTCGTATTGTGAGTGCGTGCCGTAGCCCTGAGACCGGCAGTGACAAAGGCGATGTACCGCCTCTTCAGAGCTCCGATGTACTCGCCAAGCCGTTGACTGTAACTCCAGAGCCACTCTTATGCGCAGTGAACTCATATCGGCTACCCTCCCCCCTTCCCCCTCCCTGGGGTGATCAGTCAATTTCCGTCCCCTAGTGGCACTCCCAGTCAGAGCCAACGCTGGCACGGCCGGTGGAATCAAACCCCAGTCGCAGTGGCCAGCGTCAAACATTGTAACCGCTAGACCACACGGGAGGAGGGTGTTCATGTCAGAAACAGAAGATGAGTTGCAGATTCTCAAACCTCAAAGTTGCTACACAACCAGCTACAACCGAATAGAACTCACTGAACTGTGTGTGATGGGACCCTAAATCAGTCTGATAAATCAGTGCTGATTGGCTCACTGGGAACAACAAGTCCATCCCACAACCAGAGCTGTTGGTCAGCTCAGACATCTCAAAGAATAGTCCTTGGGTCTCTACAGTGATTTGGGGTTCATTTCTGCTGGAAATGCTGCAAACGAATCCCCCCATCCCCCCTCTTTGCTGATGCAAGTGAATGAAACAGACTTTTTTTTGGAAGGGGAAAGGTGAGATGAGAAAGTTCAAATATTGTTCAACAATGAATGTAAGGGGTATTTTCAAGAAAATATACTTATATAAAATATAATAATAAAATATAAAATAAATATATATATTGTGGCAGCCCAAGGGGCTGCACAAGAAAATGGCTGCTAGCCTCCAACACATGGCAGCCCAAAACACTACATTTACCAGCAGGCCACAGTCACACCTGAACGGAGTGAAGGCAATGGAGCTAACGACCAGCTGAAGGCCATTTCAAGGCCTATTTAAAGGGCTGAATCCCATCACACTGGGAAAGGAGTAGGAACTTGTTTGGGAAGGAGTTGCTGTGTGTGTGTTTGAAGTGTGAGTACCTGTGAAGTCTTTTGACCAGCCAGGATTGAGAGAGAGAGCGTCCATCCATCCATCCATTATCTAAGCCGCTTATTCCTGGTCAGGGTCGCGGGGGGCTGGAGCCTATCCCAGCATGCGTTCTGGGCGAGAGGCAGGAATACACCCTGGACAGGTCGCCAATCCATCACAGGGCACACACACCATTCACTCACACACTCATACCTACGGGCAATTTAGACTCTCCAATTAGCCTAACGTGCATGTCTTTGGACTGTGGGAGGAAACCGGAGTACCCAGAGGAAACCCACGCGGACACGGCGAGAACATGCAAACTCCACACAGAAAGGCCCCTGGCCTGGATTTGAACCCGAGACCTTCTTGCTGTGAGGCGACAGCGCTATCCACTGCACCACCGTGCCGCCCGAGAGAGAGCGTGTTGGAGTGTTTTGTGTTTGACTACGGACTGGATTGTGGACTTGGACCTGGATAATGGAATTGGATTTTGGACATTGACGACGAGCTAAGGATTGCGGACTTTATGTGTTTGTATTCCCCCAAAGACCCCACCCTTTGTTTTGTGTTGTCAAGTATTCGTTTAATAAATTATCATTTTGTTTTGAATACTGCCTCCTCTGTGTTCTTAAACTTGCCTACGCCCTCTGCAAGGTCCGTGTGTGTCGCCCAACCCCTGGGGACACCACAATATATATAATCTTTCATGCTGTAATTCTTAAAAGTATATTTTTTATGAAAATGCGGAGTATTGCTAACATAAATGGTAGCTTTCATCCGTTTTTTTTCATTATCACTAATAATCTTTCATAAATATACTTCTGTATTCTGTAGAGACTCATGAAGAGAGTAGCCTTTTTTCACCTGAGGAATATTGCCAAAATTAGGGGCTTCCTGTCATTAATAGATGCAGAAAAATTGGTACATGCCTTTGTTACATCTAGATTAGATTATTGCAATGCATTACTGTCTGGCTGTTCCAATGCCTCACTCAGGAGCCTACAACTCGTACAGAATGCTGCTGCAAGGATCCTGACTAGAACAAAGAAGTATGAGCACATTAGTCCTGTGTTAGCGTCACTTCACTGGCTTCCTATAAACTATCGTGTAGACCAGGGGTGGCCAACCAGTCAGAGACTAAGAGCCACATTTTTTACTGTGTTACCGCAAAGAGCCACATCACGGGGGGGGGGTGCTACACGCGAAATAAAACCGGACACCAGTTCATTTATTTCGCGGACCGAGAAGGGGGGTGGTAAGAGGAATAAAAAAAATTGCGCCCCTCCTAATTTTAAACCCGGTGCATGAAACCAGTCCGTGGTGCAAAAAGGTTGGGGACCGCTGCCCTAACTGTGTTTTTTTCGTCTTCTGAAATTTTGCGGCGGTGCGCGTTTGACGAAAATACCGTATTGAACTCAAGCGAAGCGAACACGCACATAAAAAAAAAAAAAAAACACAAACTTCGATATGAACGTAAGAGCCGCATGAAACCAGGCAAAGAGCCGCATGCGGCTCGGGAGCCGCGGGTTGGCCACCCCTGGTGTAGACTATAAGGTACTTCTCTTAACTTATAAGGTGTTGCATGGACTTGCACCCTCTTATTTGACGGATCTACTTCATCCGTACAATCCCCCACGTTCACTTTGCTCACAAGATGCAGGCAACTTGGTAGTCCCTAGAATATCAAAAAATACAGCAGGTGGCAGAGCTTTCTCCTATAGAGCTCCTTTACTGTGGAACAGTCTACCCATCTCTGTGAAGGAGTCAGACACGGTCTCAATTTTCAAGTCTAGGTTAAAAACGCATCTCTTTAGTCTCTCTTATAGTCATTAGGTGCAGATGTGGAGGAGGCGTAGCAATAGAGCCTTCTGGTGCAATGAGCTATCCTTACTGTCACCAATCATAAGTGATGATCCGCCCCTATCAGGACTGCTGATGATGTGGTGGGATGGTCTCTGAGTGCCCTCATGGCTGCGTGCTCCCTGTGCCACTCACCTAATTAGTTATGCTGCCCTAGATTACTTCTGCTGGTGCAAAAGTGTTATCACTACTCTTCCCCCTGATCTGATGTGATATTTATCAAAGTCATAATTGCACCTTTCCTCTTTTTTCCCCGGCTTCGTGGCACCTGCCCGGAGCTCACCTGCCCCAGAGTCAACCCCCCACCCCTGCCATGTGTTAGCCGGATGCCGCTGGCCCAGACCCTAGCTGCTGGTTCCATCCCCCGCCCTGCCCTGGTATCTGGAGGGATGAGGTCCACCCCACTCCTACACTTAGAATGCCCTTCCAGTGGTCTGTTAAGCCACATGAGCCTCAAGGACTATTTGTGTTGTTTTTCTCTGTATCCCACAATTTTCCAGGAGTTCATCTCGACCGCCTTTTAAGGGGTCAGGGAATAATTTTCAGTTTCCTACATTGGCTCCAATGGTTTTCTGGTTTTTTGATTCCCTCTGGAAAATGCCAATTGTGAAGCGCTGTGTGACAACCTGTTTGTAAATGGCGCTATACAAAAATAAAGATTGATTGATTGATTGATTGATGAAGACTCTGGAAAAACTCATGAAACTAAAACTGCAGCAATTTGACAATGAGTAGAAGGAATGGAGCCCACAGAAATGTGAGTAGAAGTAGATGGCGCCCACGGCCAGTCGTGCGATACGACCGTTGGGTAGAGTGGCGCACCGTTTCGCACAAAACATAGATGCTGCGGCTTTATAGATTAAAAACAGTGTTCACGCTAGTTTGAACTGTTTTGTATCGAATCGTAATCTCGTTCCTCTATGTACCTGTATGTGGTTGGAATGATAATAAAGGCAACTCAACTCAACTCAACTCAATGTTTTCTTTAAAATGTGGTTTTAACTATATTATCACAGATACAAACAACAATACAATACCTACAACACTCCAAGACAGACTACATTACAATACCAATGCAGCACTAGACAAACAACTCTAAAATATCAGTATAAGACAAAGAAAACTACAACACAAATAAACTAGGGGGGGGGGGGATAAATTAAAACAAGAGGATATAGAATAAGTAAGTAAATATACAGCCACGGATATGTTACAACAGACAGACTATTAGTCACTTATATTACCATATGACCTCCATCTCATCATAGTCTGTCCACTGATTAGTATATTACCAAATTCAAGAGGTAAGAACGATATAAAGGGAGCCTCGATTGTCTGGAGAGAACAGCTATCCTCCCTCAGTTGAGTACTTCATCTCTGGAGAGGGAGACTTTTTATTCACTATACCAGTGATTTATTGTGGGCGGGGAACCTTTGATCCAGTTTAACAGAATTCATTTATGGGCCACAAAGAGTAATTATTTTGCCAAATTTGCCTGCTTTGGAGGCAGGGTAATTGTGTGTCCCCTCATCCCCAAAAGGAAGAACCATGGGTCCTCCATTATACTTGTGTCAAAAATATGCTTCAACCTATTTCTTAATTTTTCCCAGAAAGAAGCAATGAATGGACAGATGCAGAATAAATGTGCAAATGTACTGTACCTTTTTGTTTTTTTAACTTAGGACACATTGCAGAGAACTGAGTTCATTTTATTGCATACGACGAGAGTCCATTGCTTGGACCCATTGCATAATTTTACATTGAATTTCCCTGGCTCTATTACATACTAGGATATTACCAGCATCTGCTGTTTTTCTGATATGTTAACTCCAAGGTAACAGAATCCAGTAGTTGACTAACTAAACAGAAAATCTCTCAAGGCAGCTGTTTCCCCAAGGTTCCCTAGGGGCATGGCTTCAGATTTATTAAAATGTACTTTTACCTGGAAAATGAGCCAAACAGATTCATTTAGTATATAAGAATAGGGATAGAAGTTTCAGGTTCTGAAATAAATAGTAAGATATTATCTGCGTGAAGGGCTATCTTGTGGGTGACATTATAACGTGAGACCTATAATACCTATATGAGTTTGAATTGTTTCTGCAAGCGGTTAAGGTTCTAGCTCAAAAAGTAGAGGTGATAGGGGGCAGCCTTGCCTTGTCCCTTGTCCCAGTTGAAATGGGGGCGATTGCATTGACCGCCTTTTAAGGGGTCAGGGAATAATTTTCCAGTCTCCCACATTGGCTCCAATGGTTTTCTGTTTTTTTAATTCCCTCTGGAAAATGCCAATTGTGAAGCGCTGTGTGACAACCTGTTTGTAAATGGCGCTATACAAAAATAAAGATTGATTGATTGATTGATTGCATGCCGTTTGTGAGGACAGAGGCTTGGGGTGCATAGTAGATGACTTGTATCCGCTTGATCAAATTTTCCCCTAACCCAAAACAATGAAGAATCTTAAATCTTGAACTCCACTCTGTTAAACACATTCTGGGCATCTAACGAGATGACCGCCACTCTGTGTTGCGACTGTCTACACTACTGAATTATGCCAGATAATTTTAGAGAAGGCGTCTGATATGACAAAGGAATGTCTTTGATAAATAAAAACAGTCTGAACTGTCTTTATCAGATTGGGTAGGAATTTCTCAAGCCTTCTAGATAATGTCTTAGAAAGAATCTTGCTATCCAGATTAATAAGAGATATGGGTCGGTAAAGAAGGCATTCCTCTGCGAGCTTGTTGTTCTTTAAAATAAGAGAGATATTGGCCTGGTTAAGAGAAGTGGGAAGTTGACCCTGCTCAAAGGAATACAGATACATAATGGTGCAATAATGGTTCAATAATGAAATTTCCAAATGTAATTTTTTTTCAATTCTGAACCAAATCCGTCAGAGCCAGGAGCCTTTCCATTTTTAAGAGTTCTGATCCCTTCTAAGACTTCCTGTTTTGTCATTTCCTTACATAGTATGTCTTTATCTATATCTGACAACTTGGGTAGAGAAATCTTGTCCATAAAATCTTGTATACAATTATAATGTTTTTTATAGAGTTAAAACTATAGAGAGACCAATAATAGTCTCTCATAACGTTACTGATATCTGTTGTGGTCTGATGTGTTTTATCTGAACCATCCCTTAGTGAATTAATTAAATTAGAGGTGGATCTATGTTTTACTAATCTTGCAAGCAGGCGGCCAGGCTTATTATCTGATTCGTATAATCTGTGCCTGGCGAGAAAAAAATTGTGGCCTTAGCCTCCTCAGAAAGCAACTGATCTAAAACTGACCAAGTAACTTTGAATTATTTTAGCAACTGTTCTTTTTAGCTGTGTTTCAAGATCATGCACTTTTCTCTCCAGCTGAGTTTGAACCTTTAAAGTTTACTTTTTCTTAGCTGTAACATAGGAGATAATGATTCCCCTAAGATAAGCTTTATCTGTCTCCCACAGAATTGGACAGATTTATGGAGTATTATTAGTTTCCATAGAAAAGTTCCACTGACTTACAGTTCCACTTTTAACATAACCTAAGAATTCAGGACTTCATGACTATTACAAAGAGAAGGGTTTAAGTGCCACCTTCTATTAATATGGTCTCTATATGGAGGGCAAATTTCCATGCTAACAGGGGCATTGTCCGAGAGACTTACAATGCCAATATCACAATCCTTCATTCTATCGAAGAGAAACTGAGACATTCGAAAATAATCAATCCTGGAGAAAGATCTACGGTGTGCAGAGAAAAATGTGAAATAGTTTTCTCTTGAATTCATTATTCTCCAAGCATCAAATAAACTAAGATCATAACAAACTGTCTGCATCACTTCTTTTCTTATTTTTTTTGTAAATTAAAGGATGGTGGGTTTTGATCAATGACTGGAGTAAAAACACAATTATAATCCCCACCAAGGACTGAATAAGACAGAAAGGACAGAAAACAATGTAAACACTAGGTTGAGGTCGAGCCCATCTGAACTTCCTTGCTTAGCGACAGCACACAGAGTAGTCAACAACAATCAGGGTTTGTTACACAATTACTCACACAGCCCACAAAAAGTGGGCAAGAGCTTGTTTGGGTTCTCAGACAAAATGGGTAATTTACAAGTACACTCAGTAATCACTTCTCAGGTGGGTGCATTCAGGTGTGGCCTTCCTTTTAAACCTTGATTATGGGCAGGAATGATTTCAGGTGAGTTTAACTAGGGGGCAGTGTTGATAGTTGGGATGGGGTGGAGCCACCGTTATGGAATCATTTGCCATCCATTACTGCTTATTCACACCCCTGTTTTCACTTTGTGCACCCTCCCCTCACAAAGGAGAACACGAGTGAGTCATCTTTTATTTTACACATTTTCAATCGTGTGCAAGTCTGGAGACTGAGATAGCCATTGCAAAAGAGTACTTTTGTGGTCAGTTAATCATTTCCTGGTTGATTTTTATTCCATTCATCTTAACAAGAGCCCCAGGACCAGTAGATGCACAACAATCCTGACCCAGCACAGTATTTCACCGTAGGCATGCCGTTCTTTTAAACATAAGTTTCCTTCCGACACCAAACCCACGCAAGGCTAAAAAGCTCAACTTTGGTTTCATCTGTTCATACCGCTCAGGTCCAGTGCCAAACTCTGATTGGAAAAATATTTTTCTCTAAGCAATTGTATTAGTACAAAATAATAGCATTTTCACATTTTCTCCACAACCTTGTTTGCTCATTTTTGTCAATGGTGTGAATTATTTAGAGTTGAGTGTGTATCATTTAGATGCTCTTTGTTTCTGCCCTGTCAGACCTCAAGATGTACATGTTTCAATCAGGAGAACTCAGTCATTAAAAACATTTAAGGGAACATGCCAATGTAAAAATGTTATCTTCTCTGCCTTGCCACCTGCCCCCGAGCCCTAGATCCTGCGAGAAGTGTGAGCTGCCCCCATCAACCCTCACCCCCACGCCTACCCCAGTCCCCTGGATCTGGACCCCCTTCACGTGGTTTACCCCCCCCTGCTGACTACCTAACTGGGAGGCGCAAAGTCAGCCAGCCCTGAGTCTCCTTTGGACTGACCGTGATACGGTCTTTTTTGGACACACCCTGTGCCGGCCAGAAGAGGATGGGCTCCCCTCCTTTTTAGTCTGGTTCCCCCCAAGGTTTCTCCCTATCAAGGGAGTTTTTCCTTGCCACTGTCACCTTTAGATTGGATTTGCATTTCTCTACTCCTTGGTCCGACGCAGCAGGAAATGCATTCATATCTGTCAGACCAGCTCACTCTCCCGTCAGATGAAATATATTCAAAAATAAAATAAATACATAAGCAGATTGAGGCTGAGGCAGAGAATATAATTGAAATGCACAATAAAGCATCAATGTATCTGAGCATTACGCTGTTATAACGCTCCAGTGCTGTTGACCAAACTCCAGATGCTTTTTTGTTGATTGCCCTCAATAGAGGGCTTTCTGTCAGCCCTTCCAAAAAGCCTGTTGGCATGGACAGGGTCGCGTTTACCCATCTTGAGGCCCTGGGCTACATAACTCGGAGGCCCCCCCAACCGCTGATGATGACACCAGAGATTAACAGCCGTATATCGCGAGACGTATAGCAATGCTACGGGTACGTATATACGTATGTCAAAACTCAGCCCTTTGAGGAGTACGGTCACAAATGTGTGATCATTCTAAAATGCATTATAGAATTCTAATTAATTCTAATTGATGACATCATAAAGGGTTATCAATGCAAAATGGACTATTCCAGAATAGAACACTATGAACTGGAACTAGAACTGTAAAAAAAGGTACTCTTCAAAGGGTAAAAATGCGAAAATAAACATTTCTGCTCACCCCTAGTTGCAGAGGCCCAAGACTGCAGCCCACGTAGCCCGTTGGGTAAACATGGCTCTGGGAATGGAGGAGGCATCTGACTGTAGATTTGGAGACTTTGTGTCTCCAAGATGCAACCAAGTTTTGTGGATATCTAACTGCGGCCATCCCAAATCATCTGCCTTCACTGTGCATGTCGGCACTTGTGTCTTCTGTCCAGTTGTCAGGGATTGGATGGTTCACGTGGTTTAGCCCCCCACTGACTACTTAACTCAGGAGGTGCAAAGTCATTCAGCCCTGAGTCACCTTGGACTGACCATGATACGGTCTTTTTTGGGCACACCCTGTGCCGACCAGAAGTGCTCCCCCCCCTTTTAGTCCGGTTCCTCCCAAGGTTTCTCCCTATCAAGGGAGTTTTTCCTTGCCACTCACACCTTTAGGCTTGCTTTTTGGGGGGTCTAGGCCTGGGTTCCCCTTCTGTTAAGAGTTTTGTGACAATTAATTTGCTATACAAATACATTTCATTTCATTTCATTTCATTTGATCTGATCTGATCTGATTCAGGCATGTTCTGGGCTCAGCAGTCTAGTTTACTTCAAAGTAAAAGTTTCATGTGTGTTTCAAACACCACAGATGCAATGGGCCTAATTTAGAACTGACCTTTCTTTATGATATTTCAGTATTTCAGGACAAAATACATAGACAAAGAAGCCTATTTAATGACCAATTTCATCAATAAAAGTGATAGACGAACTATAGTTTATACACACTCTGTATGTGGTCTCAGGTTTTCGTAAATCTTCTTTGCACGTCCGAAGAAGTTGGACTCCCAATTTTCATGTGTAAATGTTGGTACGAAGGAATTACGATACATTTTATTTGTATGTTTCTTGATAAATGAGGCCCAATGTGTGCATCTGATGAGAGGGTCAGAGAACTCAAACCATACTCTAACACACACCTATGCTTCTATGTCTCACTGGTCCTCCCACAAATTGTAAATGAATCATGCATGGGCTAGGCGTCGTTCGAACATTTAAAGTGTGATCTGTTGATGGCTTGGGGCTTTCTAGAATTTCTATTGGTTGATTCTACACATTCTTGCGTTATTTTGGGATCTGGTCCTGGCTCACGCAATGGCGCTCATTTTTGCTTTGCTTTGTGTGTGTTGTGCATTTTGAGAAAGACAAGCTTGGGTGGTATCATTTTCTAGCATTTCATCTCTTTCATGATTGTTTCATGTCATTTTTAAGTCTAGGATGTAATGTTAGTTCAGGTAGTAGACCTACAACCCGAGATTTGATGTTGACTATTTTGCATTCGTCTTAGCGTTGTAACTTAATAAACAAGCTCTTACTTTGAATGGAACTGTGACTTGTATGTTTTGATGAAGGTCAATGCTCCAGATTGCCTGCCTATCAAAGAATTTGGCAATTTAATTGATAATTGGCATCCAGTGCAATAATTGTTAATGTAATCAAATTAGGACACAGGAGCAGTTAGCATGTACTGTAACATGTAATACCACTTGTGTTCAGTATCCAGAGTGGTAAACATTTGACTGTTAAGGCTACTGGAATCAGGAAATAGACATTTTTCAAACAAATGTGTTAGACTAAATTGTTTTCAAAAATTGTATTAGTATGGAATATTATAATTTCCCAATTTGTCCTAAACTGTGGGGGAAAGGATGCACTGTGAAACCATAACTACTGATCAATATAGCAACACTATCGTATGTAAGAGCAACAAGTAACACGTTTTACACGAAGGCAAAACACTTTGACGTTAGATTGATTACCAGCCATGGTGTACATACTGTATTTTTCATTACAAATGTATCACTTTCTGCTGAGAAATCTAAACACAAATGTGTCCATACAATGCATTATTTAATTTGACCATAATTTGCAAATAGTCTCATCAATATAAGTTTGCAAATTACTGCAAAACCTTCTTTGACATTGAACCATATACTTTAGCTATATTAAGTCAGGTAGTATTCATAAATATTACAGTATTGATTCATATTATTCATGGCAAATATTTGTGTGTACAATACTTACTACACAAATATGCCATGTAATTAATGTGACAAAATTCTACTGTTGCTCACTCCAAAGCAACACTTATATTGATAATTCGGTAGTTCTGGAACGTGCATTTTCTCTCATATCGATTCAAAAAAAGGCCCAGTGCCAAGAAAATTAATGTTCTCCCCCCCCTAGAAAATGTAGTGTTTCAAATGTGATGAATTATGGGCACTGCAAAATAAATGTCCTTCAGAACACCCATAAGGCCGTTTCGGGAACTATCTATTTGTACCGTGTCAGTTAAAATATTGGATCGAAGGCATTCATCTTTCCACTGTCAGTGAGCCAGCAGATCCAATCATTATCCGGAATATATTAGGAAAACAACGCTAACATAATTATTTAAAATGCATAATGACTTGAGGAACATTTTACTGCTGTGCTTTTGTGATCATTCTTTCTCCATATTGGATTATTCCTCTTTCAAAAAACTATTTACTATAGCTGATTTTAGTTATGTATTTATCTGTGGGGTGGCAAGAGCAGTCACATCATAGAATTGCATTGTGGGCCAGCTTATTGTTGTTCGGACGTTCATTTTTCGCCATTCATGGTTGATGTTGTAATATTAGCACTGTTCCAAACCCTGATGGTTGGCTTTTAACAATATTCTTACAGGTTGTTCATATTTTTCATACTATACTGTATCTTCCTCCCTTTTCTCTAAGCTCTGACAGGTGAAAGAGTCTTCAATCTCACCACGGCTTGCAGTGTGGTATAACTCAGAGGTTGCGGGTTCAATTCCCAGGTGGAGCACTGCCGTTGTACCCTTGAGCAAGGTACTTAGCCTGAATTGCTTCAGTAAAATATCCAGCTGTATAAATGGATTGTATGTAAAGAAATGCCTAAAAACTGTAAATGTAAATGTAACCACTTTGTTAGATCGCTTAACCCATTAAGACCTGGATAAGAGCGAAATGCGCTGTGATTCGCTGAAATGCCTAAAATGTAAATGTAAATGAAAACCACTTTGTTAGAATAATTGAGGTTTCAAATTTAGCAGGCAACTGAATGGGTTAAGCAAAGATGTGTTAAATCAAAACAATCCCAAATCGCCTGTCCTGGCCTCTCTTCAGTGGTTAATAAACAGGCAGAAATTCTCTTCTTTCCTACAAAGCACATCGATCATTTTGTATAATCCTGCTGGACTCGTATGGTCTCAGGCAGTTGGCTATTTGTTCATTCCTTGAAGGGATTTACCTTGTACTCTGCCTCCTAAAAACAATCATTGCAAAGAGGTACGTGGATGCCTGCACTCAGATCATTAGTTAACTAAGGCAAGATGTTAAATCATAAGAAATCTTTCAATACTCTATTTGATAATTCCGCAAATTTAAAAAGTGAGGCAGGGGGCAGGGCTTTTTCATACAATTCCCCAAATTATGAGCTTTGGAACATTCAGATATTTCAATATATACATCTCTTTAGCTTGTTGCACTGTATGAAAAAACCCCACACACATACCTGTTGTGAGCACTGCTCTAATCGATGGCTATGCTGATATAGTTTAACTGCTGCCACTGATGCCATCTTAGTGTCGCCTGAATGTTGACGCTGTGAAGCTTTCACTCCCCTCCAGTCTAGCACTTACAACACTGAAGCCCAAGGGCTCATCCTCCTCCTCTTGCCTGCGTCTGAATCCCACATTCACTTCATCGCCTACTTTACACAGACCTGCAGTACAC
This sequence comes from Aldrovandia affinis, assembly GCA_029706075.1. Classification (NCBI taxonomy): domain Eukaryota; kingdom Metazoa; phylum Chordata; class Actinopteri; order Notacanthiformes; family Halosauridae; genus Aldrovandia; species Aldrovandia affinis. The sequence goes on from JAINUG010000007.1 coordinate 1,362,130, forward strand.
AAGGACACTCAATCCCCGATCAGCACAGCGGCCCTGTGGTGGTTTTCTTCTGTTTCATATTTAATAACGGTCCATACTGCCATTTGTGTGCATCTGTAAGAGCTTAGTTGTCTTGTAGTTTGCTCTTAAAATAATAACTTTGAGGCTTGGTCCTGGAGATCTACTGTGTTTGCAGGCTTTCGTTTCCAGCCCAGCACTAACACACATGACTTGAATATTCATTGATGAGACTTGGTGAGCAGTCGATTAATTAAATCAGGTGTGTTAGTGCTGGGCTGGAACAAAAGCCTACCTGCACGCCCAGTAGATCACAAGAACCAAACCTGGACACCCCTGCTATAATGGAACAATTACATATTACATATTAACATATGTAATTTTTTTCTTCTGAGGAAATTGTAAATGCAGTAACTTACCATGTACAGTTCCACTTTGCCATCTCTATGCACAAAGACGAGCATCAATTTTCATAGTGTTTCAATGCATGGCATTGCTTCTAACACTATTTCTCTGGTTGATGTCATTTCTGTTGTCAAGCTATCATCACTCTGCCTTTCATGGCATATCCGTTACAATGTGTATTGTTTCTCTGTAGTGTGAAACACTGTGTGACAATACCGATAAAGGTTCTACACTAAATACTATTTTATGTGATTGATTGATGGATTGCTCATTAAGCAGGGACGCATAAAATCTTACAAAGCCCATTAGTCATTATATTTAATGGTGTCTTGTCTCTGAAGGGTGAAATCCAAATGATCTTTTTATTCGTTAATCACCATTACCTTGATGAAGTATGAGGGAAACATTTTCCACTTACCTGTGGATGTGATAAATAATAAATACAGCAGCTTTCTGTAATTATTTCTTCATCATTTCTCTTACGTATGTTTATATTTATACAGTATATATATACACTATATGGCCAAAAGTCAGTGGACACCCCTACTAATTACTGAGTTCAGATGTTTCAGCCACACCCATTGCCAACAGGTGCATAACATCCAGCACATAGCCATGCAATCTCCACAGACAAACATTTAGAATTCAGAATGGTTCGTAAAGAGCTCAGTGACTTTAAACTGTCATAGGATGCCACCTTTGCCACAAGTCAGTTCGTGAAATTTCTGCCCTACTAGATGGTCATATAGATGGCCCCGGTCAACTGTAAGTCCTATTATTGTGAAGTGGAAGCGCCTAGGAGCAACAACAGCTCAGCCACGAAGTGGTAGACCACGCAAATTCACAGAGCGGGGCCGACGAGTGCTGAAGCGCATAGCGCATATAAATCACCTATCATCTGCTGCATCACTCACTACAGAGTACCAAACTGCCTCTGGAAGCACCATCAGCACAAGAACTGTGCATCGGGAGCTTAATGGAATGGGTTTCCATGGCCGAGCAGCTGCACACAAGCCTCACATCACCATGCGCAATGCCAAGCGTCGGCTGGAGTGGTGTAAAGCACGCCGCAACTGGACTCTGGAGCAGTGGAAATGTGTTCTTTGGAGTGATGAATCACGCTTCACTATCTGGCAGTTTGATGGACAAATCTGGGTTTGGCGGATGCCAGGAGAACGCTACCTTCCGGAATGTATAGTGCCTACTGTAAAGTTTGGTGGAGGAGGGATAATGGTCTGGGGCTGTTTCTCAGGGTTTGGGATAGGCCCCTTAGTTCCAGTGAAGGGTATTCTTAATGCTACAGGATACGAAGACATCTTAGCCAATTGGGCGCTTCTAACTTTGTGGCAAAGGCCCTTTGCTGTTCCAGCATGACTGTGCCCCTGTGCACAAAGCGAGGCCCATAAAGACATGGTTAGACGAGTTTGGTGTGGAGGAACTCGATTGGCCTGCACAGAGCCCTGACCTCAACCCCATTGAACACCTTTGGGAGGAATTAGAATGCTGATTGCGAGCAGGGTTGGGTTGTAACGGAATACATGTAACGGCGTTACGTAATCAGAATACAAAAATCAAGTAACTGTATTCAGCTCGCGTTACATTTGAAAAACGAGTAATCTGAATACAGTTACTTTAATAAACCTGAAGTGAATACATTTTGGATTACTTATTGGAATTCTTGGTGGAAAGTTTTCCTTACAAACATTAATGAGCTAATATTCATTACTAAAGCTACAGCATAAAATTATCACGCCTACATGATTATCATCACAGCTCATGAAAACTACAGCCGCTGCACAGAACCAAAAAACTGCGGTAAAAAAAATGCGTTAAAAAAAAGCGCGCGCCCGCACTCAGACAAACATTGATAGCGGCAAGGTGGAAGAAAAAGCAGCTTTTCGTTCATGGCATTATCGACACCATTTCCAGTTTAAATCAGAACATGGGAAAAATCTGTCGGTCCTGTGTACCTTGTGTCTTCCAGTTGTAAAGATACTGTCGGCATCAAAGGACTCGACGTCGAATCTCAAAAAGCACTTGGAGGTAAGTCAACGTTAGCTAACCTTCAGTTTACTGAACACAGTTCTGCAGTAATTTGCTGTTACCTAACCTTAGACTACTGTGGGAATTTTTTTGAGAAGTTTTGAGCCCCATGCTCTGTCCCTGTGTTTCTGGTGGGTCAGTTTGTGTGGCCTAGTGTCTGCACATGGCCAAATTCCTGCATGGTTTGCTAACCGGGCCAGCAGCAGCCCACGTTATACACGGCCTGGTCCACCCTGTCACTAGGATTTATTGTTCAAGCTCCGCAGCACGAGGGGTGAGAGGACGTGGGCTAACAATTAAGCAAGCGAATCCCACCATGCTTTAGACTTCTAACTTTGTATTAGAGATCCCGCAAGTTTACTGCCAGCATTCTTAGGCTGCGCGGCGAGCATACTATGTTTTCTTGTAGGTGATTTCGCATACAATAAAACCCGATTACATCTGACTCTGAAGAAATGTGTTAAATGTGGTTTCGGATCACTCAGTCTATCTGACCCTGGCTGAGATCTGATTCTCCCACACTACGGTTTGAGGCATCGCAATAACTGCTCTGCTAATTTTATACTGCTTTCTTTATTGTTGAAACGATAACATTTCAAAACGGGATAAAATCGAAGTTAATAGACTGCTGCTGAATGCATAATATACTGGGGGCAAGTGACTGACAACAAGTGAGGCTGAGCTACTGGTAGCTAGTAAACAATTTATTGTGCTTAGACTGCCATCCTACTGTATACTATGTTAATCTGCTCTCAGGTCTGTAACATTACTGGTAATTTGTTTTTAATAAAGTTTTTATAAAAAAGTGAACATGGCGTGTGCAAAAGTTTGAGCACCCTTTTAGTACTAAGTAGCACCACCTTTGGCTATATAACAGCTTCCCAATGTCTCCTGTACCCCAAAACATACCCATCTGTGATGGAAAAAGTAAGTAATCCAAAAGTATTCTAAAAGTAATCTGAATACGTTACTTTTTTGAGACATGTAACTGTATTCGTATCGGATTACTTTCAGAGCCGTGTAATCAGTAATCAGGCACTAATTACATTTACAAAGTAACCCTCCCAACCCTGATTGCGAGCCAGGCCTTCTCGTCCAACATCAGTCCCTGACCTCACAGATGCTCTTTTGGCTGAATGGGCACAAATTCCCACAGACACACTCCAAAATCTTGTGGAAAGCCTTCCCAGAAGAGTGGCAGCTGTCATAGCCGCAAAGGGGGGTCCAACTCCATATTAATGCCCATGGTTTTAGAATGGGATGTCCAACAAGCTCATATAGGTGTGATGGTCAGGTGTCCACTGACTTTTGGCCATATAGTTTATATACGCCATTTAGCAGATGCTTTTGTCCAAATCAACTTACAGTAGTGAATGCATACATTTTTCAGTATATGTGGTCCCAATAGGAATCAAACCCACAACCTAAGCGATGTCAGCACCACACTCTACCTACTGAGCCACACAGAATCATGCTCTACCTACTGAGCCACACAGAACCACGCTCTACCTACTGAGGCACACAGAACCAATGTTTATCTGTGAAAAAGTTGTTAGAAAACAGAGTGAAAAGAAGAAATACATTTATACATGAAATAAATATGTTTGCCAAGGTTAGAATAGGATGATGTATGAAGTAATTCTGAGCTGTATACAGAAAGTCCAATCTATTCTGAGGAATTCTGGAGACTTGTACATTGTGCTGATGAGCGTAGTGTCGCTAAATCTTAGCTTTCCGACGTGTGTGCACCTGCACACTCATTACAAACAAAAATAGAAAATATATAACTTTGTATGCTGAAAAATGGAACCCAATTGCAAAATATCTTAATCTAACTGATAACGCACGGGGCCAAAAAGAAAAGGAATTAATTCTAATTAAAAGCAAATTTAACATTCACCAACATCTATCCAAAGTAATTTTTTTCTGATGGGAGATTATATAATGATCTGTGACAACAGATCTCTGCAACATTTTTTACACAGTTAAAAACTGCCTACTATACGTGTGATTTGTGGTCAGAATGGAAATGTGAGGCCGTTACAAGACTCCAACACCTGGAACAGAGAGGTGTGTTTTACTGCCTCGAGCAGGAAGTTGTACAGCATCAATTTTAGGACATAAAATATTTAGCCACTTCAGCCTCACTTCTCTTCCATGATGGCCATATCTAAAACTTCTTCCTGTTCTCATAAATCAGTCAAAACTGCATTGTTTCATATGTTGCCATCTAGTTCTGATTCCTTCTTCGTGCTTCAGCCAAAACATAGCTATATTCACATGGTTTAATCTAATTCAGGGTTATCCTAAATTCCATCAAATGTGTTATTTTTTTTAAACCAACTGAATGCAGATTTTTGCCTAGTTACATGTAGGTGATTGTTTTGAAATTCAATAAAATCACTAGCATTGCATCGATGCATGCTTAATGTTAGCTGCACGTTTAATGTCTCCACTAGAACGGTACTACAGAGGGCGGCATATTGCGTAGTGGTCTAATGCACTGTATTTTGGCTGGGCCAATATGAGTGTGCGCTGCCTGTCAGGGACGCGGTTCGAAACCCGTCTCTACCAGACCGGCCCTGGTCGTCACCCCGGATCATTTGGCTGTTTGCCCCAGGGGGAAGGGGGAGGGTGAGCTGGCTCGGGTCCGCCGTGAAGCATGTAAGCGTGACTCCAGAACATAGGTGGGCGAATTCCTCCTAAAGACGAGCGGTGGACTCATGTGGGGAGGGTAAATCGAAATAAATAGAGGGTTACTGGGAAAACATCAGAAACACATTTTAAAAAGAAAAGAACGATACTACATCATGCACCAAATATTTTCATAAGAAATATACTGTATATCTTTTTTTAAATATCAATTTAAAGAGAGGGAACAAAAGTTTAGCGAGGTGCTGAATAACAGAGGGTAGTCGCACACTCTATTATGCTCCAGATCACTTATTGTGAAAACCAACATTTAAATACACACAGTGCCTCCGCAACAGTACTACTATAGTTTGATGATGCTCTAGATTGAACAGGAGCATTGCATATCTAGCTTGCCAGCAATCCTGTGTCGTGGAAAAAAACTCAGTAGGATCGGAAGAATTTCTTTAAATAGTATTAAAAGCTTTATTACGCACAGCTGCATGGAGACCCATGTCACGCAGGACATCGAATCTCCTGCCTTCAAATTCAAATGCAATATTTATAATAAACACAACGGAAAGGGAGGGAACAGCACTAAGTGGTAGGTAACGTGGGGGTTAACCTAAGGGTAATAGGAGCTATGGGGTCACATGAAGGTAGAACAGGGGCGGTTACTGCAATCTGTAAAAGTCATAACCAATGGTAAGGGGGTTTCCTGCAGTGAGAGGAAACGTCACAAAAGAACAGATGTTCTTTTGAAGTTGTGGCGCGAAAAACCTTTTGTTAGCCTGGCTGCTCAGAACTGCAGCATCACACGGAGTTAATTAGCTGTCTGTGTGTCCCCCTGTGGATCTTTTTCTAGCATTCCAACTTAATACAAACAGGACAAAATGTTTCCTTCCACTCCTGGTTGAAAGTTTTAAAAAATGAACAAAAATACATATGGGTTACCTCAAGAAGAAAACTTCTCCAATTCTGCTATGAAATTAAGTTCAGGAATGATGAGTTAAAAATTAATTTTTAATTTCTCCTTTGAGCTGTGACTTGACAAAGGTCTCAGGTCAAAAAGTGGAATAGGCATCTTAACTTCATCATCAGCTCTGGTTAGATAAAATGGAGGACCTCATTTTACACATAACAAACAGGAAACAAATACTTGGAAACCGTACATCATTTACAGCAATTTTACAAATAAGGGTGATTATTATTATTTTTTTATTTAAAGATTTTGTTTCAGATTTTTCCACATTTTCCTCCAAATTTAGTAGCCAATTTATCCTCTTTTCATGTCAACTATCTCCTTGTATTTTTAGATCGCTGCCGTAGTCCTGAGACCGGCAGTGACAAAAGGGGATGTACCGCCTCCTCTGAGCCGGAACTCGCCAAGCCGTCGACTGTAAATCCGGTACCCATAGAGCCACTCCTATACGCAGTGAACTCATGTCAGCTTCCCTTCCCCCTCCCTGGGGCGGACAGCCAATTGCCGCCCCCCTAGCGCCATTCTCTAGATTCTGTAGGGAATGCAGGTTCTGAAAAAAATACTATTGCTGTTCAGATGTTAGGCCAAATTCTTCCACATTTTGCCAAACAGCCTTTTTTTCATGTCACCCTACAAGCATTGTGCGCCTACACCCCAATACTTTTCTTTTGCATTTTTTAGCATTCGTTTAAAACATATTTAGGCCATAGTAACTTATGGACGGGCTCCTAAAATTCACATACACATTGTTGTTGATAGATCCTATTGAATAGATCTATAAGAATCAGGGAATATTCACAAGTGCAGAAACGTACCACCCACATATCATAATATTAATTTGATAAATATTCAGGTGAAAGAAGTTCTTATTTTCAGTCTGAAATAAATCCAGTTGCTTTCCAGAAAAAGCATTGATTAGATCATTCAATAATGTGCATATTTTCGTAAATGGGTCAATCCGATAAATATCTATTACAGATCTGAAATGATGACAAATCATTTAGTCTCATGCAGGGATTTTTTTCTCTCCACTGAAATTATTACATTTTGTTGGCAATCCTCACTTTGCTTTTTCATACCAACCTGAGAAGTAATCTGTCTTCTGTCTAGAGTGTTGATTGGGTGGCACTTCAGGAAGGGTATGAATGAAAGAAAGACAAACCTTGTTTCAACAGTAAATGTCATGTGTAGTTACGTATAATAAAATTCAAATGATCTTAAATTCTGGGTGATCACTTGAAAGACAGAAAGTAAGCAGACAGAGTTTCGAACATCATTCTTTGTTTCTTTGTGTATATCCAGGCACCGTACAATACTGAGATTTATGTTTCAAGTGAGGAAAATTGTCATGTCTTTTATGTTGCTGTATATTCCTTCTGAGAGTTTAGTATGTGTCTGGAGCGTTCCCTCACCTGAAGACAAATAGCATACAAAAATGTTATGAAAACCCTGAATTAAGATCGCTAAAGGGGTTGTACTTTCTTCCTGAAACCTTTTAGCAATTCTTACAGGTAAGATAAGATTTCATTTCATATCAGTCTGCCTGAACTGACTGAAAACATGACAAAACTGACAATTTCTCTTAATGTTTAAATGCCATTCTTTTAATTCGTTTTCCGTTAAAAGGATAATACCATTTCTGGAAATTCCAATTGAATTTTCAATGCAGAATATGGTCTTATTTCACATGACTGCTATGGGGCAATGAAGTCCTATCTACCCCAAAGTCATCTATACAGTAGCCTACCAGCAACTATACTGTCATTTCATATTATGAGACAAAAACACACTATCAATGATTAATGTGAAAACAGTTCAATAAGCATCGTGCAACTGTTGAGCATTTCCAAATGTTGTTCACACTCACTCCCTTTTTTCTTAGGAAAGGAATTATGCCATCAAAAAAACGAACTAAAAATTTGAACTTTTCTACAGTAAGCAGGAGTGAGATTTTGTTTCAACTTCCACCACAAATGTTGGTGAGTAGACAAGACAAGAGAATCCCTAGATCACCATGGCTACCTTATAGGGGAGGAGGGGCAAGCCATTGTTAAAGGACATTGTTGCAATTTTTTGGGCAGTTTGTGAAGGTGAACATCTCTGCTGTTGTACAAGGTGTTGCCATGTCTGGGGCCAATGCGAAAATTCCCTCTACACTGAGGGATGTCGATCAGGGGTATTCAAATCCAGGCCTTGAGGTCCACAGTGTCTGCAGGTATTTGCTCTAACCACGCACTACATCACTCAATTTTGAATAATTAGTTTAGCTCCTTGGTCCAGGAAGCAAGCTAATTAGTGAAATCAGGTGGTGTAGTGCGTAGTTGGAGCAAATACCTGCAGACACTGTGGACTGGATTTGAATACCCCTGATCTACATCGTCGCATTTCAGCCGGGTCCAGCCGATGCCACATAGTCTGAATCTGACATCATGTTAATACAGGGGGCCCAATAATTAATCTCACGTTATTACGCTGTCTTAAACAATATGCCTGTGCCCAGGTCCCGTTTCAGACCATTTTGAACAAATGTACATGTTTTGACATGAGTTATGACTTGACTTACATTCATGAATATATACGGATATCTCTGGATAGATCCATTTTATCGAAACAATACGGAACGCGAAGCACGTGTTACATCTCGAATATCGGTGAGGCTCGTGTAACAATGCTCCCTAGCCAATGATACAGGTTCTTGTTCCATATACCTTTATTGTGGAATATATTATACAATTATTTTATTACTATCTGACATCGAAAAGGTCATTTTAAAACTTTTAAAACACATGATCACAGATAATGCTGAAGTTTTTCCCAAAAAATGTTTTTTGATGAAGGATTCAGGAGTCAGTTCTATGTAAGACGCTTGCTGAGTTAAACTGTTTTGGAAAAGTCCTTTCATCAGCATCATAAAACGAATTGCCAATAAGAATATAAACCAAAGCCAGTGTTAATCTGCCATATCTGCATTTACTAATTGCCAAATTGACATAGCATTTTCTTTTCCAATGAATATTTCAGCTGAACAAGTTGCACCTTTATCATTTTACTTCCTGTCAGATGATGAACATATTATAGAGAACCAGGGGATCAGCTTTGTTATAAATACCATATTTATTTACTTATTATTATTGATGATTTTTTCCTGTTTTTCTCCCAACTTAGTAGCCAGTTACACCCTCTCCTTATTTAGATCTGCCCTCCCCACACGAGTCCGCTGCTCGTCTTTACGAGGCAAGCTCTCAGAGGGCAGCTAACTCTGCTTCCTTCGATATGTAATTCGCCCACCCATGTTCTGGAGACTCCTTACGTGTTTCACAGTGGACTCAAGACGGCTCACCCTCCCCCTCCATCAGGAGTGGACAGCCAAATGCCGCCCCCGATCGGGGCTGACGACCAGGGCCGGTCTGGTAGAGATGGGTTTCGAACCGCGTCCCTGATAGGTAGCACACACCGTTTCGGACCAGCCAAGATACGGTGCGTTAGACCACTACACTATCCGCCGCCCTCAATAAATACCACATTTAAAATACATTTATAAATATGATGGCAGCTGATCATTTGCTCTCCTGATGCCTGAACCATTGCTTACTCTAGTGCCAGATGATGGATGTTTACAGAATCCATCACACGAGTGTAGTGACTCTAATGAGTGACATGCAAAATAGTACTGGGAGGCAAACACTACCTCTGCCCTCCTTCTCCAAGTAAACAATGTTTGTTACAGTTTCATAAAATTACCTCAAAAACAAAGCTTGACCAAAGCCTAATGATATAAACAATTGAGCAAATTAATTTAATGACAAGAGTCAGCTGGTCCTATCCATGGGAGACATTTGTTTATGAAATAAGTCACATGCATTTCAAATCACATTTCATCTAAACAAATTGTACAAATAAAGATGAACCCTCCTGTGAATGCTAACGGCCTCTGGCTTCATATCCCAAACTGTTTCATGCCATGTTTGAAACCCAGTAAAATATTAGCTTTCCCTAATATATTCACATCTAAACACAATGTACTTAATTGTGGACATTTAAGGGGATTATTACATGATGAGGTGGTAGCTCAACTAGGCAGCAGGAAGATGACTAGGTTGATAACAATGACACAAACAAGTGTCTAACATCGACATTATCAACGGCTCACCCCTGCTTACAGTCATCTGAGGCCGAGTGTTCTCTCCCTTCAATGGTCACACACAATGGTCTATTCACACTCAGCAGTGGGACACATTGATGTTTTATTGTGCATATCAATTATGTTCTCTTCCCCAGACTCATGCTGCTTATCATGCTGCAATCCCAAATTTGACTTTGGCAAATACTACATGTTCCCTAAAATGTTGGGTTTTCTTAATCTTCATTCGTTATCCTGACTGACAAATGTCCATCTTGAAAAATGCTCCATTCCCCAATGGACAGGGTTGAAAATAAAAGCCTTTGATTAATACATAGTCAACTCCAAAATGATTCACACCCTTCATAAAACAAACAATACAGATAATGAGCTATATTGTATGCTGAAAAATAGAAAAATTATATTATTTTATACAAATAAAATTTCTCAGAGAAATCATATCCTTCAGTCTGCGCTTGTGGATATTGAGACTGAGATGGCCATTGCAAAACAGTCATTTTATGGTCAGTTAACCATTTCTTGGTTGCTCTAGAGGTATGCTTAGGATCATTATCTTGCTGGAAGATCCCTATGTGGCCACATTTCAGCTTCCTGATTTTTCCTGTTTTTTCTCCCAATTTTGTGGCCAATTATACCCTCTATTTCTTTCAATTTGCCCTCCCCCATGAGCCTGCCACTTGTCCTCGGGGGCAAGCCAGTTTTTCCCATACAGGGACTTTTGCGCTTCTTAGCAAGCCCATGCTGGCTCTGGGGTGGTCAGCCAATCGCTGCCCCCAGCGGGGTTCTCAGCCATAGCTGGGCTGGTGCAGCCAAGTTTTGAACCGCGTGTGGACAAGTTGCATTGTGGGCGAATGCTTTGACCGTTATGCCACCCGCGGGCCCAGAAACCAGGTTTTTGGCCATAATGTCTTGGTACTTGGTGGGGTTCATGATTCCATTGACCTTAACCCCCTGAGGTCGACGGGAGCGGCGCCGCTCCCAGCAGCAATAAAAGTATATTACTATTTCTAATTTCGCGATATTTTATCATACACATGCGACAAAAACATTGACAGAAACCTTAGAATCGCGACTTTCCGATTTGAGCACTGGCAAATCAAATGGGATTTTTTAAATTAGGTTAATTAGACCAAAAGTAAACCTTGTTTTTACTCTGTTTTTACCTTTTAGTAACGTCCCCCTTCTATTGACATGGTAACTAGGTGCGAGTTTCGGGAGGTGTGGGAGGGGCGTGGGGCCATGTGTGAACGCCGGCGTAAACAACACAAACTGTCCCGACAATTTGAAGCAAGATTTTATACAGACATACAATTTTATTCAAGATGGAAAGATTTTCTGCGCTGCAGTGTTTGAGAGCATCGATGGAAAGCGACGAAGACAATAACTGACGAAGAGTAAGTAACTATATTTGATTTGCCATGTTATCAAATACTCGTATTCAATATATGAATTCCGTGTGTGAAATTGCAGCGTAAACAATGTCCCGACATTATATCGGATCTTGTCTGTGTTTACGGTTGCGAGCTGCCAGCAACAGACGGTGTATGCTGATATTTATTTGATTTACCATATTTTCAAATACTCGTGAAAATATATGAATTCAGCGTCTTGTGACGCTATACGAAAAAATCAGAATCATTGCGGACTGCTGCGAATAATTAACGGGAGGATATTTAACCAGCTGGCATTCTGTTTCGCGCTTGGACATTATCTAGCTTAGCTTGATAATACCTATTGTGATTAATGTTTCTTGCCTCTCGAGAACTTGTTTGTGTGCTTATTGTGGTTTAGATTCCCAGCGTTTAGTTTATTCCGAGATTTTGGATACGTTTTGTTTGTTCCTGATCGTTGGTTATTTTGTTTTGTCTTGTTTATGTCTTTCCGTGTCTTCGTAGACACGGATTTTGCTTTCGTTTTCCTACAGACGTTTAAAGATGAATATCTTAAACTTTTGATCATGCCTGTGCCCAATGCCAGACTTTGGATGTTGTCAAACTGGCTTCTGTTGGTCGCAAGAAATGCGTAGGCTACTCTGCAAGATGTCTTTGTCTGATGGCCTTTGACCATGATCTTTCAGGTGTGGATCATGAATATTCAGTAAATTAGCATATAGCCCTCCCACAGCCTGAAATAAATGTGACCAGTTCTGATAAAAACAGGTTTTTAGCTATTTAGATCTCATATGTGCTAAAACATTTTCACACCCTTACATAACCAAGACCTTGATGAACAAACGCACATTGGCAAAACAATTCGTCACTATAGTTTAGTGTGTGCTTTCACAACTTTTGTGACAGCAGAAAAATTAACTATTTTTAACTTGTGTGTTTGTAGATCTATTTACAAGCTGCATATGATACTGACCAAACTATTGATGGCATACAAATGTAGCTGTGATTGTCCTTCAAATAAAAATATGAAACACTTTGGAGTAAATGTGTGTTAAATTGATGAAATTGAGATAAATATCAGACCATGCCAAAATCAAAAAACATCTAAAAGCTTAGCACGGACCTCAGAGGGTTAACAAGACCCCAAGGACCAGTAAATGCGAAACAACGCTTTATTGGGAACATAGCAGCTGAAGTGATTCATGTTTTCATTTTTTCAAATGTATACATCATATAAGTGTGTGTTTATTAGGGTACATGGAAGTTCACGTTTTAGAGGGCATTTCTGCACTTCTGACAAAACACGACTTTCTTCATATTGTGGTGTTGCTTGGGGTGGGGCGACACTCACAGACCTTTGCAGAGGGCGTAGGCAATAATAACTCAGAACTCAAAGGATAAACAATTCTGACAAACACAAAAAGGGTGGGGTCTTCGGGGGAATTCAAACACATAAAGACCACAATCTTTAACTTTGTAGGATTGTGGGATTTGTAGGACCGTAATCCGTAGTCCAAATCTAATCCAGTTCCTCAATGCAGTCCAAAAGTTGGTACACAAAACAGGATCCTCAAAACAATCCAATCCAAAAAAACTATCCAAACAGCAATCCCACAACACTCTCCAAAAAACTCACCACTCTCCAACACACCAACACACCAACACACTAACCTACTCCTTCCTATTGTGATAGGAGTCAGTCCTTTAAATAGGCCTCCGAATGGCCTTCAGCTGTCCGTAGTCCCAATTGCTTGATTTCGTTCAGGTGTGTGACTGCAGGCTGCTGGGAAATGTAGGTTTTTTCTCTCCAGTGGCTCCCAAGAATTAAAGAGGCAGGCCACCATTTCCTCATCCTGCCCCTTGGGATGCCGCAGTATTAAACGGCTGTCCTGAGAATTGTCTTTGTGTGGCATGTGCCCCGTTCTGTGGATTTGGGTCACATGTTTGGAATCATACAGCGGCTGGAATCTTTGGCTTTTGCCACACTGTACCTTAATTGAGTCCCCATGGGGAGTGTTCCATTTCTGTTACAGTTGCTAGCTACATACAATGTTGATCAGTTCTTGATCTGTCCTAGTGTTTTATTAAATGTTCTCGCAATTGTACAAGTGCAGATATTTATCTTGCATTTCTTTAACCCAAACTTGTTTCATTGCCTCTGAAAGAGTGTTCAGTTCTTCTGGCCATATTCAATCACCCTTTCATTCAAGACCCAAAAAACTAAACATGTTGGTCTTCTTGAATAAAAATCTTCATTAGACAGATAATTACATTACAGTTCAAAGTACTATTCATTTCACACTTCAGTTTTCAAATATGAAGGGTACATATGCAAATTTATTCAAATGTGATTATCACGTATGTGATTATATGCATAACTGTGCTCAGTTGGAGTTTTCTTCATGAAGAAGTAAAACGCATAAAAACATGCACATAATCACTACACACTGGTTGAGTTGTACACTTTGTATGATACCTTTTATCGAAAAACATCTATAGAAACAATACTATTAAAAAGATACCGCAATACATGATATTGGGTTGTATGATTATCATGCTGTGAAAATGTCATGTTGTCCCACTCCTAGTGTGTACTACAGATTCCTGTGTTTTTCTGCATACTGCCAGCACCATGGGCATGATTGACTGCTGTTAAGGGGCTGCTAATCCTGTTCTCTCTCCCGTGCATGCAGACACAAGAACAGGGAGGTGGCCCGCTCAACCCTGCAGCTACAATTAGCGATGCTCCTGCCCAGGTAAAGGAGATTTACTTTCCCACTGGACAGTGGCCGCTTACATCATGGATGCACATACCTCTCTGTTGTTCAAAAGAACAAGAGATCACGAGGCTTACCTTGCCCCTAATTGGTTGCCTTCGAGGTAAAGCCATGTCCTGCAGGATTACAAAGCCCTGCGTGTATTATCTCGCTGCTAATTGTATTGACTCGGAGGTATCTTTCCACTTCACAGCATGCCAGACCGTACCAGCGAAAACTTCCCAGATGCCATAAGTTATAGCCAGTGCAAATATTTAAACTTTATCCTCTCATCTCGCTAACTCTGTCTCTGACAGAACTGCCACTGCATGTTATAATTTAAGGAGAGAATATTACAAAATCTCAAGAAGGGCTGAGGGAAGCAGTGACAGAAAGTACAGTCAGGTTTGGTCAGTACAGCCAGTATAGTTTGAGCTTTTACCACAGCACTCGGTGGTGGATCAGGAGCCAACACGTCTGTCACGGATGAGGCTTTTCTCAGGCCAGAATTGAGATGATTAGAACCTTTAGTCTGTTGGTTGTCATTTGCTCATGTGAAGCAGTGGAATAGTTCAAGCTGCACAAAATGGCCATCACTAATTATAAGAAGAAGGAGAAGCAGACTCTGAGGCAAAGTCACATTTATGGTCCTTCCAAAAGGCACAGAGTATCTATAATACAATAAGCACTGATATTAACAGATAAATTGTGAAAAATTGATTTTTAAATTTGTTTTCCCATTTTTCTCCCAATTTAGTAGCCAATTACACCCTCTATTTATTTCAATTTACCCTCCCCACATGAGTCCGCTGCTCGTCTCTACGAGGCAAGCAAATTCTCAGAGGGCAGCGAACTCCACTTCCTTCGAGACGGAATTGGCCCACCCACGTTCTGGAGACTCCCTTATGTGCTTCACGGCGGACCCGAGCCGGCTCACCCTCCCCCTCCCCCCCCCCAGCCAAACGCTGCCCCCGATCAGGGCTGACGACCAGGACCAGTCTGGTAGAGACGGGTTTCGAACCGGGTCCCTGACAGGCAGTGCACACTGTATCGGACCAGCCAAGATACGGTGCGTTAGACCGCTACGCTATCAGCCACCCCAAAAAGGATCACTTTAGCATATAGCATGCTTATAGCAATGTCATTTGCCGACATGAATGGACTGAGCAGCATCTCTGCATGTTATTGCATTACCGCTCTGATCATATACAGCAGCCAAACAGTAGTGCTCATTGGCTGTTGTTTGTTTTATGTACATAATTTACAAATCCCTTATAGGATTTTTTTTAAAATAAAATGCATATACTGGATTTCTTATATAATTAAAACTTCCAATGATTTTACTATATTTAAACAATCCATTACCGTTTATTCTGCATTAAAATAAAGTCCTAATCAACCTGGTTCATTCTTGGAGATGTATTTAGTAATAACAGGGTAAGACATACAATATTCAAATACATATACTGATTCTTCATTATACTGCAGAGCTGAATATTTGCAATAAACTTCTATTTAAATGCAAATTCCAAAGCAAATCTAACTGTCTATATAACCATGCCATGCCATTCAAATGAACCTAAATTCTCTGTATTTTCAACAAATTAATTCAAGCTTATTAGATATGTGAATTTTATATCAAAGAGCTTACAGAATCCAACAATTAATAATACCTCATGGGTATATATTTTTTCGATAACAAATGTGTGTGTGTGTGTGTGTGTGTGTGTTCAATGGGTAATAATGAATCAATGCTTTAATGATTTAACAAGATCAGCATGAAAAGACATGAAAAAGAAACCAAAACAAATATGACAATTCAGCCTACCACAGGAAATTATGCATATTTTCTTCTCAAAAAAGTTGCAATCCAAAACCGAATCTGTTTTCAAAACAAAACTTGGCTAGCTGGGAGCAATAGTACTTGAAAGTAGCCCACAAATTAAATCTTATGAGAAGGGAATTGAAAGGAAATTTAAGGACTAGATGGCTGGCAGTGGTGTTTTCCCAACACTCAAACAAATAAATTGATTGGGCCGTCCCAAGTAGGGGGCGCCCTGCTGGCACGAGGCGATATCACATTCTAGCCTTTTTTGATCATTAATACATTTACATTTACATTTACATTTTAGGCATTTAGCAGAGTGACTTACACAGTTTACATTTCTTTACATACAATCCATTTATACAGCTGGATATTTTACTGAAGCAATTCAGGGTTAGGGTACAACAGCAGTGTCCCACCTTGAACCTCAACCTCTGAGTTACAAGCCCAGCTCCTAACCATTACAACAGCCAGCCTTTAACCCATTAAGACCTGGGGAATTGAACCTGAAACCTCTGAGTTACAAGCCCAGCTCAGAAAACCCTCAGGTTTTACCATAGAATAACAGGTTTTACACTGTTTTTAGCAGGCATTTTTTAAATAAATAAATTAGTATATCTCAAGATGAACATAAAAAATCTGATAAATGTCTGATTCTGTGATAACAAAAATGTACCTAATATAATATACACCTAATATACACCATCTCTAGTAACCATGGGCTAATCCACTCAATGCAATATCTTTTTTTTCAGACACAACTGAAAAAACTACAAAACAATGTCATTACCAAAAGAAAGCCCTCTTGTCTTAATAATGACATAAAGTGTCATAACAGGCCGGGTTCATATACATGTTGTCCTACATACGTATACAGGTTTCTCCACCTTCACCACCCACATTTGCATGTTGCCAACATGAGTCATAAAAGGACAATGCCATGCAGAAAAGAACACTCACTGCTCTTTTGTTTTAAGCAGACAGATATTACCACAATTGAAGAAGTAATTTAAATATTTGAAACTTTTACTATTAAAAATGTGTCACAAAAGTTCAACATGTGAAACACCTGAAAGTGTTTAATAATTTGGAAATACACATTCAGTTTGCAAAGAGTAATTATTCACATCCTACGTTATTGATGAGTTTTGAAAGATGAGTCCCATTCCATTTTGGCTATTTACTCTGACAGTGGCAAATGCTTACAATTGTAGCCATGGCTAAACTGAGCTGAGGCAGAACTGCAATCCTCGTCCCGACAACCACGCAGTTCCCGTCTTGGTCACCAAGACCAATAATTAGCACATTTTTTTTTTTTTTGCAAATGGCTCCTTTCAGCGCACCATTGGTCTGGTTTCAGGGGTGACTCAGTCCTCTGTATCCAGATACGCTTCATAGCTGCCATGTTAAAGCAGGCCCATCAGTACATGTATTTTCCCAGATCTCCTGAAGCTATCCAGAAACCCCAAGGCAAGTTTTCCTGAACACCAGGGTTCCCCCAGGTCCTAGGAGCTATTGACGTCACCTACATATCCATACCTGCCATAGTTTTTTTGTTGCACGAACAAATTCATTACAGCAGTTGATTACAATAAGGGATTAAAAAGAAATGAAACTGGAATCTTCTAAACCATTGCCAATAAAGCAGTTGGCCATTGATTTGTTATACAGCTCATAATTATAATTTGAATTACATCGTGTGGCAAAATAATTCACTGCTGAAAATAGGGCAACCTCAATCTGACTGTGGCGGCAGTGACTGCCGCGATATGTTAAAATTACCGGGAGAAGCACTTACCATTGGCCTTTATGAATAACCCCTATTGTGTTTTGAAGCTCATCAGATAATGTTCCAATTTCATACAATTTTACCTTCAGCAAATTTGGTAGTTTGAAATAAAATAAATGTGTGTATCATTTAAAGCTATCACATGCAGGTTTATTTGCTGCCATCTTGTCTGTAATGGGAAAGCAAAAGAAACTCAACATGAAGTGATCTTTCAATATAACTGCCCAACCATGCCAGATACGCTCTGAATCTGGCGCTAACACTCAAACTGCAACAAATTGTGAATGCAGTTTCCAGAACAGAAAATGGGTTTTCACAATAAACCATTTTAAGTTTCGGAAAACGACAGCTTCAACACAACAGTCCTTGCTTGGTCGCATTAACTTGCTGAAACAGTACATTGACTTATCAATCATTTCTCCGTGGTAGCACTTTGTCAACTGACCACCTCTACTCAAGACTAATGGATGGGAATCACAACCTTGCTACAGCTGTGGCGTACACGACAGCATGTTTATTCTCCATATTTGCTTTACATGATTTACCGTGACAACCATTAAAAATGAGCGATCTTATAAATCCCGGCAGAACCTAATAAAATCGTTGATAAGCCTCGGGTTTGTAGGTCATGACTACCGCAGTGTCAGCTTGGTTGCCATTAGTGCAAAAGAACCTTCTTTAAGATCGGTGAGTACACATATGTTTAGATGTTTGAGGTGATGAAACTGCATTTAATCCACTGCACTGCAATTCCTCAAGAGTGTAAAAAGGTTTCACATCAGCTTCTGTTGCTGATATGGAACAGGTCTGGCTGTGGCGCCTCCTACAACATTAATTAATACTGTAGCCCGTGATGGATTGGTTTAGCTTCAGCAGCAAGACTCTCCTTTATCACAAAGTGTGTGAGGATAGATCTCAGGCTCATTTTTCTGTTCCTTTCCTCTGATAAGCATGTGAGTATTTTGCTGTGCAACATCATCAAAATCACTAAGTAACGATGTGCTTTTAGAGGTTATTAAATATTACATTTTACATTTTAGGCATTTAGCAGACGCTCTTATCCAGAGCGACTTACACAGTTTACATTTCTTTACATGGATGGATATTTATATTGTGATAATAGCACTTGGCAGTAAAGCACATACAAACATGACTTGCATGTGTTATTTTAGTTACATAATTTGCTTATGCAATGTGTTCCTACGTTTGCCTGAAACATATAATTCCATAAATGTTCAAGTTTTGACATGTTACATGCTCCAACCGAATGCTTTCCCTTGAAGCATACTTATTTTGTATTTCATGCATGCATTTTTAAATAATCATATCAGGTTTTATATTTTTAGATATGTGGAATTGATGTGTGCATGTGATGTGTGCAGTTCCTTGTGCAGTTCCTTGTTCCATTTCTTGCTGTACTCCCCAATTGAGAATTCCTCATTGTAATCATAGGCACATCCCATCACTAGCACACGTGTGCTCCATAATGTACACAGCCAGCGATCAGATCTTCTCACTCTGCAACCAAGCCCTTGTGTACAAATTTTGCCGAAGGACAGAACAACTAACATAGCTGGTGCAGACAGGTAGACACCAGAGCAGCCCTTTTTCAGGACGAGGTGGGGAATATTCGACTTACTCAAACTTACCTTGGGGCCTCTGATAAGCGTAGCGTTTACCAGTGTGAGCTGCCTATCACGGTCGCATGTTATGTCGACAGGAACGAACCCAAACGCAGACACAGACAGGGTAGAATGGAGAGTGATTTAATAATAATTGTAATGACAGAGGTAGTGGAAGATGATGAGCTGGACACTGGAAGGGATGCACAGGAGGACAGACAGGATGAGGGAACCGGGGGGCAAGCTAAGTGTGCAGGCAGGCGGGGCTGGCAGGACGGACAGAGCTGGCAGATGGATGACGAATGAATCTGAACACAAAGGGAACAGGAACAAGGGTAAACATACATATAACTCAACACGCAGAGAACAGTAAACACAGAGTATAATATAAGGTTTTCTGAAGTCAGTTTCTACCGAGAAGGGAAAACAACGATCTGACGATGAATGGAAAACCGGGGTAGATATACTGCAGGGCTGCAGGGCTGATGATCTTGATGGGAAGCTGGTGTGTCGGAACGGACGATGGAATAGGCAACAGGTGAGCATGATGAGGAGTAATGAGGGATGATAATTGAATGATGGAAAATAATAAAACAATTAACGCAAACAATCACAAGGGAGAAACAAGACAAAGGAAAAAACGAGACAGGAACAAAGGGAATGTAACATCGCAGTTTGAAAAAACCCAACTGTACCAGACCAGCCCTGGTGAGGGAGCCTCAATCGGGGGCGGCGTTTGGGAGGGGGGAGGGTGAGCCGGCATGAACTAGCTGAAAAGCGCGTAAGGAGTCTCCAGAATGTGGGTGGGCAAATTCCGTCTCAAAGGAATTGGAGTTCGCTGCCCGCAGAGAATTAGCTTGTCTTTTTTAAACTCTCCCTCCTTGGATGAAACTATAGCCAGTGCCTCATCCCACAGGACGTCTGTCTACAAATTGCACTGGCACAGTCAGGATTCATTCTGGACATTTGGGGGGCATCACTCACAGCCAGTGTTTTAGCTGGATACATCACCCAGAAGCCCCTGGCACAGCAGCTTTTGACATGAAGTGAAACCAGTCTAGTGCAATCGTTGGTTGAATAAACGTTTCCCCATGAAGTATATCTCGGGGAATTATATATTATAAGCACAATACTTCAATAAATATGAAACCCTTGTGCAGGCTCAGCTCCAGGGGAGGTCTGAGGAGGCCTGCACGAGGTCAACCTCTCAGCTGTACCCCCCCATATTAATGTACTGTATTTACATATAATGTGCACATGCATCAGTACTCCACCAAAATATGCATCAGTACCCCCCATGGAACTATTCCTGTAGCTGGGCCTGCCTGAATGGTTGTATTGCCAAAGGCTGAGCCTCATAGCCTACACATTGCAGGTTAAAGTCTGGCCTGTGTCATTAGCTGACAATGACCTGGGGCTCAAATTGCGTTGTCAAGGCACAATGTCAAGACACTAACAAATATCACATTAGGGCATGCCCAACTCCCTTTTTGGTGAATTTTGTCAGAAGAGACAGTAGCACACCTGCAGCGCAGTTGTAATAAAAGAGGTTTATTTAAGGAGAATAAGTTAACGCTGGGCGTGGTGAGAGTTCGGTTTCATTATGGCCAATCAGGTCAACTGCTTTTTTTCCCTTCAATACCATTGAGTTAACGCCATAGTGAACTAGAAATTTTGTTAAGTCTTGTCATGGAAAAAACTAGATTGGAGAGGATTTCTTAAACAGTATTAAAAGCTTTTATTACGCACAGCTGCACAGAGACCCGCATCCCACAGGGCACGGAATCTCCCGCCTTTAGGTTTAAATTACATATTTATAACAGACAACCTAAAAGGGGAGGGAACAGTTAACTTGATTTAAAACAGGAAAATGGGCATCACAAATAGCAGAACAGGATGGAGAATTACGGCAGTTGTAAAAGCTCGAACCCCAACATGTGATTACCCCCTGTGGTGCGAAGGGTTCACGCAGGGACAGATGTGCTTTTCATCCTTTGGCACGAAAAACTTTTGTCTGAAGGAGAACAGGAACTGTGGTTATTTAACACTTACAGATTTCCCCAGCATTTGAACATTATACAGACGGAACTATTTTTTTCCTTCCACAGTCTAATGATGAGCAAGTGGCAAGTTATTCAAGGCTCCATCAGGAGTGCTTCTCTCAGCAGGAAACCGATAAGGTTCAGTGGGCAGTGTCAAAAGCCTATTTATAGCACAAGCCGCACACCTAGTTTAGCCAAGTTTGTGTATTTTCATCTAAGCTGATATATAGGCCTAAAATGATTATTGTCTTATTATAACCGCATTACTGCAGTACTTTGTGAGTTTACCAGGCCACGTAAACAACATAATATATATTCACCACTTCAACTACGTTTAATTGATGCACCACAGCCAATAGGTCTCTCTTCTCCTATGTTCCCTGTGCCACTCCACCCTACTCCCAAATCACCACAGTCAATTCTGTTGCTCTGGCAGTGTATACGTTCAGGGTATTGCAGCATGATATGGCATCCAATTATGTACTCCATTTTTTGAAGTATTCAACTTAACTGAACTCAACGAAAAAAACTGTACACATGCATACATAGACATACACATATTTTACACAATTTCATGGGTGTAGAGATTGTCTCTCTCTCTCATTCAAGTATATTGAAGTGTACTGCACCACTTCTTACAACTGCAATGCTTAAATACTTTGAAGTGCTTAATTGAATTCAGGTTTGATAAGCGAGAAATTATCCAGCTGTTCACGTGTGTGGATTAACAACACCACCAAATTGTATAACGACAGTAATGGAACTTGCACAGTGCCAATAGTGGGTACTGCCTTTATTGCCAACCACAAACTACCTGACTGGGGAATTTCTCTCACAGGTAGCTCACGTTGAATATAATGAAGTCTGAGTAATATCTGTGATCTTTCCTATTGGACGTTTCCTCTGTGGGCCGTCGCATCTTTAATTTGCAATAAATATAATTAACTGCGCAGCATGAACTGTAGGCGGTGGTGCAGTGGATAGCGCTGTCGCCTCACAGCAAGAAGGTCTCGGGTTGAACCAGGCCGGGGGCCTTTCTGTGCAGAGTTTGCATGTTCTCCCGTGTCCGCGTGGGTTTCCTCCGGGTACTCCGGTTTCCTCCCACAGTCCAAAGACATGCACGTTAGGCTAATTGGAGAGTCTAAATTGCCCGTAGGTATGAGTGTGTGAGTGAATGGTGTGTGTGCCCTGTGATGGATTGGCGACCTGTCCAGGGTGTATTCCTGCCTCTCGCCCGGAACGCATGCTGGGATAGGCTCCAGCCCCCCCCCCCGCGACCCTGACCAGGAATAAGCGGCTTAGATAATGGATGGATGGATGGATGCATGAACTGTATGCTGGAGCAATATTGTCATGGTGATAAATCCCAATAGTATTTTTGAAGGTAGGACATATTCTACACTGTCACTACATTGTTATCTCTGATACCAGTAGGTGGGGCAGAGGTTATGGGAATGCCCTGTGTGTGTGTGTGTGTGTGTGTGTGTTTGTCAATTTGTGTAATGTGAGGGCTGATCAAAGTCGATCTACACCAGGATGGATTGGTAAGAATATATTCATGCTTATACCACAGCTTGGTTAAATACTTGATTTTGATTGGTCAAGTGAGTGGAGGCGTTCTGTTATTTTTAATTGGACGTGATCTGCATAACTATGAAAATGATTACCATGACCATTATGAGCATCAAAACGAAGTAAACAATACAAAAATAGGACCACTACACAAAAATACACAATACACAAGAAACATGCAAACAGTCAAGACTGCATAACTGTGTTAACATTCATGGGTGGCCTTAACTCAAGTCTCTGAATGATGGAAGCTGGCATCACAGTATTGACCTAATTCTGGTGAATCAACAGGCAGATGTAGAGGCTGTTGTTTGTGAAAGCATCTCTCCTATAATGATCTTGTGATTGTCATTTCTATGCCATCAGAATCTTAGAGTCATGGTCTTAACTTGCATTCTTGACATGGTGTTTAGGTTACAAGACTGTTTGTGCAACGTGAGTGCAAAAATGTCCATGGAAAATTTGCTGTCTTGCATTTTTTTATTTCTCAGTCTAATTAAGCAGCTGTGAGCAGTCGACGGCCATGGCACTTTTTCTGCAGCAAGGCTGCAAATATGAGAATATTTTATCGGTCATTTTGATTATAGATCAAAGCATGTTTTTGAAGGTCCAGATTTTTATACTTTGATATGTTTCTCCTACCTCAAAAAATGTGGTTAGATTTTTTTGCTGGTCTCATTGCTGCTCCAGTAGCCTAAAGTTCAGAGCTTGTATGCAGCACCAAGTACTACCTATGTAGTTCAGAGCAGGAAGTCCTGGAAAATCCCAGAAGCACAGGGCTGGTATTTCAAGTTCAAAAAGGTTTGTTGTGACTAAGGAAATTGTGCGTAATGACTGTATCACTGTTTCTACTCTCACTGTACCTGGGGAGATATCTCCAGCCCCTAAATGTAGATAAAGTGGCAAGTGAAATGCACAGGTATTAGGGCAATGTAATGTCAAGTGGGACCGAAATGTGTGAGCTCAACACTTCAGTTGTCCTATAGCTAGCTTGCTAAATAACTTACCCTGCCTACGAGACAAAACACCGGTGACTGCTCTGGACAAGACTTCAGTCCTCGCCTATTTTGTTTGTGGGTCATGCTGAACAAGGTGGAACAAATTTCAAACAAATTGTCGACTGTGGTGTTGCGCAGACAAATTCAGCAGTAGATACAGTGTTGAACCCCACTGGCTACTCTAGTGGAGAGCACTGCGATGCAAAGTACTTTGTCTCCAGAGATGCTGCTATGGTCTTGGAGAACAATATCCATTTCAAAGCAATCTGGTGTCACTGTTCTGGTGGGGATTGTCAAAGTAAACTGCAGTGATCGGCAGTGATCAATGTGAAAATACATACAGTGCATAGGGAAAGCATTTCCTGCAAAACACATCAGGTCCCTTCAATAAAGTTCAAAGCTTTGGAAGATGATTCAATTGCCCCTTTGTTCTAACATCAAAATGTAAGAGATTGTGTCATTATTGACAGCAGTGCTACTAATATTTTGGACAACCATGCACCAGTAATAGATGTAATGTATGTTGAGAAATTATGCATTATAAATGAATAAATTAAGTCAAACAAAGTGGTGGTTCTAGAATTGTAATGATCTAGCAAGGTGTATTCAACTAATATAGTCTGTAATATTTCATTTTGATTTATTAATTTATTTGACAGGGACAGTGCACATTTCTGTAAATGTGCCAGAGTTAACCAAGGAGGCTAATTTTCATTTGTAGTTTCTGGGCAGGCAGCAAGAAACAAATACATGTACATACAAGCATTAGAATCATTGAAGATAGAATCTACATATAGTATGCAAAGAGACAGACAGTACCTGCACTATATACAAACACAAGCACAACACTGCATACAAACAAGACGCTGACAACACATAGCAACTCATAGCAGGATAAAAACCCAATGACAGCACGGCAACACATAACATAATTATTCTAGTATTCTATTATCAACTATTCCAGTGTTTGCAGGACTGGTTGCTAATGAGCCAAGCTCTTAGCTGTGTGGAGAATGAACGGTAGGTGGCAGTTTCTTATATAGTCAGGTGTGTTGTTCCATTCCTGAGAGGCTCTGGCTGACAATGCAGACTGGCCGAAACTACTTTTTCTTCCCAGTCTTCTCTGCTGGTGGCTCTAGAGGTTCAACTGGTTCTCAGTTTAACAAAAGCGTTGAGTGGTGTTAGGGCCATATAATATAAAATCTTAAAAACAAGACACAGATTGTTGTACTCAACCATGTTTTCCCAGCTCAGGAAGTTGTTCTTTCTCAGAATACTGCAGTGGTGGTACCTGTGTGGCTTCCTATCTAGGGTCTATATTGTTTGCTTGTACAGAGATTCTAGTGGCTTTAGTGTTGTTTTAGTGGCTTGCCCCCAGCTTGTCAGACAGTATGTAATATGGGAGAAGATCACTGCATTCATGAAAATTGTGGCTGCATCGGTTGACATGCAGTTCCTTGTGGATCTGAAATTGGCCAGATTGAATTTGACCTTTCTTTTAACTTTTTTTTTTTTAACCTGGGATGTGAAGGATAGGTTTGAGTCAACCATGATACTGAGGTATTTAAACTCAGAGAGTGAGCCTGTAACTTTTCCCCAGGGACTGTGATATCAGGATCTGGCATAATGCTTCGTCTCTTTGTGAAGAACATGCTTACAGTTTTTGTTACATTTAGCTAAAGGCAAGATTGGTTTAGCCGAGCAGTAACATGGGCCATTGCAGAAGAGAGTTTTGATGCAGCCTGTTCTTTGTTTTTGCCATGCACATAAAGCACTGTATCGTCAGCATACATCTGGACACTAACGTCAGAGCAGACTGATGGTAGATAATTTATGTACAGGCTGAACAAGAGTGGGCCAAGAATGGACCCCTGCGGAATACCGGTAGGGGACTTGATAGCAGTCGAGTGTTGGTCGTTTACCCTGACACACTGGTTTCTGTCTGCCAGGTATGATTTCATCCATTTGAGAGCATTGGGGGAAAAGCTGAATTTAGACAGCTTGGTTATAAGGACGTTATGATTGACAGGATCAAAGGCTTTTCGTAGGTCTAAAAATACAGCCCCAACAACATCGCTCTTGTCCATCATGGATTTAACAGTTTCCACAAAATAGCAGTTGGCGGTCTCTGTGGAGTGTTTAGATCTAAAGCCAAAGTGCATGGGGTGTAGTAGGCAGATGAGCTCCTCTGATACCCATTTCTCATTTCTGCTTTGAAAAATATCCTAGTATACTGTCGTAGCCTTGTTTTGTCGATAAACTATGACTAGCAGCATTTCTCAAACATGGTTAAAAACAAGCTTAAAAAAAGAAAATAGGGTTGAAGGCAATCCTTTGTTTAAAACAATATTAAAAACAAATGTAAAAACTTATTAACAAACAAACAAATGAGAAAGTGCTACTGGTGTTCTGCAATCTGGTCGGACAATGATTGAGAGCAGCTGGTTCCTACATTACCTCTATATTACGTTCTTGTAGGGTATGAGAATATCTAAATAAAGTTAATTGTTTTGGTTAGGTATACAAATAAGTCATGTTTTTTGACAGGGACATTTATATTCATTCCCTTCCAAGGGATTAAATTACGTTATCAACAAGTCCAATTATGTAGTTTATTAGTGCAAGGCAAGACCTTACTTAATGAGATTTCATTCAGTTAGGTCATTGAAGATCCTTGAACTTCTTGTGTCACACACACAATTGGGTAATGTTTGCTGGCGTGAACTAATCCTCTGTATAATGTTTTGATTATAACATAGACCCAAAATCCAATTAGATCGAATTTTGTCACCACCCCCCAATAAACTAGTTATTATTTTAAAATATTTTTAATGAGACATTAATATATTAGTTATTATCCATTAATACATACATTATAACTCTAAAACCTATTTGGTGTAGCACCCCTCAGGGTAGAATTGCCACAGAGAGAAAATCTACTTTTGATTAATATTTGATTAATATTAATACCTTTTATTACACAGCAATACATATATAGCTAAGTAATGTGTTAAAACAATGCAAGTTCTGTGGGTTCTGTGTGGCTCAGTAGGTAGAGCATGGTGCTGACAATGCTTAGGTTGTGGGTACGATTCCCTTTGGGATCACATATACTGAAAAATGGATGCATTCAGTACTGTAATTCACTTTAGATAAAAGTGTTTGCTAAATGGGGTATACACTATATGGCCAAAGGTCAGTGGACACCTGACCATCACACCTATATGAGCTTGTTGGACATCCAATTCTAAAACCATCGGCATTAATATGGCTCTTCATGAACCATTCTGAATTCTAAATGTTTGTCTCTGGAGATTGCATGGCTATGTGCTGGATTTTCTGCACCTGTTGGCAATGGGTGTGGCTGAAACACCTGAACTCAATAATTAGTAGGGGTGTCCACTGACTTTTGGCCATATAGTGTATATAAGGTCTATCATCAGTTATTGTTACATATAACTTTTTTTGGCACTTTTTCACACTGATGAAGGATTCTTGCTGTAACTTGCCTGGTAAAATGGATTCATGCAGTCTGCCTGAACCAGTCTTTGCCATGTTTGCCCCTACACCATGACTACATAGCACGATGCTCTGGACAGTTCAGTGGGAAGAAGTGGGTGGCAGGGGCTCAGAGGTTAGCAACAAGGGCGGGCAGGCAGAGGATTGCTGGTTTGAATCCCAAGAAGGCCTGAACTGGAAACCGGAGGGATGCCTGTTCACTTCCTGGGGCACTGCCACCTGACGGAGTGCCCTTGAGCAAGGCACTGAACCCCTAAACTGCTCCAGGGGTGCCGTACTATGGCTGATCCTGTGCTTGGACCTCTCTGATGGTGTGTGTGCATCTAGGAGAGGTATGTGAAAAGATTCCAATTACCCTGTGTAAACACTGTGTGTAACATGGCAAATAAAGATCCTTTTGAAGTGCAAGGAGGGAACATGCTTGCCTGTGCTTTCCCAAAGTGGTAGAGGATGTTGTGCTAATGTGATGGGGCCACAAATATTATCGCACATTCTGACTTTGGAGGAAAGGAGAAATCTGGTATAAAAAGGAGAGATCTTGCTCCACTAAAAAACCCTCTATCTTAATGACATTGTCCTAAAGACCTTTACCCTCTGTGCAAACTAAGAAATGATCAAACCTAGCCTAGGTAACACTTTATGATCAAAACCTAATCAGATTAAGGTTATTGCTTCATTACAGCCTTTACGGGGTCCATATTGTTATGGAATGGTTAATAGTACTTCATGAATTCAGGACTAATGGGTGGTGTTGTCAAATGTAAGGTCAGCTGAGGCTATGTGTGTCCAGGGAACAGCATATAGATATTTAAACCTATATTAATCTTTTCAACTTCCACAATGCATGGAACCTTTGGTGCCCATTGTTCCTTTGAAAAGAAAAAAAACCCATTACTATTACAGAAACACTTTTTCATATGCTGTGTCCTCTCCTTTCAGTATGAGGGCTTAACTACATAGGTTTCCTGTTGCAGTGCAAGCTGGTGGTGGACAAATAAACAAGAACCTTAACTGATGTGTCGGTACAGTATCAAAATGCTCATTGAATTGAGCTGCATCGTATCCAGGGCACAATGATGTTTAAAATTCTCTTTAAAAGTCCCTTTGAAACAGTAGAATAATTGGAAAAAAGGACCTGCTTGCTATAATAGGCAGTGTGGTAAAGCCGTCTGTCATTCCAGTACTTACTTAGGATAATGGTCTTCAGCTGCAGTAGATAAAGTAGGTTACATTATAGTGAAAAGAAAACTGTATCAGTCTATTTCAACTGTTAACTTTCCGAACAACTTTTCCCAACAGATTGTTTAAAATCAATATGTTTAAAAATGGCACCACAAAATTCCTCAAAACAGCGACACAACACTGCTTCAAAAAAGCAAACAAACAAAAAACAGGGAATGTGTTAAAAATGAAAAAATAATAATGTTCTGGCACAAAGCTACTAATTAAAAATGCTGTTTACCTGTTAATGATGTTTCTTTTCATGAATATGAAGTGAGCTCTTTCATATTCAACTATCAATGATCAATTATCCACAAACTGGTGTACATCAAAACCATACATCAAAACCAACCAAAATACAATAAGAAATACATTATTCAGTGCCACAAAACTAAAAACTGGATCAAAACCCAGCATATCAAATGATCACAAATGCACAAAAATTCTGTCTGTAAACAAATAACCTCAAACTTGTCATAACGTATCATTCAGTCCATCTTCATCTTCATGTGGGAGAGCCCACATTTATCCCATTGCCTGCAGCAACTGTCCACAAATAAGGCAGAAAAGCTATACATGAGTATGATATACTGTATGTGTGACCATAATCCTCACAGTACAGCTTTGAATGCCCACCACTAGGCCACCCCTGCCTCCACCTCACTTTTCTCATCCTGTGCTCTTTTCTCATCTCTGTGATTGTAGATGGATTTTGTTTGTAATGTTGCGTTTGTGGTCTCAGGTAGGGTGGCCATTTCCAAAACCCCAGAATGGAGGACACTTCAGGCAGTGGCAATTTAACATGTAATTATATGACCAATTTAAAACCATAACCTATGCACACTAACTGAAATTGAAAATGTGTACTCACAATTAGCGTCCGTAGTGTACGAAAGAATATATTAAAGCATGGTATTTGTTGACATTTATTAGACCAATGACACAGGCGATTTGTTATTTGACAAATACATAAACCATAAAGAAGCACATTTGAATCTTCAAATGTGATTTAATGAAGAATTGAGTGCTTGTCTAGTCTAGACTTCAAAAGGAGGACAAATGGACGTACGGCAGAGGATCGCCAGACAGAGGACAGAGCGCTTGAAAACTGGACTGTTCGGCATAATGCCAGACGTATGGCCACCCTATCAACAGGTGTCAGGTGTTCGTGCTGACTGGAGCAGGGTCCCTGGGTGGCGCAAGGGTGAAGGCACTCGCCCGGAGTGCAGGTTGCCCACTGCAGTCGGGGTACGCCAGCCCGGCTCAGGCTGGGAGTCCCATTCGGGGGCAGCAATTGGCTGTTCGGGGGGGGGTAAGGGAGGCCAGCATAGGCTTTCCATGTTCTGTGTGTGTACCGGTCATAGTACAGAATACAGCGGTACATATTTTGACTAGATCTAAGAAGTATGAGCACATTACTCCTGTGTTAGCATCACTACATTGGCTTCCTGTTAAATATCGGGCTGATTATAAAGTATTGCTGCTAACTTTTAAAGCAGTGCACGGACTTGCACCTATATATCTGACCTAAATGATTATCACTTATAAGACTGCTTCTGTTACTATATTATGCATTTTTGTGTTCTGCTTGTTTTTATATTTTATTATTTTCTACGTGTTCACTTATTATTCACTTTAGTTCCCCCGTCTGTCTGTGTTCCTTGTTATTCGAGAATCCACTCCTTGTCTTTGTCGTTGCACTATTCAGGTGATTTAGGCTATACAGGTTTCTGCCTTATTTCGTATCTCGTTTAGGCCTACTTCTTTCTTTCTTTCTTTTTATCTGTACATATTACTTACGTGTATATAGTACTAACCAACTAATCTACTAACGTTAGGGATTTTGGGTACATTACTAACATTTACGAATTACAAATTATCTTGTGTTCCTATCTGCAGCTGTCATTCTCCCTCTCGTTTTCCTATCCCTCACTTCTCGCATTCTCTGCACGCATTTTCACCTCCTCCCCTCCGAGCTGTGCACATGTCTACCTGCTTTTCCAGGTTGTTTATTATTATTGTGTCTATGTGCTTTCCAGTCCATGTCTTTCGTCTCCCCTTGTTATTGTATTAGTTGTCCTGATTGTTCTCACCTGTGTTCTTGCCCCTTTCCCCTCCCAGTCACACCTAATTCCTCTTGTGTTATCTTCCCCGTTTGTATTTAAGTTCCTAGTTTGCACTTTTAGATGAAACACAAATACCTATGTTGTAAGTGAGAACATACTTAGTTTTTTGTGCTTAATTTCCAGTCCACGTTCATCAGAAGGTAATCTAATAATACTTACATACAGATGTTACCCGTAATTGTGTATATAACCAGTAAATACAGTGGGTTACTCCGGATTTATACATGTGGTACACAAGCACTGCTTAAGTAGTTCAGAGCAGGAAGTCCGAGTGAATGTATGGGCTATTGTCACTTCCCTGAGATACAGGGCTTGTATTTCACACGTCACTTTATTGACATTTAGGGGTTGGAGGTATCTCCTGGGAGCAGTGAATGTAGAAATGGAGTGATGCAGCCGTTATGCTCAATTTTCGTAGTCACAGCAAACCGTTTTTGAAATACAAGCCCTGTGCTTCTGAGATTTCCCTGGAGAGTAGCCTCATGCACATTGTTCCTCTGCTTTCAACGGTTCTCTGAAACGAGCAAGATTTCTGTCCATGTACAGATTTCCTGATTCACAAATGATAAGTGTCAGAAAATATAAGCCACGAAGCTATATATATTTTTAATTTGTTTCAGATTTTGTCCCATTTTTCTCCCAATTTGGTAGCCAATTACACCCTCTATTTATTTCGATTTACCCTCCCCACATGAGTTTGCCACTCGTCTCTACGAGGCAAGCTCATTCTCAGAGGGCAGCAAACTCCGCTTCCTTCGAGACAGAATTCGCCCACCCACGTTCTGGAAACACCCCTACGTGCTTCACGGTGAACCCAAGCTGGCTCACCCTCCCCCCTTCCCCTGGGGCGGACAGCCAAATGGTTATGGTATTTCCTTTGTTTAATTCAGTTCTGACTACTATCCGTAAATATTCTAAAGAATATAATCATAACAAGGTGTCGTTTTACAAAGACACTTTGTGGCAAACATTTTAACATAGCACATCATATGCCATTTAGCAGATGCTTTTATCCAAAGTGACTTACAGTAGTGAATGCATACATTTTGTCAGTATATGTGGTCCCAGTGGGAAATAAACCCACAACCTAAATGTTGTGTGGCATGCTCTACCTGCTGAGTCATACAGAACTTCAATGTTGTCAGATTTGTATGATTTTGAAGAAAACTCTTAAAGGACAAAAAATGCCTGTCATTCTTCTCTTCTCACTGTACAATATGAAAGGTTTTGCTGAAATGTATGAAATTTTTGCAACAACAAATGTTTTATTGTGCTATTATTATAAAAGTGCACAAAATCTTGTCAATCATTTTTAGTTTTTGAAATTATTTTCATGGTTTGATTGACTTACAGGAAGAAGCATCTGTGCTTTGTCATAAAAAATTTGTTTCAGGAGTTTTTACTTCAATGACAAAGACTCTGACCTCAGAGAAAATTAAGTTCTGCCTTTTAATTACAGAGCTCAGATGACACTAGTAATGATTATCTGTTAACTCGGACAATCTGATATAGATTTTACTCTCTCCAGAGACAGACAGGATAATGCATCTGTCTCGTGTTTGTGTAGAACTGAACCTGCCTCCTCAGGAGAAACTGGGAAAGTAATCAAGATGCAAAGATGTTTGTCACTGCAGGTATGCTTGGTTGTTATGGATTTTAGGAGCAATAGGCATGTATTACTAAGTATCACCACATTTCATATTTATCTGAACAACAATTCACAGCCATCCACTGCAAGTTAAATTGTATCCCTTTGCTTTTAGATG
Source organism: Aldrovandia affinis (assembly GCA_029706075.1). NCBI lineage: Eukaryota > Metazoa > Chordata > Actinopteri > Notacanthiformes > Halosauridae > Aldrovandia > Aldrovandia affinis. The sequence goes on from JAINUG010000007.1 coordinate 1,394,956, forward strand.
ATTGTAATTACAATGTGAAATAGAAAAGAATTATTGCTAAAATTGGGGACTTCACAATAAAGCTGTGGAAAACAATTCAAGATAATAATTCTATAATATAAGCCTCAAAACCAGGCTCTAATCTTTATCAAATTAGGCTTCTGGTTTATGGAGCCTGAATATTTTGTAGAAAATACCCAAAGCACAATCCAGTGATTTTCCTGTTGAACATAAATCATTTATTTTACCTTTAATATTAAAGGATCTGGGGTGTGCAATTATGAAACATTTCTGTTCTCTTGGAGATGTGATGAGACTTTTGGATGAGTGGTTAAACCAGCCTAACTCACTGTAGTCAGTGGCCATATCACTCATCTCAAAATAGGGGGGTTTCCCTCTGCCCATTGTATCATCGGCCAGATTAATTGGCTAAATAAATCCCTTCCCCTTCAAGTCAGCTTATGTATAGTGAGTGCCTCAAAATGGCATCACCCAGGTGAATGCTACAGCTACACACATCGATAGAACACTCAATACTACACAGAGAGTAGTGGTGGGAATTTCAGTGACTCCTTTGATTCAATTCACTATAACGTTTAATTCACTGATTCGTTCATGGGAGTGGTCTCTTCCAGGATGACAATGCCCTCATCCACAGGGCAGGTGTGGTCACTGAATGGTTTGATGAGCATGAAAACAATGAAAACCATATGCCATGGGCACCCATATCTCAACCCAATTGTAGTTACCTGAACTCCATTTATTAGGACAACAATGAATCTCTGGTATATGCTTGATTCTGGGCTTGCCATTTTGGGGCATTATCAGGCAGCACTTTCTAAGATGGAAAAAGGTCACAGCCAAACACATGATCAAGGTCAAGGCCACAACGAAAGTGAGGTGAGTTTTACAGATGAACAAATGAACAAAATGAATGCTCAACTTTTTGCATCCTTACCCCTCCATTTAACATATTGTCCGCAACCTGGGCCCTAAATGTGTTCAAATCTCGATTTTGTTCAACGTGATAGAATGAGAGGGTCAGAATGAGAGGGTGAACTGGACAGCCACGCGCAATCAGCAGCCTCTTTAGCGATGAATGAAAGTTTTGGGTAGACCACTTTGAATTACGTAAGTAGGTGTGGTGCAGGTCAGGCATTTTATTATTATCATATTTTTTAAATAATCATAATGATACAAATCCTTGCATATGTTGTTCTCCATTGTGACTTACAGGTTTATCATTGCATGATACAGTTAATTTCCACAATTTCAGATAAAGACAATTTGAGATATTACAACCTAATTTCAGTGATTTTTAATTTATTCCATTCAAAATTCAGTACCATCTGATTCATACCATTCAGTTGCTGGCTTCATACTACCTCGGCATATACTGCTACTTTGATCAGGAAATAAATAATGAATTTGCTGAACCCACAGCAACATACAAATATTAATTATTTCTTGGAAAATGTGAATGTGCACTTGCTCACATGAACATCATCCAACGATATGATGGTTCGGCTATCGGGTGACTTACACCACAATTCCAGCCTTCAGACTCTAAAAAGGTGTTGTGGAACCTTCTATTTATAGCAATACAGTTTAGACTTTCCAACTACCATTGCCTGACTTGTATTACGATTATGATATAGAAGTCGTTTGTTTTCTTTTCATTCCTCATTGTGATTTTTTTAGTTTGTTATTTATTTGATTTCTCTCAGTACTGAAGATGTAAAGCCACAGATTCCTTCCTGGGCCAGCCTCCCTTGCAGCAGATATGCATAAGGACATGAAAAACTGTGATGTACATCAGACCAATCAGTGAGGTCCAAGTGTGATGGTATGTAGGGACTGTCTAATCCCTACAGAGCTCTGCTTGTTGTGATTGCCAGCAACCTGGCTGCACAGGTGGTGCATTGATGAATTCCTGGAACAGAGCACGCAACTACTTACTCAGACAAGGGGGATGCAGCTTAAACTCGATTGTATTACACACATTTGCTATGGTTCCTCTCTTTGTGTTTTTTTGGCACCTGATGGCACATCTCTTCTCGATGTTGGCCAGCACACTGGATAAGCATGTCCGATGCAGTCCATGCATGATATACCTTACACCTGTTACCTTGCCAAGAGAACAACGAGCTAAACAAATTTAACTTGCGACACAGAAATGGATCAAAGTGCACTGGGGTTCGATTCCACCAGCTGCGCCAGAGTCGACTCTGGCCGGGAGCGCCACTAGGGGCCGGCAATTGGCTGTCCGCCCCAGGGAGTGGGGAGGGAAGCCGATATGAGCTCGCTGCATATAGGAGTGGCTCTGGAGTAGCGGAGTTAGAGTTGACGGCTTGGCCAGTGCCGTCTCGGAGGAGGCGATACTTTGCCTTTGTTACTGCTGGTCTCAAGGCTACTGCAGCAAGCTCCCAATATGAGGGGGGGATTGACATGAAAAAGAGAGGGTGTAATTGGCTAGTAAATTGGGAGAAAAAAAAACAAAATCAAAAATGTTTTTTATCAGGATGGCATATCTGAAAATATGAAATAAATTTAAAAAAAAGAAATTGATCAAAGTGCTAAGGACTGAAGCCAAAAATCTGTTATAGAAATGTCTATAAATGTATGAAATATTAAGTAACTGTATTGATAATGGTTTTTAAATCTGTGTGTCATATTGCCCGCCCCCATACTTAATAAAACTCTTTAGATGGGCCCCACAACCTGCCCTTAACAGTCGCACAAGGTGAGCAACTAAGGCTCATGAGAAGTGGGATCAACATCTCCTGAAAATCCCTATGGCCAGAATTGTTGCATTTAAAGGCAGCCTACAGTACTATAGAGCCACTATATGGAATCAGCTAGACATGTCTACCAGGGAACAAACAAATCTGCAGGCTTTTCAAAGATAAACTCAAAGCTGGACTTTAGCACACAGGATTGGATGCATAGAATGTCATGCTATTGATATGTTTTTAATTGTTTTAGTAAATATACCCAGGACTCCCTGGAAAATAGTATTGTCACTGAGTGGACTATCCTGGTGAAATAAGGGTGAACTGAACTGAACTGAAGCCATGGCAAACTGGCAATGTTGTCACGTCTGGTGAAGAGTGAGCGCCAACCTATGACAGGCTCTGTCCAGAGCACTTCTCTCAATAGGAAACTGGCACACTTGTCCAGGAGATCCGAGTGCCATAATCGGCATAAGGGACTTTTGGCAAATGATGTCAAGACAGCCCATGAGTCGGAGGAGGAAGAGGAAGACATGGTGCGCGTTAGCTTAGTCCAGTTTGTGAATTTTTCATCCAAGCTGCATATTGGCTTTTATGTTTATTAGGATATATATACTGGGGGAAAAAACTGAGTTTGGGAAGCATGCTTTCAAAATTCTTAAAAAAAAAAAAAAAGCCCAATTGGGACAAACCCTATCTGTTTCAAACGACCTGTGCTGTAAGTGCCCGCGAGATTGAAATGGGGGACTGCAAACAGTCGCTTGCAACCCAATGCAAATGCACCCTCCACTCCACACCCTCCACCCTCCACTGCACACAAACACACCCTCCACTCCACTCCACACCCTCCACTCCACACACACACACACCCTCCACTCCACACACACACACCCTCCACTCCACACACACACACCCTCCACTCCATCCTCCACTCCACCCTCCACCCTCTGCGCTACACCACACCCTCGACACCCGATGCTAGCTCTGCTACTTTTCGGAACCACATTTGCTCTCTTGCCCGTGAGCTCATCCTGACGGGAGAACATTCCAGGACAACCGCTGTTATCAGCACATGCCCTCAAAGCGTGTCCTGGGAGATGAAACTGTAATGGTTATCTCATTCATCACCCCGTTCCACACGCGTGTGATGAGTTCGGATGATGTGTGGCACCCAGGGGTCAGACACCAGGCTCTGCAAGAGTTATGGGACATAATCCCCGGAGACAGCAACTGCAATTTTATGCAAAACGTGCATTGCAGATGATACTGTATTCATTATGCGCTGCTCATAAGGACTCCTCTTCAGACTCCGTTTGATGATACAGAAGTGGTTCTTTGAAAATGGTTTCTGAATATGGGAAAAATTCTACACTATTTTATTTGATACAAGAAAAAATATTTTATTTTGTAAGAAGTGTAGATTCAAGGCAGAATTGGGTGCATCACACATAAAATATTGGGAGGGAGATGCACCAACTATTTGAAATACTTCAGTGATTCTGAGCTGTACAATGAGAAATATATCTGTTCAAGAAAGGTAAATAGTCAACTGGGGATATTGTACAGGTCTGAGGCGTGTCTGCCAATATAAACATGAAAAAGGTTGGCTAGACAATAATTTATTTATTCATGATGTTTCTGGACTATGGTGATGTTATCTTCTTGGAAGAAAAACACACAAAAATGTACACTACCAGTAAAAAGTTTTAGAACACTCCCATACCCCCTCCGCTGTCATCTCCCTGAACTCCTCATCACCTCCTCACCCCCCTCCAGTGACTGCCCCTCTCCACCTCCCCGTAGTATCCTGACCTAGACTCTGGATCACTCCGGATACTCTGACTCTGGATACTATGGTTTACTCTTCATGTAGTAACTCTGTTCACTGACTCTGGATACCCCCCTGACTACCCGCACTAGCTCTGTCATACCTTCATTCTGCACATACCCATGTACAATATTGTAATATAGCCTTGTATAATTCTGTATAATTTTGCTGTACTACCTATACATATATTTATATATTTATACTCACCTGTACTTACCTATACATAACTGCACTAGTCTGTATATAAATTATAGCAACCTAACTACCTTTATAGTAATTATTCAATACTGTGCCTGTTAGCATTATAACTTCTGCTATAGTACTGTATTGTAGCACTTACTGACATGTTTGCACTCTGGTTAGATACTAAACTTATTTTCGCTGTACTGTACCTGTACTGTACAATGACAATACATTTGAATCTAATCTAATTTTCCGTTTTTTACTGAAATGTAAGCAGTTCAAGCCCAGTGAATAACCTGAAATGGTACAAAGGTAAGTGGCAAACTGCCTTAGGTTAAAAAAAAAAGTTTAGGTTACCAAAAACTGAAAAATATTGTACATTTCAGAATGATAAAAAAAGGCCCTTTTCAGGGAACAAGTAATGGGTTAACGTGGGTTAACAGTCACTCTGTGCAAGTCGCCGACTCCGGATCCAGAAAAAGAGCCCCAGACCATCACGCTTCCTCCTCCATGTTTTACAGTCGGTGTCACACACTGAGGAACCATCCTTTCGCCTACTTGACGGCCTACAAAAACCTTTTAAAATGTCAAGATTTAAAATTTTGATTCATCGGTCCATAAGACCTTCTTCCATTCTTCAGTAGTCCACTGGCAGGCAAGCCTCTTTTTCTTATTTTGCCATCTTAGCAATGGCTTACTGCAACTCGACCTGTCAAATCTGCAGCTCAAAGTCTTCTCTTCACAGTTGAAACTGAGACTTCTTTAATTCGACCAGTGTTAAGCTGTGCTTGAAGCTGTCGTCCTGTGAGCCGCCTACCATGCAAGCTGTTGACTCTCAGAAACTTGTCTTCTGATTTTGTTGTGGCTTTGGGTCTGCCAGACCTCTTCCTGTCAGAGTTTACAAGTGCCTTTTGATGGTGTAGGAAACTACTCACTGGCAAAAAATGTACATTCTTTTTCAGTTTTTGGTAACCTAAACTTTTTTTTACTGCTTACCTTTGTACCATTTCAGGTTATTCACTGGACTTGAACTGCTTAAATTTCAATAAATACTGGAAAAGGGGGTGTTCTAAAACTTTTGACCGGTAGTGTATAACTAAAAGAATTGTTAATAAAAGCTTGCATTTTACTCATCGATTCTGTGTGCTGTTTTTGGGTGAGCAAACGTAAGCATTAAATCAGGGGAAACAAAACAATGTGTTTCATGGGTGTGGTAAGCCCATGTGCTGGTACCATTTAGTCTAAAGAGAATACATGCTTTGTAATAACAGCTAAATGCATACATACATCAGAATAATCCCAGTTAAGCTTTGTACAGTTAAATCAGGGGTGGGCAATTACAGTCCTGGAGGACCAGTGTGTATGCATGCTTTTGTTCCTATCAATTAACCTGGCTCAATTAACTAATTAGCTGTACGTATTAATGCCGGTTCACTCTCAGATTAGATTACAGTAAACATTTCATACAGGGAACACAAGAACAGTCTTCAGCTGTCATTCATGAGCTTAACAGAAAAGTTGTCAGATCATGTAAATGATAGGGGCTAATTAAATAATTAAGAGCAGAAGTTGGCATGAAATCCAGAAACCGATGCAGCCGTCTTTGCCCACCCCTGAGTTAAATGAATTATGAGTTCAGACATCTTTTTCTCATTTCTCAAAATAAAATCATTTAGCGCTCGATCCAGGCAACAGGAGTTTATGCCCTTCCTTTGATTTATTCAACTGCAAAGGAGCTCCAGCCAATTAGACCCATTCCCTGTTCTGACCACTGGTCCTCTGAGCCAATTAACACATCTTATATTCCTCCTGCTGCATTTAATGAGCGGTTTGAACGCTGGCCAGACTTTGAGGGCCTTTTTCATCTTTCCCAGCCGGTGAAGGATAAACCAATCCCATCGCTTACAAAAGGGCATCACCGTAATCATGGTGCACGTCAGGTGGGAATCGTGTAGGTAATCAGCCACCTCTTTATTTATACTGCCCGGCACCGTGTCAACAAATCGAATCACTTATGTATCATGCAAGGATACAAATGGTGCGTAAATAGTTCTACAAAAATGTAGGCAAAAAAAAAAATAATAATAAGTAAGCATGTAAAAACATGTTCTTTGTTCAGCATTTTGAGCTCATTTCAACAAATTCTGACGCATAATTACAGGAGGCTAGGAAGTAATTAAACGTCCGCTGCTAGATGTGAGAAGTCGAATCGTGATCTATTAGGGGAAAACCTCTTTTCAAAAACTGTCGTTGTTTAATTCACAAAAAACAACAACACAAAGTATCACACTGTGGTTGTCAGTAGAATTGGTAACTCGTTGTTGCCATTGGCTGTTTTGGCTTTTGGCTCATGTTGCGGCGTCTCCCCTGGAAACTCTCCATGATACTGAATTGATTTCCTGGTGAGAGAAATAATTATTCTCTGCTGCGCAGCGGAGGAAATGTGAAAATACCCTGTTAGCTGCACTCCTGTGACAGCGTGTCTTTACCGTCCGTTGCCTGTCATCACAGTCAGGCTCCCCACACATGCAACTGGCTCAGGGAAATGTTTGAGGCTATTACCCTGTCTTTCACTGGGAAAAACCTTTTAATGTACCGGAGCCAAACAGAGAACAAATACCTTTATGAGCCGAAAAACCGCTCGGTTGCAAAACGCTCGGAAATGCCAGGAGCAAACATTATGGGAGCCGTAATTGATTGTGGCAATGTAAATGATAACCGGTTAATTATTGGCATTAAGAGAAGCCGCGGTTTTATGGATCTTAACGAGCTACTACTTTTCATCGTTAATGTCTGCTGTGGCCACTTCTGTATGTGCTTCTAAAAAAGATACAAAGCGAAACAATTTTCAGTGGTATGTTGTGCGAGTGTTAGTACACGACTAGGTGAAAGCCTTGCAGTAGACTGTGAAGAAAATGATCAGTTTGAGGCCTTTGGATGTGCGACAACTATCTAGCTTGATTTACCGGTGTGTATGTCCCCTTTCTGAAAGCGGAAGCGGAAGCATGTGTAACGAAGTATAACTGGGTACTCATGCTATATCAGGCTTTAGGGAGGTGGTCTGGTTTCAGAATATGGATGACACGTAGCCATATTATCCTGGGCTCTCAAACGAGACGCACACATTTTTCATGGCTTGTACTGAGTCCAAGGTTTGTGTGTTCATATCGATGATGATAATTCACCATGGGTAAAGGAATAGCACTAGTGTTGCTAAACTGTCAGAAGCACCTCACAGATGATTCACAAGGACACTATACTGAAGCAAGCTCCTTTTACTGTAAATATGTTCCAGAGGAGAATAACTCAGGTTGCTTTTTTGTTTCTTACAATTTTAATTAAAAAGGCTAATACAGAACAGTAAAACAAAATACATTGAACTTATTTTATTTCTTCGTTGATTAAAACAAAGAAAGAAGGAATTCACAGAGCAACAAAATGGCTTTACTTACTCTTACTTTTGAATCTGTATTATGAGTCATCCGCCTGTCATGAGTAAAACGTCAAAAGACATTTTAATTGGTTGAAGTTCAAAAATGCAGAATGACCCACTTGGGGCTTTTCAAAACCCATTCTTGATAGTTCTTGATCTAGAGCTGTCTATATAAAAAAACTACACCCATAAATTAGCATATTAATATATGTCTATATATATGTATACCTAGCTGGCCATATCATCGAATGTTCACTTAAATAATGTACATTGTCAGCTGGGTCTATTACTTCAATGAACAGGTAGTGCCTTTTTCATTTAGATGACTCGTGACCACGACCAATTAAGTGAGTCGTGACCACGATCATTTTGGTGACCCATGACCATGATCCGTTGATGAGAATTATACATTTCATACATGCTTCATACTTGGCGGCAGTGACTCAGTGGGGTGGCAGTGGCTCAGTGGTTAGCGACACGGGCTGGCAAGAGGAGGGTTGCTGGTTCGGATCCCAGGAAGGGATCAAAATTAAAAAGCAATGAACTGGAAACCAGAGGGATGCTAGTTCACTTTCTGGGGCACAGACTATTCTATTCTATTCTATCAATTATAGGCAGTATATCCATAAATGGCACACAAAAGACAACAGAGACCAACAGAGAGAGAGAAAATGTGAAATACCATGTGCGATCTCTAGCTATGTGCCCTTGTTTACTATGCTGTCATATGTGTGTGGGTGTGCACCTTACATATACAGACTTCAGGGAACCAACGTCCTTCTACTGAAGGTCAGGGTTAAGACAAGAAACCAGACTAAAAGGGTCCATTTACAGCCAGGATCTGATTCAGAAAGTGCCTTTCCCTTTTCTGCGCTCACTGGTAGAGCCCCTAAGCATTCTGAGAATCTGTCTGAAGAAGTCCTGAGTGGGGAGAGCTTGATCTTGTCTCCATTCTTCCATTTTATTTTCTGGCTGAGTCAGGCTTGTATAACTGTGATGGAACTGTTTTATCTTCTGACTTTATTACTTTTCCTACCGATGGGTTATTTGTCTGTACTTAGTATGGTATGTTCATGCATGCATGTACTAACACCGTAAATTTCCCAGAACAAGGCAATCTGCAAGATGATCTAATACCACTGTCACCACTCTGACTATGACTTCTACTTTACTAACATAACATGTATTATTTGCATAATAAGGCTTCTAAAGTATGAATTATTACCATTACATTTATTTTACCATTGTAAAATCCCTAAACACAGCAAAGAAAATCAAACTTTAAAATGCAGGTTATTTTGCGAATGGTAAAAAGGATAATATTGCAAATATATTAATCATTTAATTAATAAATAAACCTAACAGAAATAAAAATAGATATTTCTAATTGAGCCGTAAGCTTGATTTGTATGTCACTATAGATTTAAACTCTGTGCAAGGTCTATGTTGCCACAAAAGGCATTATTTCCATATTTCACATTATTGGCATGTATTTCATGGGTTCATTCCCTTGAACTCTTTTACTTTCAGTGAGATATTTGCCCCAGTTATCAGTGATTTGCTTTACTTAGATGCAGTAGGAAAAATATGTTACAATATAACACATTAAACTCCAATATATTTCTCACCTTTGGAAACAAAACATGTATAAATGTAAAATATGTACAGATAAAAATCGACAGTGTTTGAATGTTCAGTATTTTGTGAAATGAGCATGTATATATGCATTTGTTCAAAACAGTGTACACAGTACCATCTAGTGGAGGCGAAGCTGTAAGTGTGCATTGGGGATATTCAGATCCAGATTTTGATATTTTTTTGATATTATTTTTCAGTACCAAGGAGAGCGGTGCTGGGAAATTGACCATGCTAAAGCAGAGCCAGACAATCCAATATAATTTCAGACTAATGGCCAAAGTCTTCAAAGCCTGACAATTCCATAATATCTTTCCCTCGAGGAACCATGAAAAGATTCCTCTCACTAAAGTATGTTGAAATTTTGGCTTGCTGGGGACTCCATCTGACATTGCATAAGCTAATTCTTCTGCCTGTTCAGAGAATGAATCCCTGTGTGGTAAAAATACAAAAATAGCCGTATAATGTGCCTTATATCACTCCATATATTTAATGCCTAGTATATACTGCATGTACAAGAGTATCCTTCTTTTAAATGTATGATGCTGGGAAATGCTGTGCTAATTATAACAGAGACTGCAAGAGAGGCCTTTAACTAATTGGTTTCTTGTGGAAAACATTGCTGTTTAAAGGTAGTGGTGGGGGAGGGGGTTTATTAGCTTCCGTGTATATTTTTGTCATCAACCAGCTTAAAAAATAATAATATTATATTCAAGACTATTTGGGTGGTGCAGTGGATAGCACTGTCGCCGCACAGCAGGAAGGTCCTAGGTTTGAATCCCGGCCAGGGCCTTTCTGTGTGGAGTTTGCATGTTCTCCCCGTGTCCACGTGGGTTTCCTCCAGATACTCCGGTTTCCTCCCACAGTCCAAAGACATGCATGTCAGGCTAATTGGAGAGTCTAAACTGCCTGTAGGTATGAGTGTGTGAGTGAATGGTGTATGTGCCCTGCGGCTAAGATGTATTCCTGCCTCTTGCCCAATGCATGCTGGGATAGGCTCCAGTCCCCCCCCACCTCCCGTGATCCTGCCCAGGAATAAGCGGCTTAGATAATTAATTAATGAATGAAGACTATTTTGGATATGATACTTACTTTCTTCCAGGTGACATGCTGTAGCACTTCTCTGCTCACCCAGAAGGGAGTCTCTTCAGGTGTTTGTGGAGTGCTTTCATGTCATTATTTATATTCTATCTCATTGTATCAGTGTAGCGGTACGCAGTGTTTCATATTGACGGATGCTCTTTCAGCAGTCATTAATGCATCAAGTGACTGCAAATATAAATCTAGGGCGTGAGCAAGCAGTTCCATCAAGAACAGTCTGTTGAGAACTTTACAGAGATTTATACTGTGGTCTGGTTGTAGTGCATGAACCCCTTATTACACCCCCCAAAAATGCATGTTTGCACAAGTAAAGTGGTGCAAAGAACACAGGCAGTGGTCTACTGGGCAGTACAAAAAAGTCATATGGTCAGATGAGTCAGCCTTCACTCTGTTCTCAACAAGTGGACAAGTGCATGTGTGGCGCACACCAAAAGAAACCTATAGGCCCGAGTGGTGAAGGGTTTTGATGGTAGAAACACGCAATGATGGAATGTATTGTGATAGAATGTTGTTGCATCCCTCCAATAGATTTCCAGACACTTGTAGAATCTATGCCAAGGCAATCTGTTCTGGTGGCTCGTGGTGGCCCAATTAAGACACTATGTTGGTGTTTCAATTTTTTTGGTAGTTACCGTTATGTATGCCAAGTAATTTCCAGTGTTTATTTTAATTGTTTCTATAATTCCTAAGGCCTATGTTCAGTTTTAAGACCCATCGACACATCCTCTGTTAGTTTGAGGAGGCACAGACTGGAGGCACACGTCCACTCAATGTGTGCAGTAAGCTGTCACGTCTTTTCACTCTCCAGTCAACACTCTGAGTTGTGCAGCCATTGCACCAGAAGACTGTACATCTTACACCAGCTGACACAGGCAGACCTGCAGGCTCTGAATGAAACCAGGAGAGTCGCTGTTGCACAATGGGGACAGGGAATACCCTGAACGCTGAAGCCTTCCTTCAGAGACGCCCTGGCCAATTACGCATTTCCCTGGAGAAACACTGGCACCGCCACTTAGGATTTGAACAAATAACTGAACAGCTCTGGAGCTGAGAGTCCCTTTTCCAGGTGTTTTCACTACGGTGATACATTAGAACATTTGTGTGTCAACTCATTTATTTTTTACAGAAATATCACAAAGAACCTTACAATTCTAAGCCATGGAAATCTATTTCCTTCATTTTGTAATCAAGTTTATATATTCATGAATTTGTAATCTGTCTGCAATCCACACAGAGTCTAACTAAGATCTATGTCAAATCCAAGTTAATCCTGCAGTGGGGAAGACGCCTACAGCTCTGAAGGTCTACTCCATAGGAGGGTTTCTGACCTCTGCCCTGCAAGTCAAGAGTCAAGAAGGGACTATTCATGCTTACACAACATAATGAGAAAGAGGTTCAGAAATCATGCGGTATTCAATGACCATTCAAAGGCCCTCTTAAAATTAAAAATGTTAAATTACAAGAAGGTAACAAGGAAATTAATTATTCAGTGCTGACTTTTAATTCACCACACACTGTGGAAATTTTGATTGGTGACATTTTAACATAACAAAACATCTTAGAGGAAATTGAATAATTTGCAAACAAATTAGCATCATTTCTTTGCCAGTTCCTGACAACCAGACGTTGCAACCTTTACTACAGACAACTACCCAACAGCCTGTGATGGTAGACCTGGGCAATTATGCCTTATATGATTTTGAATTGGTCATTTTTGCAATTATCCCATACCTGTTCCATATAACAAACCCCTTTCTATATAACATAACTGAATAGATTCGTGGAGTTAATGTGGTTTCTTTAGCTGTGTTTATTCCAGCCATTCTGGTTTAACAGAACACCAGTGAGTGCATATATTCATGACAGATATCTGCATATTCAAAGTAAATTTCCAGCTGTTTTCCTTTTTTTTGGAAATCATGTTAAAAGCATTCATGTGAACACTTGGGAATACATTCAAGTTTCATATCTCTAGCTCCATTTACTCTGTCTTTTCAGACAGCATATTGGAAAACTGTGTCAAATTAAACGGGGTAAGCAAACATGTCGGTGTGTGCATGTGTTTGGGAGTGACATTAGCAGCCTACTTCTATCTCAAAATGTGTTCTATCTCAATCTAATTGCCTGTCACTGCTGCATCAGGTACAGTGTGCATGAAACACTGAGCATTGCTTTTCAATAAAGCCAATCAGAAGATCTGATTGGTGCTGAAGGAATGTGTATTCTGTCTGTAACTGTGCCATTTTGGGAGGTCATCTGTATAGGAATGAGTGAGTTGATTAGATAGTAAGTTCCTGTCTTTGATCACCAATGCTTTGTCAGCAAACAGTGTCTCTTCTATTCAATGAGCTTCCTGACTTCCTTGCTGGTGCTTTGTTAGCAAAACAAAGGCTATGCATATATTCAGGTGAGAGACTCATTGAATGGGGGTGTGTCACTTCCTGACTTCCTTGCTGGTGCCTTGTTAGCAATACAAAGGCTCGGCTCAAACTCATCATCTATCCCTATGTATATATTCAGGTGAGAGACTCATTCACTTGAGACTCTCTACCAACTCGCTGTGGACCGCTGTGTGTAATAAACTTGCATTTCAAGTCAGACTGCTGAGTCTCCTGGTCGTCTCTTCGGAAGAAGCTAACAGTTTGGTGCCGTGACCCGGATGGGACTAACCGTTTGAAAGAAACATTGGTAAGCTCCCATCTAAAATTATTTGGGGATTGCTGTTTTCTGTTGAGAGACCAGTAAGAAGTTAGGAAGCCTCCGATAGGGAGCCCCTTTGTTAAAGCAAGTTCTCTAACAAAGGCAGACTGGTATATTTGGTATCCTCTTGTTAAGTTGTAGTCTTAGCAAGGGAAGACGTATCCCTCTTGTTTTTGACACAAGGGACGACCAGTGTTAACCTCCATTTAAGATGGGGAAGCCTCTGTTTGGCACAGGAAGGGGGAACCAAAGAAGGGTGATCCAGGGATTCCGACCACTTTGAAAAGGGGTCATGGTACACCGTTGTGGACAGATGAGCAGTTTATTCAGATTGTTGACATTGAACTGGGAAAGCTGACTAAAAAGGCTCATATGTATTTTCAGGAAAGGTTGCCTGTTCACCCAGAAAAAATATGGTGTATTGATGAATGTAAAAAAGCGTTAGGATATGCTTTGCGAAAGAAAGACACAGGAATGATACTTTGTGTTATGAGGCGATATTTTGAAAAAACAAAAATTGATTTAGAATCAGAGAATGAAAAATTGAAAGATGAGATAATTAAATGCAGACGTGCTACCACATTAGCACAGGGCACTGTTTACCCTTTAGATGAGCTAAGAGAGGTAGCAGGGTATTGTGGCAATATTGATGACAATATCAGACTTGATGCTGATGAGGTTGCAATAGCCATAGCTGCGCCCGTAACGCTACGTAGTAAGACTGAAAATGGGCAGAGGTATATGCACAAGGTGTACACTCCAATGCCCCCAAAAGAGATTGACAGGCTATCTAAAGAGTTTGATCACCCACATAAAATGGGTGTTGAAGTATTTCTTGATGTGATGAACAGGAAAACTGAGTTGTACCAGCTACACCCGTTCGATCAGCTGAGTTTGTTATCTCAACACTTAACTCCCACAGAAATAAATGGATTAAAACAAGCTGTAAATGTAGCTTTGGTCCTAATTTGCAAAATGCCCAGGCAGGTTTTGCAGAAATTAAAGGGTGGCTACGTCATAATTGTGCTGACCCATGCAGTTGGTCTAGGATTACCGCTTGTGTGCAAAAGAAGGAAGAAACTGTTTCTGAGTACACTGACAGATTTCAGAAAGTTTTCCTGGCACATAGTGGTTTAGCAAATATCACTCCACAAAATATTGGTAATTTAGATGGGCCAAGCCCGCTTCATAATCAGTGGTATGAGGGTCTGTCCCCCAAGGTCAAACAGTCTATAGTGTTGTCAGCCAGAGATTGGAAAATAAAAGATGGAGAGAGCTCACTACACTAGCTGCTGAAATAGAGCGAGACCTCCAACAGGGAGGGGCTTCAGCTATGCCGCCAATCCATGTAGCATATCTTGATCGGAATGACTCTAAGCCCAAATTCAATATAAGAGGATTCTCCAAAAGGGGAATCAAACGCAGAGTACTAGTAGTGCTTGCCACTACTGTGGTAAGAACGGCCATTGGGGAAGAGTCTGTAGGAAAAAGAAAAATGATATGCAGGGAGGAAGTGGTAGTGAGGAAGAAGAAAACCCCCCAAAATCTGAGCTGCCTTTACAATTAACCACTCAGCAAGCTGGCGCACTGATACAAGCTATACAGGCTGCAGTTCCGTCTGCCAAATGGGACGGCTCTTTCCAAATAATACTCATCACAGATGCAGCTGTAAAATGTCAGGGAAGAAAAACGTGGACACATGTCCAGCACTGCAAGTTAATTCCCCCTCCTGCAGGGCAGGAAGGGACAGAACAGGGCCAGTGAAGGGAACGGCAGAGAACCGGAGCCCCGAGGAAGAACCAGAGGCTCTAGGCACTGGGGGCCAACCTACGGGGTGAAGACTCAAACTATTCACCGGTTCTCCTCCTTACACCACTCCCTGAGGGAGAGAACAGGGGAAGGTGGGGGGAGAGAATCAATGAAAAATAATAATAATAATAACAAAGATATGATGCTGCTGAAGAGATCGTTTTCTGTGCCTGTGGTGTGTGTGTTTCTCCCACAGGTCCAGTGTCCAGTGTGCCTGCCGCAACTGCTGTTGGATGGGACTGGTGGAAGAAACGCCTCAGTAACCTGCCCTCGCCAGACAACATCTGGGAAACCGCTGGCTTTTTGCTACTAACCCTAAGGAGCACCTCATCGTGGACCATCCTCCTCTCACCATGAGCTTGTGGATGGTGTTGCTTTACATGTGCTGTCTGCCCCACACAGATGGCAGACGGACCCAGTGTTCTCCACCGGAAACACTGATGAGATCACCATCATCACCAACATTCACATGACTAGTGAATATCTCCCAGGCAGCAGGCCTGCCTTGTGACCCAATGAATTGCTATATGTGCAAGGCTGACATTGTCTGCACAGTATGGCATAGATCTGATGACAATCAACTAACACCAGTAGCAATGGCTTTTGGCAACGGGACCATAGTTCACTCAAAGAGAACTATGAACACTACTTTCAGCTGCTCAATGTCCGCAGGATGTAAGCTGGAAATTCTAAGGGCTGACCTCTATGATGCAGGAGCTTATCATTGCCAGAAAATTCAGGCCAAACTAAAAACTAATTGCAAGCTTCACATCATTTTTGAAATGTATATTCCACAGATTACATGATGCTACAAATGCCAAACACTACAACTTATCGTATGTGTGATGAACTGTGACTTTCCTTTTTCTTTGTGATCCTCTCTTATGGGAGGATCAAATGGGGGATTGAAGGAATGTGTATTCTGTCTGTAACTGTGCCATTTTGGGAGGTCATCTGTATAGGAATGAGTGAGTTGATTAGATAGTAAGTTCCTGTCTTTGATCACCAATGCTTTGTCAGCAAACAGTGTCTCTTCTATTCAATGAGCTTCCTGACTTCCTTGCTGGTGCTTTGTTAGCAAAACAAAGGCTATGCATATATTCAGGTGAGAGACTCATTGAATGGGGGTGTGTCACTTCCTGACTTCCTTGCTGGTGCCTTGTTAGCAATACAAAGGCTCGGCTCAAACTCATCATCTATCCCTATGTATATATTCAGGTGAGAGACTCATTCACTTGAGACTCTCTACCAACTCGCTGTGGACCGCTGTGTGTAATAAACTTGCATTTCAAGTCAGACTGCTGAGTCTCCTGGTCATCTCTTCGGAAGAAGCTAACAGTGCCAAACACACCAATATGGATCAGAGGGCGCTGACGTGCCCAGTAATTTTACAGATCATAACTATTGTCTATAACAGGGGTGGGCAATTCTGATCCTGGAGGGATGGTGTGTACGCAGGTTTTTGTATCTACCAATTACCCTGGCTCAATTAGCTAATTAGTTGGATACGCCAATGATGGTTCACTTGTTTATTAGACCACAGTGACATGTTTCATATGGGAACACAAGAACAGTCTTCAGCTGTCATTCATGGTTTATAATTTTTTTTTAGCTAAAATGTCAGATCATATAAATGATTAGGCTAATTAAATAGTTAAGAGCAGAAGTTGGCATGAAATCCAGAAATGGATACTGCCCTCCTTACCCACCCCTGGTCTATAACCTCACGCTGTAGCTAACATGAGCACCACCTGATGTAGGGTACCACCTTACAATAATCTACTTCTCCTCAGACACAGGAGTCATCATATCAGGTGCAATAAAATCACAATTTTGGCTCCAGTTTATTCACCATGTGCACTATATTGCCCAATCCACCACATGGCTGCTGTAATGTTGAGATCAAACTGTAACTAATACAGACTGCTCCATCTTGTTTCTTGGATTTCTTGAAATATGGAGTGGCTCATCTTACCACTGACTCGACTTACCTAGTTCTCCCCTACTCACATTTTTAGCTGTTACAATATAATGATCCATTCATTCATTAATTCATTATCTAACCCGCTTATTCCTAGTAAGGGTCCTGGGGGGGCTGGAGCCTATCCCAGCATGCATTGGGCGAGAGGCAGGAATACATCCTGGATAGGTCGCCAATCCATCACAGGGAACATACACCATTTACTCACACACTCATACCTATGGGCAATTTAGACTCTCCAATTAGCCCAAGGTGCATATCTTTGGACTGTGGGAGGAAACCGGAGTACCTGGAGGAAACCCACGTGGACATGGGGAGAACACGCAAACTCCACACAGAAAGGCTCCGGCTAGGATTCGAACCCGGGACCTTCTTGCTGTGTGGCGACAGTGCTATCCACTGCACCCAATATAATAATAGCGTTGTTTATTCCATGGGGAACACCTACCATTGTATTTGCATGCTATTGCATGGATTTTTTTGTTCTTTGTTTATTGCTGGCAGATATCCTACTGGAACCTGACAGGAGATTGCGTCATCCTCCACAACATGGCTGGTGAATATGCCCACTGCAAATTATAATCATCAACCCACTGAGGCTGTAAGGGCATACCTCAGAGCCAACTACTTTTAAAGCAAGATTAGCTAGTCTGAATGTGTTTTTTCAATCGATAAACAACGGGCATGTGTAGGTAGAAAATCCATGACATTCATTTAATACATTTCAGTGTTTTTTAAAGGTGTATCCATGTTATTTTTAACTGGACTCTTAACTGGACGTTACTCTTCCTGTAACGTTTGAAGATGTAAGATGTAAGATTTTTTTCTAGTGCAAATTTCTCGGTCCCAGCTGTGAATTTGAGGGTCTCCTGCTCGGTCTGGTCCTTGTCCAGAATACATAATGCTAATACAGAATATCTCCAGACACTCATCACACCCTACACCCCAGCCAGACCCCTCTGCTCAGCCTCCTCTGGCAAACTGACTGTCCCATTCCTCCGGGCGCCCGGCAGCCGCTCCTCGCGGTCTCGCCTCTTCTCTGTCTTGACCCCTCGGTGGTGGAACGACCTTCCGCAATCGGTCAGGACTGCGGAATCACTTGCCATCTTCTGCAAGAGACTCAAAACCCACCTTTTCAGACTCCACTACCACTGAATTCTGTACATTTAGCCTATTGTCATTACCACTGCCGACTTGCTCAACACGTCTTGTATATGTATCCCTGCTTTCTCATTTAATAAAAAATAAATAATTACTAACCTTTTCCTTCCCAGTGTTATAGGTATGGTATGCAGCTGCCTACAATGATGTCTATCGCTGTATTATTGCACTGACCTCGTGCGCAAACTATGATTGTTCCTACCATGTATTAATACACATCTTGTAAGTCGCTCTCGATAAGAGCATCTGCTAAATGCTTAAAATGTAAATGTAAAATGTTGTTCGCATTGTACAGTTGGATCTTCTCCCTCCGAGTCAGTAGGTATTTTGTGGGTTTTAAATGCTCTGTTAGTGGTGGATGACTGAATGAGTGTTGTTCTTGATGTTGCTGTATCAGTCCACACTCCTGTTTGTTGGTCAAGCTGTTCAATAAATTCAGCAATGTTGATCACACTGTTAAAAAGCACATTTTGGGGGGCCTCGGGTGGTGTAACGGTCTAAGCATTCACCCGGAATGCAAGTCATCCACTGTAGCCGCAGTTTAAAACCTGATTGCGCCAGACCGGGAGCCCCGATTGGGGGCGGTGATTGGCTGTCCGCCCCAGGCTGGTGGGGAAGGGTGAGCCGGCACGAGATCACCAAGGACCGGAAGGGTGTCCCTAGAAATAGGTGGGCGAGTTCTGTCTTGGAGGAGGCGGGTCGTTGCCGGCCTTGGGGAATTACCTTGGCCAATACTGACGGGAGGGGAAAAAATATGAAACAAATAACTTTTTTTTTTTAAGTGCATTTTGAACTCTGCAGCTGCTGATCAGTTTGCAAACCTTGTGCATGCTGCTTCGGGGCCACCATGGAGGCCTGGTGGTTAGACGGCTCAGTAGATGATGTCAAGCACTCCAATCTCACTACCTGGTTGTCAACGTCCTTGGAGCTGCTTTAATTTGCTACACGGGGGCTCTTTTACATGGGTTACCTGGTCTCCACTCTCAACCCCTCCTCTTGTCACATCACACCCAACCCCTCCTCCTGTCACACCACACCACCAGTCAAACATTTAGGCATTTGGCAGACGCTCTTATCCAGAGTAACTTTCAAGATGTGCATTAATACATGGTAAGATCAATCATAGTCCGCGCAAGAGATCAGTGTAGTGATACAGTAATAGACTTCATCGTTGGCAGCTGGATACCGTACCTATAAGGAAAAGTTCATGGATTTTTTTTTTTTTGGACAGACTTCAACATAGATACAATAGTATTAAACATGAAAGCAGTGGTGATAACAATGAGTAAAGTGTACAGCGTCAGTGGTAGTGGAGTCTGAAGAGGTGGCTTTTGAATCTCCTGCTACAGTGTCCTAGACTATTGTGGAGTAAGGACCTACGTCCGGTTTTAGTGCTACTCCAGTGGGTACAGTTTCCCCCAATTGCCTGCATTTTCAGGTCACTCCACTTTATTTGTATACCTCTTTGATCTCCCTGTGTTGCAGTCTGCTGGCATTAATGGCCTCACTTATATCCCCCCATTCTTTCTGCTTTCTTTTGTGTGTTTTATTGCTATTGTTTTGTTTTTTTACTTGATTCAAATACACATACACACTCGACCACAGTGGACGATACAAATACATACATGCAATCATTGTTCGTACGAGGGGAAAAGGGACTTTCACTCAGACTATACAACTAATTAAAACAAACATAACTAGCTAGAACCTGACATTGTTTAGTGGCCACAAGGGCCTCTGGGTCACCATACTAACATACCTTCTGTGGTAGCCATGATATGGTACAAACAATTGTCAAGATAAACAAACATAATAAAATATGTCAACATAATCAAGAAATTAAAAAGGGATCAGGAAAAATACCAGATAAAATAAATCTGGGATACCAGATAAAATAAGAATAAAAGCAAAAACAACCCAGATCAACTAAGTCTTTTGTAGTTCACTTTTTATTTAACTTATTATTTACAATGTTTTTGTAAAAAAAAAAAAATGCAACACAAGTACATTTGATTTGTTTGATCTGAATTGATTTTGGGATGCAGAGAAGTCTAGCCTCTGCTGATCTCAGGGCACATCTGGGATGATATCCTTACCAAAGGTCAGCAGTGTACTCTGGTGCCAAAACATTTCAGGCTTTAAATAGTTAGTATGGAAACCACACTGAAACTTCAAGTATTTACCAATGTGTTCATTAACTAGTATAAAAACCACCCTCTGGGGTTTGATTCCACCGGTATCGGCTCTGGCCAGGAGTGCCACTAGGGCAGTGCTTCTCAATTATTTTCTGTTACGCCCCCCCTAGGAAGAAGAAAACATTTCGCGAAAAAAAGCTGAGAACAGTTCGTTTATTTCGCCCCAGGGGGCGCGCCCCACTATTTGAGAAACACTGCACTAGGGGGAGGCAGTTGGCTGTCCGCCCCAGGGAGGGGGGAAGGAAGCCGACATGGGCTCGCTGCGTATAGGAGTGGCTCTGTGTACAGGAGTTACAGGCGACAACTTGGTGAGTGCTGGCTCGGAGGAGGCAGCTCAGGTTCAGGCTCAATTATTTTCTGTTGCCAGGACGTACTCACCATCTCCTGGACAATCCCTAGGAAGAAGAAAACATTTCGCGGCACTGGTTCCTCAAAAAAGCTGAGAACTTTGTCACTGCGGTCTCAGGACTATGGGGCATTCCCAGGAGTTACAGGCGACAAACTCTCGGAGGACAATGTCACTGCCGGTCTCAGGACTATACCAGGGGGTGTTGACATGAAAATAGAGGGTGTAATTGGCTGCTAAACTGGGAGAAAATGGGGGGGGGGGAATCTGAAACAATAAATCTAAATTAAAAAAACACTTTCTGTAAAATTTTGCTAAAAAATGGTAGATTTGATATAGGTCTAAAATTACTTAAAACAGATGTGCCCAGGCTGCTTTTCTTTAGCATATGTTTCATAATTGCACTAAAATACTGTTTGATACACAGCTCAAAAGCATTTTGAGTGTGTCAATCAGGTAAAATTAAATCATAGCAGCATCACCTCAGTTAACTTGGGAAACGTATTTGCATCCATTCATATTATGTTTGATCTAATTACTATTATCTTTTCAAGAACATTAGTTACAAAATCCTTCCCCTCCCCGGGGTGGATAGCCAATCACTGCCCCGATCGGGGATCCCGGCCAGAGCTGGACTGGCGCAGTCGGGTTTCGAACTGCGGCCACAGTGGATAACTTGCATTCCGGGCGAATGCTTAGACCGTTACACCACCCAAGGCCCCCCAAAATGTTTTTTTTTACAGTGTGATCAACATTGCTGAATATATTGAACAGCTTGACTAACACACAGGAGTGGACTGATGCAACAACATCAAAAACAACTCATTCATGGTCATCCAGCCCTTGAGAAATTACCAGGTAAAGCGTACTGGTTGTGAGCTGATCCTGCAACCTGCTGAGCTAAAGTCCAGACAGTCTAAAAGATTAATAAGATCCATTTGCTTTTGAATCTGTCTTGCTGTCAATGTGTGAAGTCAAACCTGTCCTTACAGAACCCCTGGCCTCTAGTGATCACAAATGTGTCCTTTTACACCCTACACAGAGGAGGGCACTGAACCTCACCGTGCTAAAGGTGTTAAGGCCATTAAAGGACTCTAGCATGTGATGCTTTGGGCAGTGGATAACATCACATCAGTGGCAAGAGGTCTACTCCCAGTCAGACCCGAGGGAGAAATCCAGAGCTATGTATGCCACACTAGATTCCAAAATTCAAAAGGGAAATTTTCCCTTCCAAAGTTGCACGCCTACATAACCATGATAAGCCCTGGATAACACATGAGATTAAAACACTGATAAAACAACGTCAGAGAGCCTTTCACAAACATAAAACGGACAGATGGAGGGACCTCACGAACAAAGTGCAAGTTAAAACCAAATTGGCCAAAAAAAACCTATACAAAGACAAGATCAAAACTCTCAAAAATCAAAATATGGCCCAATGGCATAAACTCATCAAAAACCTGGCCAATCTCTCACAGAGTAAAGCAACCTTTCATATCGATGGCATTGACCCCGATGGCCGACAAGAAATGGCTAACACAATAAATAAAACCCTCAACTGCCCAGTCCTGAGCCTCTATAGACCTGGCAACCCTACCCTCTTTCCTACCTGCAGGCCCAGCTCCAGCAGTCCAGCCCTGGGAAGTCTACGGGAAACTAAGAAAGGTTAACATTCGAAAGGCAGCTGGCCCACATGGTATCCTAGGTAAGCTCATTAAGGAGTTTGCCTACGAACTCAGTGAGCCCCCGGCTGACACACTCAATCACTCCCTTCAGGAAGGTATTGTCCCAGCAGAATGGAAATTAGCCACTGTAGTCCCCCTACCCAAAACGTGACCCCCAGCCATCAGTGAAATACGCCCCATCTCACTCACCTCTCTGCTTGGTAAAGTAGCTAAAAGTTTTATCTCCCAGTGGGCCCTAAATGACATTCTGCCCCAAATTGACAGTCAGCAGTTTGGGTGCCTTCCTGGCCAGTCAACAACCTACAACCTCATTGACCTGAAAAATTATCTCTTCAGATCTCTGGACAAACCTGGTTCCACCTGCTCATTAGTTACCACTGACTATAGCAAAGCCTTCGACCGTGTTGATCATGGCCTGGCTATTACTAGGCTACTGAACCTCAGTCTCTGCCCTTCTCTAGCCAGATGGATAGCAAACTTTTTGACCAACAGAATCCAGTCAGTACGTTACCATGGAGCACTCTCTGAAGGGGTCAACATCACATGTGGACTCCCCCAAGGAACTCTGCTAGGTCCACTGATTTTCCTTGCTTACGTCAATGGTGCAGCTGAACAGGCATTAGGTAAGCGCTGGAAGTTTGTTGATGACCTTAACCTGCTGGAAGTGAGACCATTCTCTGCCCCATCCACTATTCAGCTGGACGTAGCTGACCTGGAGAGGTGGTCCTCAGAGAGCTCCATGGTACTGCACCCCAAGAAGTGCAAGGTGATGCACTTTCACTTCACTAAGGCACCACCAAACCCCCCTAGGCTGGCAATAAACAACATTGAACTCCAGAGAGTTGCCACCTTAAAGACCCTGGGCATTCATATTCAGGCCAACCTGCAGTGGTCTGAACAGGTGGACCACCTCTGCAAAAAAGCCAGCCATCGCTTATTTCTTCTCCGATGCCTTAAGAATGCTGGCATTCCTCCAGATGATCTGGGTACTATCTACACCACCTACATCAGACCCACTCTGGAGTATCCTGCGCCGGTGTGGCATCCTGGCCTCACCAGAGTGCAATCCAAGGCCATTGAAAAGGTGCAGAGAAGAGCTGTACGAATCATCCTGGGTCAGGAGTTTACTTTTTACAGCGAGGCGTGTAGTCACCTTGAGCTCCCTCCACTCTGCTCACGGCGTGATGACCTCACCAGAGCCTGCGCCAACTCACTCCTCAAATCGCCCCTGTTCCACAAGTGGCTCCCACCTGAGCGATCCGCCATAAGCCACCGCCAGACACGGTCCTCAGCAAAACTGGACGTGGTCCAGTGTAGAACTGAGCGCTACTGGCGGAGTGCAATCCCACACATGACCAGACTTTAAATAAGTGAACACTATAATGATTGTTGTGTGCTGGTATGTCGGTTTGTCACGTTATTGTGTGTCGGTTAGTCTATTTAATGCCAGTCTATGTTATGCTTTTAATGTTGCTGTTTATGTTTTAGATTATTATTATTATTATTATTTAAAAAAAAAAAATATATATATATATATATAAATATATATATATATTAGATTATACCGATGTAAAATGTACTTTCAAATCAGCTTGGTTGCTGCCACATGTACATTATAGTATTTTATCTCATTTTTATAAACAAATAAACTGTTTACTACTAAAATCACCAAGTAAAAATAGTCATGTAGGGCGGCCATTTCCAAACCCCCAGAATGGAGGACACTTCAGGCAGCGGCATTTTAGTTTCAAGTTTCAAGTTTCAAGTTTCAAGTTTTTATTGATCACGTGCACATGCGTACATGGCAGTGAGATTTGTTGTTCCCATGGATCTCTCTTCACAACAACACAACAGTACACAATAGAATACAGTAATAAATTGTAAAAAAAAATAAAAAAATTGTAAGATAGTAAAATAGTAAAATATAATATACAATATACAAATAATAATATAATATAATATAATATAATATATAATATAATAATAATAATATGATATATATAATATAATAAGTAAGACAGATGTACAATATTGCACATCACTGGATGGCAGTATAAAGTGATGAGTGCTAAAGTGATAAGTGACACGGTGTGAGGAGGTAGGAGGGGGAGGGGACAGTTCAGTTCAGTTGTTGGTGTGGCTGGGCAGTGGTTAGGGGTCTCAGCTCAGCATGCGGATAGCTTGGGAGTAGAAGCTGTCCTTGAGGCGGTTGGTCTTCGCTGCTATGCTGACATAGCCAGGCTTCCTCTTGGACAGCTTCTTGATAAACAGGCCATGGCTAGGGTGACTGGGGTCGGCGATGATCTTGTTGGCCTTCGTCTTGCACCTCACCGTATACAGGTCTCTCAGGTTAGGCAGTGCACCGCCTGTGGCCCGCTGGGCTGACCGCACCACCCTCTGCAGCCTCTGCCGGTCACGTTCGGTGCAGTTGCCGTACCAGGCGGTGATGCAGCCGGTCAGGACACTTTCCGTGGTGCACCTGTAGAAGTTCCTGAGGATTGGTGGGGCAGGCAAACTTCCTCAGCCGTCTGAGGTGGAAAAGACGCTGCTGGGATTTCTTCACCAGCGTGTCCACGTGCCGAGACCACTTCAGATCCTCTGAGATATGGACTCGAGGAATCTGAAGCTGCTGACCCGTTCAACAGCGGCCCCGTTGATGGTAATGGGCACGTGCACACCCCTTTTCCTGAAATCCAGGATCAGCTCCTTTGTTTTTTCAATGTTGAGCTCAAGGTTGTTCCCTTGGCACCACCTTGAGAGCGCCATCACCTCGTCTGCATAGGCCGCGGTGTCATCGTTGGTAATCAGGCCCAACACCGTTGTGTCATCTGCAAACTTAATGATAGCGTTGGAGCTGTGCTTGGCTGTGCAGTCGCTGGTGTAGATGGAGTATAGGAGCGGGCTGAGCACGCATCCTTGCGGGGCGCCCGTGTTGAGGGTCAGGTAAGATGAGGTGTAAGTGCCCACCCTTACTGCCTGGGGTCTGCCTGTCAAAAAGTTCAGGATCCAGCTGCAGAGAGTGGGATTCACACCCAAGGCCGCCAGCTTGGGGATGAGAATGGAGGGCACTATGGTATTGAATGCTGAACTATAGTCAATAAACAGCATTCTCACATAGTTGCCTTTCTTGGCATCCAAGTGGGAAAGTGCCTTGTGCAATGTGATGGCAATTGCGTCATCTGTGGACCTGTTGCTGCGATATGCGAATTGCAGGGGATCCTGTGTGGCTGGTAGCATGGAGCAGATGTGTTCCTTGATGACCCGCTCGAAGCACTTCATGACGATGGGTGTTAGTGCTACGGGTCTGTAATCATTGAGGCATGTGATTTTGGCTTTTTTGGGGACGGGGATGATGGTGGAAGTCTTCAGGCATGTTGGGACGGTAGCCTGGGTTAAGGAGAGGTTAAAGATTTTAACATGTAATTATATGACCAATTTAAAATCATAACCTATAGAGACTAACTGAGATTGAAAATGTGTACTCACAATAGCACCCATAGTGTACGTAAGAACGTCATGCTAAAGCGTGCTATTTGTTGACATTTATTAGACCGATGACACAGGCGATCCGTTATTTGGCAAATACATAAACCAATAAGAAGCACGTTCAAATCTTCAAACGTGATTTCATGAAGAATTTAGTATTTTTCTAGTCTAGACTTCAAAAGGAGGACAAATGGGCGTACGGCAGAGGATTGTGTCGGACGGAGGACAGATCGCTTGAAAATCGGACCACCCTGTAGTTGAAACAATTGATAACAATTCAGCAAACTCATGAAGAACAGTAAGAGTTCTCTGTAGAAGGGCAATAGATTGTTACAAGGAGCACATTGAGTGGGCATTTGTGAGGTATGGCAAGCTATTCAAAAGACCAAAAATGGTTTGTTTGCATTTATAATTATCTGCAGTGGCTACTCCACTTCCTCTTTTGCTTTGTCTTGTAGTATGAGAGAATTGATCATTTGATCAGGAAGCCTCAATAAGGGAGGTCAGCCCATCATAACCTAGCCAGGTCTCTATTAAACATATGCATAAAATCAAGTTTGTGCCCAAGAACAATATCATTAACAATAACGGTTCATAAATAATAAATAAAGGCCATATTACACAGGCCATAAACAAGGGATTACAACATAAGAACATAATAATACATAATGATGAGAATGGGCCGTTCAGCCCATCTAGGCTCATCATGTCCTAATCTAAAGAGTATCTAGTACTGCATCTAGCCTGGACTTGAATAGCCCAAGTGTTTCTGCCTCTACTACCCGACTTGGCAAGCTGTTCAAGGCATTGACAACTCTCTGTACCAAGTGTTCAAGATGCTGGTGCTCCACTCCCCTCCCCAGGTCCCAGACATGATACAAGGCACACACGCCACATGAGCAGTCTGAAGCTGCCCTTTCCCACACTTCATCTCTGACCTTTCTCTGGAACACATTCAGCTGTCTCTGAGCCACACTCTTGGCTGGAGGTGCAACTCAAAGCTTAATAATGTTCTCTGTATTTTCTCAATAAAAAATGCTATTTATTTATCTTGTGCAGGGTTGGAAGTTGACTGGAGTAAGCAGTGAATTATAAAAAAAGAATTCTAACCATATCAAATGAATTAAATTATCGGGATCAATATCTGACACTGATGTACAAAGTGTAAATATTACTATACAACAATATAATTATTTTCATGTTGTGGTAGTGTCAGCAAGGGTCGCCTCAATGTCCACTGATTCAGTGTTTATTTGGTCAGAACGATTGTCAGTGGAACCCAATTTAACGTAATCAACCCAAAAACGTATCAATAATCAGAATGTGTATTAATACAATTTATGAGGGAAATTGATTGATGAACTTGTTCTGATCAGGGCACCGTATAATAATTAAACACACAATTGACTAACTGAACCAAAGGGTTCAACAAAAATTAACTCTAAGAAGGCAAATGAAAAAGGGGGACAAACCAGCTTAATGATACCGGGGTGGGTAACGACTGCTAAAGCCAAAATGTCAAAGTTGCCGCTACCCCACGTGATTCTCACTCCTTCATTGGTCCAGCTCTCTGGTATCCCGTGGCGACCACCACTGATTGGTCATGCCATTGAGGGGTGTGTCCCATAGTCGATGATCGGTTGCTTCATGTGGCCGACAGCAGTGGCCTGTAGAGGTGGTGCCATCGTGACGGAGCCTGGCATGGCTCCCCCAGATCGGCCATATGTTCTTTATGGCACCATCCCTTTATGGCTCATCTCCTGGTGAGCCAGTAGGGGGCACCATCGTGGTGACTGGCCTGCTGCTGGGCATCACATTTTCTCTAGGCATTCAGTCTCCTCCGAATCCCTGTGTGTGCGTGTGTGTGTGTGTGTTACATCATCATTATCCTCCTCTCTGGCTTATATCTGATCTTTGCGCAACTTTTGGGGAAACGTATCAGGACACAGTTTATTCTCACAACAGTATCCTAACAACACTCTGTTTTCCACTTGCCTGCTGCTTGAAATGGCCCCATGGCCTCTTATCTCTGTCAAAGTCAAGAACAGTAATGGACTATCCACAAATGGGTCCTGGAAACACTTCATCCAGACTTTAGCGCATTAAGGACCGAGAGGCTTTGCCTCTTACTGTGTGTCACTGCGGTGATGAAATAACCTTTATCTGGCATTACTTTACTGCTTTCCAGTTAAAATTATTGTCAACAACTTCATGTCTAACCTTTAAGGCCATGAAACAAATCTTTCCGCATAGTCGCCAAAGCACTCTGTACATGTCGTGACGTGGTTGTTTTTATTTCATTGATAGTTTCAATAAATCAGTATTAATACATTATCTTACTACTTTGTTTGCAGTATATTAATGTGTGTCACCATGTTCTCTACATGAAAATATTTACTAAAATAATATGGCTTTGATGAACAAAGAAGGCAATCTTGCAATTCAATCTCATTCTCTTCCACAATATCAGTCAGTCAAAAAATAAATATTACACTCTGCATCAAACTAATAGAATTTCACTGCTGATCATTAGCACTTTTAGTAAGGTATACAGGTATGCAGTCTGTTAGTTGAAAAGAACAAAAGCTTACAGTCTGATTGATGGAGTGCTGCAGAGATGTTTGTCCTTCTACCAGGTTCTCCCATCGCTGCAGAGGAACTCTGAAGCTCTCTTAGAGTCGCCATTGGGTTCTTGGTCACCTCCCTGACCATGTCTCTTCTTGCCCGGTTACTGAGTTTGGCCAGACGGCCAGCTCTAAGAAGAATTGTGGTGGTTCCAAACTTATTCCATTTCACAATGATGGAGCCCACTGTTCTCCTGGGTGCTTTCAATGCTTTAGCAATGTTTTTATACCCTTCCCCAGATCTATGTTTTGTTTTGTTATTATTTTCCGTGGACTTTATGCCCGGAGTTTCTTTTTCTTTGTCCATCCATTTTTTCCCCTGCTCCCTTATCTGTTCGCAGACTTAGTGGCTGACTACTCGTAGTCAGCTTTTAGATATTCGTGACATCTGCGAGTGGCTCTTCCATCCTCGACCCACACTACACCTCCTGCTCCAGGTCTTCCTCTTCCTCTACCTCCACCTCGGCCTCTACCTCTGGCACGGCCTCCACCTCCTTCTCCCTCCTCCTCCTCCGTGGTTTCCCCCTCTCACCCTCACTCTTCTTCTTCTGACTCCTTCCATTTTGGTTGAAGACAGGTGAACTCACCTGCTGCATTTGTATAGTGCTTAAACCTGATTGGTGTGTCTACAATTAAGCAATCATGTGTTTGCGCACCTGATGGCTGTGTTTAACCAATTGGCTCATAGGCAGTCAGTGCTTTGGAATTTCAAGGAAGTGACATCATGATATACTTCTGTGTCTAATGTATACAAGTGTGTTTAGTGGTTTGCAAATCACTGTGTGTATTGTTTTGCAAAAAGTGTGAGGCTGACATTGTGCTTATAGTGGTGCAAATCTGGGCCGATGTTTTGCTCCTTGAGTGTAAGGTTTTGATAATTGTGTAATACTTTTGATTTGAGTGTTTATTCAATCGAAAAAAACTGTAATGAAGTCGGTGGTGGAACAATCTTCCACACTCGGTCAGGACCGTGGAATCACTGGCCATCTTCCACAAGAGACTCAAAACCCACCTTTTCAGACTCCACTACCACTGATTCTGTACATTTAACTAATTGTCATCACCACTGCTTGTTTAATACTGCATTTTGTAATATGTATCTCTTTCCCTGTGTTACAGGTACGGTATGCAGCTGCCAACATTGATATCTATTACTGTATTACTGCACTGATCTATTGCATATGGACTATGATTGATCTTGCCATGTATTCATGCACATCTTGTAATTCGCTCTGGAA
The DNA here is from genome assembly GCA_029706075.1 of Aldrovandia affinis. Lineage (NCBI taxonomy): Eukaryota > Metazoa > Chordata > Actinopteri > Notacanthiformes > Halosauridae > Aldrovandia > Aldrovandia affinis. The sequence continues at coordinate 1,425,072 of JAINUG010000007.1, forward strand.
AAGAGCATGTTCTAAAATGTAAATGTAAATGTAATATATAATATAGTCCAGGTGCCACTAATGTACCTCGTTTCCTGCAGTAGGAATGCCCCTGGTGCTAATGAGCATGTGCAGTAGTTCTTCACTTTGGGTAAATGGGCAAAAATGGATGTACACAGCCTATGCAGCTTCCTTTCTGTGGGTATGAAAGCACATTTGTGTTTTAAATCATGATGCTATGAGCAGATGTAGGATCCATGTGTCTGGAAGTGTGTTAGTGTAATGGAACCTTATTTCAAAGGCAAAAAAAAGAAGTGTATACATAGATGTGAATCACATGTAAAACAAGCAAAACATGTCTCAAATGTGCCATCCTTTAAATATACAGTATAATTCATTTTACAATATGTTTTAGCAAAAAAAAATTAAAACCTCAATATTGCATATATACAGTACATATATATTTTATTGGTGTATATATATATAGTAGTGTTAATTGCTGTTTAGAAGTTTTATTTCAGAAGTTTATTGGTAGTTAGCTGCTTACAGTTGGTTTAATTGTTTCAGGTATAACGTCCGTCTCTGTAGTTGAGCGTTCCCTGAGTAGTGGGCAGTACCTGTTAGTCAGGTCTTTCTTCTCTATTGTTATCAGCTGTCAATCGCGTAGTGCTCAGCGCCACATAGCTTTATCAGCATCTACAGTCCTGGAAAGCAACTTTCTGTTCTTAGCCTCACCAAACGAAGACTAAGTAGACAAAGACGTGTGAATCTACCTTCCGGCCTGTGCCATCAAACCACTGCAACTAGTCCAGAATGTTGCCGCACGTCTGGTGTTCAATCAACCTCAAATTCAAGTTTGCCCATGTCACCCCTCTACTCTCTGCACTGGCTCCCCATCACAGCACGCATCAGATTCAAATCACCGGTGCTTGCTTTTCAAGTGACTAGAGGAAGTGCTCCCCCATACCTCCAGACACTCCTCGTGGTCTCGCCTCTTCTCTGTCCGCGAAATCACTTGCGGTGGGTTTTGAGAGACTCAAAAGACGGTTTATCAGAGAGACTCAAAACCCACCACTGAATTCTGCATATCTAGCCTATTGTCATCACCACCACTGCCTACTTGTTCAATGCTTTTTGTATATGTATCCCTGCTTACTCCTCATTTAAAAAAAATTATAATATATATATTTTTTAATTACTAACATTTTCCTTCCCAGTGTTACAGGTATGGTATGCAGCTGCCTACAACAATGTCTATCGGCATTACTGCACTGATCTCGTGCGCAAACTATGATTGTTCCTACCATGTGTTGGAATTCACATGAGAGTTTACACTCCATCTGGCCCCCCTTTTTGTGTGTCTTCCCCCCCTGATGTGTCTAAAGACAATGGTGCCATTTGGTGTCCTCCCCCCCACTTCAGTTCTCTCTCCTTCCCCAGGTGTGATCTCCTGTCTTTGAGGCCTCATCTTGTTTGAGTTTGAGATGTGATTAGCGTCAGAAGGAAGGGTGTGGGAAACCCATTAGAAAGTATAAAGCACTAGCATTCTGTTTACATCTTTGGTTTTTTGTCAATCTGTACTTGAGAGGACAAACCCAGTATGTTCTCTACTCTATTAAAGAAATACATTTTGAAACACGGAAACAAAGACTTCAGCCTGCATTAATTTTTCTACTAACAAAAGTACGAAGGAACAACTTTAACTCTTTTTAAAGGAAATTCCACATCACCATGTATTAATGCACAACTTGTAAGTCACTCTGGATAAGAGCGTCTGCTAAATGCTTAAAATGTAAAATTTATATATATATATATATATACAGTATATATACCTGACCAATAACCACTGGATTTAGTGTGGTATGCACCTTGCAATTAATTTGTTGCATTTTTTTCTTGGAAGATACAGAAAAAGGAAAGATGACAGTAGGGTTATATACATCTCTCATCTCATTGTCTAAGCCGCTTATTCCTGGTCAGGGTCGCGGGGGGGGGGGCTGGAGCCTATCCCAGCATGCATAGGGGCGAGAGGCAGGAATAAACCCTGGACAGGTCGCCAATCCATCGCAGGGCGGGTTATATACATATACATTAAAAATACATATTTCTATGGCAAGATGGTGCATTCCACATCTCTCCTGAAGAGATCTTGATATTTTAGAGTTCCTGTGAGATTCACTCAATGCCTCATTTGATATTCAGAAGCTTCTTTGTGGTTATATTTTAAATCTTTCAGCTGTCAGCTGCTGGGATATTTAAATGTGAAAGATGAATGTCTCTCTCCACTCCTTCTAGTGCTAAGCTTCAGAATTGGACATATTTCACTCAATAGCGAATGGAGCTGTTACAGCTATGTTGCACATCATTGAGTGTCTTGAGTTCAGTGAGTATGATCTCCAAATGTGCAGGCTTCCCAGCAATCACCTTATGGTCACTAATCTGCAGAGATGCATAGATCCTGGCAACTACAAAAGCAGCTCTGGGTTTTTTATTTACATGTTTTTATTTGTTTCAGATTTTTTCCCGTTTTCCCCCAATTTGGTAGCCTATTATACCTTCTATTTATTTTGATTTACCCTCCCCACACGGGTCCGCCCCTCATCTCTATGAGGCAAGCCCATTCTCCGAGGGCAGAGAAATCCGCTTCCTTCGAGACAGAATTTGCCCACCCACGTTCTGGAGACTCCCTTACATGCTTCACGATAGACCTGAGCCAGCTCACCCTCCCCCCTCCCCTGGGCAGCCAAATGCCACCCCTGATCAGGGCTGACAACCAGGGACCGATCTGGTAGAGACAGGTTTCGAACCGCGTCCCTAACAGGCAGCGCATACTGTATCGGACCAGCTAAAATACGGTACGTTGGACCGCTACACTCTCCGCCACCCCTAACAGCTCTGGGTTTTAGGAGTGATTCAATGCACCTACAGTAACTGCCTGATGGACAACTGTGTGTGTGAAGAGATATGTGGTCTGAGGTGCAAGGCTGAGCCCTCCAGAGACCTTGTTGCTCCCAGCTGGAGGGTCCTACAGTAATGGAAGAGCTGTATATTTGATACTGTTTGACGCCTAGTCCTGCCAGCCAAACAACTATATTTCTCTCTGACTTGCGATAGCATAGCATTGACAAGTTGAAATTTAATACAAATAATCTATTCCCTGAATCCAGTAGCCTTAACAGTCAAATGGCCATGTTTAAGGTCCAGCACTCTGAATGCTGAACACAAGTGGTGTTATGTGTTAAAATCCCTCATTTATCCTACATGTAAAATATATGTATTTGATTTAATTTAATTATTGTCACAGGATGCCAATGATCAATTAAATCACCAAAAATAATAATAATAATATACGCCATTTAGCAGACGCTTTTATCCAAAGCGACTTACTGTAGTGAATGCATACATTTTTCAGTATATGTGGCCCCAGTGGGGATTGAACCCACAACCTAAGCGTTGCCAATGCTGTGCTCTACCAACTGAGCCACAGAGAACCGATGATCTGATAGGCAGAGCAATCTGGTGCATCAACCCTCGTCAAAAAATATACAACAATTAAATTAAATACTCACAATTCAATTAAAATTAAGAGCTGATTTATTGAGTTACAACAAGAAGAAGACAAAATATTAAACATCCAGTCTACAAATGTAGGTTTACTACCTTAACAGACATAAAAATCTTAGACATAAAAATGGCATGCAACAATCATGATCACACGAACAACGTTGGCCACCTGCTAACATATGAATCTGCACAAAAAGTAAGTGAGAGCTTACAGCTGTTGAGAGGTGACAGTAAGGAGAAATTTCTTCCTCAGAAAACTCTTGTGGCTACAAGCTTCTCCAGCTCTGTGTCTAGACCAGGGGTGGGCAATTCCGGTCCTGGAGGGCCAGTGTGTGTGCAGGTTTTTATTTCTACCAATTACTCTGACTCAATTCAGCTAATTAGTTGGATATGCCAATGCTGGTTCACTTGTAGATTAGACCACAGTAACATGTCAAATGTAATTCAAGCACAATAAACTGAGTGACCAGATTTCTTTCAAAGCTCAATTTTAAACATTCCGTTCATCAACAGAAACAGTTTTTCCACGATAAACATGCCAATGACTGCTGCCTGATTTAACTGTTGCTCTTTTTATTGTAATTTTTTTTATTAAGGGAAATAATATAAATGTCAAATGTAATACACGGTTCCATCAATCAAAATGTACACTGTGCCCGGCATCAATGCAATTGAGCCCAGCTATCAAGAAATCCATTGGCTCAGGTTTAACTGCTTCCCTCTTAGTAACAACATTTCATCTGAAAAGAACATTAAGGTAAGTATAGTAAAGGCTTCTGTATTTAAATTAGAAATACATAATTTCCCTCAGGCAGCTTAAATCTCTCTGCGAAGGGAACTGCACTATGCACACATGCATGCATGACTGGGGCATCGTTACTTTGAGAGGGATTTGGGTGTGCATCTCACATAAAAAACAAATCTGTCAACATAGCACAATGACGCTGGTCGACCTTGAGCAAAGATATCAAGTTCGGAAGGTGGCACAAAGTCGGTTCATTTCATAAATGTTGTTTTCACGCACACCTGCACTGCTTTAACAACTTATGCAATGCTTTGGGTGACCTTCAGTGTCCTCTTAACTATGTGAACATCACAGGTAACTATGCATAAAGATTATTGTGTATTCGGGGCAATTACACAATAAAATGTCATTAAATCCGGAGTACACAAAGTTGTCAACGTCTTATTTTCTCACTCACTCTCACTTATTTGTAGACCATCACGTTAACAAGAAACAGAATCAGAGAATCAACTTTTCAAAACCTGAAAAACCTTTTCAGATTTAACTGTTGTGGATCAGTGTGTCCAGTAGTGCCCCAAAGTTGCTCCCATGTAGCTACACTAACACCCCCATTTTCCAGTTTTTACTGAAATTTAAGCAGTTCAAGTCCAGTGAATAACCTGAAATGGTACAAAGGTAAGCGGTAAACTGCCAGAGGTTTAAAAAAAAAGTTTAAGTTACCAAAAACTGAAAAATAATGTACTTTTTTTGGCAGTGAGTAGTTTCCTACACCATCAAAAGGCACTTACATTTACATTTTAAGCATTTAGCAGACACTCTTATCCAGAGCGACTTAGAAGATGTGCATTAATACATGGTAGGTACAATCCGAGATCGCGCAAGAGATCAGTGCAGTAATACAACGATAGACATCATTACAGGCAGCTGTGTACCATACCTGTAACACTGGGAAGGAAAATGTTTTTTTTATAAATGAGAAGTAAGCAGGGATACATAGTGTTGAGCAAGTTGGCAGAGCCATTGCTAAGATGGCAAAATAAGAAAAAGAGGCTTGCCTGGGCCATGAAGCACCACCAGTGGACTATTGAAGACTGGAAGAAGGTCGTATGGACCGATGAATCAAAACTTTAAATCTTGAAATTTTGAAAGGATTTTGTAGGCCGTCGAGTAGGCGAAAGGATGGTTCCTCAGTGTATGACACCAACTGTCAAACATGGAGGAGGAGGCGTGATGGTCTGGGGCTTTTTCTGGATCCAGAGTCGGTGACTTGCACAGAGTGACTGTCAACCCACGTTAACCCATTACTTGTTCCCTGAAAAGGGCCTTTTTTTAAACTCAGAAATGTACATTATTTTTCAGTTTTTGGTAACCTAAACTTTTTTTTTTTCCACCTCTGGCAGTTTGCCGCTTACCTTTGTACCATTTCAGCTTATTCACTGGATTTGAACTGCTTAAATTTCAGTAAAAACTGGAAAAATGGGGGTGTTCTAAAACTTTTAACCGGTAATGTATTTAATCTCATTTTTATACTCCGGAATGGGGAGAGAACACAGCAAGACAATATTATTTAAAGCCAGCGTGTCAAATAAATTGTTTCTTCAAATAAATATCCGGAAAAATCAAATGTCCAAACAGGAATGACGGATCAAATTTGATAAATAGGTATCTCCGGTTTTATGAATGAGGTCAACATGTCACACTCATGAAAAGCAGCTTCCTATCTGACCGTGATTGCATTTGATTGTACATCAAATACCAACCTTCCCACCAGGAGTCTGCTATGACATAACTAGCAGTATATAACCTTGTTGTGTAACAAGCACTTCCTCTATCAGCGCACCAGTGAGTGACAACATGCAGTAAATGCTGTGTTGATCTTTTTCTTAGAACTTTCCTAGAACTGATGTTGCTGTTAATTGTAACCATACCATTCAGCAAGTCACCTATGGCACCTAACTGTATAGAAAATGAGTCGTAAGGGGCCAATCGCTCACAACCGATGCCTTCTCCGAAGGCTAGATCTTTAGACTGCCAACACAAAAACCACCACCGCAACCCTGCATCTCTGTGCGAAGGCAATTAGGAGAGGAATGCCTGACAGCGGTGTGGTCTCTCCACATCATTTTATCTCAAGTGTTTACAAGGAACAACGTCAACAACAACAGAGTAGGAACTGTAGAACTGGGAACTCTGCCACACGCTCTTTCAGCCAGAATCCAAACACATAACACACTGATCACAGAGGGAGGGGAAGCCATCGTATATGAGGATTCAAAGAGATCCTACCAAACTCTACGAAAGGCTCCAAAGGACCACTGTCAATCGGCAAGGCCTAGTATCTGCACAAAGCCTAGGCTAAGGGGCTCGATTGTCTCCAGGTGAGTGATTGAAGGCTGGATCAAAGGCTATATCAAGGCTCCCCAGCTGGTCCCAAGACAGTAGAGGCCTCTGACAGAGACTCTGCCACATTTGGGAATATTGATTCACTGTCACCTGTGTTCTCACAGTCAGGTACGAGAAGCTATTCCCCGACACATGAAGATAATAAGAAAGCTTGCCATGGGGTTAAATATAAATATTGTTTAATGCAGGTATGCTTACAACAAGAGGTGGGGTTGTTTTATTCAGTCAAACTAAAGTGTAAAAAAAGTGCAAGCATTTCAGTCTGTGAGAGGTTCTTGTATTATTTTCATGCAGCTACAGAAATTAGATTTGCCCAGATCCAAGGTCCAAATATTACAAGACACTGGAGTGGCACTAAAAAGCTTTTGAGAAAAAAATAACGGTATGCAGGTACGGTATGCAGCTGCCTACAATGATGTCTATCGCTTTTTTTTAAATTACTGCACTGATCTCTTGCACGGACTATGATTGATCTTACCATGTATTAATGCACATCTTGTAAGTCGCTCTGGATAAGAGCGTCTACTAAATGCCTAAAATGTAAAATGTAAATCTGGGTGGTGGCACTCCCATAAACACAGATGATTTAAGAGGGAATCTGTTTGCAAGACTAACATTACAGACTTCTAGGGGGATGGTTAATTTATTGTTTAATATGAATTAAAACTAAATCGATCACCCTCAGATACAGCAGTAATCTGATTGCATGGGTCCTGGTTGTTGACCGGAGTGAAATCAGAACATGTATGCAGCGTGATACAAATAAAATAGTCACGGTACACAAAAAGCTGAATAGACACGGTGCTCTGGAGACACAATTTGACAAATTATGGCAGCCATGTATCACATACATCTACATAGAGTGGACAGCATTTTGAAAACAAAATAACAAAACTTGGGAGTACATCAATCATCCCAGAACATATTAGATCACAGGTGTATGGGTCTCTGCAGGGAAAAAATCTCACACTTTCCACTCAAATTCAAATTTAATAGTGATGAAAAAAGCTATGTTATGGTGCTTTTTTTTGTGCTGAATTTAGTTTTTATATTCTCAAGATGAGAGTGCTGGAGAATGTGAGAATGACATTCAAGTCATTCAGTGACATTAGCGGCTGGCCCTGTGTTTTATTATCTGTAGGGAAAGCAGCGTGGACTCCTGCGATTTGACCGAGGGCTGAGGTGACACCAAAACCATTCAGATTCATTGGATTCATTTTATTCTGGACAGAGTGTATTCTTTGACATGTCTGGCACTAACGATCCAGGTCTTTGGCCTCTTAGTAAAAAGATTGTTTTATTTTTCTTGCTCTGTCTCTTCTCCCTTGTTCTCACCTTGAGTCTATTAAATACATTTTGAGAGTTTGGTTTCCTATTTTGTCCATGACAACCTTGTAGTAACAGTTGCCATAGGAAAATTCATTTGTATTCCAAATTATTTAACCTATTACACGGGAGGCAAGGGTTAAATTATTCCATGAACAGGGGGGAACATGCAGGAGCATGGAGGCTTAATGTACTGCGGACAAGTCAATTGTTAAAAATAACATCATTACAGCATTACAGGTGCTTACAAGCATACAGTGGGGTTTTTTCCATCCAAAGATATCAGCTTCTGTTTGCTGTTGAGATCATTTCTCATTTGGAATTTTTCATAACTTTGAATTGCAGCTTTTGTTGTTTTTGATCCCCATTACTGGTTACACTGCAGTACTCAGATACCATTGAGAAATGATTGGATTCTAATGAAAACATTGTTCAGTTTAAATGTTGGGAGACCCACGCAATTACATAACAGGATCATCACATGAACAGTGTTCTCTGGGTTAATTCATAGGAACAGACTAAAGTAGGTCCTAGAGGGGAAAACTTACATTTCTATAAAAGCACATGAAAACTTGGGGAGAAAAACAGCAGAAATATAAGTAATTGGGCCTTATGTATCATGCAATATGGATGAAACACAACAGCACTGTACTTCACTGCACTGTGCTCAGTTGCACAGGAATATAACGCTCCTTTGCTGTTTTAGCCCTGAGTCTGGGTCAAAATACCCGTTGGCTTTTGTCTACAAAATGAACACATACATTCTGTATGGAGTGGGAAGATATTGGCTGGTTCACAGAGCTATTCTCAAGGCAGCTAGTCAACCTTTAACTGAATATTATGGTATGGATAAACGGAAAGCTCAGTACAGTACAGAAAGAATAGGAAGACCATCTGGCATGTGGCTAAACTACTTAGCATGCTAGCATTGCCCTTCGGAAGAGATTCAGAAGACTGATTATATAAAGAAAAGATATATCTGTTGTGGGTTTATACTGTACTGTACTCTGCAGGCTATGAATTATGGATTACTATCCAACCCCCCAAATGACTCTGACTACTGTGTATCAAATATATGGCTATTTTTGGGTTTGATTCAAGATTAAAAATTGATCAATAGTTTTTTGGTATTTTCGGAGAGAAGCATTAAAGGCATATATAAAATATGATTATTTACATGATTTGCCTAAGCTCTTCAAAATAGAGAAACAAACCCACCCAATGAATAAAAATTGTACTTTATGGTATCTTTAACTTGATAAGGAAGTATGGTACTGTATTCTGGAGTGTTCAGAGTGCTTTGTAACAATGCAAGATTGAAAATAATCGTATATTTGTTTTTGTATGAACAAAAATGGCATGTGTGGAACATTACTATTGCCTGTGATGAGCTGAGGACAGACATATCTTCTTAACTCAGCAATCATAAGTTATAGAACAGAATCAGTCAGAAGAAAATCTAATTAAATCCAATCAAATTTATTTGTATAGCGCTTTTTACAAATACATTGTCACAAAATGCTTAACAAAAGGCAACCCAGGCCTAAACCCCCCCAAAAGCAAGCGTAAGGCGACAGTGAGCCTAAATTGCCGCTCCAGAATCTCCCATAAGTGTTCAATTGGGTTGAGATCTGGTTGAGTAAGATGGACATGGAATATGGCTTACAACGTATTCATGCCCATCAAACCATTCAGTGACTCATGCCCTGTGGATGGGGCATTGTCATCCTGGAAGAGACCACTCCCATCAAGACAGAAATGCTTCACCATAAGATGAAGGTGATCACTAGGAATGGCTTTGTATATTTTGACATTTATTATTATTGTATTATTTTGCCCTCTAAGGGGTTGAGTGGACATAAAACCATGCCATGCACCTCACGCCATAACAGAGCCATCAGAACTCTTCATTTACTAAAGTGTTTCCTTTATTTGGGCAGTTGCTGTACCTGTAAACTGTTTAATAAACTGAAACGATGCTGAATTTGCATTTTGGCTGGTTGTAGAGCACGTGCCCTGCCCACGTCACACTATTTTCTGTGACTGCTCACCCGTCCTAGGGCAACTGTGTAAAGAAAAACGTCCTAATATCCATGCAGAGTTTGCCTTTAACTCATTTCCACCTGTGGCCTCTTGTTCTGCTGACCCCACTTATCTTAACAAATCTTTGGTAGTTCACTTTGTTAATACCTTTTTAGGAATTTAAAATCCTCAATCAAATCTCCTCTAAGTCTCCATTTGCTAAGCTTAAATAGATTGAGTGCCTCATAACTTTTACCTTTCAAACCAGGTATCAATTTAGTTGCCCTTCTTTTAATTTTTTCAAGAGCTTCTATATCTTTCTTGTAGTGCGGTGCCCAGAACTGCACACAGTACTCTAAATGAGGTCTGACAAAGGCATTATATAGCATTAATATAACCTCCTTTGATTTATACTCAATACTTTTGCTATGTATCCCGGCATCCATCAGATTCAAATCACTGGTTCTGGCTTATCAAGCGGCTAGAGGAACTGCTCCCCCTTACCTCCAGACACTCATCACACCCTACACCCCAGCCAGACCTCTCCGCTCCGCCTCCTCTGGCAAACTGACTGTCCCCTCCCTCTGGGTGCCCAGCAGCCACTCCTTGCGGTCTCACCTCTTCTTTGTCCTGACCCCTCGGTGGTGGAATGATCTTCCACACTCAGTCAGGACCGCGGAATAACTTGCGATCTTTGGCAAGAGACTCAAAACCCACATTTGCAGACTTCACTACTACGGAATTCTGTCCATCTAGCCAATTGTCATCACCACTGCCTACTTGTTTAATACTTTTTGTATATTTATACTTGTTTACTCCTCAAAAAAAAAATTATACTAACCTTTTCTTTCCCAGTGTTACAGGTATGGTATACAGCTACCAGCTACAGCTATTAATGCACATCTTGTAAGTCGCTCTGGATAAGAGCATCTGCTAAATGCTTAAAATGTCAAATATAAAAAATGTAAGCATCCTGTTGGCCTTTTTCACTGCTGTAGCACACTGTTTGAGCTGTAGTACTGTTTCAGTTCACAAAGCAAGACGTGCCGCAAAGTAGACACCTCTGTGTCCACGGAAAGCTCTGGGTCTGAAGGTCATGCATTATTTAGCATCCATGACTAAATAGGGACAGATGAAACCTTTTGGGAGGTCCATGAGTGGGACGGATGGAACCTTTCGGGAGGTGGGATCGAGAAAACCGTCCTGTGCAGCCCTTTACCAGGAAGCACTGAGAGAGCGTTCGCCACATCAGCCACCTCGTGACATGTAATCAATGGACTTTCTTTTATTTCTTTATGCGAGCTGTATTCACAAATGATTATTGGCATTCACAATTTTACATGCCTCATGTAAAGCAAAACAAAAGACCAAATGTTGGCGCATGGTATTCATTCAGAATGAACATCGTATTGGGGGGACAAGGAAATTACTTAATTCACAACAGAATTAATGTCAGCAGTATGGTAATGGATCCACTGAAAATGCTCACAGGGCTAGGAATCAATTGTCTAATTTCGAGTGAAGCCACTGGGTGTATATTATGGGGTTGATTAAGAAGCTGCAAGGGTAAGACCAAAGGGATTGGCCCCTCGACTGGCCTGTCCTGAGAGATTTCTCATCAAATAGTGCATTTAATAACCGCAATTAGTCTTGGGGTAATAGCCGATGAGAGGAAAGTGACATTCCCTTCAAGACAATGCTTGATTTCACATCCCGTCTTGGCCCCCAGGGGTACAGGCTCACCCTCTTACTGCGGTATGACTGTTACAGCGACAACGTGTAAGGGCGAGCATTTGTGGGCACTGCTGGCTCGTGATCCCCTCTGCCCTTGTTGTTGATGACACTGTGATCCCCTCATTCTGATCCAGGCCTGTGTGGCACGACAGAGAGTCCCCATGCTTCAAACGCTTCCCTCCCACCTCCTCACGAGTACGGTCATGGGGTTTTCCACCACCTCATTTCTCAGAACGCACACCCGGAGTCCATCTTATTTATCGCTCGCCAGCCGTCTCTATAGCAACCTCATCTGGATTAACAGGAGTTCATTATTGCCCGCCACATAATTAGCAGGGTTCATCACGGGATTGATAATGATTCTATTCATTCACATCCTGTCCCTCAAGCAGAGAATGGTTAACCTAGGAATGGATGCACCTTCGAGAAGAGTTAGATTGGGAATGAAAAGCGCTTATAAAATGGAAGTAATCTCATACTCACAAGATAGTGACTTAAATGCCAAGACATTGCAAGACATCTATGATCACAGAGGCATTTAAAATGCAAAAGGTTGGAAATAATTGAGATTGTCAGTATACAGTGAATCTCACTTCTGATTGGGTGAAACTTTTTCACACCGCCAGGCAAACTTTGTCTTGCAAACGTTAGCAGAGGTTCCTGTGATTGTTGCCAATTAAAAGCATGGCAAAGGTACTTTGTTAGACTCATTGAATTGCTGAAATATATATATATAATTTTTTTACATTTAGTTTCAGATTTTATCCCATTTTCTCCCAATTTGGTTGCCAATTACACCCACTATTTTCAAGTCAATCCCCCTCCTTGTAATGTGAGTTTGCTGCCGTAGCCCTGTGACCGGTAGTGACTAAGGCAAAGTATTGTCTCCTCCGAGACGGCACTCGCCAGGCCATCGACCGTAACCTGGTACTCCAGAGCCACTCCTGTGCGCAGCGAATATCCTGTCGGCTTCCCTCCCCCCTCCCTGGGGCGGACAGGCAATCGCCGCCCCCAGTGGCACTCCTGACCAGAGCCGACTCTGGCGCGACGGGGGAACCCCGGTCGCCGTGGCCAGCGTCGAACGTTGTAGCCACTGGACCATGCAGGAGTTGCTGAAATATAAAGTAAATTAGTAATGGATCAGCCTGTGGATTGTCTTGATCGGCACTGTGCCGTTGGAGGATGAAAATGGAGGTTAGAAAAGGTTGCAAAAAACTCAGGAGTAGTCATAGGAAGAAATGTTTGTTTTCAGTGCTACAAAGAAAAAACATATTTGGAAAACTTTCATTTATGTGACATCATGACATTGTGAAGTTGACATGCTCAGAGGGCTAAAAATTCATGTAAAAGGAATTGCGTGTAGAGAAGATATTGCATGTCAATAGACAGAAATGGCGATTTGATCCACGCTTCAAGATTTCAGTAATTACATGCACATTAATAGCAGGAACACATTGTATACATGTCTTGGGTGCCTTCTCTAAAATAATTTGACGTAATTGGCAGCATTTTTCCTGTTTTTGTATCGGACACAGTGTATTCTCATGGGTGTTGAGTTACCTTGAGATCTCAGCTAAGCTGATCCTGTTTGTATCAGTCTTTGGTTCATCTCGTGTGGCTGCGTAGTGTAATGGTTAGGGACCTGGGCTTGTAACTCAGAGGTTGCCGATTCGATTCCCAGGTGGGGGCACTGCTGTTGTACCTTAACTTGAATTGCTTCAGTCAAAATATCCAGCTGTATAAATGGATTGTATGTGAAGAAATGTCAATTGTGTAAGTTGCTCTGGATAAGAGTGTCTGCTAAATGCCTAAAATGTAAAATATATCTCGTCTCCCAGGACCCTCAGCGTGCTCGTCACACATCTACCTCAGAGAGATGAAAGAGTCTCAATAACCTCACTGCTCCATCCGCCTGCATCGCTAACATCTTTCCCTTCTGTTTCCCAACTGTTTATGGATACCTGCTACAAATTAGGACCGTAGAAGCCTTTCTTTTCACCCACGGCAAGCTTGTGTGTCTGATGGGGCTCTATGAACCATTCGCATAATGTATCTTTCTACCAGGAAGATGATCAAAATGTGACACAAGACTTAAATGTTTAAGATTTTAATTGTAGGATAAAGGTAACAATTCTCTCCAGAAGTCCCCTTCTTTTTTTTTTTTTACGGAGGTCAATGTAGCCTTACAGATCTACAAAAAGCAGTCACTGGTATGGATATCTGAATACTGCATGGCAAGAAAAACCCACATTTAAAGGAATTCAGCCTCCAACTCGCTCTAGGCAAGCAACAGTTTCCCTAAGAGGAAAATTAAAGGCATCTTAAAAGTTGATGTATTGTGTCAAAGTGAAGTGATTAGTAACTTCGTTCATAGGGTGCTTTGTTCGATCTGATTCGCAATGATCCAAGACTATTGGGGAGATTGAATCATTTCACACCATGATTTAGCCTTGACTCTATAAATAATTTAATACTGTTACTCATTCATCCTGAAATAAACTGAAAAAGTTGAAGTTTCAACAAAAGACTAGCCTGAACCATTTTTGAAAGTTAAGGTCAAAAAGCTTTCACGGATCACATCATTCACTCTCTTCAGCATATATTCAGACAAGCCAAACTTGTGATTTTATCCTGCATCGGGGACAATGGGACATTTTACCAAGTCAGGAACACACGGTTTCATTGAGATTATATTTTTGCCAATGGAATCTGAGTTAGTGTCATTTGTGAATTGTTGTGCCAAATGTGTTCTGCACAAAGTACATAAAAAAGTAACAGAGAAATGAACAGAAAGGTCCTACATCTTTAAATTGAGCTCCGTCAGTGGTGATTTTAGACCCTATTTGGGGGGGCTTTAGCCCCCCTGTCTTTCATCTCAGCCCCCTGAAAATGTTTATTCATTCTTTTCTAAAGAAAATCTTTTTTACTTAATATCTATTTTTAAAAATACCACAGATAGTGAGTGGTATTTCAATTTGGAGAGCGACCACCATTGTGGTGTTTTTGTTTTGGGGAATGTAACAGTAAATTAATAAAAAAGTGCATTGTGCGTTGCATGTATACATCTCATATTCTCATTGGGGGCTGAGCGCCCCTAAAGGTCAAATCCTAGAATCACCCCTGAGCTGCTATATGAATATATCCCTTTTTATTTGATGTCACCTTCAGGTGAGATTACACTCCCACCTTATTATATTTCAAATGTGGTTTCAATAAAGTGAACACACGGTTAACACTTGTTCCATTTAATAAATATGATTGCAAATGCAAGAAACAGAAACGGTTGCACATGGAACAGAGTTGTATTCCAACAAAACACTACACATCTGAAATTTGTTTTTATATAAAAGCTTTACAGTAATAAAACTTTGTCTTCCTACAAAAATAAGCTCGCTAATCAGGGTGGAGAGATCAATAACTCTGACCGGCTGATATGTGTACACTCATCACGTCTGATCATGTAAAATGCTGTAACACGTATGCCAGTGTTCTTCCTGGTCACATGACCTGTTTAAAGAAAGAGTTTACAGGGTTCTGGATCTCCATCGTGTATGTTACACTTTTTTTTCCATTTAAAGGCCCAAGATGCTTTACCTCAGCCAGTTTGTAATATTTTACATTTTATTCTTTTGGAACTCAGTTTTGACATAATGCCATATTCTTATACTGGAACAAAAGAGACAGAAGCTTCAAAAAGGATACAATATGCCAGATGGAGTCCATGACCCTTGTCTCCAATATAAACATACAGCTTGATCCATGTTTAGAACAGCACATTTGTTGTTTCTTTTATTTACTTTTTGGGTGTGCTCAGAATATTTATGGAAAATAAAATCATGGATCACACGGTTCAAATTTTTTTCCACTGTTTTAGCAGCGCTTAGGTTACTGTACGCATATTTGTTTCTTCAATGCTCTGTATCTTTTTGTATTAACAGAAGAATGATTATTCTTGGATGGGGGGGCTGGGAGGAATGAGCTTTTCTTTTTTTTCTGTCTTTCAGATTTTGTCTCCCATTTTTGTAGCCAATTATACCCTCTGTTTCTTTCGATTCACCCTCCACCACGAATAAACTCACAGCCTGTCACTACGGGGCAAGCTAATTCCCAGAGGCCGGCGATGATCCGCTACCTCCGAGACGGAACTCACCCACCTACTCTCTAGAGACACCCTTCGCGCTTCTCGACAAGCTCGTGCCGGCTCACCCTTCCCCCTTCCCCTGGGGCGGACAGCCAATCGCCGCCCCCGATTGGGGCGGACGACCAGGCTGGGCTGGCGCAGTTGGGTTTGAACCGCGGCTGTAATAGGCAACTTGAATTCCCCAGTGAATGCTTAGACCATTACGCCACCCGAGGCCCCAAATACATGCATCTCAGAAACTGCTTGCTACTCAGTTTGTCAGATTACCGTCCCTAACAAATAAATCCGGTAAATCTGATGAAAAGGTGTTCAGTTGGAGAAGAAAACAACATCATTAATACAAAAGAAGGGCCATTTTAAACATGCAGACACAGATCTCTATACATTTGATTCAGTGGTTTATAAGAAATGGTCTACATTCAGTCTCATCACATTGAAATATTCAAAATGAATGAAGAAAAATATGTTTTGTGCCAGGTATCCAAACATGAAGTAGCAGGGAAATTGAATTACAAGTGCTACAGTGTTCAAAGATTAGGGACCAGCAGTATAGTATATTTTTGAAACCAAAGAATATGATTGATTATAAGATAGAATGCCCCTATTATATTATATATATACACTGTATTATTTAAAAATTGTTCTTTGAATAATACCTTTGAGTAAAATTTTTAGTTTTTTAAATATTAAAATAAGGAAGAACTATAAACAAGGGGATCTCCATTTTTCTTAAAAGATGTGATCATCACTTGTGGCTTCCTTGTTTTCTAAAGTATAACTTACAGCAATGCTTCCCAAACCTCTCCTCAGGGACCCCTAAGCGATCCATGTATGTGTTAAATGGCATCACCAGCACACCACATTCAGCTTCTTAGCTACTTAATGAGCATTGATTCCTTAACATCAGCTGGTGCTGGAATTGAACAAATACATCGGCCGCCTAGAGATCCCGGAAGAACCACCGCTGTAAGTTATACTTTAGACAACAGAGAAACCGCAAGTGATGATCAAATCCTTGTTTACCCTTCTTCATTATTTTGTTTTATTTTTATTGATATTTTTACTCAAAATGCATTATTCAAACAATTAAAAGTAATTATATCATTGAGGAATGCAGGGGTCAAATTGAAAATGAAATATGATGTACCGTTACCGCTAAAAGTATAGTATTGACTTTGCTCTCCACACTGCTGGCATAGGAATTCTATAGTAAAGAAAAAAATGTGATGTCTTCATAAATAACATATTAAAAACAACAAACTGACACAGATAAATGCTTTAAATGCAACTATATGAATGGCTGAAGTAAAAAAAAAAAAAAAAACATGTATATTGACTTATTTTTAGTTATTGATTTGTTTCATCTTGTTATACTTCTTTCAAGACTTGTGGTTACAGTATACAATCATATTTTATATAGTTTTCAAAATGTTAATCATAAATATAAGCTTTTTGCAGACAGAAGAATACAGCATACTGCAACAAAAAGTACATCAAACCAATAACAACAAACCCTGCTTCTAGTGTTATGTGCATCGTTACAAACTAATTTCCTTTGAAATTAAGTTACAAAAGTGAATATGAACCAACGGAATGACTTATGCATTGTGCAATATCAATCTTTTTTTGCAGAGAAAATAAAGGCTAAAATATCTCACTTTCAGTAGTTTCATTAACAGAATTGCCATTCAAACATAACATAAAAATGCATACATATCTCACATTCAAGATTTACAAAAAAATATGACCTTTTAAAATTAAATATTTTCATGAATAAATAGTCCATCACTCTTATTAGCATTACAATAAAGCAAATGGATGTAAAAAGCCACTTTAGCAAACCAAATGGTGTTTGTTTACATGCAGGACCTTCCTCTAGAATAGTACCATATGTTTTGTATCTTGTATAAATAAATGTAATCAAAATGTTCATATTTAATAGAGAGAGAGACATGTATAAAAACCTGTACATAGTTTATTCTGGTATCCACAGAGCACAGTTTGTGTCAGCAATGCCCAACATGCGCAGGTATAAAGCTTTAAAACCTTTGTGTCTGAATGGTTCCAAAGTCCAAAACACAACTGGATTGATTAGTTTGGATTCCAGAGTTTAAACGTTGACGTACGTGGGGATTTCCGTCGTGAATTTGATGTTCGAGTGAGGTTTAATACATCCTATCAGACAGGGGACAAAGAAAGACATAGTGTACCGGATAACATCACAATCTTCTGCGTGCCATTCACTGCTTACAATCCAACACTGCACTACAATCTGTCATGGTACAGAATTTGTTGATCCTCAATCCACATTAATATCAGTTTAAATAACAGTGCGATTAAAACATGAATAGTCCCTATAGGAGTCACCCTTATCCAAGGTAAAGCAAAGTACAGTCAAATATTTACACTAGAATATGCAAGTAATTTTTATGACTGGGATTCAATTCTCCTGGGTAAAATCCCAGTTTCTTGACGATTCCACCACCAACAATGTATCATTTGTATATTCTATGGACAATATTTGGGAGGAATGCAAACCCTGAAGACACTGGAGTTTTCTTTAAGGCTAAAGATACCGTACCTATGGCCTGTGTGTCCAGTGTGGTGTCCAGCAGCTCAAGAGAAGTCACCAGTTCCCTTTGTGTGTTTGGGGCGTTCTCCGTGGGACTCACTGGACTGATCATTTCTTGTTCTTTTTCGTTCTGCATCTGCGCATAGACATTGAGGCCTGGGATCTTCCTTGAGGAAAGATTCACAGTAAAACATGGATGAAAGAGAATGGCGAGGTAAATAACTTGGCACGGGGTGTTGCGATGCACACACACTGAAATGGCGGGAGGGGATCTCATTAGAACCCCCCCGACCCACATACAATTGGGAGATGTTAAAGTATGTCTTAATTGAGGCAAAGTATTGCGTGAAGTATCAGGAAACAGAGGAGAGGGTGTGTGGTCTGAGCTCTAATCTGTATAACCTCTCCTGCTCTTTTCCTGTAAAGCTGCACCTACGAGCAAAGAACTCATTTAAAATTTCAGAAAGGTCAACCAGCCACATTCTCAAAGGGCTAAATATTGATACTGTCTGAATGCTGACTGACATTTGACATTTGCAGAAAATTCGGAAAATGTAAGAACTCTCCACTTTTTTTCAAGTGCAGCACCATATTGTTTACTTAGGTTTATCTTGCGGTTTTGCGGATCATTTCTATTTAAAAAACTAAATAGAAAAAATAAAAAGCTTTGAAAAATTGTACAATAAATATATAAATGTCAACATACATTAATAGGCTATAGGGGTAACTAGATTTCTAATATTTATTTTTGTTTAAATCACTATCAACATATGTGTAGAGTTTACGGTACCTTTTGAATTTATAGATGACAAAGACTGCCAAACCCACAACGACTACGGACAACAGCATGAGCATCGCGGAGCCACTGTGACTCTCACTGGTGTCCACCAGAGGAGCTATGGAGAAACAAAACAAGAAGAACATTTATATTTACATTTAAAGATTTTTGTTTCCGATTTTACAAAATTTTGTAACTAATTACACCCTCTCTTTTCATGTCAATCCCCCCTTCGTATTGTGAGCTCGCTGCCATAGCCCTGAGACCGGCAGTGACAAAGGCAATGTACCGCTTCCTCCAAGCCAATACTGGCGCGGCCGGTGGAATCTAACCCCGGTCACAGTGGCCAGCGTCGAACGTTATAACCGCTAGACCACCCGGGAGGCTTAATGAAGCACATTTTGATATAAAGTAGAATGCCTGCCTCCTGGGTGGTGCATTCGGCTAAAGCACCAGTCATTAGTGCAGTGATGTTCCCAGTGGTATGGAATATAATCCTGATCATGCACGTGCCGGCCATGTCCGAGAGCTGTGTGGAGCATTGCATTAGACACAACGTTGTCTAAGGGAAGGAGGGTTTCATTAGGCAGGGAATTCCCCGCCTCTGCATGCAATAGAGACACCTCTGGTCAAGTGGAGGACTGCAGTCTCCCCTGTGCTACCGACGTATGATGGCTGGCCCTCTGGCGAAATGACTACGCAGTTTAGCTGGTTGTAGCTGGTATTGTGATGTGAGGTAGAATAGAAGACATTGTACTAAGTGGAAGGTGGAATGAAAAGAAACGGGTGGCTGGCTGCTTCCATTTTTAGAGGATGAACATTTACACAACATTTAGGCATTTAGCACATGCTCTAATAAAGCTCTAATGTATATGGCACAGCACATATTAGTCTGAGCTTCTTGGACTTGAAAGAGGATTTTGTGTGATGGGACCTATAGGAATAAAAACACAATTATGCATCCTGGATTTGTAGAAAACAAATAAATCCAAATAAAAAGGTTTGCAGTGGTGCAGTGGATAGCACTGTCACCGCACAGCAAGAAGGTCCTGGGTTCGAATCCTGGCTGGGGTCTTTCTGTATGGAGTTTGCGTGTTCTCCCCATGTCCGCGTGGGTTTCCTCCGGGTACTCCGGTTTCCTCCCACAGTCCAAAGACAAGCACGTTAGGCTAATTGGAGAGTCTAAAATGCCCATAGGTGTGAGTGTGTGAGTGAATGGTGTGTGTGCCCTGCGATGGATTGGCGACCTGTCCAGGGTGTATTCCTGCGTCTTGCCCAATGCATGCTGGGATAGGCTCCAGCGACCCTGACCAGGAATAAGCAGAATAGATAATGGTTGAATGAATGAATAAAAAGTAGGTTTTTTTTTTTTTAAGGACCCGACCTATACATTGCTGCACGCATAGGATTCAACACATAGTGGGACCATCGTATCCCCAGGTTTCTCTGACCTCTTTTTTTAAATTTTTAAATTTTGTTTCAGATTTTACCCCAATTTGGTAGCCAATTAGACCCGCTATTTTTATGTCAATCCCACCCTAGTAATGTGAGTTCGCTGCCGTAGTCCTGCGACCGGTAGTGACGAATGCGAAGTGACGCCTCTTCCGAGACGGCACTCGCCGAGCCGTCGACCGTAACCCCGGTACTACAGGGCCACTCTTATACGCAGCGAACGTCACGTCGGCTTCCCTCCCCCTCCCTGGGGCGGACAGCCAATCGCCGCCCCCTGGTGGCACTCCCGGCCAGAGCCGACACTTGGCGAGACAGGGGATTGAACCCCGGTCTCCGTGGCCAGCGTCGGACGTTGTAACCACTGGACCACGCGGGAGACCACTCTGACCTCTTTTGAGAGTGAAATAAATGGGGAAGAAGCATCGCTCCAAAACCATGGCGATATGCTTTTTTAAAATTTTGGCCCCACTTGAAGCATTTCTTGGGTAGTACCCCTGGTTGTACTTTGATTCGAATTGGAACTACGATGTTTGTAAAGAAGGTTTTATTTAATTTTTCCACAAATTAGGCCTCTGTCAGGGACACGGTTCAAAATCCGGAGGGAATAAGTAAGCCAAACGGGTTGTGTGGGTGGTGAATAGCGTAGCGGTCTAACGCAGCGTATTTTGGCTGGTCCGATACGCGTGTGCGCTGCCTGTCAGGGACGCGGTTTGAGACCCGTCTCTGCCAGACTGGCCCTGGTCGTCAGCCCCGATCGGGGGCGGCGTTTGGCTGTCCGCCCCAGGGGGAGGAGGGAGGGTAAGCCGGCTCTGGTCCGCCGTGAAGCACGTAAGGGTGTCTCCAGAACGTGGGTGGGTGAATTCCGTCTCGCAGGAGAATTAGCTTGCCTCGTAGAGACGAGTGGTGGACTCGTGTGGGGAGGGCAAATCTAAATAAATAGAGGGTGTAATTGGCCACTAAACTGGGGGGAAAACGGGAAAAAATCGGAACCTAAATAAATACAATAAAGTAGGCCTCTGTTGACCCTAAGTGTGGCTGAATGATCATCATTAACATCTTTTTTTCTCCACCACCTGATCAAATTTCCCCGTTTAGGAGTCCTGCAGACGTGTCACTCGTCCCCATTAAGGCTTAAAATAACAGGGAGACAATACTCACCCGCTGACAGGTGCGCAGTGTAGACGGTGACTTGGACGCCAGGCCGGAGCGTGAACTGCACCAGGTTCTGATTGAGGGCACTGAGCAGGACTTCAGAGAGCTGGAGGAAGGATGAACATATCTCTTGTGAAGTCAAACCACCTCGGCTCCATAAATATTTCAGCAGCACGCAGGAGTTTACTTTCCCTGCTTTTATTCAGAGGCAAGGTCAATTACAGCAGAAGGCACAGCGTGCCTCTCTAAATGCAGGTAACTCGTGTGTGAGAATATAGAGTACAATCACAGTGAGGAGGCCATTTTATTTTATTGGTTCATTATAATGCCTTTGGGGCATTAATTTGCTGTAATGTGATTTGTTATTATTTTACTCGTTGAACGTTAAAATTGAGGTCTTTGTACACATGCATATCACGGTGAATGGGATCATTTCAACATTTATTAATGATTTATGTATGTATATAGGGGATGGACACAATAATGGAAACACCAACAGACTTATTTTGAAGCAACTAAATCACAATTAAAACATGTATAAATGTGTTGTATTGATGTCAATACTAATTACCAATATGTTTCTACTATAAAATAAATTTTAAAACCAATAAATGGTTATTAAGCATTACACGTTCAACATTGTTGTTAGTGCGTCTTGTATATTGTAGAGTTAACTAAAGAGTTAATTTTCATCTGTTGTCTCTTGGCAGGTTTGAACAATAACTTTTTACTTGTAACCTGGTTACAGTTTAACCTGTTTACTCAACTGAAGGTCAGGACAGTCATTCTAAGCTATTTGTGGCTCGATACCTTCAGAATCCTTGCACGTATTCAGGACATTTAATAATATATGGTTTGTCATGCCTCAATGTGTATATCTCAGGGACATGCGGCCTGTTGCTTGAAGTGTGAGATTTTAACCGTACATCAACTGTACTGCCGTGATCTGACAATATGAAAACATGAAGGGGATATAAAAACATGAAATCACAACTTCCTTAAACCCTTTATGTATATTATCTTTCAGGTGGTTCTGTGTGGCTCAGTAGGTAGAGCATGGCGCTGACAACGGTTAGGTTGTGGGTTCAATTCCCATTGGAGCCACATATACTGAAAAATGTATGCATTCACTACTGTAAGTTACTTTGGATATAAGCGTCTGCCAAATGTTTATACCAATGGCAAATGTGTTCCATTTACAGTCATATCGCACCGTAAACATATGACGTATGATGCATTATAACAATTCCGCACTCCACCCAGACACAAGGAATGAAACAAGGCCGTGACTCCATTGAAAAACACGCCAAACAAACGTCTTCGCGGGATCCGTTCCATTCCTCCACTGCGCTTCCTTCATTTAATCCGCCTCATTTAGTAGATTAATTGTGATATGAGTGATCTCTTCAGTCCTTCATTCTCTTTTATATTTCTTACCGGTTAAAATTAGACCATCCCGTGAATAATTACTTTTCTCTTACTGTGCATTTGGGGGTCAGTAAATCTATTACACATTTTAATAAGCTGCAGGCACATTACACTTTCAAGATGCCAGCCATGAATGAAGATTTATTGCACGGTTATGCGAGAGGTCCTGCCAAGCAATCGAGCAGGTTTATAACAGAATCTACTGGATATCCAACACAGGGACACTCTCCAAATGTTCCGATATTCCGTGATATGAAGCCTCCAGCTTATTAAATGCATATTAATTCAGTTGTGATTTAGAGCAGGAGGAATCGTTCATGACGTCCCCTTTGTCTCAATTCCTTGCAGTGTGTCTCCAGGACCATAATAGTACAGTGAATAAACAGAAATGGTCAAAATGGGTGTTCGTATATATCAGGAAACATATGGTGAGTGATTGTGTGTGTGTGTGCCTGCGTGCATGTGTGTGCACATGTTTTGTGTGTGTCTCAGTTTGAAAAAGGATAGGGTCAAGATACACCTTTACAATTCAAGCAAGAATATAAAAAGCACTCATTGATTGGATCACCTATTCATCTCGAGTGGTAAAATATTTCACATAATTGTACTGTAAATATAGTGAAGAAAATTAGAAAGGACATGTTTGTTTGGCCATGACTGTTGAGCATTAATGCCAATGAAAACACTGTCCTTTGCGAGGAACGTTTTTATGAACAATAAATCTATATATTTCATATACTATGGAATGATACTTGCATTGAACTGACTGATAAAAAGAAATGAATGCAATCAAACAGTGACATCTAGTGGAGGAAAAGAGAGGTTGCGCTCTCTCCCATAGCCAGCTTGTAATCATTTGCTCTAAATGTAAAGCTCTGCATGTATACTTTCTCACAACACTATACATATTACAATAACGAAGAGATGAAGGCTGATTTTAAAATGTAATCCCAGCCTCGTTAATTGTTTTTCATTTTCTTCGTTTGTCGACTCCCAACTCATCGCTTTTCCCAGACAAACGCCAACGAAAGCAAAAGATTCAAAAATAAAACACACAACTCAGAAATCCAATACGAGTGCTTTGAGTGTTACGTAAAGTCTCACAGGACATCTGAAAGTGAATCTCTGTTTCTTAGACTCAAAACGCAGGGGAGATCTTTCTTAAATAAATGGCACAAAAAGTATGCCATGGATAAGAACTAATAACACGTGTGTATAACTTGTAGAGTGGGTTGTGCAGCTGAGCTCCTAATGAAACAAATGTATTTATCTGAATTACCAGAGAGACAACCTTTTTTTCCCCCAGCAATGACTGATGCAGCTACATGAGCTCTAACACCTGTGCTTGGCTGCGGTATTAGACATAATGTCCACACCCGCATTAATCATGCAAATACAACCGAGCTTCTGAGCGCAGCGCCATGCTCCACACTAATAAGGCAATATTTTCACCTGATCTAAATGTGTCGTAGCTCTGTCCGGCGTCCCCTCTGTTAACTCTTTGTCTGGCAGGAGGAAGAATTCGGCTGCTGTCGGCAAACCAGGGAGCACTGTGACTAGGAGCTGGTCGTCCCTGACACCTGTGGCCTAGAACAGAAGAGAGGAGAACGCAGTTATTCCAGCTGCTTATTAAACAGGGTTCCTTTCACACTCTTTGGAATGGCCTATACCAGGGGTGGGCAATTCTGAGGGCATGCAGGTTTTTCTACCAATTACCCTGGCTCAATTAGCTAATTAGTTGCACACGCCAATGCTGGTTCACTTGTAGATTTGACCACAGTAACATGTTTCATACGGGAACACAAGAACGGTCTTCAGCTGTCATTCATGGGCTTATCAAGAAATGTAGCTAAAATGTCAGATCACGTAAATTATTGGGCTAATTCAATAATTAAGAGCGGAAATTAGCATGAAATCCAGAAACGGATATGGCCCTCCTTGCCCACCCCTGGTCTATACAGAGTAATGTGTAAATTGGATATTCTGAATGCTTCTACGGTGGAGAAAAATTAAATGATTATGGGATACATGAAATACAATACAATACTGCCTACTGCGTGAGACAGGAAAATACAAAAATGTAGACAGACCATTTTCTATGAAGACGCTTTACCTGAGAGACAATCAACCCACTCATACAATTACAATTATTCCACCAACAACCTGCCAGACAACACGAGATCAACATTGACGCGAGGAAACGTGCAGACAACGCCAAAGACAAACAGATGTTTCGCACGGTTTAAACCGAAAGAGCAGGACATTTTCCCAACATTAAACAGGAGCAGTCTCCCAAAGGCTTGGTTTCTCGCAGCACTGAATTAAGCTAAACTAAATAAGGCATATACATCAGTCAGCGATCGCTGTGGAAAGATTAATTTTTTTGTGTCGCTGTGTGTCCTTGTTACTCTGCAAACATGACCCTGAAATGAATGATTTCCAAATTGCTATGAAATCCAATATGACAAAGTTTGCAAAAGGGCAACGCTTTATGGTGCATTTGGAATACGCGTTGCATATTTCCTTCCATCAGTTTACAACATAATGCCGACATTCATCTCCGAGAAGGCCAAAGGTCAATGAGAACACGCCAACGATGAACGTTGCTGAAGTATAGGTTATCATTTCCACGTTTTTTTTTTTTTTTTTTAATTAATAAAAAAAAAGATGTGGTTGCAGATGCCGCCCGTGCTGGTCTGAGGAGGGAGGGGTGCGGGAACACGACTCACGTGCATCATGGAGTTCTTGATCACTCTGCTGACGTCCAGTCGCCACTCGGTCACGTCGGGATTGTGCTCGTCCAGATTAGAAGAAAAGGCTAAAAGATGTGACCTGAAATATTCTTCAATATAAAAACGGAAAATTACTTTTTTTGTGGAATAATCATTTTAGAGGAAGATCTGTGCAGATGTGGAATACATTTGGCTCTTGGTTTTAATCAAATTAGTGAATCCATTTATAATTTCATTCATTCACTCCATGAAGAACACATTCTTTACAGCCAATTGCCTTTAACGGCTGCCTTTTATTCTGTGTGCTTATCGAAATACTCCAACACATGAGTGTGTGTATGAGTGGAAACACAATTATTGTCAGATACCAAACACACACCGAAAACTATTTTGTAGACAATCTTTTGCAACTACAGTACTCAGTATGTATAACAACATTCCCCAGCTTCCCAGAAAAAAAAAAACTAGCAATTTTTTTGGCCCGTCAGCCTTTGGCTAAAATAAATAAACGTCTCACCGTGGACAGCGATGGTTTTCTTGTCTTGAAGGATGGTATTCCCAGCAGATACCTGCACTGTTACAGTGGTGACTCCCTCCCGCGAGAATGTGAACGCCGCACTTCCCTCCAGGGTGATCACGGGCTGGAAATTCAAACGCGAGAGAGAGACAGAGCCTGTGGGTCCCATGGGAGCCTCTTACCAACACAGTTAACAGCTCACAGTACCATTATTTACACTACTAAAACAACAGCGTGTGCATGCGTGCGTGCGTGCGTGTTGAATTTCCTGTAAAGAGAAATGCATTCCGTGGACAACGTATGATGTCGCTTCCTCTCGGCGTGAGGTCTTCCTTGGCTGCGTCGAAGTTTGTTGATGTGAGAAATCAAAGAGCCCAGAGAGTCTCAGCGGGGGGAAAAGACCCGATCCAACCTCTCACACTCAAAATGAGTCGGGATGATTAGCTTTGGTTCAGTTGCTTGGCAGTAGGCCAACTTTAATAGACATGATTTTTTGGCAAAATAGTTTTTTGTGATTATGATTGTGAGATTATTATTATTTTTTCTCCATTATTTATTAAAAGAATGGGGAAAAAAACGAAATGTAACCCCACTGATTTAGGTTATTTAAAAGAGTGAGTGTGGAATGGAAACAACGTTCAGTCAAGCGTTTCCAAGCGTCCTTGGAAACAAGGCCTCCTTGTTCTATCTCTTATCTGTTCTCTCTGCACTTCAACTGGAGAAACACGATTAACCAAGCGATACTTTTTAAAATGTATTAGGAATCTTTTTTCCTTTTTTTAAAGA
Organism: Aldrovandia affinis; assembly: GCA_029706075.1. NCBI lineage: Eukaryota > Metazoa > Chordata > Actinopteri > Notacanthiformes > Halosauridae > Aldrovandia > Aldrovandia affinis. Next base: position 1,452,403 of record JAINUG010000007.1, read on the forward strand.
TTTTGTTTCAGATTGTCTCCCATTTTTCTCCCAATTTAATAGCCAATTACACCCTCTCTCTTCATGTCAATCCCCCTCTCGTATTGTGAGTTTGCTGCTGTAGCCCTGCACAAAGGCGATGTACCACCTCCTCCGAGCCGGCACTCGCCAAGCGTCGACTGTAACTCCGGTAACCAGAGCCACTCCTATACGCAGCAAGCTCATATTGGCTTCCCTCCCCCCTCCTTGGGGCAGACAGTCAATTGCCGCCCCCTAGTGGCACTCCCGGTCATAGCTGATATTGGTGCGGCTGGTGGAATTGAACCCCGGTCACAGTGGCCAGCATCGGACGTTGTAACCCCTAGACCACCCGGGAGGCTTGGAATCTTTTTTGCATTGACTTCAGCTTATGCAAAACTTCTAATTATATGTATGAAGTGTTCGATTAAATGTCCTACTCAAATGTTCAGAGAAAGTACAGTATTTACTGTTAGATAATACCAAACCCTGGATTTGAGGAATAACAGCTCAGGGAAAATAATACAAAATGTAATGAAATTGACAAACCTCAGAATTATTTCCAAACCACCAGATGTACATGGCTGTTCCCACTTGACTCGGCCACAGGACTGCTGTGAGATTGACTTCTTTGTTCTTCACGGCCACAAAGGGAGCCGAAAGATGGACGTGCTCCAGTTGACCTATTCAAGGACCCATAAATACACACACACACACACACACACACACACACACACAATACTGTCAAAGCTGGCACCTGGATTGCAAAATACATCCATTGGGTTCTTACCCACACACTTGGCGATATGGGGCTGTCATGCCAGGATGTGTCTGGGTCTCAGGAATGTGTCCGGATGACGTCATTGGAATTTTGGACTGTAGTTGCTATGCCAACAAGACGAGCTCGCATTCCTGAGTGACAAAACCTGAGTGTCCGGTGTCCGGGTGATGTCATTTAGCTAAGCATAAGCGTTGCTTGCTCAGCTGTACAACTAGCTAGTGCTAAAGAGCTGCTCAGTGGGTATTTGCACTTTGGCACATCAGATGGACAGATCGGCTCAGCTCAACATCCCTGATCGTTAAGTCATTACTGGTGCCCCAGATCACGGGTGGTCAGGTTGCCTGTTTAGTGGCCACGGGGACTCACATGTTACGTACAGGTAGAGGATCACACTGTCTGACCCCAGATCAGTGGGATCACACTGTCTGACCCCAGATCAGTGGGGACTAGGTAGAGGACCCACGTCTGACCCCAGATCCCCGGGACTCAACGGGACTGCCAAGGACCACTCTTTGCCTGGTTTCATGACCCCAGATCAAGTTTGTGTTTTTGTTTTGAGGACCACAGTTCAATCTGACCCCAGATCAGCGGGACTCACATGTTTCAGTGTAGGTTAGAGGTCCCCAACCTTTTTGTTTGACCCTCAGATCAGTGGGCGAAATAAATGAACATGTTTTACGTGTACCCGGTCCGCGAAATAAAGAGGACCACGCTGTCTGGCTCCGGTAACACAGTAACAAATTTGGCTCTTAGTCTTCCCAGTGGTAGAGGACCACACTGTCTGACCCCAGATCAGTGGGACGTGTTTGTAAACGTGTTTGATTCCACTGTTCTTCCCAGTGGCTGACACTCTGTAGATCCCCACGCTTTTGTAAACGTGTTTGATTCCATCCTCGATCGAGCTCACGTTGGAGTACGTTATCGCGTTGCCGTCTCCGAAGTCCACCATTATGCTTGTTCTGGAGCCGTCCCCCTGCGAAAAGGGAATCGGCCTGTTATAAATGGCACACCAGTGTTTTTAATGTTCTGTGAGAAGGGTCAGTTGTGATTACACACACACACACTCACACACGTATATTCATGCCCTTATGTTCCCTTGTGAAAAGAAAACGTAACGTGACATGACATGACTCCTTCATTGTGACATTCGGCTGTTCATCAAACCTAAAACATAAAAACTGTTTGTGTTCTTTGCCAAAACACAAACAGGCTCATGGGAGATCGGGAACTTTTTATTTTTATTTTTTAAAATTTGTTTCAGATTTTATACCATATTTCTCCCAACTTAGTAGCCAATTACACCCTCTCTTTTCATGTCAATCACCCCCTTGTATTGTGAGTTCACTGCCGTAGCCCTGAGACTGGCAGTGACAAAGGTGTACAGTGACAAGTGACAATGTACCGCCTCCTCCGAGCCAGCACTCCCAAGCCGTGAGCTGTAACTCCGGTACACAGAGCCACTCCTATACGCAGCGAGCTCGTATCGGCTTCCCTCCCCCCTCCTTGGGGCAGACAGTCAATTGCCGCCCCCTAGTGGCACTCCCGGCCAGAGAAGACTCTGCCGCGGCTGGTGGAATTGATCCCCGGTGGCTGTGGCCAGCGCCGAACGCTGTAACCACTAGCCCACCTGGGAGGCCTGGAGATCGGAACCTTTTGAACCTCAACAAAATGGTTGTCCAGGTGAGCCGTGGTCTTCTATTATGGCCACAGTGTGTTGTAACCCTACATATGCCCTGACCTGATCCAGCAGTGTGACATGCACCAGCACGCGTCCAGTCTATTAAATGCCAAACTGTTACCTCCTCAAGGAAGACCAGGAAAGTGACATTGCTGCCCAGCATGGCTGTCAGTCTTCCCTCAGTGGTGACGAGGTGCAGGCCGCGGGGAGCACGGTTAGGACACGGCTCTCTCCTGGAGACGTATGCCTCCATTACCCCCGCAGTGCAATTATTGGACACAACCTTCCTGTATCTAACAGGCATAAACACAGACACAGAGCTCATTAAGACTGGTGTGTGTGCTGTTTTCTTTTCAATCATACACACACACGCATATAATATATATATATTACATCTTACAGAGTTCGCCAAAAAAACCCACCACTGGATAAATTGCCATGAAAACTTTCCTCAGCTATGTGTATTTAATGTTAATGATGTGCAATTATACTGTCAGTCTTTAGACAGACACTGCAGGAAGCAATCAGAATGTGGCAATCAAAACCATAAATTGCTCTTGTGATAATGATACTGGTTCACTGCTGAAAAGTACATAGTACTGACAAATTTCCTTCCAACTGATGAACACAAATGTTTTTTTGGGTTTTTTTTCACCTATCTATAGAGAAACACAAGACATCACTAAATAATAGATTCTGTAAATACTGAAGTTCATTATCAGATTGTGTATAATATAGAAATATAATTTATTCAATGGCCAGGGGATGACACCCATACATATCACAGTTTGATCGAGGTGCATGTTCATTTGAACACAATCTGACCTGTTCACTTACCCCGTGCTGTTGAGGAAGGTATTTCCCATGGTGCAGCGTCTCGACATCGACGACGGGACAAACCAAAAGGCGGGAGCACACGTGCCATCCCTTAGCCTCTCGTATCCGTAGTCGCTGAAACATTTGGACAGAGACAAATAATAAAGTGTGTACTTATGGAATTCCTTCATTTCGAAGAGTGTCATTTACAAATAAAATAAAAAGGTTTTTTCGGTCAGGATGTGTTTGTGGAAACCTCCTTGTATCCTTTCAAACAAATACATACGCTCGCTCACACAACAGCGTTACAAATCATCAGATTCTTGTGGTTAACAAAACTCCATTCATAATACAGTCTATTCTCAAGAGCAAGTTCAACCAACCATTGCAGTTGAAATGCCTGGTTTTGCTTCGTGTCCTGTAGCCGTGCCATGTCTAGCCAGTGCCAATCATAAATGCGGACACACTTGATCTCCCCTGTGATTCAACAGCCCCTTAACTAGTCCCTAAGAGCCAAGGTGGGAATATTTTTCATTGCATGGGTGACAAAATGTTCATGAGCTTCTTGGTTTTTTTTGCACCAAAGTGGTGCACAGCTTGACTCGATGCCACCCTTTCCTCCAATTAAACTCACAACCCTGCGATTGTATGTAACATCAGTCCTAGAGCTGTGAATGACTGAGATTGACGAATTTGATATTTTCAGAAATCCTGGCGCATGTCAATTTTTCCATAACAACTCTGCTTCGCGACATCCTAAGAAGCTGCATTTTTAAAAGGTCACGTCTCAATGTAGACAGTTGTCCAGAGCAGAAGACATAACACAACGGAAAAGAACATTTCATGCGTCATAGATTACACTTTATTCAGTTCAACTTTCTTGAAGAAGACATTTTCCAGAATTAAAGTATTACGAAGACAGCCACAGACAGTAAAGTAAAGTAGAATTGTGTCTTGTAATTAAAAAGCAATGGAAAATAAAAGGAAATAAATATGGCAGTGCAACTATGCGGTATACAGCTTTCTATGCAACTATGCATATATACAGCTTTCTTTGTGCCCTGCTCTCATTTTACTCTGTGAACACAATGAGTATGTGACTGTGCATGCGAATGTTAATAAATAACAAAACTTGGTGATGATTTATGGTTTTTGTGTTAATATAAGAGCAGTTAAAACAGACCGGCCAAATTTGGCCGTGAACACTATAATAAGGAAGGTTAATGCAAGCTATTCAAAAAGGTGATTCGTTATTAAGAGAAAGTCTCCTTCTAAATAGTCATTCATTTCTGGGAACACAGATCTACAAACATTGTGTCAATAATGTTTTTTAATGTGAGGATATGGGGGAAGAAGTTATGCAAATGATTACCGAAGAGAACGTTGAAATACAGTTGCAGGAAAAACTAATGAGGCAACTCAAAAATTACTTTAATAAACCATGGGTTTATGGATGGCAATTTTCTCACATACACACAGACCCACACATACACTCAAAGGCATACCACACTGCATGCTGGTCATGCTAAACCTGGATGTGTGGGGACATTTGAATTTAACAAAATTACATTTGACATGTATGTTTAACACACACAAATATACATAGACACACACAGAGCTTGGAGTTCTGCTCGGAGGACTGCTTTTCATTAAACGGACAGAGCCTCCACGTGAGTCCACAAGACCCCAGTGTGATTCTAATCAGTGCAGCCTATCCATGACGGTGATCTTCTCCCTTATCTATTTATTATTTTTTATTATTCCATTTCACAGTGACGGTTTAATGGCTGCCCTATTGCTACTTATTTATAATATAATTGGGTGAACTTTATAGAAATCGTTTTGCAGAAACTTTTTCAATTTCTTACTTAGATGAAGGCCTCTGGGAGAACGATCTTGTCAAAAACAAGCACTTGTCCATCACATTTACATTCCCAATTGTTAATGCCACTACAGCACAGCAAACACTTCAATACGTCTTGATAATTTACTCACTTCATTGAATTTAATCAATTCATGACTACCTCAATGCACATGTTTTTGGAAAGCCCTGTTATACTTTTGGAAGCTTGGGCCTTTCCGCTCACTGTGTGTGTTCCCTGGGCTGTGTCTTATTGGTTATGCCATCCAAATTCAGTTGGATCTCTTATTGGCAAGGCTGACTGCATCTAGGAAGGCTTTAATGAAAGGCTGAAGCCTGGTATTTTCACATTGACATTTCTGTTTTCTAGAGGTTGACTGGAAAGTTCTAATACAGAAATACAATGTAAAATAAAAATATATAATGTGACACAAGCTAAGAAAATACAGCAATTAAAAATAAACTAACTAAAGAATGAAAACAAACCAAATTAAATTCAACTAGGTTATTTTGTAACCTGTAAGAGGTCAGTGCTTGAAAATATAAATTCCTGCACTTATTAAAACTGTGATGTGTTGACCAATAGTGCCAGTTTTGAAGGTAGTGCAATCTTCGTATTCCTTGCTGACATACACGAAGAGTAAAACCGCGAATCACAATCTCCATAAGATATAAATGTTTCTATGCATAGAAAAGCTTTTAGCTGCAGGGCTACTCACCATTCAAAGTCAAACTCGGTGCAGTCACAGGGTTCCGATGTCATGGTGACCGAGTAGTCCTTGCCCATCACACACCTGGCTGTGGGTTTGAGTTTCTGGTAGATTCTCTTCACTCCCATAATGCAAGGCTCTCCCTGTCAGGACATTTTAATGACAAACTATTTTTCCAAGGGTCAGCCATTTTACTTTAGACAAAAAAGCATGTATTTAGCAAGTGGAAATAGTATACATGTTTGCTATACACGCTTTTCACACTGATGGTTTATATACCTTTAAATAATCAAGGGAAAAGGGAAAATATAATCGTGAGTGTGTGTGCGCGCACGATCTGTGTACTTGTACGCGTGTTTGTGTGCGTGTGTGAACGCGGCGGTACATGTACGTGTGTTTGTGTTTGTGCATGTGTGTGTGTGTGTGTGTGTGTAACACCCTGCTTCACTTTGCATTTCTTTCCCCTCTTACTGATGCAAACACAGTCCTGGCATGGAGGACACCATCCGTGACTTTTCTGAGCTGTCTGCATCAACGACACCCGGAGCGGAGCGGGCCCAGCGATGCTTTCTGATGTGGCTCTAAGCCTAACTGGGTCATTCGGCTTCCTGTCTAAGTGCATAAAGTGCACGTTCTGGCCGATGCCTCCACTCCTGCGTCTGCAGGAAAGGAGCACACGCCACGCACCGTCCGCATAAGTCTGGAGCGGAGAGAAGCCGCCTAATAGGGCCGGGCCTGTGCACAGCCACGCTCAGCTCAGAGTTGTCAGAGATGCTGCCGTCAGGCTGTCCAGTGTCCCGAGTTCAGATCGGATCACGGAAACAAGGAAAGCAAGGAGATTCAGAGGGTGTTTAAAGGATGTTATGAATGTCCCACCTTGGCAGAGCTGCAGATATTTGCAGTAATTTGGAATTACAGTAGAACCTCCAGGATGCGAACGCATCGGGAACGTAAGTTATTCTGACTAAAGAAAATAAAAAATGTTTAACTTTTTGGGTGAAAGTGACATGACATTTATGACAAATGTATGACATTTTAAGAATCATATACTTACATTAGGGTAGTCTCATTTAAAAAAAATAGGCTACTCTATTTTCTTTATAGCTATAATCATTTAAGTTTAAGTTCATAACCAAGAATCAAACCAGCTGAAATTGGGACCTCATTAAAGCATCCATTAACTTTCACTCTGTAAACAATAAATCTCATTTTTAGTGACCTGGCATCTTTGGCCTCTGCATGATTTTGGTCTCCTCTCTTTTATATCAAACTGTTGACATTCCCACGTTCAGTCTTTAGCAACAGTGCGAAGACATGCCCTTTTGTCTAATTTAAATAGTTTTTATCAATGGAAAGTGTGACTTTCTCATTTAAGGCTTGTCTGTTTGTATCAGAGACAATAAAGGAATAGGTGGTGCAATCTCTCATGGCACTTTCAGTTCCATATCCCGATAGGGTGACCGTAATGTTGGATTAAATTTGACATTTTAAATGTACAACATACTATATATTACATGTACAATATATTTATTTTAGGGCTGACCCCATTTAGTCGACTTGTCGATTGTTTAGTCGATGGGCTGTTGGTCGACTAAGATTTGTTTTGGTCGAGCAGTTGCGCGAAATAAAATAATAATAAAAAATAATAATAATAATTCTCCACGCAGCATGAGACACCTAGATTCATGCCACAGTTCGGCGCGCTTGTCAGTAGGATAATCCATTCTGGATGCTGTGGGTATGGCAGTGACAGTCCTTCACTCGTAACACAGCTAGGCCTATATATGTTCTCTTTAAATTATATTTGGCAGTTAAGGTAATAGTAATGTTGTGAATAATTCTGCAAAACTAAAAGTAACATTTTATAATAAATGTTTTGTTTTGTATAACTAACATTGTAACACCCCTTTCATATAGCCTATATTGTATCCTTCTTGTTTTAGGCACGCGAATGTGATTATTATGATTATTATTTTTGTGTATGCGTGCCCCCTCATTTTAATTGTAGCCTAAGATTTGCCTACAGTTAAGATTAGTGATATAGGCATACTTTAATGACTCATTTCGATATAATCTAAGAACATAATGTCAAAGAAAAAATTTGGAGTATGGCAGCATTTTGTTTTAGTCGTGGACAATCCAAAAAAAGTGGAATGTAAACTTTGCAAGCGCATTTTCCAAGGCAGGGTTTATCGTTAATAAAACGAGGAGCAGCCTTTTGCCAAAAAATGTGGACAAGCTAGTGTTCCTGTGCCATAACGTGAAATGACTGGGAAAGCAGGCCATCGGATGGTCTCTGACTCAAGTCAGTTATTTTCGATAGGCTATAGCCACTTTAGGCTGCAATTTAAGACATTAGGCTATCTGTGATCATTTGTTTGTTAGCCTATTTTTTTGCTAAATATATTTTAAATCCCAATGAGACAAACCTGGTTAATTAAATAAAACATAGCCTATGCATTAGAATGTGTTATGGTTGTGGTCAAATAAAAGCATCAGCCTATTATGTGGCCATACCGAAACTTCACAAGCGCAAAGGCAGAATCTGCAAGGGCAGCATGAGCTTGGAACGGATACGTTTTTTTTTCTTTCAGGTAATCTTGAACTCCGGCTTCATAAAGTCATTAGCCTATTGTTACTAATTTGTGTCATTCACTTATGAAAGTTATAAAACACGAGACAAGCACAGTGTGCATATAGTTGTATTTATTCAAACAAATAGGGTGTATCATATAGGAAAAATGTTTTGACCAATCGACCAATCGAAAAAAGCGACCAAGATTTGTTTTAGTCGGGGACAACCCTAATTTATTTTATATTTAAAATCAGCCTAGGACCTCCCAGATGGAGTTACAGCTAATGTAATAGTTTGACTTCTTGTTAGGACATTTTAGCGAAATCTTGAAATAGTTACAAATATTTAATAAGATTTCAATAAGTACAAATCAACCTGCGATGAATGTAATCACATTGGGTGGGGTTCAACACATATGTTAACTTAATGATACATGTTTTATTTTGATAAGAGCTCGATTGGTTCTCACTTGATTGTGCAGGTGCCATGTCTGATAGTCTCCCTCCATACATCTTCTGTTGAAAATGGACCTGAAGTCAATTTTGACAAGTTGCCACTCGGACCGATGACTGAAATGACCAAAGATTCTGCAAAAAGAAAAAATACCCATAATGCGTTCAGTGTAAAGATAGCACATACTTTGAACATGAGATTTTTTTAAAAAAGGTCATTTTAAAAGTATGTAAAAGTACAATGTACCACATTCAAATGCTTCTTGCCCTGATCTGAATAATATGTCCACCAAATAACAGACAATAAATGATAAATAAACGCACATCTCATAAAAAATAAACATCAAAAACACAAAAAGCTGTATATACAGTAAAAGAGGCCGAATCCACTTTTACATTTTAAGCATTTAGCAGACGCTCTTATCCAGAGCGACTTACAAGATGTGCATTAATGCATGGTAAGAACAATCACAGTTAGTGCAAGAGATCAGTGCAGTAATACAGCAATAGACGTCGTTGTTGGCAGCTGCACACCGTACCTGTAAAACCAGGAAGGAAAAGGTCAATTTAAACAATTGAATCCCTCAATATAACGGCTTCAGTAGGCACCAATCCCACATCACACATTTCAATACTCACAATCATTTTCTGTTCACAAATTGCCGCTCCACTTGTCACTCAAAGTTAGGCCCTAGCAATTTTGCCACAAATGAAAAAAATCCTCATTTTCATCAGATTGTCAACAGAGTGAAAATGTGCAAGCCTGGAACTGGAGTGACTTCTAGATAACCAAAAGCTGCTCACGGGCGGGGGGAATTCTGGATCTGATTGAGGCCTTCATTAGAGAGAGGAACGGGTTTGTTAGGGGCTCCCTATCTGATGAACAAGCAAGTCTCCCGTCTATATCTCCAAGTGCTCTCTTATTAGCGTTTGCAAGATCTCCTGGCAAGAAAAGCGGTCGGCGTCATCTGAAGCGATGATTTACTGGCCGTCCGCCGTCTGACTGCGGGGTGATATACTCCAGACCTCAGACTCTTTTGCCCGGTCCTGGCAACGTGGCAGCATGATTGCAAGCACCAATTAAACTGATTTAAAGCCCCTTATCACTCGACAGACTCAACGCCGTTCCTGGTCTGCCCATTCTGTTCATTATGCAAATTGGTGATCAAAGGACTTCCAGAGATGGCACTTTAAGTCCATGGATGTCAATGACATCATTTTCAAGGAAAGGTACACAGTGCAAAATGGCCCCCTCGCTGATGCTGTGAACATGGGACAACAACTGACTGAGAACACAGATCCTTTACTCATAAGTACTAGGCTCTAAGCAAAGGACACCATCGCAAAAGCCAGACCAACCATTTGTGTGCAATTCATTCATGCATTTTGCACCTTTGGTCAGGGAATGTATAAAAAACACATGGCAGCTATAATGTACAGTGCCTCTGGATCTACTATTCTGCAGTGTAGCAAGAGTGCAGAGTATTTTTAAAAAGCATGTGCCATCTGGTGGTGAAGAACTGACCACAGACAAAAAGCCTATCTGGGTGCTGGGCTAACAGTGAGCACCATAACACACTGCAACCACACTTTTTATTTCTCCTAAAGCAAATTAATGTTAACAGTTAGGAAATCAATTTAGTGTGGAATAACAATGATTTTTGTTTATCAGTTCAATTATACGATGCCATAAAGTGTTGTATCCTAGATGTTAATTTTGTAAAGGGAAGAGCTACTTGAATCATATTCAGGTCCTCATAATCAGATATGACTTTTTAATCATTTTCTTTCCCCTGTATGGTGTCTATTCATGACCACCTTTCTTTGAGGCTTTCAAATAACCGCTGATGCAGGTGCTGACTTAAAGCACAATATTGATCTTCACTTATCAAAATACTCTGGAAGCCCGTTTTAATCTGCTAGCTCCAGAAGCTCATCTTTTATTAACGGAAGGAACATTGACAATAAGAGCCCTCACATGCACTAACACACAAACACACTTTCACACACATTCTGCAGTAAATGTTTGTCAGGTTTTTTTGTATTGAATGGCATACAAGCAAGATCCAAGTATATGTATTGTTTAGGGCGTGAAACCTTTTCAACACTTGAACATATACTCTTCAAAACTAAAAATACTTATACATAATTGCATTTGACACTGTCGACACTGCAGTGATCTTTCCAATAAAAGTGAGTGAACTGATGTTCACACTTTATGTAAGGGCATGCCTGTGCTGCTAGAAAATGCTTCCTACATATTTCATAAATGTATAACTTTTTATTAATTAAATATATATTATACCTTTTAAATGGTTAATTAACAAATAGTAAGTGGATAGTAAATGGCATAAATGGAGTTGATAACAATGCCTACCTCACAATGTACAAAGTGAAGAAACTGTGCTCTGTGCTCCACAACTGCAGTAGTGAAGAAATATTTACGTTTCTATAAGAATATCGCAGCAATTTACCTTGGACTGCAACAAACAATCATTTAAACTTAACTTAGAGGCAATTTAGAACATAAGGAATACATAATGATGAGAATTGGCCGTTCAGCCCATCTAAGCTCAACATGTCCTAATCTAAAGAGTATCTGGTACTGCATCTAGCCTAGACTTGAATAACCCAAGTGTTTCTGCCTCTACTACCCGACCTGGCAAGCTGTTCCAGGCATTGACAACTCTCTGTGTAAAGAAAAACTTCCTAATATCGGTGCAGAATTTGCCTTTAACTAATTTCCACCTGTGGCCTCTTGTTCTACTGACCCCACATATCTTAAACAAATTTTTGTTATTTCCTTTTAGGAATTTAGAAATTTCAATCAAAGTCTCCGTTTGCTAAGCTTAAATAGACTGAGTGCCTTAAGTCTATCCTCATAACTTTTAACTTTCATACCAGGTATCAGTTTAGTTGCCCTTCTTTAAACTTTTAATTTGAAAGACATCAGATAATATCAGTTTGATGCCCAAATTGTATGAAAGGTGATGACACAAGTCCAATGGGAATAGTTAGCCAGCGAGCTAGCAGTATGCCTGTGAAGGGCATTCAGTCTGAAAGCAGCCATTTACAGATACTGCTATTACCGTGAAGATACGTGTTGCCCTCTGTCATAGAACGACAAACTTAGGGTTGAATTTTACTCCGACATATAGCCATCTAGCTTACTAGCTGAAAAGCATTGCACCCTGTGCATTCTCTCTGTATATGCTTCTGGCGATGGTCACAACCCCGGGCTAGGCCTGGGGCCACAACACCAGCAGCCATGCATGTACTGGATATTCAGACAACACTTTTGGTGTGGTTTATTCCTTACACACACAACACACACACACAGTGCATGCACACACACACACACACACAGTGCACACACACACACACACACACACACACACACACACACACACACACACACACACACACAGTGCACACACACACAGTGCAACCAAAAAGGTTTAAACCCCCCCCTTATGAGTCCAGAAAAACTCCTTCCCCTAATCTATTTTTATTTTGTTCATAAACTCTGAAACACAAACTGTCTGCACACACTTTCTATTATATATTATACAATATTTTAATATTCATATAAGCAAATGCAAAAAAACACAAAATGGGTCAAAAAACACAAATAAAATATGAATTTCTGTCATACACAAAGAGAAATAAAACATTTGCTTGCATACATTTCTCACTTGATAAGCATGTTTGGCTGAACGGATTTCACTCACGTCATGATAAGAGTTTCCTCTCCCGGCTCCCCAGAACCCCGTCCACAAACAAGGGCGAGGAGGTGAAGCTGTACTTATTCCACACCCGGCCTTCATCAAAGCTGAGCCTGCAAGAAACCAGAGGGTTGCACACTAAAGTCACTTAAAACTAAAACTTTATCTACCTGTATGCTATAAAGAAGACCTTCTCTTGATACCTTTAATGATGTTCCACATTTAAAGCGAAGCCTCTCCCGTCACGTAGAAGGCAAATATTGTATATCACAGAAATGTAATTTCTGTTAATATTATATACTAGGGGTGTAATGGTACACGTATTCGTACCGAACCGTTCAGTACAGGACTTTCGGTTCGGTATGTGCTGTGAACCGAATGAGTGCAATCTTGCAATCTTGCTTTAACCACTAACGCACGTGCAGAACTTTTTTTGTGTGCGGTTACAGCAGTATTGATGGACATTATTTTTGGTGCTACGCGAAAAAAAGCTGAGACCAGATCATTTATTTCGCGGACGGGGGCGCTACGCGAAAAATAGCTGCACGGGGGGTGCGCGAGGAAATAATTGCGCCCCTCGGAACCGGTCCGGTTTTTTTTTTTTACGTTTTCTTACATTTTTCGCCCCTCGAAATGTTTTCTTTTTTGGCGTAGTTTCAGCGGACATTTGCGTACATGCGTATTTTGACCAAGAATTGCGTGCTTTGTACGCAAAATGCGTACAGGTTGGTAGGTCTGAAAGAAAGATATGTGCCTCACTTTGTTCAGTAAATTATGGCCAATTAGCCACTGTTTACAAAGATAATCAAAATGAAAAGCAATTTTATGTTCTGCATCTTTTTTCCCCGCTGTACCGAAAATGTACCCAACCCTGATTTTTGTGTACCGTTACACCCTATTATTATACTATAACTGAATGTACATATTGTTGAATGTTGAAAATATGAACTGAAAGTTGTATTCAATAATTCAATCATTTTAACAAGTTGTGGCCCTTTTAATCCCCTTCCTGTATATGAAATATATGGATTAAATAATAATACATAGATTAAATAACCTGTAAGTGTATATATGTGTTCCCAAAAAGATCAATTTTATGACGTTGTATTACCAAAGGTGTCTTATAGGGAGCGGTGTGTGTCTAATTGCCACCAGAGCACCACCTTGATCCAGATAGAGCACGCTGTACTCCTCATCAAAAATCTGAAACACAACAGAATGCCGTGGCAGCAAATTCAGTTCAGTAAAAAAGATCAGACACACGTCGGAGAGTGCATGTGTTCTTTATCACCAGCTCGCCTCCTATCTACAATCTCTACAATCACTCACTACACGCACAGCACACCAATGTGCAGGTAACTGCCAAAATAAAGGAAACACCAACACAGTATCTTAATAGGACATTGGGCCACCACGACACACCAGAACAGCTTCAATGTGCCTTGGCACAGATCCTACAATTGTCTGGAACTCTATTGGAGGGATGCAACACCATTCTACCATGAGGAATTCCATCATTTGGCATTGTGTTGATGGTGGTGGAAAACGATGTCAAACCATTCAGTGAGCACTCGTGCCCTGTGGATGGGGGCATTGTCATCCTGGAAGAGACCACTTCCATCAGGATAGAAATGTTTCACCATAGGATGAAGTTGATCACTGAGATCACTCAGAATGGTTTTGTATTTATTGGAATTTACTTTGCCGTCTAAAGGGGTTGAGTGGACCTAAACCATACTAGGAAAATGCACCCACACCATAACAGAGCCGCAAGAACCCTTCATTCACTCGTGTTTTCAAGATTTCCTTCATTTTGGCAGTTACCTGTACCTGTTGAGAAAGAAAAATTGTAAGCTCCTAAATATTAACTCCACCAAAAAAAAACCTTTAAAAAAACATTAACTAAATTAAATTAACACAAATTAAATTATGAACCATAACACAAAAGATTAGAATGCATTGCATGCCCCTAAAAGGGCTATAAACAGCTGTGAACATCAGCTCTTAAACAATTGAGGCTGGTCTTGTGAACCCTGTGCTGGTCTGTAAATATTGCACATTGTGTATTTGTAAAAGTGAAAATGTCTTCCAGGGAATATGCTTTTCCAGTACTCAAGTGTTACATTGATGAAAGTTTCAATTTTAATCTTTAAAAAACAACTGGATGCCAGGTAGCCATCTGACAAACCTACCTAGCTTGATTTGTAAAACAGACCAACAGGCCTACAATAACAAATCCCTTATCACAGAGTAGGCAAATTCTATGATAGCCTGATAGATTATTACTGTCCAAATAAAAAATATATATACATATTTGCACACAGGTAGTGTTTCAAAAAGACCATGCATAACTCAATGTTAAAATCAATTGTTATACAAAGCAAGGAACCATGTTGTAGAATATTCACAGATAAGGCTTCTACCAAGAAACATTTTCATATTAGGAGAAAAGACAAATCTTATATGCACATAAGATCTTGTTTGATGACCCTGTTACTTTCCTGCTATATTTCAACTCCGATATGGTGGAATGAATTTTAAACCTTGAAGCAAAGGATAGCAGAAATATTTCTTAGATGAGAAACAACACATCCAATTTTACTTTCTTGGCATAGACCTCATTTTAATTAGAACCCTTGTAAAAAATGACACATCAAGTCATGCCTCCCCAACACTCTAACACACACCTGAAATATGGAACAGCTCAAATCTGTGGGTTAATCATTCTTTCTGACAACACATCAGACAAAAAACCACACCATACTCAGCACGGTTGAACTCTGTCATATCAATTTCCCATTAATTGCTTTCAATCTACCTTTTTAATTAGATACAAGCCTTGCAAATTAAAATTACACAACTTCAAATCAAAGAAAGGGCCACCCACAGGCGTCGTATGCAGCGCTGGATCCAATTACTTTGAAGATTTCATTTGATTATCTGTAATAAACCAGCGCTCAGTGAATTACAACTTTTTAAATATATTATAAATCTCAAAGTGTATATTATCCCAGTATAATCCACATATCGACTCTTGCGTTCCCTTACCTGTCTCCATGTGTTCCCGGCATCCGAAGTGATGAACATGCTGATGTTAGTGGTTGTCCTCTCTGACCCAATGGTCCCTTCAGAGGGAGGGAAGCTTCGCTGAGTTTACAATTACAATTACATTTACATACAGTAGTGTATACGGTGAATGGGAGCACAGAAGGAACACAAATACAATGTACCTATTAAAACATGAAATACATCATTGCTTGACCACCAATAGCACAATGATTGGTGTGTGTGTATTTGTACAGTACATGAGGAGCAGATTAACATTGCATTACATTACAGGCATTTAGCAGAGCAACTTACACAGTTTACATTTCTTTATATACAATCTATTCGTACGGCTGGATATCTACTGAAGCAATTAAGGTTAAGGACCTTACGGCAGTGCCTCGCCTGTGAATCAAACCTACGACCATTCGTAGCAGATCAAATTGTTCTTTTTTCTTTCTTTTTTTAAATATATTTATTTCTGATTTTTTATTCCATCTGATATTTTCCGGGCGAGAGGCAGGAATACACCCTGGACCGCCAATCCATCACAGGGCACACACATTTTCTCCCAATTTGGTTGTCTTTGGACAATTAAACCCTGCAAACTCCGCACAGAAATTTACTTCAATTCCCCACCACTGCACCACCGTGCCGCCTTTTCTCTCCCAAGTCCCTCTATTTCATCCGTCCTCACAGGATCCAGGATCGAGACACACATTCCAGGTTGAGTGTTCCCGCCTCTTTCGAGACGGGAAGTCTTCCATGGACTCCTTAACCTTCTTCTCGACGAACTCGTGCCAGCTCTCCCTCCCCCCTTCCCCGGAGGCGGACAGCCAAATGCCGCCTCCGATCGGGCTGACAACCAGGGCCGGTCTGATAGAGACGTGGGTTTCGATCCGCGTCCCTGACGGGCAGCGCACACCACTCCGAAGCGTGGTGCGTTAGACCGCTGCGCCATCCGCCAGGCCAGCAGATCAAGTTTTTAACAAGAAGGATATCTTGAATGGGGTCTTGATTGTGGTCTGTGCATTTTAATCGTGTGTTGATCAATCGTCTGCTTGTGTCCAGAACTGTAAATCTTAAATCCGGTCTTAGATTTTATTTCCCTTTTGTAGTGCTTAAGGCCTCTACATGCTTCTGCATAACTTGTGTGACATCTTTGCAGTTCGCGCAATGTAACATGTTGCAAGCACTCTGCAATTTATACTTCTGCGCAAGCTATGTGACATGGTGTCCTTACACTTCTGTACACTAGTAGGCATCAATGTATTGAACAAGGTCGGTAAAGTTTTCATGAAAGCAGGGAAACTCCTGTACCTTCAAACTTCTTCAGCCAATCTTTCCTGAAGCTGGTTCATTTTATACTGTGTCGAACAAATGATGCTAGCTATCTATATTGTTAGCTACTGTTAGCTAGCTTTATTTGCCTGTGATACCAGGTTGTTAGCTAGATAGATATCGATAGTTTTGCTTAGCTAATGTTAACATACACTACCGGTCAAAAGTTTTAGAACACCCCCATTTTCCAGATTTTACTGGAATTTATTCACTGGACTTGAACTGCTTAAATTTCAGTGAAAACTGGAAAATCTAAAACTTTTGACCGGTAGTGTAAATACATACAGGTATGGCATGCAGCTGCCAACAACGATGTCTATCGCTGTATTACTGCACTGATCTCTTGTGCAAACTATGATTGTTGTTGCCATATATTAATGCACATCTGGTAAGTCGTTCTGGATAAGAGCATCTGCTAAATGCTTAAAATGTTAAAAAATGATGTACTAGCTCGATGAACTGTGACTATGACAGCTCCACCTCCATTTGATAAAAAAACAATCAAGGCTGTGCAACATCTACGCGACATGTTGCGCTGCGGTCGTGAGTTAGATTTTTGTGCTAGGTACGCGACATCCTCTGCAACACCCTTTGCAACATCAACGCAACCTCTGTGAGGCTGCAGAGGATGTCGCGTTGCAGTTGCGTTGCAGTCGCTCGAGCATGTAGAGACCTTTAGCTAATACCATTCTGTCTCTAGCTGTGTTAGCTTTACACTGTTTTTGTTGTCCCTGATTTAGTTTGCACCAGCTGCTAAACAGGTTAACCTCGGTAGTCACACGCTTCCGAAGTACTTGTTAGCAAGTGCTGTCGTCGGTAGCATTATCTTCAGCTGTTTTTCGGCACAAAGTAATTACACCCCATGTAGGTATTTAAGCACCTCCAGCTCTGATAAGCGCCAGTCTCACCTTCTTAGCCTCACCGTACAAAGACTCACCGTACAAAGACTGAAGAGTCCACCAAGGGAGGCCAACATTTTTCTCTTGCACTAGTAGTTTTAATAGTTGCACTAACAGCATGTGCAACCTCCCTATCCCAGTCTGTCTCTCCTCTTCTAGATTTCCTAGGGCGGAGGTCAACAACTCACACCCGCAACCTCTCCAATCTGATCCACCCTCCTAGATCCACGGTGTATATCATAAAATATAATAATATATCCCATTTAGCAGACACTTTTATCCTTACAATAGTAAATGCATACATTTTTCAGTATATGTGGTCTCAATGGGAATCAAACCCAGAACGTAAGCGTTGTCAACACTGTGCTCTACCTACTGAGCAATACAGAACCACACTCTACCTACTGAGCCACACAGAACCATGCTCTACCTACTGAGCCACACAGAACCATGATCTACCTACTGAGCCACACAGAAACACACTCTACCCACTGAGCCACACAGAACGACGCTCTACCTACTGAACCACACAGAACCACGCTCTACCTACTGAGCCATGCAGAACCACACTCTACCTACTGAGCCACACAGAACCACACTCTACCTACTGAGACACACAGAACCACACGTCGTGATAGCAGGTGGGCTATGGAACTGCCAATCCGCAGTCTGGAAGGCTGACTTAATCTCGGCCCAGGCTTCTCTACTCTGAATTTCTGGTGCTCACTGAGATGTGGATCACCCCTCAGAACACGGCCACCCCTGCTGCTCTCTCCACTGCCTGCACCTTCTCCCACACTCCATGAGCCACAGGTAGAGGTGGAGGGACAGGTATACTGATCTCCCCCCTGTGGAGATTCAGTATTGTTCCTCTTCCTCATTTCTCACCCACCTCCTTCGAATGCCATGCTGTCACTGTCATTGTCCCATGTAAACTGCACATTATTGTTCTGCATTGCCCACCATGTGGCGGTAACCACCATGGCAGAGTCCCCACCTGCCCACAAGGCAACCAACTAGACCTTGTCTTCACCAGGAACTGCACCTCGCCCAACATTACAGTATCTCCTCTTCATGTGTCTGACCACTGCTTTCTGTCTTTTTCCCTCCCCCTCCCTTCTGTACCTAAACCCTCTTCACCTTCCCCCACTGTTTCTGTCCTGTCGCAACCTCCGCTCTCTCTACCCCCACAGCCCTGTCAGCTACTGTTCTATCATCTTTTCCCCCTACTGATGCCTTCTCTCAGCTACCTGCTGAGGAAGCCTCATCCATCCTACTGTCCTCTCTCACTCTGTCCTATCTCCACCAAACCCGCTCCTACCCCCCAGCCCCTGTCTGACTGCATTCAGGCTGACTGACTCGAACTGCGAGTGGCACAAAGGAAATGGAGAAAATCCAAATCCCCTCTTGAACCTGACTGAATTCCACACAAACTCCTGGCTACATTTTCCTCTAACCTCTCCTCTGCCAAGTCCTCACATTTCTTCTCCAAAATTCAATCCTCTGCTTCTAACCCACGCAACCTTTTCTCTACATTTTCCTCTCTCCTCACCCCTCCTCCTCCCCCACCCGCCTCCTTTCTACCCACAGATGACATTCAGACAAGTCAGCATTGGATACAGCATTGTTGTTTAGCACTTACACATCAAAGGCCAGGAAAAAATAATTTGTTAGCTAGTAAACCAAGGTAACTTATTATATTGTACACATGACATTCAACCATAGGTTTAGTTGAGTGATTTCACCAGCAATCATAGCATTTCATTTGTAATGTTGTCTATTGATTAATCTCCAAAGTATGGTCGCTATAAGTTAAGGAAGCTTAATTTGCCAATTTCAGCCATCACATTTAGCTACATTTGCATGTGCATTAACGGTCTGTATGAGTATTAACTTTCCTATAGAATTAATATTACGATAACATTATAGAATTAAGGTTACTATAATGTTGAGATGGGATCCTTTGACATGTCTGACCATGCCCAAATCAACTAAAACAATGTCCACTAGCTTGATGCTAGGTCCACCTTTTCATCAAGTTTGCCTCAATGATTGTTTTGGTGTAAATCCCCCTTGTTGAGAAAATCGATGTAGCAGTAGGAAGTAACCATAGGCAAACTCCTTTTTATTTCAAGTCATTCAAGAAAAACACACTCCCAGTGCCTTGCGCGTCAAAGCCAGAGCCAGCCAGGAGACATAAACATTTGTTAGCTAGCTAGTCATGATAAATTACACCTATCATCTCCATCTCATCATGGATTACAGAAATAGACAATGTTACAACGCTCTCAGATTTCAAGAAATTGTTGTGGTTTTCCTTGTGGTTTGAGAAAATATGGTTTCATTTTTGCGGTGGTCTCATAGCTGCTCCAGTAGCCATAACTGTGATTTCTCTCCAAGCACTGCTTAAGTAGTTCAGAGCAGGAATTCCTGCCTGCTCCCTGTGAATGTATGGGCTATTCTTACCTCCCTAGAATTTTTGCAATATAATTGATATATTGTATTGCAATCAGGAAATGTATACATTGTCCATGAAAGTACTATAGATGTTTCATAAATATTCAATTGTTCCAGACAACTGTTGGAAGCAGAGGAAGTCTCAACAGCATGTATGCGAATACTCTTAAGAGAAATCCCTGAAGAGCGGGCTCATATTTCACGTGTCACAAAAATGTTTGTTGTGACTACGAAAATGTAGCATAATGGCTGCATCACTCCATTTCTATTTCCGCTGTACCTGGGAGATACCTCTGGTTCTGTGGTAGAGCATGGCACTGACAACGCTTAGGTTGTGCATTCGATTCCAATTGGGGCCACATACTGAAAGATTTATGCATTCACTACTGTAAGTCGCTTTGGATAAAAGCATCTGCTAAATGGCATATACATATATATATATATATACGTCCCACTCCTTAATTTCAATAAAGTGTCATGTGAAATATGAACCCTGTGTATTTCTCAGGGAAGTGAGAATAGCCCACACATTCACTGGGAGAAGGACTTCCAGCTCTAAACTACTGCAGTGTGTACGTACGACGTGAATAAATTAAGTGTAACGCACTTTATTTACTGATTGTATACCCACAAGTATTTCCTGAGTCTGCACCATAGCTGTTTGCTCTGCTGTAAAACTATGAAAAGAAAGGGACAGCTGACTGTAAATGGTTCTACATTGTGCTGAACAGAAATACAAAAATAACAACCTCCATAACACTGCCTGCCTCCTGGGTCTAACTGTGAAGAGTTGCATAGCCAGTGTCAACAGAGGGGAGATAGGGACCGCTACACTAAATGACTTTGTTAGCAAGCCGTAGTACATGAATGTCTCCTCACGGATGAAATGAGAACCAATAACGTGCAATCGGAAACTTAATTACACCCCCCAAAAATAGTGAGAGATAATGGTTGGCAAAAGCCAAAAAAATCTAAAAGTTAAATGGTAAATACAATTAAACATTGATACACTGTCAAGGCAGTACCCAGTACATTTTACCTCTGTCATAAATATCATCATCATTATCATGTTATTTTTATTGTTGTTATTATTATTATTATTATACATGGGCAGTATGATGTAGGTGTGTAACCCACATAAATATTGTATTTGCCCTCACATAGACATCTCACACACATCCACTACAGTTTTGAAATGCATGAGGCTGATCACTTTAAGTATTACAGTTCATTTAGAGGAACTACACCAGCAGTTAGGCCTACATTTTGAATACATTTCTTTAATAATAGAACAGGCTTCACTTGATCAGTAGGGGACTGGTGTTGTAAATTAGTTCTGGTAATGAACACATGTACGATGCATTGGATACTGTTTGGCAATGTATGTATCAATGCCAAACAAGTAAACTATAATAAATACATAAAGCCTGAAGGTGTGTGATATTTAAGACTAGATTAAACCAAACATAAGTTTCAAAATGTATGTGTATATTTAAAATGAAAGATATGGACACATACACTGATTGAAACAAATACCCTTTGGTGTGGATACTCCTCCATGACTAGTTATTATTCCCATTTTCATGCATGGAACTTGACAGCGATTGCCTCTTGGTTTATTTTACAGTACGCACTCCAGTCTCCTTCTGTTCCTTTAATCAAGATTAACAATCAAACACTCGCACTTTGAACCTTGGTCAATTTAAACATGCCCAGGTTCCAATTCATAAAATAAACATTTACAAAAAAATTGAATGCCAGCCCGACAGGAAAATGGGACTTAAGTGCAATAAAAGCAGTTTCTACTTCTTCAATTCTCAGGTGTCTCTTGAATGGCACTTAGCAAATCTGCCATGACAGAGACGTGCATGACAGAGATGTAATTGAGACACTTTGTACAGACTTGTGTGCGCTGGGAGAAATGTAGTGCATACGCATATCCTAAACAAGACCTTAACTATGAGAAGCCACATAAGAAACCAAAGTCAAATTAGGGCTTTGGATCTAAATAAGTAAATTTAGTAAATCACATAGGCCATAAGAAAATTCCTATCCTGGATTTAAGTCCTGGGAGTACCTTATCATTTCATGCAGAGCTCTACACCCTCCGTGGGGTCCTGGAGGGTGCATGGGAGGTTGCCCAACCAGTCTACACAAGTGTGAGGTTCATTGAAATATGTATGTAAGATTTATTGGGGTTGATTATTTAGGCTTTGGGCAAACCCAGTGAAGATGCATTAATTCAACTGCATCCTCGTAGTTTGCGGCAAACATCAGTGGACAAAGTGACACTTTAAACCTGGACAGTGTATTTTGAATGGTATAACAATCAGTTTAAATTAACATTATAAAATTGAATAAAGATTGAACATTTTAACTGACGTTTCACTATTGTGTGTGGGGGGAGGGGGCAGGGGATTAAAATCAGGTTTCTTGTTTTGTTTGTTTTTATTTTTGCTTGATTAAATTTTTGCATTTTTGTGAAGATTTGAAAGATTTTTCAAGGAAATTTAAGCAAACAGATACATTAGTTTATAACACATTTCACTGATAAGTGTAACTAAATTACAGTTTATCCTTCCTCCAGTTCATGCATTTCCTGTCTATTTCTTAACGTAATAGCTGTAACAGCAAATGGAATTGATGAATGCGCTCCCCGATATCTCTCATATACAGACACGAAGGCTGTAAAATGCCTTATGTTTAATCTCTGAACATTAATTACTAATTTGAAAAGCAATTACCGCACAATTACAATGCCACTGGATGTAGACAGCTCATTCCTATTAAAGAACACAGCTTGATGAAAGCAATTTCAAAACGTTACACAAGACAAGACTGTCTCGAGAACACCTACCGGAGGCTACGATAATTCCCGGGGCTGAGTCTTTGCTGGCGATGTTTCCGGATGTGTACGGATTGTCCGATACATGCAGGTGCAGATGCAGGGAACAGTAGGGCTAAAATAATAAAATAAACAAGAGGAGACAAGGCTAGTCAGTCAATTATCATTGTGCAATTATCTTGCCTGCAGTCCGCATTATGCCAGTCAAAGCCAGTGGTCATTGTGATGGTTCAGAGTTGCATAAATCCCAATTACAGACTCCATTACCAGGCATGCCTCCAATTGGTTGCTACAGCCATTAATTCTGATTAGAATAACCTTTACTGACACACTTCTCATTATAGCACTGGAAAGGCCTGGAGCACGTTGTGAAGGGTGTTAAGGGGTGTAATGATACTCGGGCATTTCTAGACAAATGGCCGCAATATAGCATGAAGGCAAGGCGTACCACAGGGTTGGTAATTAGTTTATGAAAGGGTAATTACTATTGTGTGCAGTTTACAGGTCAATGCTGGACACTTCATTCAGTGCACAGACCTTTGTCATAATTCAAAAAGCATATAGTGAACATTAAAGTGGACACAGGTTCCTGAGAATACTGTAAGCTCTGATTTTAATGAGACAAGGTGCAACATTGTTCTACAATTAAATTGTATGTCAAAGGAAGGTGATTGGGCAGGTAAGCGTGGACTCTTAATTTGTCACATAATCAGAAATGAATGATTAAATGTCAGCTGATCATCATATACAGCTTCCGTAACACAACTAAAAGAAAAGCTGGTAATCAACTGGTTTCTGCAAACTTTGCTAATGCTGCCCCATGTTTCTCTATCAACGGAAGTAAATAACTCTGCAGTGGAGAAAATACAAAAGTTTACATACATTACATATACACAAGATGTACAATACATAAGAAGTACCCCTACATTTCTCTTGAAACATTTTATATCTGTGTCTAGGTGCTGAGAATGGTGGAATCCCCTGTTTGCATATACAATCCCCTTTATTGGCTCGATCTTGTTAATAGCTACACACACTATAACAAATTAAGTGCTTGGGGTTAGTTTAAATTACAAAATTATAGTGTGTTTATATTACTCAAAGTAATTGTGTTTGTGTGTTGTACATAACAAATTACTATCCATTGCATTTAATCCCATGCAATTGATAATTAATTACATTTATTTATGTTGAACCAAAGAAGTCAGGATGATTCAAACCAATCAGGATCGCTATTTATTATTATTATTATTATTATTATTTTTGAGGGCATCATTCCTGTTGAACTCGCTCTTTGCTTGGCGTTATTAATCTCACAAAAATATTTCTCCCTGGACACACTGGGTCGTTTGACCTAGAATTTTTGTACAAGTAGGGAGATAAAACCCAATCTGCCTCATGTAATACTGTGCACGTTCTTAACTAAAAAGAGCATCAGAGGTAATGCACATGAAAATGGAAGTTTGCTTCGGTTGTTGCCTTTTACTATTGATGCACCTCTGCCAGATGGTGAACCTGCTTAGCCAGTTATTCTAGATTTAAATGGCATAGTGGAGCTTGTAGTTGCCTCAGTACACTGATGAGTCAATTGCATACTTTGAGTGCAACATTTCTGAGCATCAACAGAGGTACCAAGAGCTTTTTCCACAAACTCAACTAAACTTGCTCCCTAAACATCACTGCTTGGAGCACTGCCCCCAAATGATTTGCCTCTTTGAACCTCTAGTATGTATGTGGGCGATGGGGGATTTGAGGCGAAACAGGTTTCTTCAAACAGGTTGCTCGTCATACCAGTTGTTTCAGAAACATACCTCTCTCACTGTCAACAAAACATCAACTAATGATTGCCTTCCATTTGTATCCCCCCAGCCTTAAAAGGACATCCTTGGGAGGTCACAAATGCCTCAACAATAGGGGTTTATATCTTGAACAAAGAAGCAGCTTTTGCCATCAAATGGAGGTACCCAGATGTGGCAGAAGTTGGATGGCTGTCATTCAGTTATCATCATCTCTACAAGTATTGTGTTGTGTTTTAGACATGTGCCAGTAACCATACTTGCTATTTTGTAATGTTCTTATAACCCTAACATAACACCATGAAAAATATGTTTGCAGGTGCAGTGACAACAGAGCCAACTATTGCGGGAAAAGTTATCATCATCTCTACAAGCTGTACTTTTTAATTATTTAAATTCAGACATCTAAATGCAGTACAAGTCAATGAGATGTTTTAAT
The DNA here is from genome assembly GCA_029706075.1 of Aldrovandia affinis. Classification (NCBI taxonomy): domain Eukaryota; kingdom Metazoa; phylum Chordata; class Actinopteri; order Notacanthiformes; family Halosauridae; genus Aldrovandia; species Aldrovandia affinis. The sequence continues at coordinate 1,477,820 of JAINUG010000007.1, forward strand.
GAGCATAGCCAAGGTAGCCTGCCTGATCCCCGTCTCCAGTGTGCCACATCTGGGAAACTCCCCACCCCACATGTGTTGCTTGTCCCCAAGTGTTGCATGCATACTTGCTATTTTGTATGTTCTTATACTACCCTAACATAACACCGTGAAATGAGAGATGTTTGGCCAAGGTTATTGCAGCATGAAAATGTCATAGTGGCACATGCAGTTTTTAATTTTTTTTATTTTAGTTTTTTTTTTAGTTTAGGGGGATTTCGGGGCAAATCTAGAAATGTAGGCTACAGTTTGATGTTCTGACAATCTGAGAAATACGTTAAGTATCATATCACCCCCCGTCTCCTACTGTTTTTGACTAACATTGTCAAATGTATTACATTTTCCTCTGTATTTTTTTCAGGAGTACCAGATTCTGTTGATGACCTGAGATTAAATACAGTTTGGGACTTGAAGGTGACATAAGGCTTAAATTCCAGGACATAGGTTTTGGAAATGAGTTGATTAACTTGACGACAACCTCATAAATCCAAGACAAAGGCACCTTAAAATATATCTATTTGCCAAGTGACACAAACAAGGAGGCACCAAAGTCTTGTCAAGTTGCAGCAATGTGGTGGTGGTGAGGCAGAACATTTAGAAAACCTGTTTCTACAGAAGACACAAGGTTGTTCAGGGGCAACCATTGGTTGCAGAGTTTAAACCAGATGCCCAGCTGTTCTCAGTGTAAATTAAGTAAGTGCACTTAACTACTACTCACCACCTTCAAAGCCATCAATAACCTCCCCCCCCCCACCTCTCCGACCTCCTCCACCACCATACCCCTACCCGTCACCTCAGGTCCGTAGAAGCAAACTTACTCCAAACCATCAGGACAAAGCACCAGACCTGGGGCAACAGGGCCTTCGCTGCTCCCTTTGGAACGCTCTCCCCAGTCACATCCGAAAGGCACATTTTATATTTCCCTTCTTTTATTAATTTACTTTTATCTTTGTATATACATATCTAATAAAACTTTTTTATCCTGTGTTTGTAAAGCGTCTTTGAGTACTTAGAAAAACACTATAGAAATATGATGTATTATTATTATTATTTATTAAAATGCCTGTGCTGGATGGTAATGCATGCTACACATTGTAGAGGTGTCACACTGGAAGAAAGTGACTAATGAGTCCATAATGGGGTTTCAGATCAACACAGAATTAATGTGCATTACCACTGCATTACCAATGCAAGTACTTTGCACAACTTTGACCAACACTGGGAGAAAAATAATGAATATCACGGTGGCCATATCTCAGATTTGTAGTATTTTTGTAGTATTCAACTGACACAATCCCAGGTTGTGACTTCCTCTTTTGCACGTGCATTGCCTTTACAATTTAAGCATTACATGAATGCATAAAAGGTTTAGATCACGCCCTTGTGACCTTGCTATGTCTGTGTGTATGCTCTTCTCTGTCTGTGTCAAATGTCTCATGTATCTTGTTCCCTGGCAGAATGATACAACACACACCTGGGTCGGTATTCACAAAGCATTTTAAGGGTAAAAGTTAGCAATTTAGGAGCAACTCTGAAAAATAATGGGCGTGTCACTCATAAATTTAGGACTCATACATTTTTGGGATAAGAGTATTTCACAAAGGGTTTGAGAGCTAAAAACAGCTCCTAAGTCCAGGAGAAGTTAGAAGCAGTCAAGAGGACTTCTAAGTCGCTAAAGACCTACTCACAGCGATCCGAAACTCTGCTGCTGCCGGCAATCGTCGTCGCAATCGCGTCAACACTTTGGAGATATTGAATGATAGCCTACAGAGCTCATAAAAAGGTACTGCCTCAATCGCGAGTGTATTAGGCCTATATATATATTATATATAGCTAGATACCCGCTGATTGTTTACGAGATGCAGACATGTAACCAATTGACTAGTCAGTATTCTTGGTTTCATGTTAAATCAGTGACACGTAGCCTACATTTGTATTTTAGAATCTTTATTAGAATATAATAGGGGTGCAACGGATCACAAAACTCACGGTTCGGATCGTACCGCGGTTTTGAGTCACGGATCGGATCATTTTTGGATAAAAAACCCCAATTAAAACGAGACAAAAGGCGCGTTTCCACCAACAATTACTAGGAACTATTCTCAAGGAATTGAATGAATGATAATTTAAGTTATTTCACGAAATCTTTATTTCAGAAAATTTCAGAAAATACATTTTTAGATTCAGTACGCCTTAGGCAATTTAACTAGGGTGGTCTTATGCCTTAATTAATGTAATAGAAAATTAAAAGATTGCTAATGTTTAAATTTTATTTAATTCGGTCGCGTTTCTAAAAACCTGCCTCCCAGAAAGGCATTTAGTATGAAAAACAAAGCAAACCAAAACATACATGGTTGTCTATCTCTTCACTGTAAGTCTGCATCGAGATTTAGGGAATTGTTAGGCTACTTTAAAACCTAACAGCGGCAGAAAAACTGTATTTCTCTATGATGGTTCAATTTAGCTATTAATCCACGGATCATATGCATGCCGACCCGTGGGGGTTGATCCGTACGGATCACGGATCAACTGCGATCCGTTACACCCCTTTACAGTTGCATATAATTCATTTTCTAGGTTGAAATCGCGGGCAGAGACCCATCCCCTATATCAGCCAATCGCTGTGGGCATTCTGAGTAAGCTCATTCATGAGACACAACGCCATCCATAGCAACGACGTCAACCCCGCCCTCACTCTTAGCTTGAAAATTCTCCGACTTCTTTAGTATGAGTTTGTCTTTGCAGCTTTAAGAGGGGACTCTCAGCTAAAATGTTTTAGTGCGATTTAGGAGTACTCCTAGTGGTAAGATAAAATGCTTTGTGAATACCGACCCAGAAGAGAGTGCATCCTTAAGGTGTTGTGTGCCTATTTGAACAAGGACCACGAAAAACGTGTGAAAGAGTGCTGTAATAAGAAATAAGAACCCCCTTTGTGCACATTTGTTCTTTTTCAAACAGTAAGGCATAGTTAATTAAATATAAATTATTGCTTATTGATTTTCTACACTGAGTTATCAGGATGCAGAGACAGGTGCAGAGACCGTGGAGCAAACATTGATGGGGGTTTATGTCATTGACTGTTCGTTTCTATTGCAGTATTCCTGAGAAGAACCCGTCCACTATCACTGTCAAGAGCTTGCATTTGTTTGTGGCTTCTCTTTTGAGTTGGTGTTGCGTTTTTTTTCTTCATATTTGAACAAAGAGACACTTGTTCTGTTGTGTATATGGCCATGTTGAGTCTGATCAGAGGAAGGCAGTGAACTGCTGGTGTGTGCTTGGAGAACATTAGGAGGAGTTCTTAAAAAGGTGTTGTTTTTGTCAGCACTAATGACAACGCGATTATACTTCATGAAAGGAGTTAAGAACTTTTGGTACCATCTAAATTAAATACCTCATAACGCATTCATACATGTCTGAGTCAGCCTTGAAGAAGTACTCATTTTCAGTAGTCAACACACCATTTTTTGGCTGGTCAAAACCCGTCTCTACCAGACCGACCCGGGGCGTCAGCTCGGGTCCGCCGTGAAGCACGTGAGGGAGTCTCCAGAACGTGGGTGGGCAAAATTTGTCTCGAAGGAAGCGGAGTTCACTGCCCTCTGAGAATTAGCTTGCCTCATAGAGATGAGCAGTGGACTCGTGTGGGGAGGGTAAATCTAAATAAATAGAGGGTGTAATTGGTTACTAAACTGGGAGAAAAAAATAGAAAAAATCTGAAACAAAAAACAACAAAAAATGCATGCATATATCTTAAAGAATGACTCAAACATTCATGAATGTATGTTATGTATGACATTTGTGATACTTGAGTACTTCTTAAAGGCTGTGTGGTATTTAATTTAGACGGTATATGCACACCCTTATTGTAAAGTGCTACTGAGTTTTTCCTGCAAGTTGAGCTGGTTTATGGCTATGTTAAGTCTACTCAGAAGACAGTAGCAAACTTCTAGAGAGTGCACTTGTGTGCTTGCAGTACTTTCATGTTTTTTAAATACTTAAAAAAAAAAGACGGTCAACACTAAGTAGAATGTGCTTGAGAGTTACAATATTGTTCTTGAAATGGTAGGGTTTTGAAGTGTCAGTGTAGAATGTCATTATCACTCTGAAGTTAAGAATCTCCACGACTCATTGTGTAAAACCGCATGGTATTACATCGCCGAAGAACCGGTGTGGCATGAAGGGTATTGGATATTTTTAAAGCAATTTGCCTTCTGGCTCTTATTCAGCACTTGTTATTCGGCTGTTCTTTGTGAAAAGTGATGTGGCTTGAGGAAATTGTTGTGATCCCCTTTTTGAAGGATCTGATAAGATCACAGCATCTGAATGGTGTTCGTCTCTGTTTATGTACAAAACAAAACAAAAACTTTTCCCGTTTTCATGTTACTGAAGGCGATGCTGGATATATATATATATATATATATATATATATATATATATATATATATATATATATATATTTATTTATTTATTTCTTTTTTTTAAGAATTTGTTTCAGATTTTCTCCCATTTTCTCCCAATTTAGTACCCAATTTTCATGTCAATCTCCCCTCGTATTGTGAGTTAGTTGCCGTAGCCTTGTGACCGGCAGTGACAAAGATAAAGTATCGTCTCCTCTGAGACGGCACTCGCCAAGCTGTCGACCGTAACTCCGGTACTCCAGAGCCACTCCTATACGCAGCGAACTTCCTGTCAGCTTCCCTCCCCCCTCCCTGGGGCGGACAGCCAATCGCCACCCCCTGGTGTCACGCGGGGTGGAATCGAACCCCGGTCTCAGCGATGCTGGATATAGTTTAACTTAACTTTGCCCTCTGTGTGAAATATGCATTGTTGGACAGTTATTCGTTTTTGACATAAGGATATTGGGTAAAACCAAAGAAAATTAGTTTAGAGTCAATTAGCTTAACCCACGCTGTGAAGTTAATGTGGAGTGCATGCAAGTGGAATTCATTGGACTAACAAAAAAACTAAAAAATTTGGCTAATGCACACCAAAGAAAAATGATTTATATGATTCAGTTGTATTTAAATAACAAGAGTAATGTGCATTATGTCGGTATATTCAGAATTACTCAATCTGATGGAACTGTGTGTCATAATTCAATTAAGTTGAGCCAACGATTATTTTTTTTGAGTGCAGACAAAAACCTTTCAAACAGCTGACAGATGTGTCATGCCGTGGCAGGGGTAAAATGTAGTATGATATATTATTTAAAAGCACTGTCTGTGTGGACTTCCAAATAAACCCAGAATAAATAAATCAATAAAAATAAAAATATTGAAGCCAAGCTTCTGTAGTTACTGATGAACGAGCCCAAAATAAGCAAAGCCACTCACTTCTGACTCTGACTCCCTTCTAAATTAAGAATACATTTGCATACAGTGGCCTGGAAACAGCTGCTCTAACACTCCAGATGTACATGAATAAAAGAAGCCAATTGCAAGAGAGGGAACTTGATGCCAAGTGCCCATCATTAGCCTCCTCTACTTCAGAGCCATTAAAACTTTCAAGTCCCTTCGCAGTGTACAGCTATGGTATTGTTTAATTTAATTTTTTTACGGAAGAGCGTTAGACATTGAAAAGCAAGCAGAGCACTGATTACCCGTGACCTTTCAACGCTGCTGTTTTGCATAATCAGTGGTTATAATCTTTTCATCAACAGCCGCCCCGGTAACTGTGGGACTCTTATTAGCATGATGCCAAAAAAAAACGTGTTTGTACTCAAAACCCCTACCAAGCCATCCATGCTGACTGACTCATATATCTCAAATGTGCCATTGTATTGGACTGCCACATCTCTTGTCTCACGCTGATACCTTTGGACCCTGTGAAGGACCGCTTCTCGGGATTAAAATGTGTTTAAAGACGTGCAAAAGAACATCAAAAGCTCAATTTAAGCTTCTTGAAAATGCTGGGACACTGTAAAGTGTTGAATTCATTCCGTTTCCATTTTAACAAACATAACAAAGTAAAGCATTGCCTTTTAAGCTACAATGTAAACCCGCTTTATTTGTTTAAAAGCAAACGTTTGTATTGACAATTCAATAATTCAAATGAGACAGGCATTAAGGCACACTTTTCTCCTCCTCAATAACACGCACCATATTGGCACTGACCGAATAATTGCGCATGCAGCAAAACACCTCCAACATAAACAAGAGGAGTTCATCCGAGGACAAGTTTAATTATTCGAATAGCACTTTCCTTCAAGCGGAAAGTCAGCTTATAGGACAATATCGAATGAATGACCTTTTAACTCTGAAGTCTCAGTGATAAGCAGTGTTCATATTTTTGGATCATTAATGCCTGGATCAGTCAAATCTTGACAAGCCTCTTGACATGAACAGACACGCTCACCAGTACACAATGGATGCTGTTGCCTCTCAGGTCTGTCGCGGGAGCCTGTAGCAGACGCCAGTCCCGTCCCTTGTTGTAGGTGACGTAGGTCTTGACCTGGTTATCAACCTTTTTGTTTGCCAGGAACATTCCCTTTATCCCTGCTACCTAGGAGAATGGAAGGAAGCTGAAACATGAATCAATCCGTCTTAGATAATTTAAACCTCAGAATAGTTGCAGCAGCATAAAGGCCATAGCTTTTTGATGAAAAGCAGCATATGATAGAGGCAGAATTCAGTTCTGAAAAGAGATCGGAAATATTGGCCGGGACCCATTTATATTTATTGCTTCCAAAAGATGAATTATGCTGGTTAACGAGTTAATAAACCTTGACAAAAGTAAAGAACATATTGAAAAAATAATTACTACTCCCACTAATATTGCCCTTGAAAGCCCTTTTAAATCAAAGTGCATTGTTATGGCAGATTTCAGGAATGCATGCCTATCTTGAGGTAACGATATTTGGGCGGGACTAAGGAACAGTGGGGGCCAGGAAGATGCTGAAATTCAAGCAAAGGGATATGGTCCTTTTCAAAAACTGATGGCTGCTTAAAGTTTGACTGAAGCAATAATTTCATTAGGCTGACAATCAATTGATTGCATTCATTTCAATAACTTCAATTATTTGATAAGATTACCTAGGTGGCTTCCATTGCTTATCAGTTTCCATCTTATTTCTATTCCCTTTTACAAGAAGAATGTAATGAAGCAACTCTTTTTTTCGAAGACAGAAAGCATTGATCTTCAGAAAACCCCAAATCACAAGCATAATCCCCATAGCCCTTGTTAATTTGAACATTTTCAAAGTGTTAACTATGCTTTGGCACATCAAACCATTATTTTAGCTACAGCAAAATCATTTCTCAAAATCATTAAGGAATTATATTTTTTGAAAGCATGAAGGCACTTTTAATGAAAAATAATCCAGAAAAAAAATACCCATGATAATAATTCCTATTTGATTGTGTTTAATATTCAGGTAACTGCCAAAATAAAGGAAATACTTGAAGGAAGGGAATGAAGCGTTCTGGCGGCTCTTTTATGGTGCATTTTCCTGGCATGATTTAGGTCCACATAACTCCTTAGTGGCCAAGGTAGACACCAATAAATACGAAACTATTTTGAGTGATCACCTTCATCCTATGGTGAAACGTTTCTATCCTGATGGGAGTGGTCTCTTCCAGGACTACAATGCCCCATCCACAAGACAAATTGTTTGATGAGCATGAAAGTGATAAAACCATATGCCATGGTTACCTCAGTCACCAGATCTCAACCCAACTGAACACTTATGGGAGAGTTTGGAGTGGGCCTGAGACATTTTCCACCATGATGTTTGATGTTTTAAATAAAACATCAAATTACGAAATTTCTTGTGGGACCCTGATATTACATCCCTCCAATAAAGTTCCAGAGCAAGGTACATTGAAGCTGTTCTTGCAGCTCGTGGTGGCCTTGGTGTTTGCAGTATTTTGGCAGTTACCTGTATATGATCAACATATGATCATGGTATTTCCAGTATAAGAATGGAATGGTATCGTGATAATGAATATTGCAATATTCAATGAAATACAGAAAGACTCCTGGATGTGTCTTTCTACGTAACGTGCATCCCGAAAATGCCAAAGGACAACACAAATCAAACCCACAGTGTGGCACCATTAGCAGTCCGACATTAAGACCCACATGACCCATATACTGGAATTTATCCAACGTCTAAGCCAGTGGTTCTCAACCTCGGTCCTGGTGACCCCCTGTGTACGCTGGGTTTTGTTACTGCCAGTCTCTTGATCAATTAAGGTTGTTGAAAACATCTGGTTAAGTTCTACCATCATTTTTTCTTTAAACTTATTTTAACCCAGTGCAGGTTTGGCTCATTGCCAATTGCTCTGTCATTGAACTCTTCATTTTCCACAAATGGTTTCAGTGACCACCTGTCCACTTTCAAAAAGTAGGCCCCCACTGTTTTCACCTGCCAGTCTACAATTGAATCAATGTAAATATGTAATCGTTTTCTAAAGGAAAGCAGTAGTTTATCTGACTGATTAAAATTCCTGGGATGTGAATATGGGACGTTTATTGTTCATGGCATGCATAGCTATTTCTGACATATGGCCTTAAAAGAGTAAATCATGCTTTGATAGAAAGTAAAAGTGTCTAATTAAAAAAACAAAACAGCTAGTTACAATAGAGAGGCTGCAATTATGGTTGTAACAAAGACCAGTGTACACAGTTCATCCCCAGGACCGAGGTTGGGAACCACTGGTCTACTCTCTAGAATTGTTGTGTACATATCTGACATTCGTTTGTAGCCCAGAAGCATGTTTCGTTCCCAGAAGGCCCTTCGCCAGCGAACTCCAGAAGCTCGCAGCACTGCGTACCTCGTAGAGGTCGATCATGACGTTGCCCTCCAGACCCATGCTGCTGACGACGCTCTCCAGGGCCAGCGTGAAGAACACCCCGCGTGCCTCAGACACGTACAGGTTATAGGTGTCATTCTGGTTCCACTCCTGCACGGCGGCGACCACACGATTCTCGTCGGTGCTGATCACGTGCCAGTCCTGAGAAGACAACACAGCCTTTGTGTCTCAAGAGCCGCAGTTGAACATGAACATTCAACTCATTACTACTTAACGAGCATTGATTGGTTGACTCAGGTGTGCTGGTGGTGGAATTGAACAAATACATGGACTGGCTGGGGGTCCCCGAGGAGAGGTTTGAGAACCACTGGTCTAGAGAACGTGGTCAAAAGGTGAAGAGAGGGCCTCCCGGGTGGTCTAGCGGTTACAGCGTTCGACACTGGCCACTGCAACCAGGGTTCAATTCCACCGGCCGCGCCAGTATCAGCTCTGGCCGGGAGTGCCACTAGGCACCCCAGGGAGGGGGGAGGGAAGACCATTCGAATTTGCTGCGTATAGGAGTGGCCCTGCATGTGCATACCGGAGTTAGTGACGGCTTGGTGGGTTCCAGCTCGGAGGAGGTGGGGCCCAGCCGCATGTCACTGCCGGTCTCAGGACTACAGCAGCGAACTTGTGCGATATGTGAGGGAGAGGGATAACTGACATGAAAAATGAGGGTTTAATTGGGTACTAAAAATAGGGGGAAAAAACGGGGAGAAAAACAGCAGAAAGAGAAAGTAGAAAAAAAAAGTAAAGAGAGAAAATGTGCAATGTCATCGGTGTCTGAAATATTTACCCCAACTGCCATTTTCATTCTGTTGATAAAATTGAATCTTGTACCCATTCATTCACTTTTTTCCCCCCTCTCTCAGTACTGGAAGATAAAAAAGGCTAATCTATCATCCGAGAATGTATTTCCAATAAAAAGAGCACTCGCCCCATAATTTGAGATGTTGCTGAATTACAATCTTATTTAATTTCCCCCTCACAATGAAGACCTATGAATATCAATCTGTGAAAGACCTGCACGTTGAGGGTAAAGATTTCCCTGTAGGGATGAATCATTCCACATTCCTAATCAGAGTCCTAATTTTCACCAAGATTTCTAGATAATCTGTTCTAGTACAGGGATAATATTCTTATTAACTTTAAACTATATGTCAGACCAGCAAGGAGATAATTACACATGTGGCTGATTTTCCAATTTCCATCTTTTTCAGACTGTACCCTCTTCACCTGGAACATACATAACCAGGGTGCCTTGGGCGTGATTAAATAAAACGTTGATGTCAGTGGATAGAAAAGCTACAAAGATACAGGTATAGTTCCTCTGCAAGAAAACGAAGACACCACTATGAGAATAGTGTTGGAATTTTTCAGGCCTAAATAACAATGTCCCAAAAACCTAAGGCCCAACTACACACATGCAGATTTTTCATCAGTGTCTGCATTACAGTCACTGGTGTTAAGGGGGGCAGAGCCAGCTGTAAGCATATGTACAAATGGATCCTTATGGGTAAAGTCAATATAGTTTATCCAGTTCTAAATCTTTAATTTGTAAGCAACCTTTAGATAGGCAGTTCTGTGCAGGGATCTCCCCCTTAACCCAACACTCCTACTCCTATAGTACTTATGCACGTTCCGTAGATTTTTGTGCTGTTGTTGAAATCATCTTGTAAGATAGCATCTAGGTTATACACTGCCCGTCCCAAAAAAAAGTCATACACTCTAATATTTCGTTGGACCGCCTTTAGCTTTGATTACGGCACGCATTCGCCGTGGCATCGTTTCAATAAGCTTCTGCAATGTCACAACATTTATTTCCATCCAGAGTTGCATTCATTTTTCGCCAAGATCTTGTATTGATGATGGGAGAGTCGGACCGCTGCGCAAAGTCTTCTCCAGCACATCCCAAAGATTCTCAATGGGGTTAAGGTTTGGACTCTGTGGTGGCCAATCCATGTGTGAAAATGATGTCTCATGCGCCCTGAACTACTCTTTCACAATTTGAGCCCGATGAATCGTGGCATTGTCATCTTGGAATATGCCTGTGCCATCAGGGAAGAAAAAATCCATTGATGGAAAAACCTGGTCATTCAGTATATTCAGGTAGTCACCTGACCTCATTCTTTGGGCACATAACATTGCTGAACCTAGACCTGACCAACTGCAGCAACCCCAGATCATAACACTGCCCCCCCAGGCTTGTACGGTAGGCACTAGGCATGATGGGTGCATCACTTCATCCGCCTCTCTTCTTACACTGATGCGCCCATCACTCTGGAACAGGGTAAATCTGGACTCATCAGACCACATGACCTTCTTCCATTGCTCCAGAGTCCAATTTTTATGCTCCCTAGCAAATTGAAGCCTTTTTTTCTGATTAGCCTCAACGACAAGTGGTTTTCTTAAGGCTACACAGCTGTTTAGTCCCAATCTCTTCAGTTCCCTTTGCATTGTGCATGTGGAAATGCTCTTACTTTCACTATTAAACATAGCCGTGAGTTCTACTGTTGATTTTTTACAATATGATTTCACCAAATGTTTAAGTGATCGCCGATCACAATCATTCAAGATTTTTTTCCGACCACATTTCTTCCTCGAAGATGATGGTTCACCACTATCCTTCCAGATTTTAGTAATGCGTTGGACAGTTCTTAACCCAATTTGAGTAGTTTCAGCAATCTCCTTAGTTGTTTTCTTTGCTTGATGCAGGCCAATAATTTGACCCTTCTGAAACAGATTAACATCTTTTCCACGACCACAGGATATGTCTTCCGACATGGTTGTTTAAGAAATGAGAAGCTACTCACTGCATCAGTTAGGGTTAAATAACATTAATACTCAAATCAAATGGAAGGCTCTTACCTATTTGCTTAGTTAAATCCAGGTGGTGACTTTTTTTTTGGCCAGGCAGTGTATTATATATTTGACTGTAATGTGCACATTATAGTACTTAAATAAATAATGACATGGCCTGGTGTCTGTCTCTTCACCTTCATTTAAGGAAACATCTCCTAGCTGTACTCTACTTTCAGGTAAAATTGCTTATGTCTTGATATGTCTCATTATCACTTTCTCTCACTATTAAAATATTGGGCAAACTAGGCTTGGATCTTTTTTCTTTATCTTTTTTCTAGTGGTGTGAACTCATTACTTCAGTGGTGCTTAAAATCATTAAACCGCATCTGATGAAAGAAAATGGGAAGGTCAAAACAAAAACAAAACCAGACACAATACAGATATACTTTTACTACGCTGCAACTTTTACACAGCTCATATGTAATGGGTCAAAGCAGAATGCCAGTTCGAGGGAGGTACCTTGGGCAAAGTATACTTCGGTAGCTTCATGGGTGCGAAGACGTCTCTTTTGTACGACACGTAGTAGACTGGTCGGCCACCCGTTGACACCTTGTCAAAGTAAATGACAGCCAACATCGTAGACAAATGAATACACCACATGCGTGCGAAGTGTGATGATTGCCAAGACAGAATACATTATATGAAACATAATTAAAGTAATGCTACGGTATTTTCCAACAAGATTTGGCCATAAATTCTGCCCTGTAGCTCCGTCTCACCCCCTCTCCCTCCCATACTGTGCAATTACATACCTGAACAAACACATACTCGTCCTGAACCACAAGGGAATGGGGGTCAATGTATCCCGGGAAAGGTTTTCCTTTGTTGGACTCTGTGCAGTTCTGAAGTTTGCAGGTGACATATTGAGCTTCTGCAACGAGACATTGGATGAATGATCGCATTAGCCAAAGGGAGTGCAACCTCTGTTGACATTCAATCAGTTTCTAACATAAACTGTGTCAGCTGACAGCAGACGGCCAAGGACTACATAGGCCAATTGCTGTTTCTTTTCTATTTTTCGGCAGAAGTGCAAATGGAATCTGTCCCTGTGTGTTAGCCTCAGAAAACTATGTGTCCATTTCTCATAAGTTAGCTGATTAGTGGTGATGATAGCCATATATAGTAGACTCTCCTTCACAGGGTCCTTGTTGGAACAATTTTGCTACGCAATTCTGCAGCAAAGTCAAAGTTGTTTAACACATAAACTTATAGAAGGCATAATTTAAACAGGCATTCTTGTTACAACTGCAGGGCACAGTCAGAGAAGCAGCAAGGCTCTCAATGAGCTGCTGCCCCCAATGTCACTACAGTACCCAGCAAACAACATAACAGCAGCTCCTGAACAATACCTGATAATTTCTTCAACTTGAAGAGTTCAATAAATAGTGCCATAAATAATATGTTGATTTACTCAACAGTAAACAAGGTTATTTGATAGAAATGTTATTTCATGATCTTAAGAAAAAAAAACAGCCCGAAGAAAATAAAGGATATAAACGTAAACGTATCATCATGCCAAATCAACTTAAGTAAAAGTGATATGCTTCCATCCATTTGAAAATATTCAATTACTAATGTTTATTAATCACAAAGCCTGGGCACTAGTTTGGTAGCGAAAATGTACCTGGGTGGTCGTGTAATTGCTAGCTTAATCCATCCCAAATGGAACATTTCTTGCCTCCGCCCAGGTTGGTAATTTCATGGTGTGCAATAAAGCTGTTTGCATCAACATGGGTTGGGTGGTGCAATGGGGTGCATTGGCAGGGATTTTACATTCAGCTAAGCATGTCACGTGTTATATATAAAAAAATAATAGATAAAAAATAATTTAAAAAATAAATATATACATATACAGGTAACTGCCAAAATAAAGGAAACAAACCTGTTTCTTAATAGGTGTTGGGCCATGACGAGCTGCCAGAACAGCTTAAGTGCACCTTGGTATAGATTATACAAGTGTCTAGAACTCTATTAGAGGGATGCAACACTATGCTTATATGATAAATTCCATCATTTGATGTTTTGTTGATGGTGGTGGAAAACGCTGTCTCAGGCACCGCTCCAGAATCTCCCATAAGTGTTCAGTTGGGTTGAGATCTGGGGCCTCATTTATAAAACACTGAGCGTACGCACAGATTTGATCTTAGAACGTGCGTATGCTCAAATCCACGGCAAAGTTCAGATTGATAAAAACGGTCTTTGACGTGGAAAAGTACTTAGCTCCACGTCAGGTTCCAACTTGGCGTACGCACGTTTCCTTGTGGCAATGTTGGAGTACTGCAGGTATTCGCGGTCTTGTCTCTTCTCTTCCGCAAGAGACTCAAAACCCACCTTTTCAGACTCCACTACCACTGAATTCTGTACATATAGCTAATTGTCATCACCACTGCCTACTTGCTCAACACTATATACCCCTGCTTACTTGTCTATCGCTGTATTACTGCACTGATCTCTTGCTCTGCACTGATCTCTATGATTGTTCCTACCATGTATTTATGCACATCTTGTAAGTCGCCTGCTAAATGCTTAAAATGCAAATCTGATGTAAAATGTATTCGGAAATCTAAGAGCGCCAACATGTCGTCTGCTGCTTAATTGTTTCCTCATTATTATTATTATTATTATTATTATTATTAGTAGTAGTAGTAGTAGTAGTAGTAGTAGTAGTATTACCATATTGAACACATTGCTTAGGCTATACGTAATGGTTTGCACAATAAAGTTATTAATAAATTAAAACAACATAAGCTAGGCTACTTGGAAAACAAAACAAAAACACACATTGGTTTTCCAAAACTACCCATATTATCATAATTGACACATCCTTGAAGGAAATGTATTTAATATACATATTATGGTTCCACATGTGTAAAACATTTCGGTAAATCTATATGCTATAAAATGTCCAATAATGCAGTGGTTTGCAAGAGGAGGAATGGCAGCATTGTCCCTTCTCGAAGATATTGCCAACCGCGCAATAAGAAGGGAATGAGTTATTAGAGATGTTGACCTCAGTTTTAAATCAGACCACTTTTTCTTTACGTCCTTCAGAGACCTTTGCTGCCCCCCCACCTCGTTCACAGCCTGGGCTACAAACTGCCAGGCCACGTACTTGGTTTTACTGGTAAAGCCACTGGAAAGGCTCCCAAACAGCGTACCTGCACGCATCTGCACCTCCGCCAACAGGACCTCGATTTTGGCCTTGCTAAAATTATTATTCTTGCAGCTCGCCATTATCAAGTAGAGGATTTGTGTTTTGATTCAAGCTCCTTTATATGCTAATGATATTCATTAGGGGGCGTTTACATTCATTTTCTCTGAATCACACGTACGCACATTTCAGAAATGATCTTAGATCAAATGTAGGATGGTTTCTACTGAACTTTTTTATAAACGAGGCCCCTGGTGACTGAGATGACCATCGCATATGGTTTACATTGTTTCCATGCTCATCAAACCACTCAGTGACCACTTGTGCCCTGTGGATGAAGGCATTGTCATCCTGGAAGAGACCACTCCCATCAGGATAGAAATACTGAACTATAGGATGAAGGTGATCACTCAGAATGGCTTTATATTTATTGCCATTTGCCTTGCCCTCTAAGGGGTTGAGTGGACCTAAACCATGCCAGGAAACCCCTCACCATGGGAAACAATCACTCGGGCCTGTAGGTTTATTTTGGGGTGCTCCACACATGCACTCATCTGGCCATATGACTTTATTCCACTGCTTAGTAGACCACTGCTTGTGTTCTTCAAACCACATTACTCGCAAACATGCATCTGTAGGTGTAATAAGGGGTGTATGCACTGCAACCCCACCATAATACCAGAGTTGCTCGCCTGTTTTGCTTTGCAGCTTGAACCAATGCACAGACTATAGACTCTTCTGCGTTCACAATGTGTGTTTATATAGGCTACATGTTATAACACATTTAAATTTGCCAAGAATTGACTCTCTCGCTGACCGGTGTCAAATCATCGTGCTTCCTGTGTGTGGTGGCATGCTGTAAAGCCATGACTATATTATTCAGCTTGTGGAAATAAGACATTTTTTAAAATTTGTTTCAGATTTTTTCCCCCCGTTTTTCTCCCAATTTGCTAGCCAATTACACCCTCTATTTATTTCGATTTACCCTCCCCACACGAGTCCGCCGCTCGTCTCTATGAGGCAAGCTAATTCTCAGAGGGCAGCTAACTCCGCTTCCTTCGAGACGGAATTCGCCCCACCCAGACAACCATTATTTTGAATATGATATGTGCTCAATGAAATGATCACTACTTTAAAATGTCAACTCTGAAATGCGCTGGTTGGCCCCTTATTGTGTGCTTGTAATCCCAGCGCTCCTAGTGTTAAAAATTTATATAATGAGGGAAAACGGAAGGAATCGGCCTGGCTTTGAATCCACAGTACATGCATACTGACATGAATGGGTGGGTCTGGGAGATTCATCTACACACTAATCTGGATTAATCGGAAAATAATTATTCACAAAACGCATCACCACATTTACAACTGTGCCATTTGACCTCAGTCTGCCATGATATTGCTTGTAAAGGGCTGTGGATTCCCACTGGCCTATCAAATGCAGAAGGGCACTGGAGGGCTTAGGACGGTTAAAGTTTAAGGTCTAACGATGCCTCTAACCAACCAGCAATTAGCCGGCCTGGCAGCTCTGCTTCTTCTGCTACAACCTCTATTCATTGAACTCCTGATCTTGGGAATAAAAAAGCAGGCTTAAATTAAACTACATTGCAGTCTGAAATGGTCACAGACTTGACTGACCTTTAATTTCAGAGGCGGCTGAATACTTTCTTACCCACTCACACCCTGAAAGCGAACCTAACATGATATCTACGTTCTCAGGAAATAAGCAGTTTAACTCATTTTTCGAGTCACTGCACATGCTTCCATGGTGGAATAGCAGGGTAGTAGTGTACACATCTAACAAAACAGGCAGGGGTGGAACTGGAGAGTCGGAAAATTCATGTCAAGATTTAAAGAGGGATGGAACACGAATCCAAATCATTGCCTAAAATTGAGCACTGTCTTTAAATGCATTATACATTGAATTAATCTAAACTGTTATATTAATGACAATAATAATAATAATCGTAGTGGTTGTCAGTGTATTTTTCAGTAAATGTTTACTTAGTTATGATTACATGATAAATGATTGTTATCTTGACAACTTTTTTTAGATGTTGTATTAATATGCGTTGCTTATATAGCATTTTAAATTTTGTGCATTTCACTATCCCCACTATAGAATATTGAATTAAGATGGAACTTACGTCCTTCAGAAATACTGCTTTCCAGGTGAATCAAGCCAGGTTCCTTGTCTAAACCCAGTTTTGACCTAAAGGGAAAACAGTTCAGGAACATTAGTTAGGGATGGCTGTAAAAACAGTTGCTATCTTCTGAATAAATACATCTGGAGAAAGTCAAACTGGAATAGGTGTTGGGGAGATTTGTATTTTTGTTCAGTAATATAATGTGCTTCAGTGTCCTACAGTATTCAGGATGCTCCTCACAATGCCTTGATGTCATTATGAAAATAATTGTCTTGCTTAAAATGCCTATAGGCACTACAGAACATATATCACTTTATTTTCCACGTGACTGTTTGAAAAAAGAAAAAGAAAACGTTAAATATTTATTAAAGGCTTCGAATCAAAGGCAATCCCAGTGAATTGTATAAGAAATTGAGCTTTGCCTCCCTCCAGCATTAATTACATTTATTAGACACATTCATGGATTAATCATTCGCAGATAAAATGTGTCTATCCACTCTGACCTACATTTCTGTGAATGTCAGCTTGCCCAGGTAGCCAGGGAAGATGTCTATGATATTTTTTGTGAATATAATCTACAGGAAAAATACAGATTCATTGGTGTTTTCAAATCTTCTTTTTTTTTGGCATTTCGCTTTCTCTCCTCTTTCCATAATTGATTTGCAATACAAAAAGATGTCTGTGTAGACAAGAGGTGGAGCTGTTGCCTAGTGTTCAGTAATACAGACATTTGTTCCAGTAATTGGGGACAAATCCATTTCATTTCTCCATGCAGTAATGCCATGGCAACATCCCGGTTGTTTATATACTGAATGACCATACACAATGACCATATCCAACAATTTGACAATGGAACACAGTTTGACTCTCCCTCTCCCACACTCTCTCTCTGTCTCGCTCTCTCTCTCATATATATATATATATATGTGTACAATGTATATGCACACACCACACACATGCACACCTTCAAATTCATTTTCAAACTGAAATTGTGACAAACATAAATCATTGTACATTTGTAAATTAATGTTGTGCAGTTTCAGTTGTATTACACCAGTATGTATTTTAATTGATTTGATTATATTGATTGCACACATTTTCTGTTATTGTTTGGTAACTGTATGTGTTAGAGAGAGAGACAGAGAGACAGAAAGACAGAGAGAGTGTGTAGGATGCAAAGCTTCTGCATAGTCAACATTTTACATTTACGGTATTTAGCAGCCACCCTTATCCAGAGCGACTTACAAAAAGTGCATTTAAACATGGTAAGATTGATCAAAGTTAGTGCAAGAGATCAGTGCAATAACACTGCAACAGACATCATCATTAGCAGGTGCACAGCGTACCTGTAAATGTCAAAAAAGTTGTTCAACTTCACAACTGCCTAATGAATGTTAGTGAAAAAACAAAACAACGTCATACAGAATATCTGATGTGTGGTACTCCACAGCAATCACTGACGAGACGCTTCTTCTTAAGCCATAAACAAATCCAAACTCAAATAAATGTTAAAAAATTATGTTTGCGCTTTTTGGTGTTGGAAATCGTTCTCCCCATTGGCTATTCCAAATAAATGTCAACAGTTACTCCCAGGAAATCATCTGCAGAGGCAGCTTTGCTCTGAGGCGTCAGACTTCTCAAAGAGCATCTACACGCATCGATGCTGCTACTATCCACAAACGCTAGAAACACTATTACCATGCAAACCGTGTAGCACCCTCAAATGCATCTACAGGTTCACACTTTCTCAACTGCATTAACCCTAATGGAGATTAAAACAAAATGAAAATCAAAGAAATTTTAATTGTATTTATCTAACGAGCAGAGTATAATGAGAGTTCAGTAAATGAGCTTTTTCTGCGATGCCTGCCCTATGTTAACCACTCAATCTGTGCCTCTGACCCGGCATATGAGAAAACAGCCGTACTTCTAGTCGCCTGTGACAAAAACTGCCAGTGACTGCCAATCTCCAGGGGTCATCCCTGGGGTCATCAATGCCTTTGCACTGCATTGTGTTTGCCTGCTACTGTCCCTGTTATTCCTGCTGTCTTGTGTTTTTGCTATTTGCTGTATGTAACTCTTTGTTATTGTCTGACCTGTCCCTCAGCGCTGAACGTTCTGCTTATTTAATTATGTGTTGAATGTTCTGTCTGTCAAATTTTAAAAAAATATATATTTTTTAATCCCTTCCCCTTTCCCCTCAAGAGGCTAATTTACCTCTTGCCAGGCTGTCCTTGTAAATAAGAATTTGTTCTTAAGCGGTTAAATAAATAATAAATAAATCTGCCCATCCTGTGGCTGGCTGTGCCCCAGTTCTGCCCCCTCGTCCTACTCTACAGCCAGGTGGGTCAGTAGTGCCGTCTGGTCCCCCTGCCCATGACGTCTGGGGGAATTGGCACGTTTTCCTGTGGCCAGGTGTGCTCTCTTCCCTGGGTTCAAAGCGAGAGGCGGCTCTAACCACCATCTCTCCTGACCATCCCAAAACCCGCCACCTATATCTGTGATAAAACCCTTAAACAATTTTTTTATCCGAAAATGTAGGAACTGAATTATTATAGAATACATCGGTGAAGTGATGTATTTTCCTTTCCCCCTGTCACACGCCGTCAAATGGTAGATGATCACTTATTTCCATTTCAATGAATTACAACTACTGCAGAGGAAGCTGCATTTGTACATTATTAATCTGCTGTAATAAAAAAGGCACATTTGCCACAGTTTTTTGCCACAGAGTTATTTTACCAAAGGTTTCACTCTGGGATAGCGGGCCCTTGTGCTTTAACACTGCTTAAGATATTGCTCTAATTACCATGGAACAATCTGCACCTTGTTAACACTTTTACAATTCCACCAGAATTGCCCAGAATATCCAGCTCTACAGAAGTTATGGCAATCACATAAATTACTGAGTTTGTCAGTTTCTGTCTGTCAACCAAGAAAAAAGTGACAAAAGAGGGGAAAGAAAATCTGACCAAAATCACATGAGGGCATTTGCATTGAAATGCTGAATAGCCATTATAGCCTGCGCTCCAAAGATGCTTTGCAGTTGTCTGTTCCTCGTGCTCGCACTGAGCTGGGCAAAAAAGCATTTAAGTACGCTGCCCCCTCTACCTGGAACATCTTTCAGAAAGACTTCAAACTGACAGAATTTATTTCATTTGGTAAATTTGTTTCAGTCTTAAAAGACTTAGAATGTGGCACTATTGGAGTTTGTTGTTGTGCACTAAATTTGAAAACTGTGTAATCCCGAAACTGTCTTTTTTAGCTGGATGTTTTGAGAAATTGTTTGTTATTGTATGTAACCTTAATGTTTATTTGTTTTATGCTGCCCTCTTGGCCATGTCTCTCTTGTAAAAGAGATGTTTAAATCTCAGTGTGACTACCTGGTTAAATAAAGGTGAAGAAAAAGCATAACTGAAATATACTGTTTTTAGTTTTTACTTTAAAAAAAAACTTGCATCACCTCTTAAAATGACCACCACCAATAAAACAACCACAAAGGATGGAAAAAACAACAACAAAAAAAACATTCATTACTTTAGTTTTTTCAACACTAATGTCCACATTCATTTGAAAGCCCCTAATTATTTAAAAGTAATGCCATGTAAACATGTCAAAATATAAGAACCCTCTTGAGTAAAAAAAAAATTAACTCTTGAGTTAATTAAATAAAAAGAAAAATATATTTATACTGCAGCAGAGTGGTGGGTGTGGCCACCTTTCAGGTGTGTGAGTGGGTGTGTGTGTGTGTGTGTGTGTGAGTGGTTGGACAAAAACACAAAGAGCAGGGTTCTGACAGGCCAATGGCCATTTTATTACCCTTTCTGCAGGCAGTCAAAAACAAATAAACAAAACAGGGAAAAAAGTCAAACTAAACACTACACTACAACAAGGATTAGAACACAAACCCAACCCCACTTCTTCCATGTCCCAAAAGTCTCTCCTCCATCCAGACATGGCAGGCAGTGCTTTTATAACAGCCTAACTAAGGCAATGGCTCACAGCTGAGTTGATTGCTCATTAGCCTCAGGTGGGCCTGCCTGTAGGTGAGGCCGCTGCTGTCCAAGGTCCTGTAGTCCTCTCTAGGCTGTGGGAGGGAACAGGAGCACCTGACAGCAGCCAAAGAGGATGTGCAGCCCTCTCTACTTCTCCCTCCACCCCTCCAGGCAGAACAAACCTTCCCCCTCAGCTCCGACCAAGGGGAGGAGGGGACGACCTACAGATGCTGAGAGAGCAACACTGTTCTCCTCATTCCAGAGGATAAGGATCTTTATTTGTCATGTTACACGCAGTGTTTACACCGGATAATTGGAATATACCTCTGCGCATACCTCGCACACACCATCAGAGAGGTCAGACTCGTGTGATCCGCCGCTCATCTCTACGAGGCAAGCTAATTCTCAGAGGGCAGCGAACTCCGCTTCCTTCGAGACGGAATTCACCCATCCACGTTCTGGAGACACCATTACGTGCTTCACGGTGGACCCGAGCCGGCTCACCCTCCCCCTTCCCCTGGGACGGACAGACAAACGCCACCCCCGATCGGGGCTGACAACCAAGGCCGGTCTGGTAGAGACGGGTTTCAAACCGCGTCCCTAACAGGCAACGCACATCGTATCGGACCAGCCAAAATACGGTGCATTAGACCGCTACGCTATCCGCTGGCCCATACAATCACCCTTTTTTAAGCATCGTTGTGGCGTATTTCTTTACTGCTGCAGCAGGTTTCGTCAATACACAATTACTCCGCATATCTTCGAGATTAGCTTCCAGTAAGAACGTAAGGACTTATTCTCCATGTGTTAGAGGAATATCCCGCCCCCAGCCATTTGGAAACAAATACATAAAAACATAATCCTAAAACAAGAGCAAGAAATATTAAGTAAGAATAATAAGGCACAAACGCAACATTTATGAAGAGCTGTCCTAATTATGTTAGGAATCGTTTCATCAGTTAACACTGATTTCAGTTTCCCATACAATACTCTGTGTGCTTTCTGCAATCCTCCTGCAATCCTGCAGTCCAATACCTTTTGCTTTGGTTGAACAATATATGGGCTTCTGCAGTGTCACAGTCATTATCTGAAACAGTATTTTTCATTAAATTAAACACTTTCACCAGTACTGACAGTGGTTTAAGATTGTAGGAGCATTTCAACAGTGTGCAGACATTTTGTTTATTCTATAACATATCAAGTTAAATGGACACTTTTATAGCTGTTTGGTGAATATATTTAGTATTTAATTGAGTGTACTCTGCTGCTGTGGTGCAATGTGTATGAAACAGACATTTTTTTTCATTTTCAGCAGTTGTAATTGTTGATCGTACTCACCAGTAGAATCGATTAGGGTTCACCCTCTCATGTACGAGCTGCCATCTCCTTCCAAACTCCACAGAACTGTAAAGCTTGGAAACACAAAGTCAGTGAATTACTGAGTACATTTTTACCATTCGTTTTGAATGGAGCCTCTCCTTTCCAAAAATCATTTTTTTCAAATAAAACAGTGGCACATGAAAATGAACTTTTGCATCAGTACACTGGTCCGTTCAAAAGAAGTTGTAATGGTTTTAAATAAAAAATAGCTCAAATGTGTGACATTGTTTGGGGGGGGAAACTGGAACACTGGATTGGTGCTGGTGCTAGATGAGACTGGTGATTTTCGTATTTTGAATGCCGACCAATCATCATCTAAAAAATGCATGTTTCAAACAGTGAAAAATATGTTTAAATCTGCCACGATTCTGCCTGGCCCTTCAACGCATTGGAGCCACTGGAGCCTTACAAAATTACATTTCTCAGCAGCCCGCAGTCCCGCACCTGAACCAAGTTAAGCGTTTGGGACTACGGACAGCTGAAGGCCGTTTGGAGGCCTATTTAAAGGAATAAATCATGTCACACGGTGGAAGGAGTAGGGTGGTGATTGTGGATAGAGAGCGCGATAGAGAGGTTTTGAGAAGTATTTTGAATTGTTTATTGTGTTTGACCCGGATTGTTTGAGGACCCCCATTTGTGTACCGACTACTAGACTGGATTGCAGAACTGAACTGGACTTGGATATTGGATGGCAGACAATGACAACAAGTAAAGATTGTGGACTTTTTGTTTTGGATTCCCCGAATACCCTGCCCTTTGTTTTGTGTTTGTCAAGATTAAGTTAATAAATTATTGTTTTGTTTGTAATACTGCCTCCTCCGGGTTATTTAACCAGCCTACGCCCTCTGCAAGGTCCGTGAGTGTCGCCCAACCCCTAGGGACACCACAATATATATATATATATATATATACACACACACACACACACACACACACACACACACACAGTAGGTTTGGATTCATATGATTCTTATGCATGTATGGCAAATATACAGGTCAATCAGAATTACACTGCCTGGTGACAAAAGTGAAAAAAGAAAAAAGTCACACTGCCTGTCACCACCTGGATTTAACTAAGCAAAGAGGTAAGAGCCTTCCATTGGATAATTACTGCAGTGATTAATATGTTTTAGCTGGCAACAAGTTATTTAACCCTAACTGATGCAGTGAGTGGCTTCTCATTTCTTAAACAATCATGTCGGAAGACATATCCTGTGGTCGTGGAAAAGATGTTAATCTGTTTCAGAAGGGTCAAATTATTGGCCTGCATCAAGCAAAGAAAACAACTAAGGAGATTGGTGAAACTACTAAAATTGGGTTAAGAACTGTCCAACGCATTATTAAAACCTGGAAGGTTCATCTTCGAGGAAGAAATGTGGTTGGAAAAAAATCTTGAAGGATCGTGATCGGCGATCACTTAAACGTTTGGTGAAATCATATAGTAAAAAATCAACAGTAGAACTCACGGCTATGTTTAATAGTGAAAGTAAGAGCATTTCCACACGCACAATGCAAAGGGAACTCAAGGGATTGGGACTAAACAGCTGTGTAGCCTTAAGAAAACCACTTGTCAGGGAGGCTAATTGGAAAAAAAGGCTTCAATTTGCTAGGTAGCATAAAGATTGGACTCTTGTGAGTGATGGGCGCATCAGGGTAAGAAGACAGGCGGATGAAGTGATGCACCCATCATGCCTAGTGCCTACCGTACAAGCCTGTGGGGGCAGTGTTACGATCTGGGGTTGCTGCAGTTGGTCAGGTCTAGGTTCAGCAACGTTATGTGCCCAAAGAATGAGGTCAGCTGACTACCTGAATATACTGAATCAGGTTTTTCCATCAATGGATTTTTTCTTCACTGATGGCACGGGCATATTCCACGATTCATCGGGCTCAAATTGTGAAAGAGTAGTTCAGGGAGCATGAGACATCATTTTCACACATGGATTGGCCACCACAGAGTCCAGACCTTAACCCCATTGAGAATCTTTGGGATGTGCTGGAGAAGACTTTGCGCAGCGGTCCGACTCTCCCATCATCAATACAAGATCTTGGTGAAAATGAATGCAACTCTGGATGAAAATAAATGTTGTGACATTGCAGAAGCTTATCGAAACGATGCCACGGCGAATGCATGCCGTAATCAAAGCTAAAGGCGGTCCAACGAAATATTAGAGTGTGTGACTTTTTTTGGATGGACAGTGTATAATAATAATAATAATAAGCTCTATGCAAGTTTGTGGATTTTTCCTCGACATAAACTCTACATTATTTTTCGGAACAAGAGAAACATGGAATAAGACCATGACCCGTATAACATCAGTATTGTCATACTAAATATGAAATTAAACACAAAAGTATACAGAAACTGAGACAGAATAGACAACACAGAGAACATAAGAGAGTTGGAAAGTGCACTATTAATTACGTCTTTAAAAAAATACAAGGTCGAAAGAGGGTATGCTAGATAATTGTCCTTTTGGCTGACGCTGGCTCTAACAAGTATTCTGTATCCCACAAGGCCAAGCGGCTCCGACAGCACAGTTGGGGCTTCCTGCACATGTCACTGTTCATCACTCAGATCAGTGGGCTGCTGAGGAATCAAAACTTGTCGACGGGAAGGCGCCACAATTTGCTGAGTATTTTAAGAAATTGTGTGTCTTAGTTGGAGACCCACGGTTCTTGTTATATATTAGAAGAGCATGCATTTCAATATATATATATATATATAATTAAAATTCTAAAAATGTTCAACCCCTATTGCTAATGAAACCATGTCCGTACGACTGCAGCACAGGAAACAACAGGTTTCACAGGAAACAACGAGCAGACAAGTATTTCATAAGGACAGGCATTTTGACAGAAGAAAATAGTTCACATTTAGGTTTTTTCCTAACTAAACCATGGCATTGCTGAATTCAGCAGGTGATTTATATGTTTATTCAATGAACCATGGAAGGATACATAATGAGGTAGGCAGCTCATTTCAATTTGTTAGTTATGGATACATTTCCCATTTCTAACATGAGCAGCCATGCACAATGTGTAAACATTAATTTATTGGTACATGCATTGAATGGCTGTGCTGTTAAACTGTATTGTGTTTTTTTTCCTTGGGGGGGATTTAACATTGTTGTTTAATTTTCCCTCAAGGTCAAAGTCAAAACCTTAAAAAAAAAAATATATAATAATAAAAAAATAGGAAAATGGATTGGGGTGGGGTGGGGGAGGTTGGGTTGTCTGTGTAGCCTGTTTGCTAAAATGGATATTAATATGCTACTGTGTGCATAGTTGGAGCAGCAAGGGGTAGCCAGACAAAGCCAGATAAAGTTAACTTTGGGTTCCCGGCATGAAACCTAGAGACAGGGAAACGCTTTTTGTTTAATAATTATAAAATCAAGGCTATATTTTCACGTTATGCTTTAATATTTTGCACTACGGTTACTCAAAGCAAAGACCCAGGGTACTCCCTCTATTGTTGCTTATTTAATAGCATAAAATGATGATGTTTTGTCAGCCAACATTTTATGACTGCGACAGCCCTACTAAATTCACAAAAAAAGCATATGTAATGCTACCAAGCTAACATTCACATTCATGCTTTTTGTTGATATGTTATTCTTACATAAAACAAAACAAGATTTGTAACTTTGGCAGCACATTTACCACACACAGACCGGGAATGCTATTTTCTCTTGTGTATTTGGTAGCAGGAAGTGTTATACACTAACCAGTGAGAAAAATGATGCATGCTAGCAAAAAAAATGTGTTTCCAGTTTCAAGACCCACTAAATATTGTATATCTTATGTTATGAACCGGTTTTGCATGTAATGAAATGTAGTGAGAGTAGAAAATGTTTTCACCAGGTGCATATTGTGCTTTTAACATCACGTGAGAATCAGTTCTGTCAACCTTATTCCCAGCCATTATGTGGGAAAATGAAATGCAATGTGTCCATCCATTCATTATCTAACCGGCTTATTCCTGGTCAGGGTCGCTTGAGCCTATCCCAGCATGCATTGGGCAAGAGGCAGGGAATACACCACCAATCCATAGCAGGGCACAAACACCATTCACTCACACACTTTACCTACGGGCAATTAGCCTATCGTGCATGTCTTTGGACTGTGGGAGGAAACCGGAGTACCTGGAGGAAACCCACACGGACACGGGTAAAACATGCAAACTCCACACAGAAAGGCCCCGGCCGGGATTGAACCTGTGACCTTCTTGCTGTGCGGCGACAGTGCTATCCACTGCACCACCGTGCCACCCTGAAACTAGTGTAATCAACTATGTAGTTGGGTCAACTGCTTGGCCAACTTAGGAAATGAACAATAAAATACCAGAGGAAAACCTTAAAATGGCCAGGCTTACAAATTATTGTGTAACACTGGACATATGTGCCAGATGTTGTAGAAGGGACAGAAGCAGACAAATTAAGTACTAAAATGAAATTTTTGAAAGGCAGCACAGCGACTGTCACACAGTTTCCACCTTTGCTCACATGGTGGTCCATTGTGGTATGCTTGTAGATCTACAGATGTTTTATATGAGAAATCCAGGACAGATTTCTCACACCTGAAATGTACACCAGGTATAACTGTGGACGCCTATACCTGCAGGGCCACCAAAAATGCAGAGAGGATGGGAGCAACCTTCCTAATTGAATTTAGTTGAATTCAATTGAATTTAATTGAATGTAACATTGGATTTATATAGCCTTTTCAAGGCACCCAAAGAGCTTTACAGTGATCAAGGCAGCTCACCTCAACCACCACCAATGTGCAGCACCCACCTGGGTGAACGCAATGGCAGCCATAGTGCGTCAGTACAAACTCACTACACATCAGATACACAGTGGAGAGGCCAGGAGGGAGGGAATTAATTCCATGTATATATATATAGTCTTGATTGGGAATTTGGCCAGGACACCGGGTTAACACCGTACTCTTTTTCTAGAAGCACCATGGGATCTTTTATGACCACAGAGGACTTCGGTTTTTACCATCCAGTCCGAACGATGGACATATAGTACTTCAGGTTTCAATATGACTTTGATGGCTTCAAAAAGTACTTTGAGAATATCAAACATTTGTTTGTTTATGGTTTTGAATAAATCCCATTACCTTGCACTCCATACATAGTAGTAGTATATGCCATTTAGCAGACGCTTTTATCCAAAGCAACTTACAGTAGTGAACGCATACATTTTTCAGTGTATGTGGTCCCAGTGGGAATCGAACCCACAACCTAAGCGTTGCCAACGCCATGCAACTACCAACTGAGCCACAGAGAACCATACATTCCCAAAGCCTTATGTCCTTTCTGTTGTTTACCACTTAAAAGCAACAGGGCATTGAGGGAATTCATTTGATATTAATTTGGCTCATGGACATTCAAGATTGCAAACGTTTTTATAAACGTGAGGAGGAAAACGATAAAAAGGAGGAAGTGATGAAAAAACTTGAGGGGAAGTCATCATTAGGTTATCTGCATTTTGAACACGTTGCATTGATGATATTGCCGTTTTCCGTCCAGTTTCGTCTAAATTAGGCTGATGCACATACAGCAACAAGGAGGACAGAGAATGCACATCCTGCAAGATCAAACAGCCTTCATATATTTTCATGACCATCGTCATGCCCAATAAATTTAGATGATGTATAACCTTTGTCAAAACTAAAAAGGAAAGTGGTGTAGAAACCTAGATGTGAATTATGTACGTAATTGCATCATGCATATGCAAGTAGAGACTAAAGAAAAAAACCCCACTTTGTCTAATTAACTTCAACATTGAGGTTGACCACTAAACCAAGCCAGTTATCTAAGGGGTGATTTCTTTCCTTTAATTGGCATACAGTATATGTGTGTATATATGCACACACACATACATAGTACAGGGGAGGTTGGTAGTGTCAGTGGGTTCTTGTAGAATTTCCCTGTTATTTTATTTCTGTTTTATGCACCCCTGTAGCACTTTGAGATTATTTTACAATGAAACGTCTGTTACAATATACAATATTACTATATATATATATATGCTTTTCAAACCTACATATCCAAAAGTTGGTTTCAAGGGGATGATTGCAAAAGGAGAGAATATGTGCATGGTTCAGTACTTGCTCATATTAGCATTCCCGAGCAGCCAAAGCAGTAGATAGATTAAGGATTTATTCATTTTAGAAATGCCTTAATTATTTATCAGTTATAAACCATTTGCATGGAATGGCTCTGGCTGATAGGAAAGCACTTTATTCACCGCAATGCATCATGACTTCTGGACCACAGTATTGCTCTAAATGCAGAACACAGCACATCGGAAGGCTGCTGAAATATCTGTTAAACACAAACACTCTTTCTTTAGGTCTACGAAGCTGTGATAATCTGAGCTCTGTTAGAGAGAGGAATCATGTTTCAAATCCACTGAAATGTTAGGGTGGCCCAGCGTTGTCAACAGAGCTACCGCTGGCACTTCCAAATTGTCAAGAATAAAATGGGACAAACATTGTTAAAATATGTACTGGCATGAAAACTTCTGTGACAACCTCCCCGAGATTTATACAAAATATGAAGGCATGCCTGCAAGATCCAACAAATGCATTCCAGTGTTTTCTATTCTGCAAATGTTCTTGCAAGTTTCCTTATCGTTTACATGCGAGACTCACTTCTTTAATTAAGATAGTTGAAAGAGCAACTTTTATTTTGTAAGTATAACAGGCACAGTGCATTTTAAACAGTAGTACATGTTTTTTATTGTAGTACAGACCTTTCGTATATATGTTGTTTTTTTAGATCTCGAGCATTAGACTCTCAGGGCAGGGCCATTGTGAAAGGCTTTGATTGTGCTTTGCATGTGAGCAGTAATCACGGAGGAGAACGGGAAATGTATTTCGTAGTCTCAAAGACAAACTGTATTACGGCTGATATATCTATGGTTGGTGCCCCAGGGGATCTATGAAAATGCAGAATGAAAAATGAAGATTGACAACTCAGAAGTAATTCTGAGCGTAAGAGGAATCCATCGCTTTGATTGCATTTTGATTTGTGTTAGTCAGTGGAGCAATCATTTCTGGCACTAAAATTAATAGAAAACAGTCAGTCTGATGGACATTCATTGAGACTCCACTTACAGGAAAACTAAGGACAATATTATTATTGAATTACTCTTAGTAGTGGTACACTAGTGGTGGAAATAATCTGACTCTCATTGTTATTAGGTGCATCGTGCCCCCAGTAAATGCTATGTTACCACAGAAATGGTAACAATGACAGCTATCTCACGAGACAAGCAGCAGAGGGATGTGAGCGCAGATCAGATCCCATTTGAATGGTCAACCAAAGCCTCTGCTGTTTGCCTTCAGTTGATGAGCACAGCAAGGGGGCCAGGGCATTCTCTGCTCTTCCTATGAGTTTGGAAAAGGGCCGACAGATACTGGGGTGGAAGATGTTTTCTCCTGTAGATATTGCATTCAGGTATTTTGAGAGGGGCCCTCCCGGGTGGTCTAGCGGTTACAATGTTTGACGCTGGCCACTGCGACCGGGGTTCGATTCCACCAGCCACGCTAGTATCAGCTCTGGCTGGGAGTGCCACTAGGGGGCAGCAATTGGCTGTCCGCCCCAGGGAGGGGGAGGGAAGCCGATGCGAGTTTGTTGCGTATAGGATTAGCCCTGCGCACGCTGTCACTGCCGGTATCAGGACTACGGCAGCAAACTCGTAAGATATATGAGGGAGTGGGATAATTAACGTGAAAAAGGAGGGTATAATTGGATACTAAAAATGGGGAGAAAAACAGGGAGAAAACAGCAGAAAAAGAAAACAGAATATATACAAATATATATTTTGAGAGAATAAGCCAAATGGGGTAAGGAATCACTGAAATGAATGAAAACTTCTGAACAAAACAAATCCAAAGAAGGACCTGTTCTTATATTCTCTCATTTTAGCTTTTAATTCAAACTTCATTAGTATATAGGAGCAATGCAGTGACACTGAATCCTGACCTTATGGAATATACGAGGGACATACTATGGGAGATGTCCCAGCTCAACTTGCAGCTACCCATGAACTATTCCTAATACACCCAACCCTCTAAGCTGCATGCATTAAAGCATACAGATCTATGCGTGCATACCTGAACCTATAACATTGTACGGGACCAGCATTTCACTTTTTTAAAATATATTTTTTATAGTTTTCTAATTTTTCCAGTTTTTTTACGCAATTTGGTTGTCAATTATCTCAATTCACCCTCCCCCCCACGATTCCATCGCCCCGTCCTCCGGGTAACGAGGCAATTTTTCCGGGCTGGTAGATCCGCCTCCTCCGAGACGGAACCCGACCACGGACGCCTTTCCTGCTCCTCGACAAACTTGTGCCAGCTCACCCTCCCCCTCCCCGGATAGCCAAATGCCGCCCCCGATCTGGGCTGACGACTAGGACCGGTCTGGCAGAGATGGGTTTCAGACCACGTCCCTGACAGGCAGCGCACACTGTATCGGACCAGCCAAGATACGCTGCGTTAGAACGCTATGCTATCCGCTGCCCCAGCATTTCACTTTTTACATCATTATCAGACACACCAAAGCCCATGCTCGGAATTCTCACATACACCTCACCTCAGGCTAATGTCGTCACGCAGCAATTCCGTGGTACGACTGACTCACAAACACTCGGGAGCCATCACACATATAAAGCCACCAACAGGATTTGTGCCATATATTTTTTTCCCTTTAATGCAGGCCATATATTATCTTCTTATGAAAGGGCAATACATATTACAGCATACACAAAAACAACATACCCATCTCTCCCTTTACTTTTTAGGCCATATGTTGTTCATTCATTCATTATGAATGATCTATTATTCATGGTCAGGGTCACGGGGGGGCTGGAACCTATCCCAGCATGCATTGGGCAAGAGGCAGGGACACATCCTGGACAGCTCGCCAATCCATCACAGGGCACATACACCATTCACTCATGCACTCGTACCTACAGGCAATTTAGAGACTCTCCAATTAGCCTGACGTGCATGTCTTTGGACTGTGGGAGGAAACTGGAGTACCCAGAGGAAACCCACGCGGACATGGGGAAAACATGCAAACTCCACACAGAAAGGCCCCGGCCAGGATTCGAACCCAGGACCTTCTGCTGTGCTATCCACTGCACCACCGTGCCACCGCCATATGTTGTTTGGAATGCAAAAGTATTTTCATCCACAAACAAGTGTTTACATAGTTATTTATTTAACATTTTAAAATGAGGTCATAGTTATCCCATTCTAAAAGCAAGGAAATAATTACAATGACTATATTAAAAACAATATTGTCGGGGGGGTGCATTTTAACCATCCTGCACGGGCAGACAGAGTGGGGCCATCTTTGGCGGGTTTATGGCTCTGTGAGTGAAGCCAGGGCACTTGGGTTGGTAAACCAGTGTCACACTCCACAACTTCAGATTAAAGCGGAGGTCAACATGATATGATTAGCCTCCTCACTTGGTAGCAATGCTCTTGAGCATATTATGCCTCCCCAAATATTAGCTCAACTAACATCTCGATATAAATGAAGCTGGCCTCACCAGGCCCTAGTGATGTTTGATATTGCCACGATTCCAAACCTCCCCTCCCTCCCTCAAAACTTAAAGTCTGACCTGCTGGTGACACAATGTTTTAGATTGGGAGAATGCTTTGTCCTGTTTTTCTCTTGGAAGATCTGGTGCCAGCTAACACCTTGCCTGCATGTGTTTTGCATTCTTGAAGAGAAACAAGCTTGGTTTGGTATCATTTTCTTCCATTTAATCTCTTTTGTGATTGTTACATGTCAATTTTATGTTTAGAATTTAGCATTTGTTAAGCCGGAATATTCACTTTGGAACTTATGTCTTTTAGGTCGCAGCCAGATAAGAGCGGAGCTTGTGAAATGGTAACGATAAATGTTCCATATGTGAGGAGACAGAACTAAACCCTACATAGTGGATGTTCCGATTTAGTATTTGTTAAAGCAGTTGAACATGTCTGTAGATTGGACGTTGAATATTTTGTCAAACTGTTGTAACTGAATAAACCAGCTGTTAATTTTAATTGAATTGGGAGTTGTATGTTTTGATGAAGGTTGATCCACCAGTTTGCTCTGCTTATCAACAAATTCGGAGATTTAACTGATAATTGGTATCCTGTGTAGCGATTATTATATTAAATCAAATAAATATATTTTACATGTAGGATAAGTGAGGGGGTTTTAACGTGTAATACCACTTGTGTTCAGTATTCAGAGTGCTGAACTTTAAACAAGGGCATTTGACTGTTAAGGCTACTGGATTCAGAAAATAGACCATTTGTATTCTAACTTCACTGTTCCGACAATGTCATGAATATACCTACTATGGTTATGGATATATACATATACAGTATCTTCCATATTATATTTTTGTGACTTATTAAACTCATATAGCACTGGGGCCATAAAAATGACCCCCTGTACATGAGGAATGATCTGTTAGCACACATTGTACCACTCAGATTGTAAGGCAGCATTAACATACGGTCGAACTGGAAAAATACAAAAACCAGGAGAGTCATCAAAAGTAATTCTAGATGAGTAAAGATGTGGGTGGCATGAAAACCTCTTGTCACTTGAAAACGTCAGTAGGAGACAATTGTATTGAGTTCAAAAGGAAACTGAACACTGTTTGAATTTGAATTAATACGAGAGAAAAAGAACGAAACAAAGACTGTGAAACGGCCAAGGAAACTGCCTCAGCAAAAAAACGTAAAGAAAAAAGAAGGAAAAAAGACAAGAATATGCAGGTTTTCATTTTACTATGCAAAACCCAAGACGCATTCCAGACACATTATTATGCTGTCACATAATTCTGAGAGTACAGAAAGTAGCCTGTGTCCTGGGCTCCATTGTACCAAGCTCAAAAGGAAACTGAAAGTCTTTTAACTCGCATGAAAAAGAGAAAAATAAAACAGCAGGGACTGTGAGGGTCAAGGAACTGACTCATCATTTGACTCCAAAAGATCAGTTTATTTATATCCAAGGGAGAATAAATGCATTAACTGCAGAAAAAGAAAGAAAGAAAGAAAAAAAGAAAAAAGAATACTATACAGGTTGACATTTCACGATGCAGCCCCCAAGATACAATATTATGCTGTTACATGATTCTGAAAGTATAGAAGTCCAGTACTCCAGGGTAGGTGATTTCTCATCCAAATGATTACTTCAATTAAAAGGTTAATAAATAAGGCAGAACAAAGCTTGCTCATCCCTGTTTACACCTGTTTGAGTGCTACGATTGGTATGGATGTTGTTTTGTTGTCCGTTATACGCCAGCAGTGGAAGAAGATTTCAATGTGACTCCAGAGCAACTTTTGTACCACAGAAAATGAGTCTCGTTTTTTTACGCTTTAAAATGAAAACCCTGAAACACTGAAAAGACTCAATTAAAAATGTTGTAAAGGCACCATAAACACATCCACACTACCTACGCCAGGGATATTCAAATCCAGGCCTCGAGGTCCGCAGTGTCTGCAGGTATTTGCTCCAACCACCTATTTGCTCCAACCACACTACACCACCTGATTTCACTAATTAGCTCGCTTCCTGGACTTCCTGGAGCTAAACTAATTATTCAAAATGAGGTGGTGTAGTGTGCAGTTGGAGCAAATACCTGCAGACACTGCGGACCTCGAGGCCTGGATTTGAATACCCCCGACCTATATGATTAATACATTTAATTGTAGGTGACATTTCACGTAAATTAACCAGATGAATTCCCCATCTACAAATAAACAGTCTGAACAACAGTAGGATATTAAAATGTCACAGAAAGCCCATAACAAAAGACAATTCTGTTTCATGAAACACGGACAGCGTTCTCTCAAACATAATGAGGCCTTCTGCCCCTTATTTTCGGGATCAGAAATCCTTCTTTACAGTTTTACGGAAACAATCTACGTCCTGGTAGATGGATGGATGTAGCCGGATAGATGTCTCTTACCTTTTGATCATGACTGTATGCCAAAATCCAGTCCTCCTGCTGGGGATGAAACAGCAAGCTTAGAATGTAGAAATTCAGACGGTACTTCTGATAGGTGGCGCCCTCATCCGAGCTAATCAACAGGCTGCTCTCAACCTCCGAGTCTGTCAGCAGCATGATCTGAAACAAATTATCGACATGGATATCAGCTTCAGTAGAGCTTGGAAGGTAGAGAATGTGCAGCTCGCTTTTCCTTAACAATTAATTGTTTCGCCTCGGTGTCAATAGTTCGTCCTCAAAAGACTATCTGTAACGAAGCATGGAAAATCACAACACTTATGCCATGCCATCTGACAGACATGTCAGTTTCGAACAAATAACTTAACGAATTAATGAACAAATTGCTTTATTACCTGAAACGTTACCTGAAACCGCTAAATGTAGGAACAATCAATATCAATATCAAAGAATCTTTAAAAAAAGTATATATTGATTACGTTGTTAACTGAGTAACTACTGTCATCATCATCATCGGCGATCACTCGAAGCCAAGTATGATTGTCCATCGTAACTGGTGCCGGGTGATGGTTGAGGTGATGCTGGGGATGTTGGCTTCCTCCCAGACACTGACGTTAGTTCGCCTATCTTCCCAGCTGATCCTAAGGATCTTACGAAGGCATCGCTGGTGGCACTGCTCCAGGGCTTTCATATGTCTGCTGTAGGTGGTCCAGCTTTCGGCCCCATAAAGCAGGTATGGCAGAACTACCGCTTGATAGACGAGGAGTTTGGTCTTGGTCTGGATGTCCCGATCCTTGAACACTCTCTTCCTCAGCTTAGCAAAAGCCCCACTGGCACACCCTATACGGTGGTGAATCTCGGCCGGTGGAATCTACCTCAATAAAGACTGTCTCGCGTAAAAAAAACAAAAACACACCTGACAATACTGAGCTTGATAAAGTATATGAACCCATGTTTTAAAAAAATGCTAGACAGTCTTTATTGAGAAGTATCAAGTTTGTTTGTTTTTTTAAAAAGCATTTCACATCACTGAAACCAGTTGTTTACTTTACAAAACATTTTTGTTTGTACATCTTGCAAGAATCAGGTAAACCCCACTGTTTGTGCTTGTTACAAATGTAATGTTATCTACCATGGGTTAAAAAAACAGGACATTTTTTAAAGCACTTGGATTACATTGCGAATAATCATGCAGTTTATATAATCGATTTAAGTATTTTGTTATTTTGACAGACCTGTGGTCCAAGGTCAAAACGGAATACCAAACTGTCTGACTCAAACTAACGAAGCTTCAAAAGTGGAAAACCAATCACATACAGTACATACACATACAGATATGTAAACAATAATTAGCACTATATGTTTTATATACACAATATGTCTGCAACAATCCATAACCAAAGGAGGCAGTTAGAAAGCAATATTTAACTTGATGAATTAGCACAAACTTTTTATTTCTAAAGGGAATAAAAAAGTATTAACAGTGGATGAAATCACATCTCGCCCACATGCAGAGACAGCCATGCCTCACAATGTTCTTCTGTTTCCTTAACCGACATTATGAGTTCAGCATAAGGTGAAAGTGCCAAAAAAGTTCAAGAAACCAAAAATAAAAATAACTAGATACAAAGAAGAAGGAAAGCCTTTTGTGCAACCATGCTTCTCTTACTCTGGAGATGCTGACTGTGCAGGAAAAAGTTCAATTGATGACAGAATTGGGAGCCAAATTATCTGGTTCTCCAATACATACCACACACTCAGGACTAGCTGACTTTAGTGCAAAAAGATTTTTTTTAAGTTGTAATTTTACCAAGTGAGGAAGTGTTTTTCGCCTCTCACTTTACGTTTCTGCAAATCACAGTTTAAAAGTTTGTAGATCATTTATTTACATACTAACACGTTGTGTTGCACGCCTCAAACAACATGAATCGTAATTAGTGACGGGTTATTCGCTAACGTCTCTTTTTAGTGAATGTAGGGAACTTTATCGTCTCGGGTTGAAAATAGTTTTTTTAGTGCTGCTCATCAATTCTCCACCTACTTTGCCTTCCCCTTCAACTGTTTCATTGACTCACATGCACAACAACACATCCAACGTCTTTATCGACTATTTAAGCCCAATAAATGTGATAGATATTTGTAAAGTCAAGAATATTTAAAAGTCATTAAATGACTATTTTAAGCTGAAAGAGAAAAAATAAACATTTGTCTAGCCTGTTTTTGTTTCTTGACTGTTGACCAATTTTCATCAGTTGTTTCTTTTCATAGTTTTTTAAATAATTTTTTTTTAATTCTGAAAATAAAACCAGAAGCCCTCTTACTTCCTGGTTTGAATGACATCGGACGGTCGCTAGGCATCTAGATTCTAGAGCATGTAATACTGAGTCCTACTGTTTGGGACGTGTTCCACAGGACTGTCAAAAGTCTGCACGTAGCTCCACACTCTCGTATCGAATCCAGACTGTGCCAGTGCCGACTGTGGCCAGCAGCTCTGTGGGGCGATACATCATTCACGGTAGTGTCGCCCAGGGAGGGAGGGATACAGTTGGCCAGATTGTCTGTGTCTCGTCGCGAATGAGCAACCCATGCTGATCAATCAGGTTCCCAAAGTTTTGGGGAGAGCACGTGCTTGTCGCTCTCCTGAATTGACAGCAGGGGTTGCAGCAAGCACGGCTTGGGAATACGATTGGGCCAATGAGAATATGAGATGTGTACATGCAATGCATGAGCCTACATTTTTAATTAATTTACTGTTACATTCCCCAAAACAAAAGCACCACAATGGTGGTCGCTCTCCAAATCTATCTGTGGTATTTTTAAAAATAGATATTAAGTAAAAGTGTTTTTTAGAAAAGAATGACTAAACATTTTCAGGGGGGCTGAGATGAAAGAGAGGTGAAATAGGGTGAAAAAGCTTTTTTTTTTTTTTTAACTACAAATTAAGTCTGACTTGAGCTAGTTCTAACATTTGAAGTCACACAGAGGAAAAGCCATTTGCTGATACGTTATATGGGTATACTAAAATATATTGAGCATGCATGACAGCATCAGGACTATGTCACGATCAAATTAAATTGCATAGTCCATTTGACTGGTGATGTAAAAAAACCAAAAGGGCTTCATTAAAGTGAGATCATGTTTAAAAATGTTCTGTTCGTGTTATAATTTTTTTTTACTAGTTAAACAATGTGTGTTATGAGTAAGTGTTAAAATGGATTCAGACGACTGCATTGCAATATGACTCTCTCAGTGCAATTCTCCGCTGTATCGCCTGCTCCGTGATAACTCAATTTACTATTTCTGTTCAACGATATCCGCCAGGCTTGATACGGGTCACTTATGATATCATAATCATATGGTATTGAGTTCCTTGACGCTGCCCACCTTGCAGGGAACGTCTACAAGCGAAACACTCACTTCTGCAGCGCCTTTGTTCCGCACTCTTATACAGTGTTCAGTCAGGCCGTTAAATCTGTAATTTCCCACGGGCTTTGTTCTCCACTGAGAGGTCTAAAATGTTCTGATTGCGTCTTGTCTGAAAAAATATAATCAACCAAATGTATAATTGAATCAGTAGACCTGAACTGTTATAAAAACCTTATCACTTGTATGACGGAGCTGCCAGAAATTATTCCTACGGCTCAGTTTGACGTCGAGATTCGCACATGTAATGAAACATGTTGCACAGCCCCATGCAATATACAATTCTTGACCTAGAGGGTCTACAGGTCTAGAGATGTAATGGTAAATTAGATGCCTGCTCATTAATTATATCATTATGAAAAATACACTTTAATATGCTTGGATTGTTTTCATTACAAAGAAGAATGACAAAAATGTTCCATTAAAAAAAGTGAGATGCAGAGATGTCAGGAGATGAACAATTTGGTTGAACAAATTAAAAACAAAAATGACCAAGACCCCAAAATACAAAGGAGCTCAAAATAGCAGGTACAATGAGAACATCCACAGAATTGAATTGAATTGAATTGAATGGAATTGAATTGAAAATTGTATTTATATAGTGCTTTTCAAGGAACTCAAAGGCGATAGGGGGGCAACCCACCTCAACCACCACCAATGTGCAGCACCCACCTGGGTGAACGCGACGGCAGCCATAGTGCAAACTCACTACACATCAGATACACAGTGGAGAGGCCAGGAGGGAGGGAATGAATCAATTCCATATATGTATATATTGTCTTGGTTGGGAATTTGACCAGGACACCGGATTAACACCCTTTTCTAAAAGCACCATAGGATCTTTTATGACCACAGAGAGTCAGGATCTCGGTTTTTACCGTCCCATCTGAACAACTGACATTTATGAGCCCCGGAGATGGCACTGAAGTAAAAACATATTAAATGTGTAGCACACATGGACCCTGGTCAAAGACAAAGAGGAGACTGATTGTCTAGGACAGCAGGCGCCAGGGGCGCCCCCTACAGGCCTGCCAGAAGATGAGCCAGGGGAGGAGCCATAACAAGCATATGGCTAATCTGGGTAAACGGAATGTGCCAGGGTCCACCTTGTGGCGGCAACTCTGAAGTTTTGGCTTAAAAAAGTGAACTTATGGAGGTCACTAAACAGATCGTGATGATGATGATGATGACCAGGACTTTGTTCTAATTATCGGTTCAGATACGGACTGCCGGGTGCCGCTACTTCAAATCTTGCCTGATCGTCTAATCTCAGAGTCTCAGCACAGCTCTGTGTGGGTTCCTTTTGATTTACTCTCTCCACATATTCCGGTGGAGTTCCCCAAAGCGCATCTGGCCCAAAGGACAAGGACAGTTTGTGCGTCACTCCCTGTCACTGGAAGTACTCCAGGAACACCTCTGCCAGCCAGCTGATCCAAGATCTGTGGACTGCCCACCTGTTGGACCTGCCCACCCCGTTAAGTGAACCAGCATTTCACACATCCTCACATGACTTCTGCTATAACACAGTCTGTTACCTACCTCTTCTTTTCCCTTTTTTCCGCCTTCTTTGCCTTCGTGTTAGTTGTCATTGTGTGTTTAGCAATTATATGATGTGATCAGAATGAGTTATTTGATAGATTTCCTTAGCGACTGTATTAATACATGCTCTGATTATTGATAAATTTGTTGTCCTGTCTTTTGTTCTGCACAAATTGGGCTCTACTGGCTGCCGTCCCCACTAAATAAATATTGGATACATTTACGTTGATGCAACCCAAGCTAATATGGGTTGAGGCCACTCAACTCCTGGTCCAGGCCCTGGTGATCTCACGTCTGGACTACTGCAATTCCTTGCTGGCAGGCCTTCCGGCCTGTGACATCAAGCCACTGCAACTAGTCCAGAATGCTGCCGCTCGCCTGGTGTTCAACCAGCCGAAGTTCACCCACGTCACCACTCTACTCTCCTCTCTGCACTGGCTCCCCATCGCAGCGTGCATCAGATTCAAGTCACTGGTGCTTGCTTTTCAAGCGACCAGAGGTACTGCTCCCCCATACCTCCAGTCACTCATCACTCCCTACACCCCGCCCAGACCCCTCCGCTCCGCCTCCTCTGGCAAACTGACTGCCCCATCCCTCCGGGCGCCTGGCAGCTCGCTCTCGCGGCCTCGCCTCTTCTCTGTCCTAGTCCCTCGCTGGTGGAACGACCTCCCGCAATCGGTCAGGACTGCGGAATCACTTCCAATCTTCCGCAAGAGGCTCAAAACCCACCTCTTCAGACTCCACTACCAATAAAAAAAAAAAATAACACTAACCTTTTCTTTCCCAGTGTTACAGGTATGATACGCAGACACCTGCAATGATGTCTATTGCTGTATTACTGCACTGATCTTGTGCGCTAACTATGATTGTTCTTACCTTGTATTAATGCACATCTTGCAAGTCACTCTGGATAAGAGCGTCTGCTAAATGCTTAAAATGTAAAATGTAAATGTAATATCACTACAAATGTTAAACGGCTTCCCCCAGCTCTTGTTAGATGAGTCTTGTATCCTTTGCCTTTTATTTGGGGTGAGTTGGATATATAGTAGATATTTGGGTAACACTTTCTATGAAATCACATTGCTTTTATGATGCACCATAGCCTGGTGAGGCTTTGCCTTTCATAGTATCTTTGTTGGAACTGATATATTTCCCAGTTCAATTCCTACAGAAATGTACCTGCAAGTAAGGCAGTGGTCATAGCCCTCCTTCTTAGCCGAGAACTGGTGAGCTTGTAATGATTAATATCAGCAATAACACCCCTGAATGTTTTTGACAAGAAAGAAAAATACGGCCAAAGTCAAACTGCCACTGCCTAAAAAATGTGCAATGTCAAAGGCATGACAAGTTCCATTTCTGCACTATTAAAAGCACTGTTCAGCCCTACCCTCAATGTGCTTCTGGGAGTAGCTTGGCTCTATTGGGGGAATATTTTCACAAAATGTATGTGAATTAAATTGATGCTTCAAACAGATTCCTTGAAATCAATAAAAAAAACCCATGTATGCATTCAAATCCTGCAGTTCTCAACTCCTACTCCTGTACCCTAACTCTGCACGACCTCTCGACTTAAGCCACTTATAAATCAGAGAAACTCATGTTTAAAATGTTTCTATTATGCCCTATTTTGGCATGAATAGAAGCAAGATACTCCAGA
Source organism: Aldrovandia affinis (assembly GCA_029706075.1). Classification (NCBI taxonomy): domain Eukaryota; kingdom Metazoa; phylum Chordata; class Actinopteri; order Notacanthiformes; family Halosauridae; genus Aldrovandia; species Aldrovandia affinis. The sequence continues at coordinate 1,518,795 of JAINUG010000007.1, forward strand.
TAAAAATGCATATATGGTTATTTCAGCATGAAGCACTAAATGGAACAGAACATACTGTATTAGATTTTATTTATTTCAAACGTTTAATGTTTTTTATGGTGCATGGCTAAAACTCAATGAAGCAGTTGTCAAGGAGCTAGAGAGTTTCTATGAGGACGATTATGAGGATAAGCCAAATGCACGAGGGAAAACTGTGGGCCGAGACAAAGACAAAACAACATTTGACAAGATACACATGTTCTACTGGGTCATCAACATTATGAGTTTTATAGAATAATAACTGGCAATTGGCTGAGGTATTACATTAATCAGTCAGAGCAGGCAAATATATTTAATTCATAAAAATAGAATAACTTTCATGCAAAAAATTAAATCTCTAAATGCCAATGTAATCAGTCATTACTAGCCCACTGGGGTAAAAAAAAGGAAACATTCTTGGGAAGCTGCCACTGTCAAAATGACATCGTGTAACCACTTACCAATTAGTGTGGCTGGAAAATATCCCGCCATCATTCACAACAGAAACAGTCAAATACGGACAAACTTGTTTCTGGGAATGAGAATTTAAAGAACATTTTTCTAGTAATGAAGTATTTAATGTCTTTATCTTGGAGCCCTGTTCAACCGTGTTCTATAGCGGAGATGATCTGGGCACAGCAAAGTCCAGTTTTAAACTAAGTGTTGTTCAGGCTTGAAGGAATGTGTAAGGAGCCCTTGAGATGGAACAACTATACAGTGAATTGGCTATGATTGAATAATAATTAACTCAATTAGACATAGTCAAGTTCCACCTGCAGTTTATGTCATGCCACTGAGTAGAAATATTATCACAGTACAAAATGATATACCTTTAATTATTTCTAAGGTTCAATAACTCACTTCATGCACTTTTCCTACGGATCTTTGCTTGGCTGCGGATCCTTGCTAGTGCTTTGTCTGATGGGATTGCTCTTGTCGTTCGTACAGAGAGTTTGAGCAGTCTGTTTATTACTATTTTGGTCGTTAAGATTATTGGGATTGTATGTTGTATTGTTGATTATATTTTGGCGTATCATCAAAAAGGGTAAGCAGATTTGCTCTAAAGGTTAACTTTTGTTGCCATTAGGGGACAGAGAGGGAATTTTCCATTTCTTTCCCGTCTAGCTTCAGCAAGCTTGTTAAAAAGCTAACCGATTACCAAATTCGGCATTACACCTAGCTGATGTGAGGTTTTTGGTATTTCTTCGCCTTCTCAGGAGCAAATCTAAGAGCAGGAGAATATTCGATAGCTAAGTAGCTTTTGTTTGTTTAATTTTAAGTGTTGAGATATAGCCATATAGGTTGGCTGCTGGTAGCTCGCTCGCTACAGGCAACCAGACCTAAAGTTTGTTAGCTAGCTAAAAGAAGGGGTTTTCTTGCCATTTTTAAATTTCTGCACCTGACTGTTTGGAACCACCTCAGTGCTGGTTGTATTTTTATCGACTTGGTGTCTCTGTTTTGGCAGTAATTTGTTCAGCTGCAGGGAGAGCAATAGACTAATACTTAGGGGTTAAAATGTGGCCATTGGCATTGCAGTGTGAGTGTTGCAGAATGGTTTTGTTTCTGGAGGGAGACTTCCAGGAGGCTTTCGTCTGTGACCGTTGTCAACTTGTGAAGCATCTCGAGACTCAAGATTCTTGATCTTGAAACTGAGCCACATAGAACAACAGTAGGTGTTCAATTAGTTCAAGTAAAAATACTTAGGAATTGTGGGTGATCAAAGCAGTGTGCTACAGTAGTGAAAAAGGCCAACAGGATGCAGGGATACAAAGCAAAAAGTATTGAGTATAAATCAAAGGAGGTTACTTTAATGTTATATAATGCCTTTGTCAGACCTCAATTACTGCAACTACTGTTTGCAACTACTGTTTGCAGTTCTAGGCACCACACTACAAGAAAGATATTGAAGCTCTTGAAAAAGTTCAAAGAAGGGCAACTAAATTGGTACCTGGTATGAAAGGTAAAAGTTATGAGGATAGACTTAAGGCACTCAGTCTATTTAAGCTTAGCAAATGGAGACTTGGGGGGGATTTTATTGAGGTTTTTCAATTTCTAAAATAGTGAACAAAGATTTTTTAAGATAAGTTGGGTCAGCAGAACAAGAGGCCACAGGTGGAAATGAGTTAAAGGCAAATTCCGCAATGGAAAATGGGCTGAATGGCCTCGTCATTATGTCTGTTTTGCCTTGTAATTGCAAACGTTATGTTTTAGTGCTTACTGCCACCTACTGGCCGCTTAAGTAAACATCATAAATCTGCATACAGGAAACAGGAAACCGGAAGTTCATGTGGTGATAGGAATTCAATGTGTTAACATTAGTACAATGTGCTCAAAGTAAATTATCTGCAATCTCACCTTGTTTCGCCTTCGAAAGCATTGCCTGTAGGTTGGATTGTTTCATTACATATTCCTGTATAAATGTTGGATATATTTTTTATTTAGTCATCATTTGTATTAACCAGTTTTACATTTGCTAGCGCAATGCTAACTCGTTCCCCATAGAAGGCCTATGTAATTTAGCCTAGCGCATAGCTGTTAGCAATAGGCTACTTACTAGCAGCTCTTCGTTGACCTGTGTTTTATAAAAGTGTTTAAAGCTTACTTTAATACTTACCTGGAGTGGGTACAGTAACGTGTATTTGTGAATTAGCCATGCAGTGTGTGTTTCTAAGCTAAAAGGAAAACGAGTATGTGTTTTAAAGTAATCTTTATTTGTGAATTAGCAATACAGTGTGTATTTCGAAGCTAAATGAAACACAAGCATATATGAATGCAGTGTGTATTTCTTTCTTTATTTTTACCCTCCTCAGTTTTACTCCAACCCAATACATCCAATTGTATTGTTTCTTTGACATCATGCAAGTGTGGCATTATTAAACACCGGAGCTTGCACGCTACATCCTGACTCCAATCTTGTTATTGAAAGGAGTTTGGCTGGCTGTCTAACTGCGTACAGACACACACGTAGGGAGGACAGTACAATGTAATTGTATGTTCTTATGTTCTTATTATACCCTCCTCTATATTCTACTCTGTATTTACTGTGTATGTTAATATTTTATTAATTTGATTCTATAAACCGACTTCAATTCATATTGGTCAAGGTGAGTATTGGGTGATATTATTCTCAAAATGAACTCTAATTCTGGGATTAATCAGGCTAATTTATTTCAAAACTGATTTAGTGGAAAAGTGTGATGTCTATTTGTGAGCACACACAATATTTACTGATTTTAATAATGTTTTTGAACCACTACTGCTCTGTGTGGGAGTGTAAATGTCATTGGGTAAGAAGTCATGCAGTTTCCAAAACAGCGCTTTAGTGGTCACTGCCATTTTGGCTCTGAATAATGGCTCTTAACAATGGCTTCGTGTGTTGTAATGGCTCCAGTTTCCAGCATTATTGTACTGAAGTGTACCTTGCTATCACACAAGCGAGCTTTTCACAATTAATTTTGCATGGAGCCTCGTTACAAAAAATCCCAATTTCAATAAAGATCGTGGCACATGAAACTCCCCTTTTTTGTCTGGTCTTCACTGGTCCTTTTAAAAGTCTGACGTGTTCTAATTTTGTGAGAAACTGTATATCACTGTAAAATGAAGGTAGCACAAAAGTACTTCCTACAAATGGCTGATGATTTTCACTCGTCTTTTTAATAAAACCTAGTGAACCGATTTATATAATATTGCAATGATTAGTTTGAAGAGTATTTGTCCTTTGCCGAAAAAAATAAATCATCTACATGCTGGAGCGGCATAAAAAAATATATGTAGATTGTACTAGGCTGTACATACAGAACTGGTAGCAATATACTGGCACTTACTATTTCCCCATAACTTTAGAGTAGTCATTACTATCAGAATGAGAATTTCTCACAGACAGGCACTGCTCTGGGTACAGTCTAGGCCGCAGAGGTGTCAAACTCATTCCATCAAGTGCCGAGTGTATACAGGTTTTTGTTGCAACCAATGCACTAATCCAGGTGATTTCAATTAGGTCCCTCCCTTGGTTGAAGAAGTGGGCTAATTAGTGAAATCACCTGGTGTAGAGCATTGGTTGCAACAAAACCCTGCATACACTCAGCCCTCGGTGGAATGAGTTTGACACCTGTGGTCTAGGGTCCTAATCAGACTCTGAAATGTCCACTAGCCACTGATCCAGGGTCAGTTATTTTTTCCCCATACAAATGAAGCAAGTGACTGTTTCAATGTGAAATGAACAGCATTGTAAGTTGATGGACTGTGATAAATATATGCTTGTTATGTAACGGGACGGCTAGGGATTAGTGCAGAGATTAGGCGGAGACAGAGATGCGATGAGAATGAACATCTTTACTGAAATTATTAAAGTTCTGGGCAGTACAAACGTGACAAATGGTAACACAAACACTAAACAGCTAACAAGTCTTGGAAGGCAAACAAATGCTGGTAGTAACTCTAGGCAAGAGAAACTCAAGACTGAGCACAGATCCATGAAAGCAGACAACTTAAATAGTGAACGTAAACGAGACACAGGTGAAAACACTGAAACAATAATTTAAACAACCAAGACAAAAACAATTAAACAATAATCCAATAAGACAATTAGGGAAACATTAAGTGTCCAATGCAGCCCTCTGGCGGTGAACAGCGGGGCGTGCCGTCATACGTTATACTATCAGTAGAACTATATGTGTATTAATTAGGTTCAGTTTGTGTAATTTGTGAAATATCAGAGGCAAGTGTAATTTAGCTACCGTTAGCCATTGTAGAAAGACACAGAGTTGAAGATAATTAGCAAGCTAGGCATGTCATTCATAAAACGTGGTGATTCGGTGTATTTACAGTACGTATCTGCCTCATATTGTTTCACTGTTTAAGATTGTGAACTACAACTGTGCTAGTTAGCTAAATTAGTTACTTCATCCAGTACACGTATTGTTGGGTGTCACTTCAGTTGGCGACCTGACCAGGGTATACTCCTGCCTCTCGCCCAATGCATGCTGGGATAGGCTCCAACCCCCCCATGACCCTGACCAGGAATAAGCGGTTTAGATAATGAATGAATGAATGAATGACTCAGTGCTTTGCCCAGTGTTTGTCCATGTGTTCTCATTAAACACAAGTCTGAGAAGTATGGTGATGTAGAGTGAGTCAATGATCACCTCATTCTGTGCTATTTATAAATAAATGCATACAATTTTCATAAATGTAGGAAGATGAGGCACCAGCCCAGCTCAGGGGCAGGACAGTTTTTCAGGTGAGGCTTGTTCGAATGATTGAGTGGTGTGTAAAGTATGTAACATTTTGTAGGATTTTACTCTGTCTAAACCTAGTTATGGGGGAGGGGGAGTTATGGTTCATTAACTCCCCTTAAAAGCATAGGTTAGAAAATATACAGAATCAGAATCAAGTTCTTTCCAAATCTGCACTTTACCAAGGACATGTTACTGTTTCTGGTAGATTTTGCAACATGATAACTTCATAAATGTAGGAAGATGAGGTACCAGCACAGCTCAGTGCAGACTCAAAGGTAGGACAGGTGACCATTTCCACCGGCTCATTCTGGTTGGTCTTGAGCTGCTCCACAGGATAATAACGATGCAGTCATGAGTGCGAGTCGCACACCCATATTGAGGCTGTGATGCCACATAAATAGGTGAAATGAAATAGTGTGTAGGTACTAAAGTAAAAAGTAAAAAATGTGTATGTACACCTTAGCATTCCTTACATTTTTATTTCAGATTTTTCCCTGTTTTTCTCCCCGTTTGGAAGCCAATTATACCCTCTATTCATTTTGATTAACCCTTCCCCACGAACTTGGCGCCCATCTCTATGGGGCAAGCTACTCTCCGAGGCCGGCGATGATCTGCCTCCCTCAAGACGGAACTCACCGACCCCCTTTCTGGAGACACCCTTACGTGCTTCACAGCGAGTTCTTGCCAACCACCCTCCCCCCTCCCTCAGGAGTGGACAACCAAATGCCGCCCACGGGTTTCAAACCGTGTCCCTGATAAGCAGACGTTAGACCGCTACGCTATCCGCCAGCCCCTTACCTTAGAATTATTAGGGTGGTTTTACACAGGGGGGAATGAAAAAAACACCATAATGGCCGTGAAAGCGACCGCTTCAACACAAAGTGACACCACTGCTTCTGGGAAATTAAAAATAATAATATTAATTATTGTAAACAATAATAACTTAAAAATTGCACTACCCTCTCCTAATTTGTGTCACAGGCAGGCTCAGACATACAAAAAATAAGTTGTAGAAATACAGAAAACTATTATGGAATACAAAGCAAATTAACTTAACACATCTTTAAAAATGTAAATAAACAAACAAATAAATAAGCTCTCAGACATTTTTTGGTGTTGCCTTCATGCAAACTTAGTTGCGAGGGCCACTTTGAAACCCATACTTCTTCAACAACACACAGTCCCTTGTTGTTGATGGTGATTCTGTCCCTGGAGTTTCTGAAGACCACGCACAAAATCTCAAGGTCCTGGCAGAGGATGTGCAGTTCTCTGACAGTGCACATTGTGCAGAAGATTGAAGTCAGCAGAGAATGACATTTTGTTGATGCAAACAGTTGCAAAAATAAATAAAGATGGAAAGCAAAAAGCATATTCTGGTCTCTCTGTTCCATAACCGAACACAATGTTTGGACAACAGGTGTCAACGATTCGGCCTCAACTGGCTCTTCTCAAGACAGAGTTGCGGATGTCAACAGTAAAACAGCTGGGTGAAGATATGACTCATTTTAATTTGTAGAGTATTTTACTGAATGTACTTTGCTTTGCTTACACGGGTGAGGCAATGCAGTGTTAAATACAGAACCACAATACAAAACTAATCAAATGCATGAATGAACAGACCCCTTCCACTGTTTTCAACTGTCGTAATAATTCTGAAATAGGAAAGAAAGTAACTTGGCAGAGTACCGCAGCAGTTCCAGTCTGATTTCTTCACAACAATGCAAATCATATTGCACTCTAGACTAATTAGCCACAGTGTCATTGTATGACATTATCTGCTTCACATACAGATAATTAACATATATTCTGTATACCAGTAAGTCTATAAAGAGAAAAATGCACTTTATAGCTCACCGTGGTCCGCTAGGATAAAATGGCATTAATTATAGATTTAAAATGCATTGGGCATGGGGGGTGCTTTTTAAATGCGCATCATGCTCTGAATTATTGATTCCCATAAACATTGATATTAGCATATTGTTTCCAGTGATACTCTCTCAGCCTTAGATGCCACTTCCCACAGTGAAAAATGGGAAGAGCTTTCAACCACTAACACACATTTCCCATGGCACCATTCAATTCTAGACTTTTGCTGAGGGTTATGCAAATTTAACTCAAACTGGTCGATCTTTTAGCACTAATGGAAAAACACAATTTAGTTAGATAGAGAGATTCCCAAACATGGAAAACCTGCCTTTAACACTTATGTCTGGCTTAGGGTACATATTTGTGTAAGGATAATACGCATTTAGAGTTTATTTTTTCCCATTATAGATTTTGTTATTTTTATTCTTGTGAAAATGATCAATGGTCTGTTCTGTTCAATACAGCTCTATGGGCTTTACTGACATACACTATTGGTCAAAAGTTTTAGAACACCCCCATTTATCAGTTTTTACTGAAATTTAAGCAGTTCAAGTCCAGTGAATAACCTGAAATGGTACAAAGGTAAGCGGTACATTACTTGTTCCCTGAAAGGGGCCTTTTTCTATAACTCAGAAATTTACATTATTTTTCAGTTTTTGGTCATCTAAACGTATTATTTTAACCTCTGGCAGTTTACCGCTTACCTTTGTACCATTTCAGTTTCATTTCATTATTCACTGGACTTGAACTGCTTAAATTTCAGTAAAAACTGGAAAATGGGGGTGTTCTAAATCGTTTGACCGGTCGTGTATTCTTTTTTACTATGCCTGTGTGAGCCTTTTCTATCAGAGGTTTCCATCAGATTTCCCATTGCTATTTTGTCATAACAACAAAGCTTGACGTCACAAGTTCAGGAAATCTGATACTTTGGATTATGGTTGAAGAGGAGGAGAAGGTTTTATGAAATGGTGAGAGAGTGAAGGCAGCAGCAGCTATGAAAGTAGGAAGAGCTCTCAGGTAGGCAAAAACACATTGCCTTTGAGGCCTCCTTTCGTGCAACATTAGACGTATAATGCCTTTCACCAGATGCAGTCACAATGCACAATCCCAAGTTCAGAAGCTGCTATAAAACAACATGGAGGTGGGGTGAAAACCGACTCAAAAAAAAAAAAAAAAAAAGAAAAAAATTCTAGGTGCTGGCTACTTTAACACACTGCAGTCACAATAGTTCCAATTCCTGCAGGTAGAGGACGCAAGTCTATCTTTCCCCCATGTGTAGTGAGACGGATGGTTCAAGAGGCAAAAAAAAAGTTGAAGGGGCACAGTTCAAGATCTCCAAAACAACTTGGCATCTTGGGGTTACAAGGTGTCTAAAGCTACCATTCGACAACACCTAAATGACAATGACCTTTATGGAAGAGTTGCAAGATGGAAGCCTCTTTGGAAGGCAATTCACTGAGAAAGGCGTCTTGAATTTGCCAAACTACATGTGAACTACAATTGGAACCGTGTCTTGTGGTCAAAATCTAGTTTTTTGGACATGCACATCAGCGTTATGTTTGGCGTCCAAAGAATGCAAGTAATGTTGAAAAGCACCTCATGCCTATGGTGAAACATGGTGGTGGATCTTTAATGCTTTGGAGTGGTTTTGCATAAAATAGATGGAACCATGAACTCCAGGAAAATATGGTGATAATGTAGCCTTTGTTGCGCTAGTTCTATAGCAGGGGTCTAAAGTCAAAATGGTACTTTTACCATTGGATATGGATAATTTTTAAACTGCTTCAGTGGGCTGAGATGTCTAGACCAGATGCTCACATTTTTCTGATTACTTCCAGGGTTTTCCTCTCAAACATGTCGGATTTGTTAGAAGTGCATTTTGTATTTTGAGCTTTGTGTTTTGATTTTATATCTCTTAAATGTTTGCTGAAGAACAACTGATATTCTGGCTCTACCTAACAGATCTACCAAGGTGCATGCAAAATTATACTGCTGGAGAGAAAAGATCCTATTTTTTAACAATAGATCGGGAGAAATTCCAAAATTGTTTGCTGATTGGAGCAATTGGAACAGTCATTGTAAAGACACTGAGTTACACCACCGCTCTCCTTGAGTACATGGAAGTCATTGTCAGGTAAACACAATAATTAACCAATACAGTTATCTACAATGATATCATTGAATTTCCAATTCCATGTACTAAGGCGCAATTGACAAACTTAAATGGAGAGTTAAACCTAATCTTTCTCCTTTTTTTTGTAGTAGAAATGCATGACATTTTTATGTAGAGCATAATATAGATTTCACAGTGAACTGCATGGCTTATCTACCTGTGAAAGTCACAAGGAAAGTCACAAGGGAAAACATCAGATAAAGGACTGTGTGCTACACTAAGGCCCTAGGGCAACATGACCAGTGTGGAAGTTTGTGGAGCATTTACATTTAAATCACTTACAATGTAAAATTGTCCAATTTAAATGTTTGAATGGGGATAAAGATCAGAAATAGAGATATCAAGAGATATCAAATGATTAGAAAAAAGAGCAAAATATGTTGATTAAAATATAAACATGACATTGATCTGAAAATCACCATCCTGTTATCACTTTCATAACTATCTTTGGGTATCTGCTTCCTTTGCAGATCGGTGTCGTTCAACTACACTTTATTGCAAATTAATATGGATGGATGCTTGGAATGTCATTGGAACCATTGGAGTTTGACCAAAATAATTCAATGATGACAATCAGAGAGTAAATATTTATATGATAATAAATGACTAACAACAACAGACAACAATCTACAAACATGGTAATCAGCTTGCAAAAGGTACCCATACAATATGCTGAATTAATAAACGACAAGCAAAATATTGAATTGATTCTTTACGCTCCAACAGACTTCTAAAACAAAAAAAGTGGCTTCATATATCTATGATTCTGTACTGTTGAAGTTAGCGTTTGTTTTTGCTCTAACTTTGTAGGTCTGACAGCTTTTTCTCGTTACAGGTGCAAAGCCAAGCTGAACCACCTCAGTAGTAACCTTGATCAAGGTACAGACCCCAACTTCAGTAAACATCCAGCTTTATGAATAGAAAGTATGTCAAACTGATGCTATGAAAAGTATCCTCTGGGTGAAGATATCTGCTAAATATAAATGAATAAATAAATATGAATCTCATGAAATATGAATCTTTATTTGATGCTCTCCCTTGTACCTGGGTGGTCTAGTGGTTACAACGTTTGGCGCTGGCCACTTCGACCGGGGTTCGATTCTGCCGGCCGCGCCAGTATCGCAATTGGCTGTCTGCCCCAGGGAAGGGGGAGGGAAGCCGATATCAGCTCGCTGCATATAGGAGTGGTACTGTGTGCATACCGGAGTTACAGTGACAGCTTGGCAGGTTCCGGCTCGGAAGAGGCGGGGCCCAGTCGCAACTCACTGCCGGTATCAGGGCTACGGCAGCGAACTTGTAATCGATATATGAGGAATAATTGACTTGAAAAAGGAAAGGATAATTGGATACTAAAAATGGGGAGAAAAATGAAACAGAAAATAGAAAAAAATATATGAATCTCATCAAAGTCCAACTCCAAATTGCATCCTCCTCACAAATGTCGTTCAATATGACCAACGATGCTATGTGTGTTTGCTGAAATCTTTACTCATGGTCATTATCTGAACTTCATTCAGCTAAAGAGCACTGCCTTGCATACACTTCACAGCACCACAGCAAGGTCCTGCTCAAGGTTTCATTCTACAATCACTTGGAATTATGTTGAACTTTATACAATCCATATAATTATATAATTACAGTATACAATTGTGCCAGTGTAAAACTGACAAGATGAGTGGAAAGAGTAATCTAAGGTTTTATTTAGTTTTTTTAAATTCCTTTCAGATTTTTCCCCATTTTTCTCCCAATTTGGTAGCCAATTGTACCCTATTACTAATTCACCTATCCCTTCCCTTGTACTATGAGCTGACCGCTGCAACCCTGGGACCGGCAGTGACAAAGCGCCGAATGGCCTTCACCGAGACGGAACTCGTCAAGCTGTCGACTGCAACTCTGATACACACAGAGACACTTTGCCCTCCCCCCCTGGCAGACAGCCAATCTCAGCCCCCAAATGGGGCCCGCAGCCAGAGCCAGGCTGGTGTAGCCAGACATCGAATCCCCGGTCGCAGTGGGCAAAGTGCACTCCGGGCGAGTACCTTTACATTGATTGGCTCACCGAAAAGCTATCTTTTGACAAAGTGTCTATTTAACAACACTCATGACAAAAAAAAACATGTCAATCATTGAATCGTTGTGAATCATAAGTAATGACTTACAGTTCATTAGAAGATGTTTATTTTGTGTTTTACATATACCGTATTTTTCGGACTATAAGGCGCACTTAAAATCCTTTAATTTTCCCAAAAATCGACAGTGCGCCTTATAATCCGGTGCGCCTTATGTACCGTATTGACCCGAATATAAGACAGGGTTTTTTTCCTAGAAAAAAGTCTGAAAAAGTCGCATCGTTTTATATTCGCGCCCCCAAATTTTTTATCGTAAATATTCATTCACAACAACAGAGGGCGCCAAAGGACTGTTCCCCAAGCCAGCCACTGTGTTTCTCCATCCACATGTGACCGAAACTGTTGTTTTATTGCACTGTTTTATTGCGCAAGTTAGGCCAATATGCCCCACTGTTTCATTGCTGTAACGATTCGACCGGCAATCAGAAATTTACGATAAAGTTGATTCTTGTTTTTGTTTAATATTATAGTTCCTCTGTTTAGTTAAATCCGTGTTTTGGATTACGTTTTGGATTTGCTGCTTAGCTAGCTTTGTTTGTTCCAGTTCGTTTATCATTTTGGTTTGTTTGGTTAGTTATTTGCGTGTCGCCACAGACATTGTTTTGCTTACGTTTGTGGAAAATAAATACCATAAACGTATTTCCGTATTTTGGGTCTCTTTCGCGCCTGCATTTGGTTCCACCCCTACTACACTCCTGACAATTACACTACTGTTTTATTGCAATCTAGACAATTGTTGAATATTGAAAACATGATTTTACCAAAAGATGTTACAAACAGCCTACATTGTTTTATTCAATGTGAAGACAAATAAAATGATTTTCTTTATACAAACAAGATTTGGTCTTCAAAAAAGTATTTTTCCAAAAATGAGTCTTGAAAAAGGGGGGTCGTCTTATAATCGGGGTCGTCTTATATTCGGGTCAATACGGTATTAATTCTGGTTGTGTTTACTGACCTCGAACCAATTTTATGTGGTACACGGCGCTCAAAAATCTGTCAAAACGCTTAATGCGCCTTATAATCCGGTGCGCCTTATGTATGAAAATAGACCCTTTCATTGATATTGCGCCTTATAATCCGGTGCGCTTTATAGTGCGAAAAATACGGTAGTTGAAAATAGTAGAAAACTACTACCTAAGGGGAAATATTAGGTCCTTGAGACAAATTTGGATAGAAATCCAGGGAGAAAAAAAAACCATTTAGGGGTCAAGAGTTATGTTCTTTCAAAATATGTTCCTTCATCTTCGATCATCTGCTATAGCGCAACCATTTGGTAATTTGGCGGCATATTGATGGGGCATATGCTGAAAATTGTCCTCTACAACCATGAGTTGTTTGGTGAGTTTTTAAGCATTTCTGTGGAGAAAAACAATTGGGTTCCAGCGACTATGGTGCTTGGACCCACAATAATTAATTTAGTACTACGTTATCTTGTCTTGTTAAACATGGCCCATCAACATTTCATACATTCTTAGAATTTAAAAGAAGTCTAAAGTCCTGCAAAAATAATCAGCTACCATCTAGTGGCTCAAATAAATATTACACAATATCAGAACAATATGGCATCAGGTATATTGATTAAATACATTACCCTTTTAATAGGAATTTATTGACCGAAAGAGATAGTCAATCAGATTTTTCAGGGTTTGTTTATGTTCCTGCATTCAGAACTGCACAGATATCCCTACTAAGAGGTGTGTGTGTGTGTGTGTGTATATATATATATATATATATATATATATATATATATATATATATATATATTGGGATCACAAGAAGCAGGGAAATGGCTGCCTGCCCTTTTAACTCTTGTGATCCACTAGAGCCATAGAGACTACAGCTCCCATCAGCCTGCAGTCTGCAGAGACTACAGCTCCCAGCAGCCTGTAGTCCCACACTTGGCCACCAGCTGAATTGAATCATGGAATTGGGACTGCGGGCAGCTGACTCGAATTGTGGACTGAATAAAATAACTGATTGTGCCACGTAGAAGAGGGAATTTGGAGGGCAGCAAGCCATGCTGCAGCATGCATGCCCTGGGTTCTGATGTTTGAGTCGTAGTTGGTTTGCTTTGGTTTTAGATTGTTTTGTGTGTTGGAGAATATTCTGTAGTTGTACAACAATGGATTGAATACTTTATTTTTGTATCTTAGAGAACTCGACTACCTACACCCTCTGGAAAGATTGTGTGTGTCACCCTACCCCCAGCCACACTACAATATATACATATACACTTTTACTTTTATATACTTTTATATTATATGAAATCTAGGCAGTTGCATGCTTTTAAATGATCCGCTAACCTTCGTTTTCATTGCTTCTGATGGAGATATTGCATGTGTGCATGAATATTCTTTGACAGAAAATAAATGTGAAGGCTGATGGGTTTTAGAGCACTGTTGCGCTGAATTCTTTATTTCCTTATGAAAAGAAAAACAACAGCATTTGGCATCATTAACAGCTGGCTGCATTAAATCCCCTTGAAAGACTAATTGAATTTCCTTTCACCTTTGTAAGAGCTACATCATTGACAAAGCATATATTTAGCCCTTTTGAAAAGCTCAGTCCCTCTTACACCGACTCTTTTACTTTACTTAAAGTAAAAGATATTAAATGTTTTATGAAGAGGCCTGCGGCCCAGACGTGGATTTAGCTAAAGCACAGGTTAATCTGGCATTCTCTTCGTCGGTCCCAAAAGGGAATACAATGTACTGTTGCCTAAAGATCATCCAAGGTTGCGATTAACATCACTCCTGAACCCTTGGATACCTCCTTTTACAACCGTATAAACAAACAAAAGAGATTTGGTGGATCTAAACGCACATCTGCAGTTTGGTTAGATCCACTAATTGAAGCCATAGGCTAAAGGTCAGTCAAGCAGGGACGAGGTCTGGCGGCTGAGAAGCAAAACTCTCCATAAGAAGAGAGTAAATGTCAGCAATAGACCAGGGAACCTCATGCAAAAGGTCTCATCCCAGAATGAAAATGGCAGGCTGTGAAATTTCACGAGCTGGGCACTGAACATGTAAAGGATGCAAATGTAGTGAGAACAGGAATATTTCTTTGCAGAAATGCTCATACACACACACACACACACACACACACACACACACACACACACACACACATACACACACACACACAACCCAATACAATGAGCAAAAGGCCCTCTTTTGAAATCTTCCAAAACACTGTGGTACACAACATTCCTATTCTACTGCACTGCTTTGAACTATTTCTAATGGAATCGAGTTCCTCTGTATTATACTACCGTGAAATATGAAGTCATTTGGGTGTGAAAAGTCTGTTTTTTTCACTAATAATACCACATTGTTGTTCCTTAGACATAGCTAGCAAAAAGCACGCCACAAATCACAGGTAATTATACTTCATTCCTGCTGTAAGAGAATGAAAATTGAATAGAGACCACTGTTCAAACATGTATTGAGAGCTAGTTACATAAAAATAACGGAACAAAATAAAATTTAATTAAGACCAAACTAATCGTATCAAATGAAATGGTTCACAGTGGAAATTCAAGCATACACTGACAATGCAAGGCAGACGCTATTAGCGGTCAGTTATTGAAACAATTAAAATCATAAATCCGTTTTCTGACATGCCATGCCACCCACAAGAGGTTGGAAACACACTCACACTCGTCAACCACTTACTCTCACCCTCCCTCCCTCCCTCCCTCACACCCGCTCTCCCTACCTCCCTCCCTCGTTGAGCGATGCTGCTAATTTCAGACATGTTCAGATTACGCCTGGGGGCTGACAGATGTGCTGCCCCCCCCACCCCCTACTTCAACGCTGGGCTGTTAATTTCCATTGCATTACCACCACATGCATCTTGCACAAGTTGATTTCACTTTCCCTTTCAAGCCAAAAATCTACCCTACTCCCTCCACCCCTGCATTTCTGAGAAACATTTCTCAAGACTACAAGTTGGAGGTAGGCTAAAGAAAAGCACCTAGGCCACAAATGTCACCAGGCTAACTTCAATTCCACCTCAAGGCTCACTACCAGATTGCTGTTATGTTGCATGGTCAGGTTTCTATAGATAAGGACCACATTATTTTTTTCCAACAACCTGCAATTCAATACTAAGTGATGTCAGTTCCTCTCAGGTTAATAACTCTACTGTGCAGTAGAGTCTATCAAATTATAAAGTATTTATAAATGCAATTGGCCCCTTAATTACCAACATTGCCACATGATTCCTCTTTCACCTATGGATGAGAAGTGAGCGTTAGTGAGGCCAACCTCTCTCACACAAGAAATCAAGGACGAAATACTTGGGATGGCAGGTATGCCATCCACCAAGTTACACATTGGCAGTGGGTACCCTGCTTGTATACAGCACAGATACTTGTCAGGAATTGTCATGGTTTTCAACAGAAATAAGTACAGTGACCACAGACTCTCAGTCCTTGCTATATAGTAAAGGCCCAAATTTAGCATTTCTTGCATAACTCCTCTTCCTATTCCTTTTTGTGTAATTGTACTTTTGAAACAGTGGCCACTGAACTAAACCCAAACACTACTGTGGCCATAATGTCCCTAACTGGCTGCAAGGCATGGGGCCTCCTGGGTGGTTTAGCGGCTACAACGTTTGATGCTGGCCACTACACCCGGGGTTCAATACCCCCAGCCGGGAGTGCCACTAGGGGGCGGCAATTGGTTATCTGCCCCAGAGAGGGGGGAGGGAAGCCGATATGAGTTTGCTGCGTATAGTAGCGGCTCTGTGTAGCGGAGTTACAGTCAAAGGCTTGGTTCCGGCTCAGAGGAGGCAGTACATCGCCTTTGTCACTGCCAGTCTCAGGGCTTGACATGAAAAGAGGGTGTAATTGGCTACTAAATTGGGAGGAAATGGCATAAAATCAGAAACAAAATATTTAAAATACACTGTATATATATATATATATATATATATATATATTAACATGTCATTGATTTTGTCTCCTGGCAGTTCAAACAATAAAGAATATGTGAACTGCGGTCTTCATGTTTCCATTTTCACGTGGCTATATCACAATATCACAATTGTGAGTACAATCATGTTTCCCCCCTGCACACCTTACTCATAGCTATGGAATATATTCCGCAACCCACCAGTTTCCTTCCACTTCTAGCAGTCTCATCGCATTACCTTGTTGATGAAATCCAGACTGATCGTTTCTGTCTTTTTTACCCCCAAACTGCCGAGCAAAATAATTGCGATTTAGCTCGGTTACAAAAATAGCTCACAATATCGAGGATACAAATCAAAGTCAAAGGAAACACTTTCAACCAATAACCTTTATCTATTCATTTATATTGACAACCTGCTAATTCAGTCCTTTTTATACCTACAATTGTGCATGCAGCATTCTCGTTGGTTACTGGTGTAGACAGGCGAGAGAAATGTCACGTATTTGTGTGTAGCACTTTCCTACTGTTGGAGGACATGAAACAGTAATTCACACTTGCATATGCATGCTTCTTCCACTCCTGGGGGGGAAAAAAGATAAAATCATAAAGGGCAATTGAAAGTGTTTGAAAGCATAAGTGAGATTTTATAAATGGCTAAATTCATATTCCACCCACCTGCCGAGCTGCACAAGCCTGTTATTGTTGTTTTAAAAAGTGGAATGAGAGACGCAGGCACATGTGAGACCGCTGCTGTAGCTGTCCATCGGAAGGCTGACGCATGCCAGACAAACACTCCCAAAACACAGTAGGGCTTATTAAATGAATTAGCATATTTTCTTTCTTTATTTTTACGTGCCAAAGCAAATAAAGCTTTGTGCGCCCCATTTCTTTCACACACCCAACTCAATGGTCGAATCAATTAGGTCGCCCCCATGAATTGTCCCTGACAGGAAATGTGGGCGCTTTCTTTTTCACTTAAAACGTAGGTGCTAAACTAAAATTCTGCATTATGCATGGAGTTTTCTTTATGTTCTTTGAGAGGGGAAGAAATTTGTGCGTGGGGCCACCAGTGTCCTTTATTCATGTGCCCAAGTCAACATCTACCGTCAGGGATAATTTACCGGACCTAATTGCTTTGATTAAACTCTGTGCCATGAAAGTGATTTCTCCAGGCTGCTGTCCTATCCATTAAACACTGGTCTATGATTTGCTCAAATGTCCTCTTAAATGTTTTATAAGAATAAACAAAGAAGTACTGCAAAATCCTATTATCATACAAAGTAGCGTGCCGCAGTAGAAAACGGTCATAATCACATTAAAGGGATGTTGTTCAGTACTGAACACAAATGGGTTTATACACCGCACCAGGGGCTGTATGTACAAAGATTCTAAGAGTAGGAGTGCTGATCTAGGATCAGTTTAGCCTTTTAGCTCATAATGGATATGGTTAGGATATGGACAGGGGAAACCTGATCCTAGATCAGCACTCCTACTCTTAGAATCTTTATACATACGGGCCCAAGTCTCCATTTGCTCAACGGTGGAAAGGGGGTACTCTTCGCACCGGGGGAGGCTTAATGGGCTCAAGCCCCCAATTTTTTTTTAAAAGCCCCGGATTTACCACACAATGTGTGACATTTGTCCTCCCTAGTCTGTCATCTGACTCTGTAATCAGAACCGTAACATAATGGAACGAAGTACCGCGATAAACCACTGGACACCACAGTCCCGCGTCGTGTATGCCTTGTCTCTGTCCGTGGGCTAAACCCTGAATGTCTTCAGCCCCTAGCACCGCCCCTGCTTCCCACCTGCGGAAGATCAGCTAAACGGTGCCATATGCACGCTGGAATTTGCAATGAATCTGTAATTGGCTCCATTAGAACAATGAAAGGGGGAAGAACGTGAAGGATGGCCAGAGGGAAGAACACTGCGTCGACTGATCACTGCTGACACTGAGCTCTCCTCGCAGTGCAGAAAGGACGCTCGCAAACGTGAACCCTTTGTCTACCTTCTGATTTAAACACCAGGATTTATTAAGCCTTTTCCATCCAGTATATATTTCATTCCATTTGGTCTAAAGATCAGGCTAGTACCGTTAATGATGAGAATACACTCTGTATATGTTACTGAATGTCGAGGAGGAGATTATTTAACACCACGGTTTGCAATTTATGTAACAAATCTCCCTTTGGCTCCATTTTGGAGCACAGAACAGCCACTAAATACAAATACAGACCTTCCTTTTAAAATCGGTGAACATGGAAAATGGTCAAGTTGTATTCAAATAGAAGTGGTCTAAGTGGTATTTTGACTGGACCGATACGGTGTGCGCTGCCTGTCAGGGACGCGGTTCGAAACATGCGGTTCAGCCCCAATCGTGGGGGAATTTGTCTGTCCACCCCAGGGGGAGGGGGGAGGGTGAGCCTGCTTGGGTTCGCCGTAGAGCACATAGAGCACGTCTCCAGAACGTGTGTGGGCGAGTTCCGTCTTGAAGGAAGTGGAGTTCGCTGCCCTCTGAGAATAAGCTTGCCTTTTAGAGATGAGCGGTGGACTCATGTGGAAACAAAAATATATATATATTTTTTTAAGTTGTATTCAAATAGAAATCTTACCTTCCTCTTGTTATTGGGGCTCACATACAGGTAGCTGAGAACTGTTTTTGCTCCCACTTTCTCGTTAAGTTTCTCGTACGTTGTCCCGTAGTCGGTTGATCTGAAAGGTAATAAGAAGAGAAGCGTTTATGGAAGGAAGCTTCGCAACCTCACTTATATTTACAGTGAAACAGGCATGGGATCAGCTTAAGGAAAGATAAGATTTGGACCAGTGCTGTATACGAGAAACAAACTAAGAAGCATCTGTTAATTTGTCCCCATTCTGTTACAGCAGATGACATTCCTGATGTGAGTTTAATGGGCAAATAACATTATTCTTTGTCCTAAACCGAACAATGTCTTGTTTTCATTTTCAAAATTCCTTCCCCCTCACACGTCCTACACTGAAATAAGGGGCACAGCAAAGTAATGACCACTCTGCTGTCACACATAACAGACAAAGTCCTTTATGCTATTCTGAAACCCCAGAGCACAGAGGACGGGTTTAAAAACGTTCCACTTGGTCTCCGTCTGTATCTCCTAAGTAGCGAATGCAGCGATGCTGTCGAGTCTTAGCTGTTCTCAATCTCTGCTGTTTGACGGGAGAAACAGGCAGCACATGGCTGCTTCCTATGTAGTGGATTCACTTATTCATGCACACACAAGACTGTTCTTTTCAAGCACCTGGATATGTGTTTCTCAGTGTGTCAAAGTCCAATAACTAAAGTTATTTGTAAGTAAGTTATAAGTAAAGATTACATCTATTTTATTTATTTGCTTGTTTTGTTTAAATCCATATGCACCACTGTTTCTCATAATTTTATGAACACCCTCATTTCTTCGTGGACATTTGATTAATTGGAATTGGACTTGGAATTCTATTTTTTTTGTCAAAAAAACGCGCCAGGGGCGTAGCCAGAACTTTTACAATGGGGTGGCCAGGACAGACCTGGTGATTTTTAGGGCTGTCCCTGACCAAAGCAAATCTTGGTCGACCAACAGTCGTCCGTTTTTTCCGATTGGTCGAAACTGTTTTTTTTTTAATGACACCCCCTATTTGTTTTAATAAATACAACTATATGCACACTGCGCTTATAGTAACTAATGCTAATGACTAATGACTTTATGGAGTTGAGTTCAAGATTAACTGAAAAAAAAAAAAAAATTATCCGAGCCTCCTCTTCATGCTGCCCTTGCAGATTCTGCCGTTGCGCTTGTGAAGTTGCGGTATGGCCACATAATAGGCTGATGCTTTTATTTGAACACAACCATAACACATTCTAATACGTACGCTATGTTTTATTTAATTAACCAGGTTGGTCTCATTGGGATTTAAAATCTCTTTAGCAAAAAAAATGGCTAACAAACAAATGATTACACATAGCCTAATGTCTTAAATTGTAGCCTAAAGCTGAACATAAAGTGGCTATAGCCTATCGAAAATAACTTACTCGAGTCGGAGACCATCCTACTTCCCCAGTCGTTTCATGTTATTGTTTACGTGATACTGGGCGCATCCGCTTGCGTCACCTGAATATACGGCACATTTTTTTTAACGCAAATGACATTCAGTTGTAGTGTCCGTGTCACGGTTGTTCCCCAGATTCACCACCAGATGGCGGTGTGCGCCTTTTTCCTTGAAACACGCTCAGCTGGCTTGAATGACCTATTATCTCTTCCCTATAAATACTCGCACCTAACTTCGTTCGGGGCGAAATCGTAAGCCATCTTTACGATTTTTAGCCGGTAAGGTAAGAATGTCTTTTCAAGACGTTCACAAAGACTACACAAAGACTTTTCTTTAGAAACGACTATCTCCATTTCAACCCTTTTAAAAACGCAAGAACTTAGTTAGTTGTACCTTTTAAGGAAACCTTTTCTCTAAATGGGGTTTTCGGTTGGTTTCCGTTCGTCAGTCGGTTCGACTGCTTTGGGGTTCTAACTTGTTCTTTTGGCTCTTCTAGCCGTTTACGTTTTTGGGGAGTACTCTGGTCCTAACGAAAGAACTTATTTTAGTTTCCTGCTTTAAGAAACCTTGTTCGCTAAAATGCGCTTTTCTTTTGGTTTCGTGTTATCCAGCCGGGTTGACTGGTTCATGGGTTACTACTGGTTCTTTTGGCTATCTGCCTTTCACGTTTTGGACATAAAGAGTTTTGAGTTAAGGTCGGTTCATTAACCATTTAATTGTACCCACATTTGAAACTTCTCTCGTGTGTAAATTGTACCCGCATTTGAAACTTCGCTCGTGTGTAGGAGCGATTGGTTAAGTTTCTTTTGTTGGGTCGCTGAGGCTGTTTTCGGGTTCCAATTTTGTTCTGGCGGCTTTGCTAGCCTCCTGCGTTTTCTTACGCTCAGTTCTATTTAATAACCTTTAGTTCCTACATTTGAAACTCACTCGTGGTTAGGAGTGTTCCACTAGTTTCATTTGTTCAGTCGTCTAGGCTGTTTATGGGTTCTATTTTATAACCTTTAGTTCCTACATTTGAAACTCACTCGTGGTTAGGAGTGTTCCTCTAGTTTCATTTGTTCAGTCGTCTAGGCTGTTTATGGGTTCTAATTCATAACCTTTAGTTCCTACATTTGAAACTCACTCGTGGTTAGGAGTGTTCCTCTAGTTTCATTTGTTCAGTCGTCTAGGCTGTTTATGGGTTCTATTTCCTAACCTTTATTTCTTACATTTGAAACTCACTCGTGGTTAGGAGTGTTTCTCAGTTTCATTTGTTCAGTCTGATAGGCTGTTTACGGGTTACTTATTGTTCTGGCGGTTCTCCTAGCCCTCCTGCGTTTACATACGCTCAGAACTTTTGATAACCAAATTCTTTGTCACTTACGAATAGAAATCTTGTTCGCTAAAAATGCGCTTTTATTTTGGTTTCATTCTTGTTCAGCAGATCTCCTGGTATAGGTTTTACTCTGTGGTTCTGTCGGTCCCCCTTAACCGTTTCGAGTTTTGGCGGACGTCAGATGTGGGTCTTGTTGTGCCCTGCTGTCTGCCGATCCCCCCTAACTGTCTCTTAGGCTCCTGCGTTTTCATACGCTCAGACCTTTTCGCCACCATTTAATTGTACCCACTATTGAACTTCTCTCGTGTGTAAATTGTACCCTCCTGGTCGCTGAGGCTGTCTTCGGGTTTCAATATTGTTTTGGTGGCTTTACAGTTTTTGCGGATGCCAGATGTGGGTCAACTTGTGGGCCCTGCTGTCTGACGAGGATGTCGGATGTGGGTCCAGTCGTCCTGCTGTTCTGCCGGTCCCCCCTAACCGTTTCGAGTTTTCGGACGTTCAGAACTAGTGGGTCAGGTTTTACCATGTTATCTTGTGGGCTCTCCTAGCTCTTCCGCGTTTCCGGACGCTCAGTATTTTTGGTTATGTCCAGTCATAATAAATTATTTACTTGTGTCTTACAAAAAGACCCTTTGCTCGCTATTAAGCGTTTTCTTTTGGTTTTCGTGGGTTCAGTCGTTTAGACTGGTTTCAGGTGATAACCTGGTTTTGTGGGCTCCCCTAGCCTTTCACATTTTGGGATGTTCAGAATTATTGGTTCGGGTATTTACATAATACTTATTTAAATTGTACCCTTATTAGAAACCTTGCTCATTTGTTATGGGCTTTTTGTTGGGTTTCGTTTGTTCAGTCACTTCGACTGTTTCGGGTTGCAATGTGGTTCTGTGGCTCTCCTGGCTTTCGCGTTTTCGGACGCTCGGAACTTTTAGGTATTATGCAAACTGGTTAACATGTTTATTGTACCCACTATAAAAGACCCTGCTCGCTATTAAGCGCTTTTCGTTCGGGTTCTGGTTGTTCAGCCTGTTGGGCTGTTTCTGGGTTTCAATCAGGTTCTCTCGGCTCTCCTAGCCTTTATTGTTTTGGGATACTCGTGTCGTTATTGTTACGAACTTATTTAGTTGTAACTTTTATAAAGAACCTTGCCCGCTAGTCGGTGCTTTGATTCAGGTTGCTTTTGTTCAGTTCGGTTGGACTGGTTCTGGTTACTAACTCGTTCGTTTGGCTATCATAGCCTTTACGTTTTCAGACACTGGAGTTACCACCCGGTGGGTGTGATTTTGCGTTCATCCCTAATTATCTTCCCTATTCTCTGTTTTACAGAGCTAGTGGTTAGACGGGTTCCGTCTAACTTTTTGATCCCCTAGGGCTTCTGCGAGTGGCGCCTATCACCACCAACCCTTACAGTCCGAAAACAGTTTAATCGTTCACTACATGGAACACTACATAGGGAACACTATATAGAGAATAGGGAACGAGCAGGGCTGGACTGGCTATATAGTCTACCGGGCAGATTCCCGGTGGGCCGGTCTAGGTTTGGGCCGGTTGAATTATTATTTTTAATTTAAAAAAATATAAATATATATTATTTTTTTTGTCATCTAACGGCCAACAAAAAATGGACAGCGGCCCATTGGTTCATTTTCTATACTGACACTGGGCCGGCCCAATCACATGCTTTTTTTGCCATCGAACGGCCGCCCCAAAATGGACAGACTGCAAGGATGTCGTAGTGATGGGCGGTGTCCGACCGATTGTGATGGGCCGGTCTGAGCCAAATGGCAGGGCCTATTTTTTGTCCCAGTCCAGCCCTGGGAACGAGTGAATGGTTTCGAACACAGCCATAGAGTTCACAACACATGGTGCATGGTCACTTATTTCTCATAACATTTGTCCTTAACCTTGACTTAATAAGAGTCACAAACACAGTTTGGTGAGTTAATTTATGTCATGACACATCTTGTACTCATAATTAATTTCTGAACTTTTTACATATATATATATTAATTTTAAAAAGTTTGCATTTAATCATGCGTGAAAGGACTAATGTTGATTAAATCTTGCCATTTTTTTCAGGGGATATAGAGCCATTTGTCAAAGACCAGACACATGCCACAGGTGCAGGTTCTGTTGACTAACGTTCTTTTCCAGTGGGTCTGCTCAAACAATGCGAAATGCATGTGGATCCAGTGATCTGCAGCAAGACTTGAGCTTGTAAAAGATTCAAGTCAACCATGAGAGTCTCCAAAGCTCTGGGGCACATACACTCAAATGAAGACACCCAAGAGAAAAAAAATACCACTACATTTGTTGGGCTATGATACCCTTAATTCACACTGTCAATCACAGCCTTCATATTACCAATGTTGTGGAAACATGGCCAGGCTCCACACATAACATCAGGATCTGGACAAACCTGGGCTTAAAGCAGATTGGGAACTATGGGGGGGGGACGTAGGTGGGTTTCAGAGGCCGATGGTTTTGGCAGAAAATTCACATCCTGTTCTTCCAGTTCCACAGAAACCCATGGCTAGCCCACCATCGGTGGCAGAGGAAGCACAACAGCTGGCACAGAAGAACTTGGCAGGTTATAGAGATGCTTTGGCAGACTGAAGAGTTACTGGGAGGTGAGCTGCAGTACACCACTGAGTATAGCGTCAGGACAGTCGTGTAGCTGCCTATGTTGCTCACAACACTTAATCTATGGTGCATTACGCCACTCTTACCACCGGACCATGCACCACAGCATGCTTCATTTAGGAAAGGTTCTCAGGGTATTGTCTTTCCTTATCTGTATTGATAATGGCAATGATATTGATCATCACACCCTACACCCTAGCCAGACCCCTCCGCTCCGCCTCCTCTGGCAAACTGACTGTCCCATCCCTCCGGGCGCCTGGCAGCTGCTCCCCGCGGTCTCGCGGAATCACTTGCAATCTTCTGCAAGAGACTCAAAACCCACCTTTTCAGACTCCACTACCACTAAATTATGTACATCTAGCTAATTGTCATCACCACTGCCTACTTGCTCAACACTATGTATCCCTGCTTACTCCTCATTTAATTAAAAAATAATAATAATTACTAACCTTTTCCTTCCCCGTGTTACAGGTATGGTACGCAGCTGCCTGCAATGATGTCTATCGCTGTATTACTGCACTGATCTCTTGCGTGAACTATGATTGTTCCTACCATGTATTAATGCACATCTTGTAAGTCGCTCTGGATAAGAGCATCTGCTAAATGCTTAAAATGTAAAATGTAAAATGTAAATGTAATGGTCTTTAAATCTGTGCATCATATTGCCCCCCCATACTTAATAAAACTCTTTAGGTGGGCCCCACCACACAAGGTCAGCAACTAAGGCTTACAAGAAGTGGGATCAACATCTGCCGAAAATCCCTATGGCTGGAATTTCTGCATTTAAAGGCAGCCTACAGTACTAGGGAGTCACTGTATGGAATCAGCTAGACATGTCTACCAGGGAACAAACAAATCTGTAGGCTTTCAAATATAAACTCAAATCTGGACTTTAGCAGACAGGATTGGATGCATAGAATGTCATGCTATTGATATGCTTTTAATTGTTTTTATTTTTGTCTCGTGTTGTCTTAATACTGTTTTCCAGGGAGTCCTGGGTACATTTACTATTACTGAGTGGACTATCCTGGTGAAATAATGTTGAACTGAACTTTCCTGAAGGGCATGTTAAACAAGGAAGTAAAGTAGACGTCAACGTTTCATTAAAAACCCTTCATTTAGTTATTGTATGCTTTGATTTCTCTTTTTTTGATAAGCCTGTCCAATATGAAATGATGCCAATGGATCCTGCCAAAAGAGGATCGGAGGACCATTGGGGGACTTGTGATAGAGTTACTTCTTCCATTTCTTAAAATAATCTGCACTTCAGGCTCCTTAAACTATTCTATTATGAGATGCCAACCCTGGCAACCCATCATTGTGTGAGCTGTTGCTGCATGCTACTACTTTGTCCTTTTTGTCCTTTTTTTTCAAAACTGTCGAAATGAGATGAACGCGCAACTTAACTTTGTACTCTTATACTTATACACAGTTTATTCTGTGATTTCAGAGAATCTTTGACCAACTCCTATCTGCCTGGTCTCCTTTTTTCCCTTTTTTTTTACTTGCAGTTATAAGTTATAATGTAGTTATTTTACACAGCTTCTCACAATTGTACTTGGCCTGTAACTGGGAAGTCTCTACCTGTAACCTGTTTGGCTGAGCTACTCTAACTCTCAGATTTTCTCAGGAAAACTCAAATGACCGATTCATGAGTATGAGCAGAATGCCAAGCATCTGATGCTACTGAGACAGATATAAATATAATATAGGCACTATATCAATACAGTGAAAAATAAACACACTCCCTCCAAACGGAGCATGCAAAGAGATCTCCATGGGTTGTTTCCATGGAGATTACCACAATCTTTCAGAAAAGTAACCTTTTGGACAAATAAGGGTACGGCAATGAAATGATAAACAATTCTAGTTTCCATTACTGAAAAGTGTTGGGTTTTTTTTAACTATAGGCTAACATAATATACAAGCTTTTTACATGAATGAAAAAGGACTATGAGAAATATAAACTGGATCATTTATTCTATCCAATTTCAAAATTAATTACATCCAGTCCGTAGACCAAGTATGGAATCCATTCAAGGGTGTCTAATAAATGTAAAATGTAAGTAAAAGAAGAAATGAGAACTGAACTGAACTGACAAATCTTTTCATTGGTATAAATAGTCGCTAAACACACCAAACACAGAGGAAGTTGTGAACGGCTGAGAGTAACTTGTTCTTTCTCCATGATGAAATGACTCCGGTAAAGAATAATGACTAGCTCTTGGAAAAGCACATCAGAAAGCAATGTCCTTGCTTGTCCGAGGGTGGTGTCTGCACACAGTATGACACTGGAACATTGCATTCTTTGTGCTGCCCACAGCTTAAAGCACTTAAATTCAGTTTTAACCACAGTTGGGATTCTAGAAATCAAGTTATTATTTTAAAATACTTTTAAAATATAAAAGGATTGCGTTCTTTAATTTCTGCTGCTGAAAAATGCATATTAAAATACATATTTACATTAACATTTTTCAATTTGAAGCATTTAGCAGACACTTTTATCCAGAGCGACTTACAAGATTTGCATTAATACATGGAAAGAACAATCATAGTTCGCGCAGATCAGTGCAGAGATCAGTGCAGTAATACAGCGATAGACATCGTTGTTGGCAACTGTATACCGTACCTGTAACTCTGGGAAGGAAAAGGTTAGTAATTATTATTTTTTAAACAAGTATACATATACAAAAAGTATTAAACAAGTAGGCAGCGGTGATGACAATTGGCTAGATGTACAGAATTCAGTGGTAATGGAGTCTGCAGAGGTGGGTTTTGTGTTTCTTGCGGAAGATCGGATCATTAATTGCACTTTTTTTTTTACGTTAGTCGTACCAAGATTCATTGTACCATTTCCTCAGTTGGGTATGAGAATACTATAAAATATTCACATGGTGTGGTCAGTGAGTGCACTAATGTGAAGTTTGTGTTAGTAAAGATCTGTAGTATTACAGATAGTCCACAAGGATTTAACCCTCCAGCTCCACTGCCAGTTTCAGTCTAGGAAACGGAATCTGAAATCAGCAGTTATATTTTCATCTAAAGCTAAGAAAGGAAAAAAAAAGAGGTGCATCAGTTTCATAATTGTCAAATATGAGAATTCTGTGGAACAGCAAACTTTGCTTACCCTTAAACGGACACAACATAAATGGGCACTTCAACACAAAATGCATGGATAGAAGGTGCATTTTTTTTTTCATTTTCTCCCAACTCAAATTTATTATGAAATGCTGGCTGCTGCGATGAAATATGACAGCGCCCCTCTGGACCCCTGAATGATGTGAACCGAATTACAGCTGTAACATTCGTCAAAGAGGAGGTCATCGTCTCACGGTCCACGGCACAATGACATCATCTTCCTATTGATCAGCTCCTTAGAGCCCATCACGGATCTGCGAGATTTAACACCCAATGATTTACCTTTACTGTTACTTTGACTCTCTGATGTTCCAATAGAAACGGATCTAGATCCAGGAAAATGACAAAAGGAAAGGAACAGTTGTTCAAGGACAGAGTTGCTTATACACCTCCAGCAGTGTGTGTGTGTGTATACATATATATATATATATATACTGTATGTACACTACCAGTCAAAAGTTTTAGAACACCCACATTTTCCAGTTTTTACTGAAATGTAAGCAGTTCAAGTCCAGTGAATAACCAGAAATTGTACAAAGGTAAGTGCCAGAGGTTAAAAAAAAATGTAGGTTAACAAAAACTGAAAAATAATGTAAGTTTTTTGGCAGTGAGTAGTTTCCTACATCATCAAAAGGGACTTGGAAACTTGAGGAAACTCTGACAGGAAGAGGTCTGGCAGACCCAAAGCCACAACAAAATCAGAAGACAAGTTTCTGAGAGTCAACACCTTGCATGATAGGCGGCTCATAGGACAACAGCTTCAAGCACAGCTTAA
This sequence comes from Aldrovandia affinis, assembly GCA_029706075.1. Classification (NCBI taxonomy): domain Eukaryota; kingdom Metazoa; phylum Chordata; class Actinopteri; order Notacanthiformes; family Halosauridae; genus Aldrovandia; species Aldrovandia affinis. Next base: position 1,547,064 of record JAINUG010000007.1, read on the forward strand.
CACTGGTCGAAGTAAGGAAGTCTCAGTTTCAACTGTGAAAAGACTTCAAGCTGCAGGTTTGACAGGTCGAGTCGCAGTATGAAAGTCATTGCTAAGATGGCAAAATAAGAAAAAGAGGCTTGCCTGGGCCATGAAGCATTGCCAGTGGACTACTGAAGACTGGAAGAAGGTCTTATGGACCGATGAATCCAAATTTGAAATCTTAAAATTTTGAAAGGTTTTTGTCGAGTAGGCGAAAGGATGGTTCCTCAGTGTGTGACATCAACTGTCAAACATGGAGGAGGAAGCGTGATGGTCCAGGGCTCTTTTGCTGGATCCAGAGTTGGCGACTTGCACAGAGTGAATGTTAACCCACGTTAACCCATTACTTGTTCCCTGAAGAGGGCCTTTTTTTATAACTCTGTAATGTACATTATTTCTCAGTTTTTGGTAACCTAAACTTTTTTTTTAACCTCTGGCAGTTTACCACTTACCTTTGTACCATTTCAGGTTATTCACTGGACTTGAACTGCTTAAATTTCAGTAAAAACTGGAAAATGGGGGTGTTCTAAATCTTTTGACCGGTAGTGTATGTACAGTATGTTAGTGTGTTGACTGCTTGCAATTATTTTGAACTAATTTGCATGTGCTCCAGACATTTCTTGATTTAATTGTATGGGAGGCCACTTCAATGCAATTATTTGTATGGATTTTAGTTTTACTATTGTATGAATTCAACCTGAAACAAGACTGGTCAAAGGAAATATGACTTTAGCTTCCATATTTAAAATGTAGAATTGGCATACTGTGACATTCATGGCATATTGTGAATTGCACATTTTTATTAAGTTAATACTATTAATAGCTTTTTCTTTTTCTTCTTTTCCCTGGTTTAAGTATGACAAAGGACTTTTCTGTTTAAACTATCGAAAAATCTAATCTTGCAGCCAAAACATGACTACACACAGAGATCCAAATGCCTGAGATCATTCCCAGTTGGGCATCATTCTAAAAGTCAACCGTAGTTCTACATTAAATGACAAAGATTTAATTACTATTCTACATCTATATTGGATAGTAGTTACCAGTTCCAAGGTGGATTTCAGATATCTACATTGGAAGCAATTTGGTACTATGTTTATCATACACCTAGGGTTTGTAAGAAGAGATCATAGGGTGATGTTCATTCCTATCACATTGCATTTGACACTTCAATATAATAATTATCTTTGTAAATTAATATTTATAGGGCTGCTCATGCTGCTAAGGCACTGTTCAAATCCTGATCATGCCAACTGTGGCCTGCAGCCCCACACTTAATTCATGGTAACATCGCCCAGGGTGGGAGGGATTCAGTCGGCAAGGTGTCTCGTCACACACCACCGTGGTCAACTGGGCACCCACAGTCTGCTGGTATAAAGCTGCGAGTCTGTGAGAGTTTGACTTGTCGATGGAATGAAAAGAAGTGGTGGCTGATATCATGTGTTTCGGAGGAGAGTGCATGCTTGTCTACGCTGTCCCGAATTGACAGCAGAGGTTGCAGAGAGCGTGGCTTAGAATACGATTGGACAATCCACATTGGGAGAAAAAAGGTGGAAAAAAAAAAAATTCTAAGAAGATTGCAGATTATACAGATACACATTTTTAAAATGCACCACTGGCAGGGGACAATTGCAATCTTGCTGTCTTGAAGTTGAAGTAGCTACGATGTGTCATATCATCCATGTGTGGGTACAATGTATGAGTCTATGATATGCAGCAACTGTCTCAAAGTAGCCACATGTTCACCATGGACGGTCATCTTTCTGAAAAGCTGTAGAGAGGTCAGAGTTATCCAGGATAAATGAGTTATACCTAGGAATGCATAGGTTACCGTATTATTTCCCAGATTATATATATTTTGGTATAACCAAGTGTATTGAGACTATTTGCATGGATTTCTACTGAAATCTGTTGAAACATCAATCATCAAACACTCTGATCAACATCTCCAGAAGAATGACATTTTTAACTACAATAATAAAATCTGAAACATACATTTCAGATAAATATTTTCTTGTTGGTGCATTTACTTTAAATGAAAAACACCTGTCACAGTATGACTGTTAACATATATACAAATGAATTTACTTGATAACAACATGATAATATATTAATCAGGGCAGAGTTTGGTGCCATATTTTATATTGGCATGTGATGAATTAATAAGGAGGAATTTCAGTGGTTAACGAAAGGTCAGTAAGATGCTAGATTAAAAATAAACAGCTTGACATGCAAAATGGAATGTTACGCATGCTGAGTGGTCTAAATTAATTTATGAAATGCCTCGATGCACTCAGCCTTTATTTCTCCTCCCCCAAAAAAACAGAAGGTTGGCTCTCATTTTACTTTCTTCCCCCTGGGTTCATGGCTGTTTTCCATCCCTGCATTTGCTAAGGGAGCGACAAAATTCTGGTGCAGAATTATATATCTGCTTCAGGAATGATCTTGATGTGAGGTTTTCCGTCAGAGTTCATAAGCATATCAGAAGAGTGGCACATTTTTCATGCTATGAGAGCACAATCAATGATGTGTGCTCCACTTCAAGGGGTGATATTTGTATATCAATGTTCTGTTTACATTGGATCATCCCTCCCTCTGTTTATGTCAGATCTGGGGGATAAAAATGAGGTCTATTTGGGCTCAATCTTCCAAAAGTATAGGCTTGTTTCAACCTTCTAAAATGTGATTAATCAGAACTTGGTGTGTGATTAGTCTAAGCACATGACTGCAGCTGAATCCCAACAGTCAGGCATGTAATGCTTTCTTCCTGAAATCTATGAATAAGCACTCGTGAGCTTTTTATACATTACACAGTTGTGGGCGAAAATATTGGCACCCCTGCAATTTTTTATTTTGTTATTTTTTATTATGCACCATTTCATGCAGAAAATTGTTGAAATTAAAACATATTTTGGTATTCACATAAATATTTATTTGGTTTACAGTGGAACAAAACAAGAAAGCTGAAAAACATACTGAATCTTAGCTTATTCCACACAGAAATCCTAAAATGGCCTGTAAAATATGATTGGCACCTTCTAGAAGTTGTAAGACATAATTGCATTTCAAGCAGGTGATTAGTAATTGAACTCACCCGTGGTGAGTCACAGTTGCCTGCAATCTAATAATCACTCGTTCAACCAGTTTGAATGGAGAAAGGTACTCATTCTGCTGTTTGTATCACTGCGTGTACCACACTGAGCATGGAGAAAAGAAAGAAAATTTGCCAAGCATGGACAATCTCAAGGCTACAAGTTCATCTCACATCGTGATTCACAGCTTCTAATTGTCTGCTATTAAGCTGTGTAATTTCGCTAACTCGGGTTGAGCTGCACGATGAAAGTTGATGTTGTCCTTTTGACTGCATGACAATATTTGTTTGTGGCAATGTATTTTAATATGTGTAGGTTGCCCTTTGTGGTGGCAAATGAATACAGAATATTATCAGGTGTGTTTGTAAAAACAATACAATTGGAAGAAATGCATAAGTATTCCCCAGTATTGCATTAGAACTGTTTCCATGGTTTCAGTTTTTTTTTCTTCTAACACCACTAAAATATCCAAACCAAAGGAATTTTTGGAGAAATGGCCTTTGTCTGGAACAAGCACCGGCAGGTATAAATGTGCAATAGCTATACCACTTGCCTTCCCTTGTGAACCCTTCAGGAGATCCCTGAAGCATGTGAATCATATTAAAAAAAGATTAAAATATCTGAATAAAACAATACAATCGTAAAAATAAAAAAAAACCTTTTATCATGGTTGTGGTATTGCTATGGAGCACAGAGCAAGGCAGGGCAATCGGAACAGCACTACACGAACATTACACGGATGATGCCGTCTTTGGATATAATCAGACCATGGGCTAATCAAACACATTCCTCATGAAATCAGTGCCGCAAATCATTTTTGAGAGAGGTTATATATGTGCATACATTTTCAATTAAATTCAGAGCTTAATAATTAAGCAATGTACTGGATATCAATGATATAATAAAATAAACCAATTTAATAAACCCAAAATACATCTGATAATTATTTTTTATTTAAATATTTGATTTTTGTAATGGAACGAACGGCTGAATGAAAAGCATAGTAATAGCTTTGCTGAGGGGGGGATTGACATGAAAAGAGAGGGTGTAATTGGCTACTGACAGAAAAAAACAACTGTTGTTTAACCTCTTGAGGCCAAGCTCAGCACACACACAAAGCTTCATACCACTTGTATTGTAGCTCTTTATTTCCAGTGCTACATCAATATAGAACAACAAAATGCTTTAGTAGTGGCTAGACAGAAGCTACTCCTGAGTGAAAGGCATATGACAGCCCACCTGGAGTTTGCCAAATGGCACTTAAAGGACTCTAAGAGCATCAGGACAAAGATTCTCCGGTCTGATGAGACACAAATTGAACTTTTTGGCCTGAATGCCAAGTGCTACCATAAAGGTCTGATTGATGGAGTGCTGCAGAGATGTTTGTCCTTCTACCAGGTTCTCCCATCGCTGCAGAGGAACTCTGAAGCTCTCTTAGAGTGGCCATTGGGTTCTTGGTTACCTCCCTGACCATGGCCCTTCTTGCCCAGTTACTGAGTTTGGCCAGGCGGCCAGCTCTAAGAAGAGTTGTGGTGGTTCCAAACTTCTTCCATTTCACAATGATGGAGCCCACTGTTCTCCTGGGTGCTTTCAATGCTTTAGCAATGTTTTTATACCCTTCCCCAGATCTATGCCTCAACACAATTCTATCTTGGAGGTCTATGGGGAGTTCCTAGGACTTCATGGCTTGGTTTTTACTCTGACATGCACTGTGAACTGTGGGACCTTATATAGACAGGTGTGTGCCTTTCCAAGTCATGTCCAATCAATTGAATTTACCACAGGTGGACTCCAATTAAGTTCTAGAAACATCTCAAGGATTATCAGTGAAAACAGGATGCACCTGAGCTCAATTTTGAGTGTCATAGCAAACGGCGTGAATATTTATGTACATGTGATATTTTAGTTATTTATTTTTAATACATTTGCAAAAATGTCTAAAAAACTTTTTTCACTTTGTCATTATGGGGCATTGTGTGTAGAATTCTGAGAAAAAAATGAATTTAATCCATTTTGGAATAAGGCTGTAACCTAACAAAATGTGGAAAAAGTGAAGCGATGTGAATACTTTCCGGATGCACTGTATATTGTCTTGGTTGGGAATTTGGCCAGGACACATTATGATTAGTAATGATGTAATCCCCTGTCCATTAGGGGTCCCATGCCTATCTTAGCTGGTTTAGTGATGTGTGTCGATGAACCTGTTTAATATTTGCCTACCTCCTGGAGTGACCATGATGTAATGACAAGCGTGTCTGAAACCTCCAAAGGTGTGGAAGCTGAGGGCACGTGCGCAAGAGGGAAACAGTGCATTAAAATAGTTTTGTAACACAAAACATCACCTGTTAAGTATTTTGGAAAGCAAACAAGTGCTTGAGTTCAGTTCTAGTTTACTGTGAAGGTATTGTAGCAGGGTGGCAGGGGTAGCCACCATGCCAGGTGGTGAATGGATGAAAGACCAAACCAAAAAGCGGAGTTCCAACAGGGCAACGGCCAATGTATTATCTTTCGACAAAGGGAATACAATAAAACACGAAGATACAGCAGTTAAATCAAAACCATGCAATAAAGGGGAAACAGCAACCAAAAACCCACACTTCTGTCTCCATGCCCCCCAAAACTCTCCACTCAGGCTTGGCAGGCTGTGCTTTTATAACAGCCTAACGAAGGCAATGGCTCACAGCTGAGTTGATTGCTCATTAGCCTCAGGTGAGCCTGCCTGTAGGTGAGGCCACTGCTGTTCAAGGCCCTGTAGTCCTCTCCAGGCTGTGGGGGAACAGGAGCACCTGACAGCAGCCTCTTGCAGTGTCACAGTATAAAACAAAGCTACGTAGCCATGGGACTTGTCAGAAACACAAACCCGTCCGTTTAAGAAGACGCAGAGACGAGGTTGGCACGGTGTGCAGCAGAGATGATGATTGCCGGCCCATCATTGCAATCATAAGAGGTGCACCCGACTACACCATTGCTAAATCCATTGAGATAGCCATAGTATCTTTCAGGCTGCTGGTGTAATGTACACTGTGAGCGCTAATACAGGGAACATTATTCATACCTAGCCTGAGGCAGGCACAGTTGGTGGGAACCTGTGTTTACTTTTGTCATCATAAATATGAACTTTTCCCTGTTGCACCACAGCACACCATTACAGTATAACAGTTGGGGTTTTGTGTAAGGTTGAAAGGATCAATCTATAAAAACTAAACAACAAAAAAAGGGAAAGCCATTCCATAAAGTCAAACTGATAATAGATCTATAAGTCAAAGTAGGAAAAAATACACAAAACAAAAGACACAGCAGTTGTTTAAAGCCATAGCTTGACCACAGGCCAACTGTTTTTGAGACAGAACACCACAGAAAAAACATAACAATATGCACTGAGTCAATATTTTAAATTGATAAGTTCACAGTCACCAAACTAACCAATCAGCTCTGCACAGGAGTACCACCCTTTGAAAAATGGGATTGCCAACCACACACGCACACACACTGTAGACTATCGCAACACAATACATTCACAATGTATGTGCTGTGATCTGTTATATCCATTAGATACAGGGTTAAATGCTGAGAAACACTCTTAAACTACATGAACTAATAGGGAAGACATTATAAGCAGTCTGGAGATCAATGTGGAACATTAGCATGCTGCTTGAGTCCATGCACAGAACGGCAAATGGCCTGGAACACTGACGTGTATACTGAATACTACCATGCTCACCAAGTTTGTTTACTGATGACTGAGGCTACTATTCTGTCACGGAGGTCTAGGGTCCTGTGAAATTTTAAAAAGTTGGATACATTTTAAATATCGGATACAAGCATAACATGTGCACAGAAAAAAACAATAGAAAGACAAATTAGTTTAAGGTCAAATGGATCATTAAAACCTGCACACTGATATGTTCCCTTCCATTTCTGAGAAGGGCATTGCTGTACCAAATTGGTTTTGCACTGCACTGCTTAGCCATTGAGAGAATTACATTTTTAATATGTAAGGACAAAGTAAGGATCCAATCAACTCCCATATATTAAATTTTGGCTCATAGCATTTTGGTATAGCATAACCACATTACTAGTCTCTGATTGAAAGAAACTCAAGATGGGGCAATGCAATGGCCCCATGCAGTTTTGGGGCTGGTTTAGCTTGGCTCAGGATCATCCACAGCTGCCCACAGATGACCAGTTATCGTCAGTGAGTGATGCACACCTCCTCCGATCAACATTATCAGTAACTAGCTCTCCCCAGCATTGTGTGGTCTGTAGTGTGGAGAGCAGATGCTAGCCTGTGAGTGAGTGAGTGAGTGAGTGAGTGAATCAGACGGGTTTATGTTCTTCAGCTGCTGTGCTGTGTGTGTGAGGTATGGGTGGCACAGCTGTGACTAAGGAAGAAAAAATAAAAATAAAAATAAAATATATATATATATATACACACACACACACACAGATGGCCGATTCCAAGACAAACGTAATGGGTAAAGGAATAAAGTATATAATTACTGATGTCATTATCATTTTTCCTTTGAAACCAAAAAAATACTAAAGTTTGCTAATACTTTCTTATCATTGATGTCTCTAGCCTAGCTGTTCCCAAAGTTTGCTGCAGCATAAACTTGTTTTTAGATATCCCTCTCTCTCTCCAGCATGCACCTGGTTCTTCAAGCTTTCTTTCTTTATACTTTGTCTGTATCCCTCAACTTCCTCATGCTATATATATATATATATATATACAGTATATGTGTATATATATATACACTGCCCGTCCCAAAAAAAAGTCATACACTCTAATATTTTGTTGGACCGCCTTTAGCTTTGATTACAGAACGCAGTTGCCGTGGCATCGTTTTGATAGGCTTCTGCAATGTCACAACATTTATTTCCGTCCAGAGTTGCATACATTTTTCACCAAGATCTTGTATTGATGATGGGAGAGTCGGACCGCTGTGCAAAGTCTTCTCCAGCACATCCCAAAGATTCTCAATGGGGTTAAGGTCTGGACCCTGTGGTGGCCAATCCATGTGTGAAAGTGATGTCTCATGCTCCCTGAACCACTCTTTCACAATTTGAGCCTGATGAATCGTGGCATTGTCATCTTGGAATATGCCCGTGCCAAGAGGGAAAAAAAAATCCATTGATGGAAAAACCTGGTCATTCAGTATATTCAGGTAGTCAGCTGACCTCATTCTTTGGGCACATAACGTTGCTGAACCTAGACCTGACCAACTGCAGCAACCCCAGATCGTAACACTGCCCCCACAGGCTTGTACGGTAGGCACTAGGCATAATGGGTGCATCACTTCATCCGCCTCTCTTCTTACCCTGATGTGCCCATCACTCTGGAACAGGGTAAATCTGGACTCATCAGACCACATGACCTTCTTCCATTGGAAGCCTTTTTTCCGATTAGCCTCACTGACAAGTGGTTTTCTTAAGGCTACACAGCTGTTTAGTCCCAATCCCTTGAGTTCCCTTCACATTGTGCGTGTGGAAATGCTCTTACTTTCACTATTAAACATAGCCATGAGTTCTACTGTTGATTTTTTACGATATGATTTCACCAAACGTTTAAGTGATGGCCGATCACGATCATTCAAGATTTTTTTCCGACCACATTTCTTCCTCGAAGATGGTGGTTCATCACTATCCTTCCAGGTTTTAATAATGCGTTGGACAGTTCTTATCCCAATTTTAGTAGTTTCAGCTTAGTTGTTTTCTTTGCTTGATGCAGGCCAATAATTTGACCCTTCTGAAACAGATTAACATATTTTCCACGACCACAGGATATGTCTTCCGACATGGTTGTTTAATAAATGAGAAGCTACTCACTGCATCAGTTGGGGTTAAATAACTTGTTGCCAGCTAAAACATATTAATCACTGCAGTAATTATCCAATGGAAGGCTCTTACCTATTTGCTTAGTTAAATCCAGGTGGTGACTTTTTTTTTGGCCAAGCAGTGTATATATATACACACATATTTCTTCTCCTTTTTCTGTATTCCTCGAGTAGTTCTGGGTGGTATAGATATCTCTTGCGCTTCAACACCCCAGCTGTTGATGTTGGTCTCTTTTATGAATAAACATCTGTACATTTCAATGATTTACTTGTTTTGTAAGTCGCCATGAATAAGAATGGTTTGTAAAGCAAATACAATCAATTAATACATAAAGAAATGTTCTTTTTTATGAAGCACACATACGAAAAGCAGGTTAGAAACATTAGCAAAGATGTGCAGGGGTGCGCAACCCCTTCAATCTCATCCACCCTCCTAGATCTCCCGGTGTCGACGTGGTGGTAGCAGGGGGACTATGGAACTGTCCGCTGTCCGGAAGGCCGACTTAATCTCGGCCCAGGCCTCACTACTCTCCCTGTAGTTCCTGGCACTCACAGAGACGTGGATCACTCCGCAGAACACGGCCACCTCCTACACTCTCTCCGCTGCCTACACCTTCTCCCACACTCCACGACCCACAGGTAGAGGTGGAGGGACAGGTATACTGATCTCCCCCCATGGAGATTTGGTATTGTTCCTCTTCCTCACTTCTCACCCTCCTTTGAATTTCATGCGGTCACTGTCACTGTTCCATGTAAACTGCATATCATTGTTGTCTATCGCCCACCAGGTCCACTGGGGAGTTGAGATGGATGCCCAACTCATCTCCTTCCCTGAGGATGGCACTCCCGTCTTACTCCTCGGTGACTTCAACCTGCTGCTGGACACCCCTCAGTCCTCTGCATTTCTCCCCCTGCTTCAGTCCTTCGACTTCACCCTGGCTGAATCCCCATCCACCCACAAGACTGGTAACCAACTGGACCTGGTCTTCACTAGGAACTGCACCTCACCCAACATTGTGGTATCTCCTTTGCATGTGTCTGACCACTGTTTTCTGTCTTTCTCCCTCCCCCTCCCCTCTGTGCCTAAACCATCTTCACCTGCCCCCACTGTCTTTGTCCATCGCAACCTCCGCTCTCTCTCACCCACTGCCCTGTCAGATACTGTTCTATCTTCCCTTCCCCCTACTGATGCCTTCTCTCAGCTACCTGCTGAGGAGGCATCATCCACCCTACTTTCCTCTCTCTCCTCCTCCTTTAATTCACTCTGTCCTCTATCCACTAAACCCCCCACCCCCTGGCTGACTGACTCCATTCGGGCTGACCGACTCAAACTGCGAGCAGCAGAAACGAAATGGAAAAAATCGAAATCCCCTGGGGCTCTGACTGACTTCAGCACACTCCTGGCTACCTTTTCCTTTAACCTCTCCTCTGCTAAGTCTTCATTTTTCCTTTCCAAGATTCAATCTTCTGTGTCTAATCCTCGAAAACTCTACTCTAGTTTTCCTCTCTCCTCACCCCTCCTCCTCCCCCACCCCCTTCCTCTCTAACCACGGATGACTTCGCATCCTTCTTTCGCGAGAAAGTCGATGACATTTGAAACTCCTTCCCCTCATCCTCTCCCTCACCTAACTCCCCCTCACCCATCTCGCTACCTCAACCTCTCATCCCTCTGTCCTCCTTCTCGCCTCTCCCTGACTCGGACATCCTCCAACTTGTTAACTCCCACCATCCCACCACCTGCCCTGTCCATCCCGTTCCCTCCCCCCTCTATGGACATCCTCCCCTTTGTCTCAAATGTTATCAACTTCTCTCTTTCCTCTGGCTCTGTCCCCTCTTCCCTCAAATGCGCTCATGTTGTCCCTCTCCTCAAAAAACCCTCTCTGATTCCTGCTGTCATTTACAACTACCTGTCTGTCTCCTCCCATTCCTCTCCAAAACACTAGAGTGGGCTGTCTATAATCAACTGTGTGCTCATCTCCTACAGAACGACCTGCTTGATCCTAACCAATCTGGGTTCATGGCAGGCCACTCCACAGAGACTGCTCTCCTTGCGGTCACTGAGGCTCTTCACGTGGCTAAGTCTCAATCCCTTAGCTCCGTCCTCCTCCTCCTCCTCGACCTGTCAGCTGCATTCGACACCATAGACCACCAGATCCTGCTCTCATCTCGTCGAGATGGGAATCTCTGGATCTGCATTGACATGGTTCAAGTCCTACCTGGCTGGCCGGTCCTACTAGTTGGCCTGGAGAGGATCCCTCTCCTCTCCCCACACCCTCTCTACCAGAGTCCCGCAGGGCTCGGTGCTAGGCCCCGTCCTATTCTCCCTGTACACCAAGTCACTTGGTTCTGTTATTTCTGCTCACGGTTTTTCCTATCACTGTTATGCCGATGGCACAACTCTTTCTCTCCTTCTCTCCATCTGAAACTCAGGTCCCGGCACAGATCTCTGCATGTCTGGCTGACATCTCTGCATGGATGTCCACCACCTGAAGCTGAACCTGGGGAAGACAGAGCTGCTCTTCCTCCCAGCGAAGGGCTCCCCAATGATTGATGCTTCAATCACCGTGGAAGGCTCCATAGTGTCTCCATCCCAATCTTCCAGGAGTCTAGGAGTGACCCTGGACAACCAGCTGTGCTTTTCGGGCCATATTGCAGCGATCACTCAGACCTGCTGATGCACAACATCCGGAGGATCCGACCATTCCTCATCCAAGAGGCCACACAACTCCTGGTCCAGGCCCTGGTGATCTCGCATCTGGACTACTGCAATTCCTTGCTGGAAGGCCTACCGGCCTGTGCCATCAAGCCACTGCAACTAGTCCAGAATGCTGCCGCAGGTCTGGTGTTCAACCAGCCAAAGTTCACCCACGTCACCCCTCTACTCTCCTCTCTGCACTGGCTCCCCATCGCAGCACTCGTCAGATTCAAATCACTGGTGCTTGCTTTTCAAGTGGCTAGAGGTACTGCTCCCCCATACCTCCAGTCACTCATCACTCCCTACACCCCAGCCAGACCCCTCCACTCCGCCTCCTCTGGCAAACTGACTGTCCCATCCCTCTGGGCGCCTGGCAGCCGCTCCTCGCGGTCTTGCCTCTTCTCTGTCCTGACACCTCGGTCAATCGGTCCGCAATCGGTCAGGACCGCCGGAATCACTTGCGATCTTCCGCAAGAGACTCAAAACCCACCTTTTCAGACTCCACTACCATTGAATTCTGTAGGCTACATCTAGCTAATTGTCATCACCACTGCCTACTTGCTGAACACTATGTATCCCTGCTTACTCAATTTAATAATACAAAAAAAATTACTAACCTTTTCCTTCCCAGTGTTACAGGTATGGTACGCAGCTGCCTGCAATGATGTCTATCACTGTATTACTGCACTGATTGTTCCTACCATGTATTTATGCACATCTTGTAAGTCGCTCTGTGTCACGTCTCGTGTTCGTGTTCCCCGTAATTAGGTGTTTTCATTTATTCCATGTTTTCCTGGCTGTCTGGTCCGTGTTTTCACTTTTACCTACCTGTTCCCAGTCTTGTCATTGTATTATCGTTTTCACCTGTTCCTCATGTGTCTGATTGCAGTTAGCTGCATTCGTGTTAATTCCTGATTGTTTCTCGTTATGTCTGATGTAGTTAGCTGTTCGTTTCCCATGTTCATTTCCTGATTGTCTCGTTATTGTATTATCGTTTTCACTTAATTTCTCATGTGTCTGATTGCAGTCAGCTGCATTCATGTTTATTCCTGATTGTTTCTTGTTATGTCTTAATGTATTTAAGCTGTGTGTTTTCCCATGTTCGTTGCCAGATTGTCTTGTGCTTTGCGTATGCTTACACTACTCTCCAGCGTTTTCTTTGTTTCCCCGCGTTTCGTTTCATTGTGTTTGTGTTCGTGCTTGTGCTCCAGTGTTCGTCTTGATCTCAGTCTCATTCCCGCTCCCCCCTGTGTTCCCTGGACTGCTTTCACATTATCGACCTTCGCCTGCCCACTGACTACGCCTTGCCTGCCCCTGATACCCCTGAAGCCCGGAACAAACTCTGCCTGTCCCCGACCATTCTTTGGATCCCTGCATTGCTCTGATTACTCCTGCCTGACCTTCGCCTGTTTAAACAATAAAATAAGTTATTGCATTTCTGGGTCCGCACCTGGTTTTCTGGTACCAATCCTGACACTGGATAAGAGCGCCTGCTAAATGCTTAAAATGTAAATGTAATGTAATGGGTGCCATTATTACACATACACTGTAGTACTGGAGAAATGATAAGAAAGAAAAAAACATTTGGTTAATTGATAATGTCAATGTAAAGATTTGCAGTAGTTAGGATGGGGAGAAAAACAATATCCTTGTCACTCTACTGGCTTGTGTATGGCAGTGGCAAGAAGGAATGTCTGGTGTAAACCAGTCAACGCCATCTCTACTTTCAAGCATGGTGGCATCATGTTATGGTGATACTTCCCAACATTGTTGACTTTGGAGGAAAAGGAAAAAAAAGGATGGAACAAAGTCAGACAAAATCTTAGTCTGCTAAAAATATAAAACTAGCATGAAAATTCACCTTTCAGCAGTACAATAATCTACAGTTAGGTCAAGACCAAAGCTATCCCGGGCTGGAAAACTAGCTATCCCAGGCTGACTTTAAAAGAATTAAGTGAATGAAGTCCTGACCAAAAAATATACAGTATACAAAAAACTGTGGTAAGACTTTAAAAGTACTGTCCAGGAATGATCCACAACCAACGTGACGGACAGAGCTTGTGCATTTGCCAAGAAGCATGGGTGAAAATCATTTATTTTGTGCTAAATTGGGAGAGGCTTCTCAAAAAAAAAGACTAAAAGCTGTAATTTCTGCCAAAGGTGTTTCCATCAAGGCACTGATTCAGGGGGGGAACACTGTTCTCAACTTCTGCTGGCATTTAACCCCTTTCAACCATAAAGGTTTATCATTTATTTTATTATTTTACATTTTTGTTTACGATTTCTTCCAGTTTTAGTAACCAATTACACCCTCTATTTATTTCGATTTACCCTCCCCACATGGGTCTGCCGCTTGTCTCTACGAGCTCTGCTTCCTTCGAGACGGAATTCACCCACCCACGTTCTGGAGACACGCTGAAGTGCTTCACGGCGGACTCGAGCCAGCTCACCCTCCCCCTGGGGCGGACAGACAAACACCGCTAACGACCGGAACTGGTCTGGTAGAGATAGGTTTCGCGTCCCTGACAGGCAGCGCAGACCGCATCGGACCAGCCAAAATACAGTGTGTTAGACCGCTAAACTATCCGCCGCCCGTTTGTATCATTTCTAATTAAACGAAATGAGACACGGGAAGGGGGTGAATACTCAGCAAGGCGCTTTGTGCCATATAGCCTACTATTAGATTATACTATTAGACTACATTTCCAGCACCTTCGTTGCTCAAAGAGCTGGAGGCTTTCCTGAAGAATGAAGAATGGTCCAATATCTCGCTATAAACACTCCAAAACTTGTATAACATCTTTCCAAGAAGGACTGGAGCTGTTCTGAAGGCAAAGGGCGGCCCAACTCCTTATTATTTAATACATATTCATATATTGTTTTGTTTCCATTATTTTGGTTACCCCTGTATAATGAAAGTAAACCACATTAAAATATAATTTTCATTCATAGTGTTGTATTATGAACTCATAATATGAGTGACAGAATACCATTTGGCAAGATTTGTTTCTTACATTCATACAGATGACAAAAGGGAACAAACAAACCCAGACTGCGTTTGACACCACTGACATAAAAGTCAGTAACCTACATGTTCGGATTACACTGAAATGGCTTAAATGGATGTAAAACTTCTGAAATGTAAAAATGAAAGGCATCACGTTGGTATTAACTAGGGGTGTAACAGTACACGTATTCGTACCAAATCGTTCGGTACAGGACTTTCGGTTCGGTACGCGATGTGAACCGAATGCAATCTTGCTTTAACCACTAACGCACGTGCAGAACTTAATTCGAAACTCCATTGTTATATCTATGGTCTATGGCACACCACGGAGATTAACTTTGCACATTCCAGTTTCGTAGGCAGTATGGCGAATGCAAATGAGCAAAGCAAGTAAATTGGTCAGTAAATTGTTGTTTCGTGGATGTTGCATACAGAGGTTTGCATGCAGAGGTTTAAAGCAAACACTTGTATCAAACCACGTTCTCCTGGGAAACATGTTCTCCTGGGATGCAAATTCAAGGCTGTTCAGTTACTAAATCTGCAAAGGCACTGGGATGACATCTACATTTCAGATGTCATGGTCATTTGCTCCATGATGTCCAGGTTTGTGTACATCAATCACAGAGAGCCATGCTGAGACACCCTGACCTCTGACCAATAACAAGATGTCACAATAACATTTTATTATTATCAGAATGTAATGATTTAGTACTGGTCTGGTCAAACTAGCAAGTGTATAAAAGTAATATTCATTTTAATTAATAGCAAGATGATACATACATTAATATCCAGAAAGGTAATATCAAGGACAACAGAAGTTAAGTAAATGTGTTAATCACTTCTGAAGGATCACTTGGTTTGACAAAACATTTGCAGGACCCCAGTGTGTTGGACTTGAGACAACCTTGATAAAGTAGCTTTAGTGCAACGACATTGGTTCTTGCAATCCTGCTACCTGTAACTCTCCTACCCTATAATGTCAGTGTGGAAGGCATTGGTCTGGACAGGGGGAATCAAGGTGATTAACAGCCATGCCTACTGGCAGGGCAGCCAGCGCACACACCTGTGTGACATTTTCTCAATGTACCAGTGTGCTTAGAACTGCTGTGCTTTCTCTATGTGGCTGGAACACGGGAGCAGAACGCCAGAGAAAGAGAGCCAAGCTGAAGGCGAAACAAAAGCAACTGAGAAGTCGCAAACGTCTGTGTCGTCATGTTCGTGTTTTGCTGAAAGGCTTTTTTTTTGTACTTTCTCTTTCTGCTGTTCTTCTCCCCATTTTAGTATCCAATTATACCCTCATTTTTCATGACAATTATCCCACTCCCTAATATATCTTACGAGTTCACTGCTGTAACCCTGAGACTGGCAGTGACATACAGCTGGGCCCTGCCTCCTCCCTGCCAGAGCCAAGCTACCGTAACTCCGGTATGCGCACACAGGGCCACTCCTATACACAGCAAAATCACATCGGCTTCCCCCTCCCCCCACCCTGGGGCAGACAGCCAATTGCCGCCCCCTAGTGGCACTGCCAGCCAGAGCCGATACTGGCACGGTCGCAGTGGCCAGCGTCGAACGTTGTAACTGCTAGGCCACCCAGGAGGCCCCGAAAGGCATTTTTTAAATTTGGTTTATTATTTTGATGTATTATTTTTGGCCATAACCTGTGAGGGGGAAGATTGCCCTTTTTTTTAAATTTTGTGTACATTTTATTGTATAACTTGTTCACTCTCCCTCCTCCTCTCCCCTTTGGAGAAATAACAATAAAATCTAGCCCGCAGCCCGTCAACTCTATTCCCTGCTGTTCTGTTCCAGTCCTGGTTGTCTCGCACGGTGTGTGACATTTCGGTGCTGTAACCCAGGACAGAACGGCACACCGCTGACCACCTTGGAGAGCTGTATCAAAGTAACTGTACTGATAATGGTCTTTAAAGCTGTGCATCATATTGCCCCCCCCATACTTAATAAAACTCTTTAGGTGGGCCCCACCACCTGCCCTTAACGGTCACACAAAGTCAGCAACTAAGGCCTATGAGAAGTGGGATCAACATCTCCTGAAAATCCCTATGGCCACAATTGCTGCATTTAAAGGCAGCCTGCAGTATTATGGAGCCACTGTATGGAATCAGCTAGACGTGTCTACCAGGAACAAACAAATCTGCTGAAATTGAACTGAACTCCCCGCTATCCCAGCTGGTGTCCCAGCTAGCTGTACTGCAGGAGTCCCAACATCAGACTCTACTACGCTGGCAAAAACAACAGGAGCTGGAAGCCATCACAGTGTGATGGAGCTCCGCTTTTCGGTCGTCCCTTCGCCTACGGTCCAGCAGCTCCTTGACTCCTGCAGGCGATGACTGCAGTCAGAGGTCCCGCACATCAGAGGATATAGTGTAGTTGGTGGTGTTGGAGGAGTTTACTCTGGAGCTTCCGAAAGGGACATCAGATTTTGCTGTGGTGCCACCAGCCGTCCAACTGGCTGAAAATCAGCTGACCTCCCGGTCAGCAAGGACACAGGGAGAAATCGTGAGGGCTGAAAAGCCCCTCCTTTCCCCCTTCCCAAAGTCCCCATCTTCCCCAGCCCCACAGACAGTCATGTCCTGAATCCACTCCCACTCTCCCCTCCCCCTGTTCCAGGTCATCCGGAACATCGGGGCAGGAGTGTTGGCAGTGTGGACGTCCTGGCCACCTCCATTGGGACTGCCCCCTGATGAAGGTTAATATCGCAGGACGTCCCGCTGCCAAACACGACTCTGACTCCCCCCCGGCCCGGCAGAGTCATTTCTGATACCCGTGCAGATCAAAGCAGCTCTCCCTGCTGACCAGAGTGACTGACGTCTCCCTCGAGCAGTCTCAGGACAAGACGCTCAGTCAAGCAGCTGTCCACGTGATTAACCCTTTCGCTGCATAATTCATTTTAAGGCAGTTCCTCACAAGCGTCAATTCTCCATCAAAAATTTAGTTAGTGGGCGGCGGATAGCATAGCGGTCTAACGCACCACACTTTGGCTTGTCCGGTGTGGTGTGCATTGCCTGTCAGGGACGCAGTTCGAAACCGTCTCTACCAGACCGATCAGGGGCGACATTTGGCTGTCCGCCTCTGGGGGAGGGGGCGGGTGAGCTGGCACGAGTCCGTCGAGGAGCAAGAAAAGGCATCAGTGGTAGAGTTCCGTCTCGGAAGAGGTCCTGTGTGGCTCAGTCAGTAGAGCATGGCATTGGCAACGATTAGGTTGTGGGTTCAATTCCCACTGGGACCACATATACTGAGAAATGTATGCATTCACTACTGTAAGTCGCTTTGGATAAAAGCGTCTGCTAAATGGCAGAAAAATGAAGTTAGTCATTTCTCATTTTGCACTACGTCTTCAGATTAGTTAATTTTGTGTTAAGTGATCATGTTCTTTGGAGCTTGGAAATGCACAGATACATGATTGCATATAAAACAAAATAATATTAATTCTCCATAGACCCATAAGCTCGTGCAGAAGAGTTCATATTGAGTTCGTATTGTATGTCGTATTTCCATTCCATTCTGTCATGTATCTTTAACAGGTTTTTGAAACTTAAAATATTACAGGAAATAACATTTATATATTTGACATTTTTCAGTATATTTCACCTCTGTACTTTCTTGAGCCTTACTTATGACATTCGTTTGAGATCGAATGTTTTCACTATAAAACAAGATTTTCTTTGAAAACTAATGTCAGATATTGAAATTGTCAAGAAATAATGCAAAAGGTCTATTTTTTTCATGCAAATTAGTAACTGCTTAAAAAAAGGCAAAATAAATTAATAACATATCACTTTTTGATGCACTGAATTGATTCCCAGTTGACAGTGGTTTGTCTACCTCAACATGTGATGTGCTTGGGCTGAATACAAACTGCAACCTTAAAATGTGATGAAAAGTGAACATAAGAAAGTGGTGGGTCGATTAAAAAAATTAATCTAATTAATTAGAGGCTTTGTAATTAATTTGGCATTTTAAGTGCACAACATTTTTCAATCAAATGGATTTTGCAGTGAATCAATGAATCTACATAAGTTTGCAGCAAAATCTTGTTTATTTTAGTATCAAGTAATTTTTCAAAGTGCAGCAATTTTAGGAATATGATAGTGCAAAACCTTTAAATATTGTCTTTCTGAAGTTCATATCAGCAAATTCCCAGTTGATGCAATCCAGTGAGCCAGTGAGTTTGTTTGTCTTCTCATCTTGGCTCACCCCGTCATGTGATGACTCTGCTTTGGGCTGAATGATCAAACCAGGGTTTGCAACTGGAGTGCAAAAATAAGCCAATCACGTTATTTTTTTGTAATTAAGTGAAAAGTAAAGTCCCAACTAATAAGAACATAAGAATACATAATGAGGAGAATGGGCCGTTCAGCCCATCTAGGCTCAACATGTCCTAATCTAAAGAGTATCCAGTACTGCATCTAGCCTGGACTTGAATAGCCCAAGTGTTTCTGCTTCTACTACCCGACCTGGCAAGCTGTTCAAGGCATTGACAACTCTCTGTGTTAAGAAAAACTTCCTAATATCTGTGCGGAATTTGCCTTTAACTAATTTCCACCTGTGGCCTCTTGTTCTGCTGACCCCACTTATCTTGAATCTTTGGTCGTTCACTTCGTTAATCCCTTTTAGGAATTTAAAAACCTAAGTCTCCGTTTGCTAAACTTAAATAGATTGAGTGCCTTAAGTATATCCTCATCACTTTTATTTTTCATACCAGGTATCAATTTAGTTGCCTTTCTTTGAACTCTTTCAAGAGCTTCTATATCTTTCTTGTAGTGCAGTGCCCAGAACTGCACACAGTACTCTAAGTGAAGTAATAATACCTGAGCAAATACCTGCAGACACTGCGGACCTCGAGGCCTGGATTTGAATTCCCCCGCTATAGAAACCTGGACAGGAGTGGCCTCACACATGGGCATACTCACCTGAGGCTGATTAGCTCAGGTGTTGCCTATTGCCTCCATTAGGCCATGTATAAAGGTATGACCTGTCATGCCTAGGATTTTTGGAAATGCAGGGGAGGAAGGGGTTTGGGGTTTGGGGTTTGGGGTTTTAGTTATTTTTGACTGCCCCAAGAAGTGGAAATGAAATGTCTGTTGGCCTAATAGAACACTATCATCTTCTTTCCATCCACTCACCATCTGGCATGGTGGCCACACCTGCCACCTTGCAACACCTGTTCCCCAAAAACAAATTCCCAAATGCTGTTTATCTATATGGCCAACACTCACATAGTCTTACCCAGTGCAGGATATCTGAGTAATACTCAGTCTCATCTTCCAAAAACATTGTTCTTTGAATTGGGGGAGGCTTTTTTCAGCTACAAAGCTTGGTTAACATAAGTGGTGTTCAACTACCAAGTTTGGAATCCTAAGCAAGGAAAGGGTTTATAGAGCTGTGTAGAATAAGTAATGGACTGACAAGTGTGTTTGTTTAATGCATGCAGAGTGATTTAGGATGAAAAATGAGGTTGTTTTGTGTGACTGTTCTAACAATAAGATTCAGTGCTGGGAAATGCTTAACTGAAGTGATTCGCCAGGCTAGGCATACAATATTTGTGACATTTGTACGAATTTGCTAAACATGTGTTTGGGCACAGTGTACAATATGCTGATTTCAAGCAACAATTGATTTCCAAATGAGCAGTGATGTGCCACATTTTTTACTAAGTGTCAAATTTTCATGAATAATACAACCGCTTCAAAGCTCAGAGGTAAAAATCTCCAAAGTGTTGCAGCATTGTCCTGCTTTTTCTTTTTATCTGAAACAAAAGTATTTGTTTCAGATTTTTATCCCATTTTCTCAAAATATAGTAGCCAATTACACCCGCTATTTTTCATGTCAATCCCCCCTTGTATTATGAGTTTGCTGCCGTCGCCTCTTCCTCCGGTACACAGAGCCACTCCTATACGCAGCAATCTCATATCGGCTTCCCTCCCCCCTCCCTGGGGCAGACAGCCAATTGCCACCCCTGGTGGCACTCCCGGCCAGAACCGACCCTGGTGCAGCCAGTGGAATCGAACCCCGGTCGCAGTGGCCAGCGTCGAACATTGTAACCGCTAGACCACCCGGGAGGCCCCTCTTTTCCTCTCTTCTGAAGTAAAGCTGTAATCTTACCTCCACAGAGAGCTCTCTGTGACACTGCCCAGGTTGAAGTCAAACAGCTTGGTCAGCATGAGAATCACCTGCAACACAAGACAGGGAACCATGCTCACTTACTTTCCAACAGATATGTTGCTGATGCCTTTAGATGTGACATTATGGGATTGCATAATTACTGTACCTTTTTTAGTTTGTATCTTTCCTATGTTATACTGAACTACCTGTTCTGAATGGATGACTGCGTAACCGATTACATTGACGTAAAATCAAATGATTGTTTTTTTTTCAGGCCTTTAAAAATATTATAAGGCGATGGTGAAGGCTATGGCCATAAAAACTGCTTGGAATGAGCGCAGAGGGACCATGACATCCCACTTTTAGAAATCACCTGTAATGCAATGACTTGAGTCTATTACTTTTTACCAGGTTAACGTAATGCCACATAGCATTTGGGGCATTACAGGGCTGTAGCCTGTCAGCTGGTATAGCAGGTGATGGTCACAATCCCTTTAGACATTTTTGATACTCAGTAATACATTTTACATTACATTTTTGGAATTTAGCAGACACTCTTATCCAGAGCGACTTACACAGTTTACATTTCTTTACATGCAATCCATTTATACAGCTGGACATTTCACTGAAGCAATTCAGGTTAAGTACCTTGCTCAAGGGTACAACGGCAGTGCTCCACCTGGGAATTGAACGAGCAACCTCTGAGTTACAGGCCCAGATCCCTAACCATAACACTACAACGCCACCTAATACATTTCTAAAGACTGGCTTGGCAGTCTCGGGAGAGTAAAACAGAACAGAGGTTATGAATGCAACTGTGGACCTATGAACTGAGAATTACCACCAAGCTGCATTCTGTAGCTGTTCAGATTTTTTATTTTTTAGTCAAAATACTTTGTCAAGCAGGGATTCTATCGAGGGAGTTGCCCACGCATGCTTTTATAGTGCTCTGCTGATGAAGCCCTCCTGGTGTTGCCAGCAGCAGTTGACCAGGTCTCTCAACATTACGCTGTGGGGACACAATAGCTTGGCCATTTAGCCTGGAGGCTAACTGTGGTGGTAACTCACCACACATACAGACAACTCACACAACACAATGGCAATGCACTATACAACAATAATGTATTATTATTTATTATTGGGATGATACAAATACAATATGTTCCCCATTGTTATAGAAGTGTTTTCCTGTTATTATTGCAGTTATGGAATTGTAAAAAAAAATTGCTCAAAGTTGAACAGTTGAAATAAAAAAATACATATGGCTCACAATATCAGGTTCTGTCTAAACACAGTTTGATAAATATTCTTTGGAACACCCTTAAGGTGCAAGATATATATATTTTTTAAATGGGTCAGCTGAAATCTACAGGGGACATAAATGGAAAATGTTAATTTTCCTGAAGCTGAAAAATACAGAAGTACATAATCTTCAATGTATTTACTTTATGCTCGCGGGATTCATAGAGATTGAAAATGTCTTTGAAATTTGTAGCTAAAGAAATTATGAAGGAATTAAATCATGTGTTCATCTTTCTTTTCCACCATAGGTCACTGGGTGATTAAAAGTAGCAACAATTGTGTATGTTTACATTGACAAAAACAATTACATTGGTGCATGCACATGTGTGCATTGATATGCATGTGGTATGTATGTTTTTCCTGGCAATTCATGTCATTATCAAGTGTTCAAGCCATCTATAGGGTTCCGATGTCAGCATGACATGGCTAACAAATCCACTGCAAGCATTCATGAGTTGCGGATTTTAAAAGCCCTCGGCTACAACTAATGGACTTCTTCAGCAGTGAGAGGATTCCAGGTTCTAATGCCCTACTTAACACTGAAGAGGACACGCTGCAGCCTGTGCATATCCAGCAAAGTAATATTACCCAGCATTTTGGATTAATAAACAATGTGCCTTTCTTATCTGATTAGAATTCCATTGTTGAATCTGCAAACATGTTATTTCTATTTTTTAAATTTTTTATGTACACCAAAACACTGATATTTTTCATCTCGAGAGTTCACTCTTCAGGATGCAACACAGAAACGAGACATCCTTGACTTGTGACTTTGTGAAACTGGGGGGGAACAGCTTGGCGTCCACGGCTACATTGTGTGAACAGATGTACATCTGTAGCGGAATTACATTAAAACAGCCCCTGTGATCACACTTATCATGCATGCCTTCACAGCTGCAACCTACAATGTCCAATCCCAGCTGTGTTGAGCCAAAAAAAAAAAAAAAGATTTATCTTTTAATTAAGAGCCATTCAGACAGTACAGTAGCACTCGGACGTTGCTCTCGTGGAAACAGGGGAGCCTCAGGACTGAATAACCTCAAATGTCCAAGAGGACCAAATATATGCTAATGACAAAGTGCGTAGGAGCGGCAGCTGGTAGGTAAGACCACAGCTTCTCTCTCTTCACATTTCTTAGACGTTGTTCCAAAGGGGCCAGGTGCACATGAGAACGTAGCAGAGAGATGAAACAACCTGGCCGGGGGAGGCAGTTTGTCTGTAAACACAGCACTGGTGCTCCCGTTCGTCAGTTGAAGGACAGTGCGCGTACGAGCCTTCTGTCTGCCGCATATGGAGGCTAATGCAGGTGGCTCGCAGCAAGTGGCCATGTCAGATGGTCTCCCACTGCAGGCTGCATATGCTTCTCTTTAACGCATGCCAATTAGGCCTGTCTGACTCCCGAACCGCAAATATCACCTCCCTTAAGGCATTCTACAGTGTAAACTTCATTGTGTCCATAAAACATTATTCAAAATCCAAAGCAGTACTTGATCAATAATGAACTGAGGGGAAAGATCCTTTACAGTTTTAGACCTGCAATTACATTTCAGTACTTTATGCAGACAAAGCAACATCACACCGATGGGAATATAAAGCAGTGGAAATACTAATTAAACGAGTGCGCATTTCACAGATCAGGACGTACAATTAACCTATCTTAAAATGGCTATGATTTAATCTCAAAACTAGTCCTTTGCTGATGTGGTTTCCACTGAAATGAACTACTATTCATGGACCCGGTATAGAAATGCAGTAAATGATAACAATTCCTTGGGGTCAGGTTTGGCACTTTATGCCAATTACTAAATGGTGACTATAAACCTACAAAAAGCCTTGAGTGAATAACCGTTGTAGTCTGTTGTAATTGATACAGACATTAGCATTTACTACATTGTATTTATAAATGGCCCATTAGGTGCATTCAAGTATCCATTCAAGAGTTGTTAAAAGTGTAGCTTTCATCAGTCTTAAGGGTCTAATCTGACTTCACTTACATACATTACGTACATTATTTCTAACCTGTGGTACTCTACAGCAATCGCTTTGATAAGCCAGGACTTGAGGCATTAACAAAACTATTAGTAATCAAGAGATCTGTTCTGACCTGGAGTGCATAACATTAACCTGGCACTAGGGAAATCCACACTTGGGTCGAGGTTTTATTGAAAAAGGGGGTGTAACGTCTATTTTCCAGTGCCCTCTGAATTGAATAATGTTAATAGAAGTTCTGTATCGATTGTTCGTTATTCCCCTTGCACATCGAGCATAGTCAATTTGGTACATCTGTACATAACAGATACTGTATGTACAGATATCAATGCTTTTGATGGAGGTACATGTGTTGCTTTGCTTTTCAGTAGAATTTTTACGAGCATTCATTGTGAAACTAATCCATGACCCCCATACTCCAAATTTATACTATGTCTATGACTATACCAATACTGTCATATTTCCACTTCTTAATTCTGTTCTATTAATTGAACAATATAATTTTGCGTACAAACCAGACAGTAATTCTCATAGCACTAAACAGGTTTCTCCAACCTGGAAACAACTATTGCACTTATCTGATATCATGACTGTCACCAAGGTGTCATCACCTGCTGCTGATGTACATCACATTTTTACTAGAGAAACAAACAAGCAGTGGTATGTACAAACAACCGTATGGAACTCCTGTACTGGAATAAACCCTTTTTTGGGAAACATTTTGACGTTACTTCATTACAGATGTCTGTGTTCTGTGTAACAAACAGCATCATCCCTATTGGCAATGGCTCACCTTCCATGTTATGCAGTTTCCAGATGAGAACAGGGGACCAATGGTTAATCTGAGAAATTGTATGTGTCACGGAGCTCAGAAGGCGTGAGTTAAAGTTGAGCGCGTGAGTGTCCGCTGCAAAGGGTGACCTCGATAAAAGTATGATTAGTTCCCAGAGTTGGGGACTTGAGTCTTTAGCTCAGCGGGTTAATCGTCTCTCTTTTCGCATCAAGATCCTTGGTTTGAAACTCGCTGCAGGCAAAACAGGCAACTCTGTTACATTTGCACCAATGTGATGAAAATATCAACCCCTAATTTCACACCATGAGCAATCTAAAAATGAATTCCTAAAAAACAAAGATCGACTGATTAGTATGTGCATTAATGTTTTCTCAAATCAGGATGTCCAGTGACTTCATTTCTTCAAAAGCATGAATTCATGTCTAGTTAGTAGTAATTCCCTCATATGTATTGTAATGCCATCTCTTTTTTTCCAGGAGGAGACATACTTTTCAAAAAGTTAAAAAAAAGGGTGTTGTCAGTGAGGGTGTGATATGAGTTGTATGCATCAATTCTGGAGGGGAAAACAAAGTTTGATAGTACACACAGTGGTTCCCTTATAAGAAGATATTTTTTCAGATTGATAAATAGTTGCCTTGATATAAAGTGGCAGGAAAGCAAAAGTAAATAACTAATATGTATGCACAGTTTGTAAACAAGCATCAACTAAACCTCCGGAACAGTAAAAACCCAATTCTGTCAAGATCAGGAAGGCACCACCGATATGAATCTCCCTCTAAGGATTATCTACTGTCACTGTATCACTTCTAAATATGCACCATTGTTTCATCTTTTACAAAGGATTCCAGTAAAATGTTGAATTCAGATTTTGTATGCAGTTGTCAACCACTGGATAGATCTTTAAGACCTGTCAAAACACTTGCTGTCTGTATGCATGTCCATGAAGCGATGCCATAAGTGGGAAGTAAACACAAATTGAGTTTTATTGATAAAGTTTTTTTTGTGTGAAGTTTAATGGTAAAGGGATTCCGCATGAGGACATTATTTTCACTTATCATGAGAATAGTTTTGGCCATGTGAAAATCCAACGTAAAACCCTTGTTAATTCATAGATGAATATTATCACTCCGTCATAATTGTGATGATCTTTATATTCCTTGCAATCATATAGAGAACACTAACATATCATAGGACCATTTTTAGAGCATATGATCTTAATAGACTCAGTTTGAGTGGCCCCTGGACAATGAATCTACTGCAATTCCAAGCATCCAGAAGTAAAATCTGTCATATTCCTACTGTAGCTTTAAGGGGTATTGAATATTTTATTTATTATTACATTTTTTATATTTTGTTTCAGATTCCTTCCTGTTTTTCTCCCAATTTTGTAGCGAATTATACCCTCTATCTCTTTCAATTTGCCCTCCCCCACGAGCCCTCCACTCGTCCTTGGAGGCAAGCCTGTTTTTTCTGTACAGGGACGCCTTTTGTGCTTCTCGGCAAGCCCGTGCCAGTTCTCCCTCCCCCCTCCCTCTGGGGCAGTCAACCAATCACCGCCCCCGACGGGGCTCTCGGCCAGTGAGCAAGTTGCATTCGGGGCGAATTATTGAATATTTAATATTGAAGCTCCTGTATCAGTCCTAATTAGCAGTCAGCCAGCTAGCAGTCAGTATAAAAACGAAGTTCTGAATTTGAACAACTGTCTTATTGTGTGTATGCAATCAGTAGGGTATAGAAGGAATCGTGAATACAGTTTTTGAGGAGTGTGAGCTGCCCCCATCAACCCTCACCCTGTTTTATGTTTTATGGAACAAATTCACTGTAGTAAAATTCAAAACAGGATTATTTTCTTTGAGGTTTATGCATTTGGATATTTCTCGAATGAAAGCACACATTTATCAACAGATTCCCTTTAATGGTCTGCTCAACCATTTTCAACCTTTTTCTATTGCTTTTTCCTAGGTGAGACTATTAAAGGGTTAAACCTACCCACAGGACTGGCGCTCACGTACGTCTAATAAATATAGAACTATAGGCTTTGCTTTTTTTATTTGATAAAATCAATAGTTTTGTTCTTATTGAGAGACAGGGTAAGAGTACATCACAAGAGATAGCATGAGAATTATTCTAAATGAAACTCTTATTTAAAATGATTTAATGCTATGGGGCATACACAGAAGTATGCAGAATTAATTATGCAATGTCATTCCTGTGATTACAGTAAACAGTAAAGCAAGACTGAAAGGCGTCCATGCAGGAAGCCCTTGTGGAAGAACCAGTGCGCCAGTGCGTTTGTACTTTGAACCTGAGTCTGCATCAGTTGCAAGTTCAAGTAATCAGCATACAATAAATAATGTATATCTGTGTGTGTGTGTGTGTGTGTGTGTGTGTGTCTGTGTCTGTGTGTGTGTTTGGGGTGGGGGTGGGGGTGGGGTTGTACAATAATAAAACAACAATATTAATTCAAGCAATAAATCACTGTTTAGCTCTTTGCCGTAACGGTGAGATAACACTTGACACCATTACTGAAATGGAATGCACAACAATGGCGGTGTGCTCAACGGATAACACAAAGCGTAACGTCTTGTTGGTAAATGCCTTTGCCCAATACGTTTGGCAACGGTAATTTATTCTCTTTTTATAGGTTGGCACCCAATTAACTTGAGTAAATTATATTGTATATTGAGAATTGTTTTGGCGACACACTACCATTTTATTGGCTTTGTGAAATGGCACAGAGCTGTAAGAAAATGCAAGGGGAAAAAGGAAGTTAATTTGAAGGCATTTTTTCATATTCTGATTAGTCAAACAACAAATTAGAATACATCTGTAAAGTTAAGTTATTGTAGCTATGTCAATTGAAATAGTTTTGCCCTCTAGCCCTTGATTCCTCAGACCACATTTTGGTACTTTCCTTTGTCCTGGATGGTGTTTAAGAAGAATAAAATAGGGTCTGGTCGAGAGTAGTTTTTTCTGTGTAGACATCTATGTTGCCGGCGGAGCAGGAAGTCATAATCGCGAGACTGAATAATCACCATACGTATATCAAATATCATATACATGAATGTACTGTGTACTGTGCAGAATGTATAAATGTTCATAAATAATTTAAGAAAAGTCACTACCCACTCCATTTACAGTAATGCCTATTGATTATTTAATGTTAATGTTGATATGATCTATGCTTATACCATGGTCCTGTCTCAAATTTCCATGCAGATCAAGCTATGCAAACAATATCAAAAACAATATTATATCATCCTTAAAACATAAATGGAAAAAATTATAGGCACACATGAATATTTAAATAATGGTCATTGACAAATGTTATCGGAACTATTTAGTAATGCAAGAAACCTTTTTCATTAAATATATATTAATTGATGCAACCCATAGCAAACTTTCATCAACATGAAACAATATCACTGCTTTCATTAAACTATATTACAACACAATTTGATATGGAATCAAGTTATGGACATCAGCCAGACATATATGTTCCGGCATAATCTGCAGAATTAACTATATTAGTGTCACACAATGCAAATGCATATTTATATTTGGGCATAGCTATTCATAATGTCAGACTATAATTAATTAATGAATGAATACTGGATTTATATAGCACTTTCTTTCCAAGGAAGTCAAAATGCTTAGAATGATAGGGGCAACTCACCTCAATGTTCAGCACCCACCTGGGTGAACGCCACAGCAGCCATAGTGTGCCAGTACAAACTCACTACACATCAGATACACAGTGGAGAGGCCAGGAGGAAGGGAACGAATTAACTCCATGTATTAGCAGGTTATAATGTGCATATGCAACCCAGTACCGATGTTTGGAATGTTTCTGAGATCGATTATTTTACTCTTAAGTGACCATTGAAATGGACCACTTATGCATACCCGGCTGCCTGAAGTGAAATCATTGTTTTAAGTATGCAGGGGAATCGCCTGCCTGCTGCAGGGATGAAACGAGACAAAAAAGCATTCACAAGGCAAAGTACATTTTGCAAAGTCGTCCAGGGGAAAATAATTTGTCCACTTTTGAAAAGGAATTGAACCTCGATTGATTTCCGTAATTTCTCCGGTTTTCACAAGGCGGTTGCTCGGGGCTAGATGAAGTTAAAAGTCCCGCAGGTACTCGGGGTGCGTGATGTGGTAACAAGCTCTTATCTCCAACCATCTGCTTTTGTTCTCATTATTGTGAATCCCAGCCACCTGACTCACATCACTCACATGTGATTAAAGGTGATTAGGATAGCCACGCCACACACGCTGCTTCAGAAACCCACATAATTATCTCATCTGTGTAGGAACACAGATTTAAATAGTAAAATATTGCCTTTGTTTGGCATTCAGTATATTTAAATTGGCTCTGTGTAGCATCTATGTAACCAGTCATGTTGTGTTGTGTTTAAAACTCAATCCCAGCAGAGACACAACATATTTTTATTGTAGAGTATTTACTATTGAACAGAAGATGTGTTGATGAATAACTTAAATAAATATGAAATGTGTGCTCACTTAGGTTCACTAGGTAACACACTTTTTGTAATGTACAAAAGCAACCATATTTTGCATTAATATTTCTTTTTTATATAGCAGCAATGGGATTGACATACAATTACATGCCAGCATTCCAAATTGGGGAATAAGGAAACAGTGTTAAAAACATTTCATACTAAATATAATTTTGCAATTTGTATGCTGATTTTGTATGAATGCTACTCATATATTAGTATCAGAGTGATCCATGTTAACTCAAATAATTACCACACAGAGGAAAATGACATGCTAACAATACGATTTTCAGTTTTAAATTGTACTTCTTTACTAGTTGAAGAAATTAAATAGAGAATGAAGATTGTATTATTCATTAAAACCTTGTGTATTTCTGTGTATGATTATGAGTGTAAAAATCTATATATGTACTAAAAATACGTACATAACTGTGCTTGATATTGATCTATGGCATGATCATTATCGGCATAATTCATTTTTTTTAAATCTGGTTGTGTTTAGTGGGCTTTGATCAATTTCAACCAGACTTCTGATTTGGCATTGTAATACAATTCCCTTCAAGCATCTTATAGACATCATATTCAATGTCTGTGCAATGAAATATGGAAGCTTGGAGGAAAACAAGAAAATGGCTGTGTACACTCTCTTTTAAGATAAAGTTTAAAAGATAAGCACATCGTATATTTTTGTTTTTAGATTGATTTTGAAATCTTTAAAATAATGACTAGTTCCGAATTCTGAATAACAAATGTACACGTCTGCATATTCTTCATATTAAACGGGAGCAAAAAGTTATTCCAACCTATGGAGTCTAAATCATAGGAGCACTCTCTTGTCAGGCAGAGTATTATCAGTCTGGGTGTTTGTATTGCCATCTGCAGATCTCATCTCATCTCATTGTCTAAGCCGCTTATTCCTGGTCAGGGTCGCGGGGGGGCTGGAGCCTATCCCAGCATGCATAGGGGCGAGAGGCAGGAATAAACCCTGGACAGGTCGCCAATCCATCGCAGGGCACACACACCATTCACTCACACTCATACCTACGGGCAATTTAGACTCTCCAATTAACGTGCATGTCTTTGGACTGTGGGAGGAAACCGGAGAATCTGCAGATGGTAAAAGTAAATTTTTGACGATTTTGTGAAATAAGCAGGAAGCAACAATACTGCTCAAGGTCCACAAAGCTGCATTGACTCCTATTTGTAGTCAGTTTTAATGTCGTCTGACGTGTTTTGAGATCAAGCAGCAAATGCTAATTTTATACATTTTTCCTAAACAAAATCAGTGTTGGCTGGAGGCAGTGTTTTTTTTTTTTTGGAATATTATATTGTATAGAAGTAAAAGTAGTATTAATATTAATAATCAGTAAAATTGGTTTAAACAATATTAAATTAAGGTAACCAAACGGTTTATTCACAGATATTCCAGTTAAAAATAAACTGCTGCAGAAAAAAGAAAAGAAAGGTGATTACTCCTTCCCAAGGATGACAAAAAGTCCAGTCATTGTGCAGTCACCATGCAGTGGAGGGGAAAGGCACTTCGCATAGCGATGGACTAAGAACAGATGCAGTCTCACACACCTACTCTGTCAGGTCCATCTCTGCTTCGCTGCTTTATCGCCTAATATGCAGGAAACTGTAATCAGGCGAGAGTGAAATTATTGTTTACATATGCATTTCTAGGTAGATAAAACTTCACCTAAAGAGATGTGTATATCACAAAACACAAGTTGAATCTAAACTGAGTACTAAAGACCCTAACATGCTTGCCATAGCCAAAATGATGACAAGAATGAACCCAGGACACAGGAGGATTCATGCAGTTTTACTACACTGTAGGCTATGGTCAGAAGCAATTTTTAACAGCTGATACATAGCTCTCTGATGTGCCAGCCAATTGATAGTTATTTTGCTAGTTAGTTAACGAGTTACAGTAGCTAGCACCAACTGGCCGAGCAAACTATGAAAAAATAATAGAAACTGGTCGTTTTTAAATAACTATATCACAAAAATTGTACTCTCTTGCCAATTACCCAATACACTTATTCTAATTAAAATAGTATCACTATCAATGTCACTAACATTGTCTCTCTCCTGTCTTGTTTTGTTTTAGCATTTGGCTAGCAACTACACACAAAGTAGCTACTGATAGATGATCGCTGGGGATGAATAGCATTAATCTGGTTATAACACCTCAACTACACCTCTCTACACCTACATCATGCTTTGCTTGGCTTCACATCAGCAGTCTGAGGTACAACTCCCACTGTGCAGCAAAGTCGTCCCAAGCATCACTGTGTCATCTTTGCTGGGCAAACATTTTGTAGTAACGATGAGATAGGCCTGCTCAGGACGGGTCCACTTCACCACCACACACACACTCACGCACTCACACATTTTACATTTTTACATTTTAAGCATTTAGCAGACGCTCTTATCCAGAGCGACTTACAAGATGTGCATTAATACAAGGTAAGAACAATCATAGTTAGCGCACAAGATCAGTGCAGTAAAACAGCAATAGACATCACACACACGCACACACACACACACACACACACACACACACACACACACACATGCACACACACACACTCTCTCACACACACACACACACACACACACACAGAAGTAATGACAATGACGTGATCAGGCGAGCAAGTGGTAATCTTGGCTTTGTACAAAATCTTTGCTATACCGAAGTGAAGTCACTTATGTACAGTAGTTCACCACTTTTATTCAGTATTACACTGAATCAGTATGCAAAAAAATACAACTCAAAAATACATGACCTCGGTGTCCACAATGGTAGATACCATGACTGCTACTGGAACTAGTGATAGCTACATGTATATCAGAATTACTGTTTTGAATTATGTTCTAATTTATGTAGTATTTTTGGAGCATTCATTTTGACATAATAACTGGATACTATTTCGTAATCTTATTTTATAAAGGTGCTGCCTCCACAGTGGTCCATAAGCCCTACATTGAAGCAAGGTTCATTCATAGTATTTGAGCCAATGAGCCTTTTGTTCTTCAAAAGTGTTTTGATGGAATATAATATCTGTGTACAGTTATTTGAACATTACTTATTTTTCTTGCTAGGCTCCTATGCAAACTCTCTCTCTCTGCTATTGGTGGAGGATTTTAACCTTTGACCTCTGTGTACAAACACAAGCAAGCCCCCTGCTGTGTGTCATTTCTGTTTACTTTCTGCATTAGATTAGCCTGAGATTAGGCTGAAAAGAATCAGTTAAAAACACTCAAGGGAAATAAGTTGGCTGTGTGTAAAGCCCATATTGCTACTGTAAGAGAGTGATTGATCGCTGACCTGATTTCACCGGCCTCTACTGTTTAATTGGATGGCGTGGGCGCATCAATAACTTTTCACTGGATTCCGCAACTGGAAATTTTAAACTGGACCTTCTCCAAATCAATGAATAAATTAATTTGCAGACAACCGTGTGAGAGGGTTATTGGGAGTCCCTGCCAAACACTCTTAAGTTTAGTAAGTACAGCCACTTCCCCCAACAATGTGACTATCGAAAGCAATAAACACCAGGTCATTAGTGGATCATAAACCTCACCTCCCAATCTGCCACCTTATTTATTGCTTATTGTACTTTTTCTGAACAACAGCTAAAGTTGCGTTCCTCACAGCAGACGAGAGCTTTTACACTGCGGTCAGCTAAAAGACGATGTGCAGCCCCGCCGGGATGGAGGAGATTACAGAAAGCGGAATTAAGAATCGACAGACGCATAACCGGCCCGAAGTTTTTATTCATCACTCTATCGAAAATGCATCGCGTACGATCTATAAAAGTCCAGAGACCAACCTCTTTGTTTCATCCGCCCATGTAAATTAAACTTCAGGCAACAGCTCTTAATGAGAAGCTCGATTCGATCACTATACCTTCTTAACTTTAACTTGCAATTAAATGGAATGGAGTTCTTTTTTTGGTTTCGTTTTTTCGTCTTCGCAAACACATTTTGATTTCAGTGATCACATTTAAAATGAATGCTGTGCTTGGTTATTATTAAAATTATCGTTTACAGGGGCGGCGGATGGCGTAGCGGTCTAACGCGCCACACTTTGGTGTGGTGTGCGCTGCCTGTCAGGGACGTGGTTCGTAACCCGCGTCTCTACCAGACCAGCCCTGGTCGTCAGCCCCGAGCGGAGGCGGCATTTGGCTGTCCGCCTCCGGGGGAGCGGGAGGGTGAGCCGGCACGAGTCCGTCGAGGAGAAGGTAAAAGGCGTCCATGGAAGAATTTCCATCTCGGAAGAGGCGGGAACAGTTGGCCTGGAATGAGTGTCTCGCTCCCGGAGGACGGGTGGCGGAGTCGTGGGGGTGGGGAATTGAAATAAATAGAGGGTATAACTGGCAACCAAATTGGGAGAAAAACTGGAAAAAAATTATTATTAATTTTTTTTTTTTAAAAGATCGTTTACATTGAAAGAAGTAGCACATGTATTTATTTGTAAGTTAAAATAGAAATCCAGGGCATCTCATTTAGAAATGATCTTCGACCATTTGTAGCAAACAGACACAGAACTACGATTTTCAATCACAGTAGTTGGCATAGATGATGTACTAAATGCATCAAATGTTTTCAATGTGTAGACAAATAATATACACTACCGGTAAAAAGTTTTAGAACACCCCCATTTTCCAGTTTTTACTGAAATGTAAGCAGTTCCAGTCCAGTGAATAACCTGAAATGGTACAAAGGTAAGCGGTAAACTGCCAGAGGTATAAAAAAACGTTTAGGTTACCAAAAACTGTAAATTTCAGAGTTATAAAAAAACAAGTTAATGGGAACAAGTAATGGGTTAACGTGGGTTAACAGTCACTCTGTGCAAGTTGCAGATTAAACGGAGACTTCCTTACTTCGCCAGTGTTAAGCTGTGCTTGAAGCTGTTGTCCTGTGAGCTGCCTATCACGCAAGCTATTGACTCTCAGAAACTTGTCTTCTGATTTTGTTGTGGTTTTGGGTCTGCCAGACCTCTTTCTGTCTGAGTTTCCTCCAATTTCCAAGTGCTTTTTGATGGTGTAGGAAACTACTCACTGCCAAAACATTTACATTATTTTTCAGTTTTTGGTAACCTAATTTTTTTTTTTTTACCTCTGGCAGTTTACCACTTACCTTTGTACCATTTCAGTTTATTCACTGAAGTTGAACTACTTCAATTTCAGTAAAAACTGGAAAATGGTGGTGTTCTAAAACTTTTAACCGGTAGTGTATATTGTGCACCAATGTGAATATGTATCATAGCAGTTGAAATGATTAAACACGGGAACATTGAAGTTAGGCAGATAATGCTTTCTTATTGGACATACCCTGTGCCGGCCAGAAGAGGATGGGCTCACCCTTTTTAGTCTGGTTCCTCCCAAGGTTTCTCCCTACCAAGGGAGTTTTTCCTTGCCACTGTTGCCTTTAGGCTTGCTTTTGGGGGGGTCTAGGCCTGGGTTCCCCCTCTGTTAAGCGTTTTGTGACAATTCTATTGTGAAAAGCGCTATACAAATAAACTTGATTTGATTTGATTTGATTTGATTTATTCCAATAAGTCATATTTTCATCTGTATGTGCAACTATAGTTTTTACAACAACCAGGACACTACCTTCATAGAAGTACCCAATCATTCATTGATAATTTCTAATGACTGGTTTATCATGATTTAAATTTAATTTACTTGTTGAAATGTATCATTTAAACTTTTGCATCAGCACTGAATCGTCATCATAGTACGACTTCAGCAAAAGAAACACAATATTTAAAAATTATAACAATAAATTAATATTTGCCTAATATATAATATAGTAATATATGCCATTTAGCAGACGCTTTTATCCAAAGCGACTTACAGTAGTGAATGCATACACTTTTCAGTATATGTGGCCCCAGTGGTAATCCAACCCACAACCTAAGTGTTGCCAATGCCATGCTCTACCCACTGAGCCACACAGAACCACAAGTGCCTCCCAAGTGGTTCTGTCTTTAAAGCCACCAAACACACAATCTATAGTCTAGACCAGGGAAGGGCAAATAGTAGCCCACGGGCCAATAAATTCTGCTTCACAAACATTTTTATAATGAAACATTTATTTAATAAATACCCCCATGATAGTCTATTGTAGCTACATTGTATTTCTAACATGTTGGCAAGAGAAGAAAGGGTTACACACAGCATGCACGTCTGTACTCACTGGACAGGAATGAGCAGCACAGCTCCAGGACTGCTCTAAAACACGCATGCTGTATCTCACAATAATTTAGGTAATACCTCTACCAGCCTATCAACCAGATGACAGAAGCAAAAATTTACATTTTAATTTCAATGAAATATTTGCTTAATTCACTTCAGCCTGTCAGGAGCGAGAATGATTATTCAAAAGTGCTCCTGCCCCATCGTTATGCACAAACCTTCCTCCGGAAGGAACGCATGCCAGCTGATCGAAAACGCTGTTTAAATTCGCCAGCAATGAAAGCAAACAATAAACAAAAAAACGGCAACTTGCACATGCATACTCGAGCCACCAGCCGAAAACCCTTTGGCATTTTGCGTTCTGTAAATGCATTTTTGACATCTACCAATTCTAAAGCTGTGAGGGCCCAATTCTGACTTGAGGAAGTAGTTATTAATTAAATGAGCTCATCTGAACACATGCCCACAGCTGGAATATGTGAAGTTGCTCAGAGTTCTCGATCCATTGCAGTTCTCCTTTATAAACCCCATTATTCACTGCTACAAGGCATTGGTGACTTGATTTCTAAAATAATCAGCAATATACACATTTAAATCGGTCAGTAGCCCAAATGAAACTTCAGCTTGCATGAGTGCATGGACTAACACACACATACACACACGAATGCACTCTCATACACGCACACGTGCACGCATGCACACACACACACACACACACACACACACAGAGTCATAATAAAATATTTCTAAAACCAGCATGGCTTGTTTGTCGGAAATATAAGAAAGTGGAATCCTTCGCTTCCAGCGACAAGTCTTTGCGGTTAACATTGCAATTTACCTCTTCAAATTAAGTGTCATATTTCTAATTATTACATTGGTGTTTATCTGACAAGAGAATGCTACTGAATTAGGCTGCCTACAAATAGACACCGATAATTCCCAAAGTTGTGACATTTGTTAAGCAAAAGACAGCATAACTAGGGCTTTAAAAAGAGTCCCATTTAATCTTATCTGCCTCATAAAATATGTTATTCACACTATTTTGGAGTTATAAGGCATATTAATGATTGATTAGTTTCACCATAGCAAGCACCATAGCAAGCACACTCTCAAAAGTTGTCAACCATATTAGGCTAACCTTAATAACCTTAATTACTAATGACTTAAATTCATTCAGCCTAAATTGTATAATGAATTATACAATTGTAACCAAATATGTTGTTTTGTGCACTAATGTTATCTATTAAATGTAGGGAGGGGAGGGAGGGGCTTCACAAGTGACATGATGAGCGTGGATGATGATGAGCGCCAACCATAGAACTGTACACATTTCCCGGACCAGAACAATTTTAGCCTACTCACTCCATGCCCTCTCAGATACAAGTTACGACACAATTGTATGTATGTAGTCTTCAGTTTATTTTTTTTGGTTTTTAATTGATAAAATTATAAAACTTCCATATTTGTTTGATTTTTTTTAATTTTGTTTCAGATTTTTTCCCATTTTCTCCCAATTTAGTAGCCAATTACACTCTCTCTTTTCATGTCAATCCCCCCCCTCATATTGTGAGTTCGCTGCCGTAGCCCTGAGACCAGCAGTGACAAAGGCAATGTACCGCCTCCACTCGCCAAGCCATCGACTGTAACTCTGGTACACAGAGCTACTCCTATATGCAGCAAACTCATATTGGCTTCCCTCTCCCCTCCCTGGGGCAGACAGCCAATTGCCGCCCCCTAGTGGCACTCCCGGCCAGAGCCTGGTGTGGCCGGTGGAATCAAGCCCAGTGGACAGCGTCAAACGTTGTAACCACTAGACCACCTGGGAGGCCCCTAAACTTCCACATTTTGGGCTTAAATTTTTTTAACTTGCATAAAAGTGATGGGCACATTCTCCCTCACTTTGAATAGGCATGACACCACTGCTATTAACTAAGGTTTTCTCAAAGTGGACAAGCTAGGCATGCAAAAAGCAAGGGATTGGGAGAGAAGGTCTGATGTTATCAAGGTTTTATCAACTTATATTCTTTCACCCTCGTTTTATCGCCAGCCAAACTGCTCCTTTTCAAACTTTGAGAGAGAGGAACAAAAGCTTTGTATTTTACTAGCAAATATCCTAGAGGTCTTGTAACTGTTATACATGCCTTTTGTGAGTGCTTGACTGGTTTGGTGACACAAAAATATACTTTTTATCATTTCTTTTTTGGGGAATAAATTCTATTTATATTTGCAGTGTGTGAGTCATTGTAATTATTTGGCCCGACCACCTACTCAAAAATGTTTTGATCCGTGGCCAAAAAACGGTTGCCAGCCTCTTGCTTAGACATCACTAATTCATGTCTGAGCTATTCCATTAGCTGACAAGCACCAGAAGTCCACGGCATTGGCACACAACTGCCTTTGTCCTGACAGGAAACGGAGGGTTTAATTCAGCAAGCTTCCTTCCTTAGTTTATCACTGCATGAACACCCTAGCTACAAGTTACCAGTTGTGGAGAGATACGGGCCTCTCCAACCATTGCCACAAGTTCTCTTGCAGCACAATGTGGAGGTTGTAGTGTAAAAAATAGTAATTGATTCCTGGGGGAGTAGGAGCCGTATGCACAGCTGCAGTGTGGGTGGCAAGCAGTAACACAAAAAGGAGGATCCTATATGATTGACTTTGCGGTGAGGAAATTATTTAAAAATCCCTAAATTCCTTCAATTCAAGCTTTTCTTCGTTTCATATAAGTTTTGGATTACAGGAAAAGCTAATTATGTGAAGCAAAATGAAGTCATTCTGGATGCATGGGTGCATATTTGTAGCTGATAAGACCAAAGAGCCCCAATGAAGTCAGGGTTTTACATTTATTTCATATTAACATCATTACAACGGCTCAGATTAATTAATCATACTGACTGAGTGTCTAATACATAAACATATACAATATATACAGCAAATATAAACACTGAAATACTGTACCTGTATTTATTTGGTTTTCAAATCAACATACCTTCGGCACATCGAAAAATTTGGATCATTTCAAGTGATAAGGATAGGTCTGTATATAATTAAATGAATACAGTAATAACATCCCTTTCAATATGCATTGCACGATAAATTGAAACATGATCTAATGTTTGAATGCCATTTCCTTTCTGGACGATGACAGTAGCAGTGCACAGTAAAAACCTCTTCTTTCCTAGAAAGTTGTGAATGTGGCCAACTGGCTTTATTATAACATACAAAACATCATAATTCAAATTTGTGCAACCTGAATAATTAAATATTGATTTGCACATCCTAAATCCTTGCCAAGTCAACATATGGACAAGGGTGGTATTTAAAACTATGTTTTATATAAATATGTTATCTTCTTTAAAATAAACATAAATACACAAACGCATGTATTAATCGATACAGTACAAACAAATAGCTTTGCTGTGGTTGAGAAGTTTTCCTTTAGATCATATTTTTTTGTGAGTATCCAAGGAGTGTATTTATTAGCAGAGAATGTGTAGACACATAAGAAAGAAAGATTATAGGATAGGAGTGATCCACATTGCAATTCATTTCCAGGCTTCCCGATCCTTCCTTATCAGCACTTAGAATTAAGATGCCTCATCAACATGATTGCCCACATATTTACTCACTATAATTCATAATGGGTTGATAAGGGCTTGCCACTTAAAAATAAACTGTTACCTGATAAACATCGTTCAGTTCATATTATGAACTGCAGCTTGCAGAAGAAGTGGGATGATATGTCTTGTCTTGTATATTAATTAAACAGTTTTTAGTGTTATTTATATATACAGCTCTGGAAAGAATTAAGAGACCACTGCAAAATTATCAGTTTCTCTGGTTTTACTATTTATAGGTATGTGTTTGAGTAAAAATTAACATTTTTGTTTTATTCTATAAACTACTGACAACATTTCTCCTAAATTCCAAATAAAAAGATTATAATTTAAAGCATTTATTTGCAGAAAATGACAACTGGTCAAAATAACAAAAAAGATGCAGTGTTTTCAGACTTTTAATAATGCAAAGAAAACAAGTTCATATTCATTTTTAAACAACACAATACTAATGTTTTAACTTAGGAATAGTTCAGAAATCAATATTTGGTGGAATAACCCTGATTTGCAATCACAGCTTTCATGTGTCTTTGCATGCTCTCCACCAGTCTTTCACATTGCTGTTGGGTGACTTTATGCCACTCCTGATGCAAAAATTCAAGCAGCTCAGCTTTGTTTGATGGCTTGTGACCCTCCATCTTCCTCTTGATCAAATTCCAGAGGTTTTCAACGGGGTTCAGGTCTGGAGATTGGGCTGGCCATGACAGGGTCTTGATCTGGTGGTCCTCCATCCACACCTTGATTGACCTGGCTGTGTGGCATGGAGCATTGTCCTGCTGGAAAAACCAATCCTCAGACTTGGGGAACATTGTCAGAGCAGAAGGAAGCAAGTTTTCTTCCATGATAACCTTGTACGTGGCTTGATTCATGTGTCCTTCACAAAGACAAATCTGCCCGATTCCAGCCTTGGTGAAGCACCCCCAGATCATCACCAATCCTCCACCAAATTTCACAGTGGGTGCAAGACACTGTGGCTTGTAGGCCTCTCCAGGTCTCCGTCTAACCAATAGACGACCAGGTGTTGGGCAAAGCTGAAAATTGGACTCATCAGAGAAGATGACCTTACTCCAGTCCTCCACGTTCGGTCCAATCCTTGTGGTCTTTTGCAAACCTCAACCTGGCTCTTCTTTGCTTCTCATTGATGAAGGGCTTTTTTCTAGCTTTGCACGACTTCAGGCCTGCCCCTAGCAGCCTGTTTTGAACCGTCCTCGCCGTGCACTTCACCCCAGCTGCCGTCTGCCATTCTTTTTGTAGGTCACTTGATGTCATCCTACGGTTGTTGAGTGATATTCGAATGAGTTGGCGGTCATCCTGGTCAGTAGAGAGTCGTTTTTCTGCTGGTCTGTAGCTTTGTTGTCCCCAATGTCTGCTGCTTGACCTTGTTCTTATGAACCGCCGTCTTGAAGGATATTGAAGGATAGAAGCAACCTTACGCTCACTGTATCCCTCTGCCAGTAAAGCCAGAATTGAACCCTTCTTTTCCTCACTCAAAACTTTTCTGTTCCAGGGCTCCAGACTAACCTTTTACATTGGTGGCACTGGCGCAACATTTTCCACGGTGCCTTTGGACATCCCTTTTTATGTCAGTTCCCATACACATTGATCATTTCTTAACACATTATGTAAATGATTGTAAACAGGAATAAGGTGCAGATAAATGTTTTTTTTAATTTAAATCACAGCACACTCAACAAGAAATCACAATAACTTAAATTGTTTAACAAATAAACGTAAAAAGTGCTGATGTTTAAAGTGCTTGACAAACTCAAATAAATAAATCAAACACAAATAACTCAAACAAAAGTGTGCGCTGCTCCCGGGTCCTTACAGAATATCCCCCTCAGCTGGCCCATGCCCCTCATAAATGACATGTAGGTCGAATCCGCGATTTGAACACCCGTCTTTTTTTTCAAATTGTCCGCGATCACTCCAATAAACTGGGCAGAGGCAGTGTCGTTGCTGTACTGTACGTCGGGTTCACATTTAACCCGTTCTTCTTCATAAGGATGATCTCGGACTTAAATTTCGTAAAAGGGAGCTCTTCTTTGGCTATATTATAAGCAGTGTTGAATTGAATTATCATTTCCGACTCCT
Organism: Aldrovandia affinis; assembly: GCA_029706075.1. Lineage (NCBI taxonomy): Eukaryota > Metazoa > Chordata > Actinopteri > Notacanthiformes > Halosauridae > Aldrovandia > Aldrovandia affinis. The sequence continues at coordinate 1,588,366 of JAINUG010000007.1, forward strand.
CACTGCTTCGCTTGGCCGCTGCCTGGCGCTGAAACGCTGCGGGGAGGGGGGCTGCTCTGCCGGCCACGCACCTGTCACGGCACAGGACGTGTTTCTTAGATAAATTGTGCTTTTTCAACGTTTCAATTCGATGCTCCGAATGCAAAAGCACTGTTTCCAGCCATGCTTTAGCCGCACTCTTTACAATAAATGCAATGCATTATGTTGGCCATTTTATTATATCGGACTCACGGAAATTGGACAAGCCATTCTTTACGAAAGGCATATATTTTGGTCTTTTTGGATGTGGTAGGCTCTGGCTCTGGCTCGGAGTCAGATGAGTCTATCTGCGCCGATGATGTTGGGTCTGGGTTGGGCATTTCAGGGCCGGGGACAGGTGTGGACAGGAACGGGCACCGCAGCATTCTTCTTAACAAAAAAATTATTGATAGTTCTCTTCATTGATGTTTCAGGTTGTGATAGCTCACGATTTCTCGAGTTCGCGCGCAAAGAATGTGGGAGGAGTGCAGGGCGCGGTCTCACACAGGCACACGTTCTTACACATGCACACACACACACACACACAGAGACAAGCACAGCACATATGCAAGATGTACATTAAATCCCGCTATACGTTGACAAAATAATACAATATTTGTTCACAATATTTGTTCAAAATGGAGCCCTGTTTTCAACTCCTTTGGCATGGTCAATAGTTATTTTTTGATTCCAATTACTTTTGAGGTACTACTAGCACTGTTTTTTGCCATCCAGCTGGTCCTATTGCAAGAGGATAGTGATGACCACAGCAGTGGTTTTTATACTTTTCCTCATTAAATAAGATTTGGTTCAGGATCACCTAATGATCACTTGTGTTAATCAGTGGAACTTCATTAGAGATGCTGATTTAAGAATGAGGTGTGCTGTATATTGACAACATACAAATGGAAACACCAAATGAAAAAGGACTTGTAATGTGAAGTAACTAAAGTACAATTACAAAGAAGTCTACAGGAGTTGCATATGAATGTCAATCCTAATTACCAATATGTGTATGATATAAAATATGTTTTAAAGGAACATGAGAGACCTAACAGATTTGGAAAGAGGGAAAATAGTCAGTGCCTGAATTTCAGGTGCATCAGTCAGAGAAACATCAAAATGATTTAATGTGTCAAAGGGTTGAAACCGTGTAGAAACTCATGATAGCATGCGCCAAACAAGGAAAAACTGCATCGGGACAGAGGAACAGTGGTCACAAGTAGCTCATCGACAGGGTTAGACACTAAAATAGTTTCTAAAACCTACAAAATGGCCTCAAAAACATACCTGTGACATACGTGAATCTACATCACCAGTTGTATCTAAACCCAAGGTGCAACAACACAACCTGGTGTAATGGGCACAAAACCTGGTCTTCTGAGCAGTGGAAGAAAGTAATATGGTCTGAGGAGTTGTCTTTCACTCTTTTTCATACATCTGGATGGGTTTGTCCAGATTGTTCAAGCCTTCAACCCTTGTTCCCATCTGCTCAACATGGTGGTGGATCTGCTATGGTATGGGCAGCCATCTCATGGTAATCACTGGGTCTGATTATTACTCTGCATGGTAGAATTATGGCCCAAGAATACAAAGCCATTTTTGATGACGAGGTGCACCCTATGGTTTCCTCAAGTTGTTCCCATATTCCAAAAAGATATCATCCCCCATACACAATGCTAAACAGAAGTCAGACACCTTCCATGGCTCCCCAATCACCAGATCTAAACATCACTGAACCTGTATGGGATTCTGGATTATGGGAGTAGTTTTCCACTGCCTTTGTCTCTCAAAGAACTGGAGGCTTTCCTCCTTGAAGTTAAAAACTTGTGAAACAGCATCCAAGAAGGATTGAAACTTGGGTGGCCCTTATTAGTTTATCAATATTCATATATTGTTTAGTGTTTACATTATTTTGTCTACCCCTTGTATATGTATATGCATAATATTGGTAGTAAAAGCAGGGCATAGTGTAATCAGTTACAGGTGTTGATTTCTGTAAATATTATCTTTCCATACATTTAAATATTAATGAGTACTCAAACATAACAGCCCTTTTGTAAGGGAACATACCATAAAAAAATATTTCTAAGCCACCTGTAATTCAGAGAAGCAGTAATGTACAAATATACTTTGATTGATTGGATTTAAGGACATCCTCTTTTGTCCTCATATGCTGCCATTGAGCGTACACGGACTTCAAAAAAGTATCAGTAAATGATTAACACATTATACTGTATAGATGTAGTGTAATGTAATGTTTCATGTAATTTCAATAAATGAATAAATCTAAATTATTATTAAACCTTTTGCACAGATGGTTTCTGTTTGGATATAATTTCCTGAAGGATTACTGAGTACTAGCATAGTATTGTACCTTTTAATTGCAATATTCACATGGCAAAAGTGTTTAAATGGTGTGGTAATTGCTTTGCAATATGCAGAAACAACAAGAAATGTCCTCAAACAGTAAAACGTGAGTGAAAAGTGTTTGTCTGGGTATTTACTGATGTGTTAAGGATGGCATTAAAAACAAATCACATAATTTTGCAACGTACACTACTGGTCAAAGGTTTGAGAACACCCCCATTTTCCAATTTTTACTGAAATTTAAGCAGTTCAAGTCCAGTGAATAAACTGAAAAGGTACAAAGGTAGGCGGTAAACTGCCAGACGTTAAAAAAAAAAGTTTAGGTTACCAAAAACTGAAAAATAATGTCAATTTTTTGACCGGCAGTGTAGTTAATTGAAATTGCTGCTCAAGTCAAAGACTAAATATGTATATGAACTACAAATTCCCATAGAAAATGTATGCATTTTCAGTTAGCATGGTTTAAACTAGGGCTGTCCCCGACTAAAACAAATCTTGGTCAACCAACAGTCGTCCATTTTTTCCAATTGGTCGATTGGTCAAAACATTTTTTTTTTCTATATGACACACCCTATTTGTTTTAATAAATACAACTATATGCACACTGCGCTTGTCTCATGTTTTATAACTTTCTTAAGTGAATGACACAAATGAGTAACAATAGGCTAATGACTTTATGGAGCCGGAGTTCAAGATTACTTGAAAGAAAAAAAACGTATCCGTTCCGAGCCTCTTCATGCTGCCCTTGCAGATTCTGCCGTTGCGCTTGTGAAGTTGCGGTATGGCCACATAATAGGCTGATGCTTTTATTTGACCACAACCATAACACATTCTAATGTGTAGGCTATGTTTTATTTAATTAGGTTGGTCGGTCTCATTGGGATTTAACCCCTTTTAAAATCTCAAACCCCTTAAGCTTAAAAGAAATTCAGGCAATAAGGGGTTAAAATCTCTTGCAAAGAAATAGGCTAACAAACGAATGATCACACATAGCCTACTGTCTTAAATTGTAGCCTAAAGCTGAACATAAAGTGGCTATAGCCTATGGAAAATAACTTACTCGAGTCGGAGACCATCCAACGGCCTACTAACGCCAGTCGTTTCATGTTATGGCACAGGAACACTAGCTTGTCCACATTTTTTTGCAAAAGGCTGCTCCTCATTTTATTAACGATAAACCCTGCCTTGGAAAACACGCTTGCAAAGTTTACATTCCACTTTTGCAAAATGCTGCCATACTCCAGATTTTTTCTTTTACATTATGTTCTTAGGTTATATCGAAATGAGTAATTAAAGTATGCCTAGGCAAATCTTAGGCTACAATTAAAATGCCCATTTTCATGCCTAAAACAAGAAGGATACAATATAGGCTACATGAAAGGGGGTGTTACGCATGTTAGTTATAAATATATAAACCATACAATTAGCAAAACACTAAACTTTTATTAGTTTTGCTGAATTATTCACAGCATTACTATTACTTTAACTGCCTAATATAATTTAAAGAGAACATATATAGGCCTAGCTATGTTAAGAGTGAAGGACTGTCACTGCCATACCCGCAGCATCCAGAATGGATTATTCTACAGAAGTGTGCCGAACTGTGGCGCGAATCTAGGTGTCTCATGCTGCATGGAGAATTTTATTTTAAAATGTATTTCTTTTTTCGCGCGACTGCTCGACCAAAACAAATCTCAGTCGACCAACAGCCCATCGACCAAACAATCGACCAGTTGACTAGATTGGGTCAGCCCTAGTTCAAACCTTAACATGCACAGTATGTTTGGGGTGAATATAGGCCTCATTTAATAATGGCTTCATTATAAAACAAAGGGGAGTAATAAACTGTACGTGTTCCCAACACGATTCAAAAAGATTCAAAACATTCAAAGCGGATAGGATGTTTTGATGGCGGATTCCGTCGTTTGGATGGGACGGTAAAAACCGAGGTCCTGACTCTCTATGGTCATAAAAGATCCCATGGCGCTTTTCGAAAAAGAGTAGGGTGTTAACCCGGTGTCCTAGCCAAATTCCCAATCAAGACAATATATATATATATATATATATATATACACATACATGGAATTGATTCATTCCCTCTCCACTGTGTATCTGATGTGTAGTGAGTTTGTACTGGTGCACTATGGCTGCCATCGCGTTCACCCAGGTGGGTGCTGCACATTGGTGGTGGTCGAGGTGAGTTGCCCCTGTCATTGTTGTAAAGCCCTTTGGGCTCCTTGAAAAGCACTATATAAATCCAATGTTCATTTCAATTCAATTCAAAGAGTTGATGGTTCTAAAAAGACCAGGTTGTGGTACATTGAATACTCTGATGTGCTCCTTTTGCCTCCTGTTGTTGTCCCGTCGTTCAGAACAACCCCCCACACGGTCTGATGGCAGGCACAGCTTCGTTTCATATTGATGTTCAGTAATGAACCAAGAGAGACAGATTCTGTGGCAAGCTGGAGGCTAGAGCAAACTGGAGCAGCAAGCGTCAGGATCCATCAGCATGGCTTTGTGTGATAGTTACAAGGACCCGTCTGATTTATCCGCTGTTAACTTTGTGGCTTTGGCCAAAGTGAAAACGGCTCAAAAAACCTGCCTGCTGGTATCTTGGAGTGCTCAGTGTTGGTCATCGATTACAATTATGTAATGCAGAAACAATATAACTTGTTCTGTTTTTAGAAAGAGGATAAAAACTGTTGTGCTCAAGATGCAGTACAGCACTCTGCATCCAATTTTCATTGAACAGGCACAGAAGTGGGGCAGCAGTGGCTCAGTGGTTAGCAACACGGGCTGGCAAGCAGGAGGTTGATGGTTTGAATCCCAGGAAGGCCAAATGAAAGAACAATGAACTGGAAACCGGAGGGATGCTAGTTATCTTCCTGGGGCACTGCCGAAGCTCCCTAGAGCAAGGCACTGCACCCCTAAAACTGCTCCAGGGGCGCCATACTATGGCTGACCCTGCGCTTGGACCTCTCTTAGGAGAGATATGCAAAAAGCATATACAAATTCTGATAACTTTGTGTAACATGGCAAAATAAAGAATATTCTATTCTATTCTAAGAAGAACAGTTGTCATGAGAAGGAAGTAGATGAAGAATTCCTGGCTTTCATGATTCTGTTTGTATTGTGTCATATAATCACCATAATTTCATGAGGGCTTTTAAAATGGCGTATATTAAGATACACTGCAGGATAATAATCATAGCTATTAGCAAACAGTTGTCACACTGCCAACTCAGTGTGGACGCATTTCACCGGATCAGGCACACCTTAACAAGGTTAACTTGTAGGGAGTAACAAAAACAAAAATGTCTACAGTTTCCAGTTGGTGAAAATATAAAGTGCTTTTATTTATAGTGAGTAGTGGAAAGTTAATAAACAAAAAAACAACAAAACTGTCCCAACTTATTGGATATTAGGCTAATAAAAGACACTCTCCTGCTAAAACAGGGGAAGAAAGGAACAAAACAACAAAAACAGGTCTCTGTTCCCCACTGGGCCGAGAAAACACTTTAATGTTTTATTTTCTACAATACAGCTAAGCTACCAACACTCCTTTCCTCCTTCCTCAAAACGCCTCTCTGGTTCCAGCCACTACTGAAGGGAACAGAGCAGTCTTAAAGCACACAGATGTAATTATTAAAACAGGGCCTATACTGTCCTGATTAGCTACTTCCACAAGGGCCTATAAAACCTGCCAGATGAAAACCATGTTACGCCATGCGTTACTGACATGAGACAGACCGCTTTGTCACACAGTATATCTTTATGAGCAGTGGAAATATGAGCAGAATTATTATTATTACTCATTCAATTATATATGTATATATTTTGCCATTTAGCATTTAGCATATTTGCTTTTATCCAAAGCGACTTACAGTAGTACTGTATATGTGTACTTTCAGTATATGTGGCCCCAATGGGAATCAAACCCACAACCTAAGTGTTGTCAGCACCATGCTCTACCTACTGAGCCACACAGAACCGTGCTCTATCTACTGAGCCAAACAGAACCATGCACTACCTACTGAGCCACAAAGAACCGTGCTCTACCTACTGAGCCATACAGAACCACACTCTACCTACTGAGCTACACAGAACCACGCTCTACCTACTGAGCCACACAGAACCACGCTCTACCTACTGAGCCACACAGAACAATGCTCTACCTACTGAGCCACACATAACCACGCTCTACCTACTGAGCCACACAGAACCACACTACCTACTGAGCCACACAGAACCACACTACCTACTGAACCACACAGACTCACGCTCTACCTACTGAGCTACACAGAACCATGCTCTACCTATTGAGCTACACAGAACCATGCTCTACCTACTGAGCTACACAGAACCCGCTCTACCTATTGAGCCACACAGAACCCTGCTCTACCTACTGAGCCACACAGAACCACCAACCAACAGAGCTTTATTACTCTGTGAATAAAGATCTTGCATGATTTTAACATTTATGCATCTGTCATTATCAATTATAGATGACTGTGCTGAGCAACAACAACTATGACTAAAAATAGTCCCTTTCTAAATGCTCAAGAACAGAGACCGCTCAAAGGCTTGACGCTTTGATCAACTTGAAGCAAAATGAAATGGACTTTGTTCACCCCGCACCCAACTCTTGTGATTTTTACATGTAAATGAATTAGTTGTTTGTTAGAAACAAAGCCTTTCCTATCAGGATAGTGAACGGCATTCTAACTTTGCTGATAACTCTCCTTTAGGGCCAGCTTATAAGAATCTTCTTGAGCTGGAACAAGAGAAACATTCAGCCGCTGGCCCTAGAAGGGAAATGGGCACTGTCATTGAGGAATATCATTGTCATTGTCATGGGGATATCAAGCAGTGAGCATGCTCCAATGCTGACAGGCATTATGTCCCCCCTCTGCTCTTTAAGGCAGTGGCGCCTTTAGACCCTATTTAGGGGGGCTTTAGGCCCCCTCTCTTTCATCTCAGCCCCAACCTGAAAATGTTTAGTCATTCTTTTCTAAAAAACATTTTAAATGAATATCTATTTTTAAAAATACCACAGATAGTATTTCAATTTTGAGAGCGACCACCATTGTGGTTTTTGTTTAGGGGAATGTAACAGTAAATTAATAAAAAATGTAGGCTGAGCCCCCCTAAAGGTCAAGTACGAGAATCTCCCCTGCTCTCAGGCACAGCGGACTGTTTGCATGATAGTTCTATAGGTGACATACCCCCACCTTTAAGTGAATGAGAAGATGTAGGATGATTGTTTCACTTTGGCTCAATGCAGCTGTTAACAGCTTATTGACTGATTCTCTTTATTGGTGCTAAACAAGTCTTGCATGTACAAAGGCTGGACGAGTCGAGATGCACACACAATGGAACCATACCTGTGCTACATAAAGTGTGTGTGTGTGGGAGGGATAACCTGAGGAACTGTAAACTCTAATCCTTTTATAAATAAGCCTGTACTGCAAACACACTACACCCTGTCTGATTATAATTGATGAGCCATTGTGTAGGCTTATTAGAATTTAATGCGCAATCGCCGATGTTGCATAAATAATGGGACTAAGCACTTTTTTCTCGGTATACAAGTATTTTTTTCCTCCAATTGCAGTGCATTGATCTGTGTGATACTATTTCAATTCCCTCCTTTAATTGGAGGCAATTACGGTGTGAGATTTGTGCAATTGCCCCGACCACCAACAGGATGGCTGGATTCAGAACTTTTACGGGCTGATATGTACAACAGAAATATATTAAAGGTTTGGTTCCTCTGTGGACAACAAATTTTTTTTTTTTTTTTTTTTTCTTAAATTATTGTATTTATCATCTGGTATTCGATATACTATGATGTCCTGTACGTCTGTATAGCTGCTAGGTTTTTTACTCTGGTTTTTAAAGGCTATTCTATTCTATTCTATTCTATTCTGGAACACTAAACATTGTTGTTGACACTCACGGTACTGCACCCGTTTAAAGATCCCTCATTTACTGAAGTGTTGCCTTTATTTTGGCAGTTATCTGCACTTCACTCACAATGATCCATCTAAGCAGGGATGGTAAGGATATTTCTACTTTATTAAGAATGGAGTCAGGGCTTCCCGGGTGGCGTTATGGTAAGAGTGTGCGACACGATTGCAAGTTGCACACTGCAGCCGGGACTCGGGGTTCGAGTGGCACTAGGGGGCGATGATTGGCCGTCTGCCCCAGGGAGGGGGGAGGGAAGCTGGCATGAGCTCGCTGGAGAAAAGCTTAGCAAGTTCCATCTCGGAGGAGGTGGTTCATCATTCCTGCCACTACCGGTATCAGAAACGGGCTAGCAGCGGAACTGTGGGGTGGATAATTGGAATAATAGGGGGGTAAAATTGGCCACCAAATTGGGAGAAAAATCGGGGAGAAAAAAGAAAAGAATGGAGTCTAACCATTGAGTGGTGAAGGAAAGTTATTTATTTCTTCTTGGGCATATCAGGGCCTAAGGCATCTTTTAAAACCCTGGGCTGCTGGGAGGCACTTCCTGGTAAGACATCGTTTTCATATGTGGATGCGCCTGATATCGAAGACTGACCGTGCCACTGCCAACTGTGGCCGGCAGCCCCACAGGGCGATGTATAATTGTTCATAGCTTTGCCCAGTGAAGGAGGGCTTTAAGGAACAAATTAATCTCTCATTGCTCCAGCTGCTTACGAAAGGACCTATTCAGGGCTGACCGACTTACACACCTGCTTAATTTCCTCCAGTTAACACAACAGCTGCACGCAAAAAGTTTGTATTTAGACTTCTGCTACGCACGTGTTTAACTCTAAATTGGGGCGGGGTGCCAGAAAAATGTGAATGAATCATTTCCGAAGATCTGCCCTTCTGATGGCTAACTATAACGTCTCAATTTATAGGATCGTGTGCCTTTAAATTAAAAAATCGTTGGGCAGATTTTTACTAGTTGTCCACTATTGCATGGAAATAGTTGAAACCTATGAATGGACATTGGCATTCACTACCGGTCAAAAGTTTTAGAACACCCCAATTTTCCAGTTTTTACTGAAATTTAAGCACTTCAAGTCCAATGAATAACCTGAAATGGTACAAAGGTAAGCAGTAAACTGCCAGAGGTTAAAAAAAAAGTTTAGGTTAAGGCCTGATTGATGGAGTGCTGCAGAGATGTTTTTCCTTCTGTCAGGTTCTTCCATCGCTGCAGAGGAACTCTGAAGCTCTCTTAGAGTGGCCATTGGGTTCTTGGTCACCTCCCTGACCAAGGCCCTTCTTGCCCGGTTACTGAGTTTGGCCGGACGGCCAGCTCTAAGAAGAGTTGTGGTGGTTCCAAACTTCTTCCATTTCACAATGATGGAGCCCCCTGTGCTCCTGGGGACTTTCAATGCTTTAGTAATGTTTTTATACCCTTCCCCAGATCTATGCCTCTGCACAATTCTATCTCGGAGGTCTATGGAGAGTTCCTATGACTTCATGGCTTGGTTTTTGCTCTGAAATGCACTGTGAACTGTGGTACCTTATATAGACAGGTGTGTGCCTTTCTAAAGTATGTACAATCAATTGAATTTGCCACAGGTGGACTACAATAAAGTACTAGAGACATTTCAAGGATGATCAAAGGGAACAGGATGCATCTGAGCTCAATTTCGAGTGTCATAAGAAAGGGTCTGAATACTTATGTAAATGTGATATTTCAGTTTTTTATTTTGAATACATTAGCAAAAATGTCTAAAAACCAGTTTTTGCTTTGTCATTATGGGGTATTGTGTGTAGATTGATGAGGGAAAAAATTAATTTAATCAATTTTATAATAAGGCTGCAACATAACAAAATGTGGAAAAAGTGAAGGGGTCTGAATACTTTCCGGATGCACTGTATAGGATTGTGGTGTGTTTTTTAAATATAGTGAATTCATTACACTATTGTCTGTGCCGACATGTTCCCATGATTTCAATTCTGGAGGGTTTAAAAGGAGAAGCCCCTGTCTGGACAATCACACAGGAGCCGAGATTGTGGAGAAGGAAGCAAAGCGGTGAAAGACGAATTTCTGAGATGAAGAATTAGAAATACTGCTGAATGAGGTCAGCAAATATTACTCTACATCCTACAGTGCAAGGTTGACATCAGATGGCAGTGATGGTGGGCACTGTGGGGCAGTGCAAACGTAATTTGGACAAGCTGAAGCATAAGTACACACACCTGGGCACTAAGGTAAAATCAGTGTTGAAAATTGATTACAATTTTTATCTTCACTGAGGGCTCTACTTAGTTGCTGAACAAAATAAACCCAGATTCTTCAAGGCATATTATCCACATGAATGCCGTTTCTCAAGCAAAATGATAAAATAATTTAGGTTAGGACAGCTTTGACCGTTGCAGAACCTGGGTTGAATAATTGAAAGAAAAAGACCCAGGTCACTGCACTCCATAAATGTGTAATCTAAAATCTGTTACTTACTTTGTTGATGAAAAATAAAATGCAAAACATATATTCCATAGAGGTGGGATCTACAGACAAATACACATTGTGAGAGCTATACACAATCAGGAGCCTAGACTCAATAAACAATTCATGTCCTTAATTATGAATTGAATCATGATAAATGCAAGTGTTTGCATTTCACCATGCAGAAATTAACTTCTGGAATTAAATTATTAAACCTATTTACATTAAATAAAGTTTACTCAGTATAGTTTGTATCTCTTGTCAAAATGTTCTCACTTGACTGCTGTGTGGCTCATTCTGTTAAAGCACTATTCTGGTGTGTGGACGAGCCCCACGGTATCGAATCCAGACCGTACTTGTGGCTAGCAGCCCCACAGGGGGGTATTATAATTGGCAGTATCATCGCCCAGGGAAGGAGGGATTCGGTTGTCATGTCTTGTTGTTGACCAGTGACTCCCAACAGTCAAATGGGTGTCCACAGTCTCAGTATAAAGCTGTGCACAATGGGCTTCATTTATCAATACTTTTGTAAATGCTATTACTCATTCCAAACATTTTTGTTTTACTTAATTCAAATAGTATTTGCAACCAAAATACACAGACAAAGAAGCCTATTTAGTGACCAATTTCATCAATCACAGAAATGATTTATATTACATTATAAAGGCTTGTTATAATTATAGCAACATTTATAATGCATTACAAGTACATCATAAGAAACTATTCATTTAGTTCTATATGTGTGTGCCTCACAGAAAGTGTTACCAAACCATGGTATTGGTATAACCCATGGCTTGTCTGAAATCAAATATACTGTAAAATATATGCAAATAAGCAGGTGCCTTATCTGCAATATAAACCAATTAATTAAATCAGAAGAAAAGGCAAGTCCACACAAACAGATATATAAATGATATCACTGAAACTGCTCAACGTTTTGAGCTGAATAACCTTTGAAGAGCTTTATACATCTCTGTCAAATGTGTTCATTACCATATCAAAAACGCAACAGCACTAATGAGATATCTTTCCTGCATCAATTATGAAAATGTTCTACTTTTAACAACTACATCGATCAGATTAAAATGGCATTCAGAGACCAATTATCTACTGATGCTATCAAAACAGAAACCACAACAAACCTAAATGAAGTCGAAGTTCAGCCCAAAAAGTAGGCAGACCACTTCAGCCCGCTAATGGATGACATGATCTTTTCATGTTTTGCTCAATGTTCTACTTGTCTCGTCTGTATTTACTTCACAGTTGGAAATTACATAATTGAAAAAAAGTTCTCAAACGTTACTGAATTTATAACATGGCTTGGCATGACACTGTTATAAATCAATGTGTGTCCTTAACTTTTTTTAAAAGAATTTGTTTCAGATTTTCTCCCTTTTTCTCCCAATTTAGTAGCCAATTACACTCTCTCTTTTCATGTCAATCCCCCCTCATATTGTGAGCTTGCTGCCATAGCCCTGAGACCAGCAGTGACAAAGGCGATGTACCGCCTCCTCCGAGTCGGCACTCGCCAAGCCGTCGACTGTAACTCTAGTACGCCAGAGCCACTCCTATACGCAGCGAACTCGTATCGGCTTCCCTCCCCCCTCCCTGGGACGGACAGCCAATTGCCGCCCCCTAGTGGCACTCCCGGCCAGAGCCGATACTGGCGTGGCCGGTGGAATCAAACCCCGTTTGCATCGAACATTGTAACCACTAGACGCTTAACTTGGGGTTAAAATAAATGTGAAAGTGTTCGTTTTTTCCTTACAAACAGTTTGCCAAGTCAATGTTGGTGATAAGCTGTTTTCGAAGAAATAAATGAACCATTTCGCTTAATTGAGATCAAATTAAGCACAAAGGTTGATTGATTACAGGCCTACATCTTTTCACTTTGAGTCTACTTCCCCTGATGTATTCATTCTGGCTCTGGATTTACTCCCCTCTTCTACCCTTTTTCTCCTTTGTAATACTGGTTAAGAACTCCTTAATAGTTTGTAATTTTTTATTTTTTATTTTGCTGCTGTATCCAAGCCTTCACAATGCTCGAGCCAAATTCCAAATCCTAAGATCCCTCAAGCATCAGCCCAGTTAAACCCAATGATCATTTAAATGCTGTTTCCTCCACAATGTGTCATTGAAGCACAGAAGGGACCAAGGCAAAAACACATATTTTTAGATGGGCCTAGAATCAGCTAAAATGGAACACACACAGATGAGCTACAGTAGCATAACTCTAACACAGCAGCATATAGCATAGTACTGAAAAAGAGAATGTGTGTGTGGTCTACTGCAAGCCATTCCATCTGCAGGCCCAATTCAAAACACAAGTAGGCTGAAGTGTGTCCATTTGTGTACTTAACTTGCTCAGGAATTTAAATGAGACAGAATACACAAGAAACAACAGGGTAGGGTAGGCTTCAGTGAAGTAAATTACAAGACACTGAAATGTATGGTAAACTGCATTTCCTGTCCTACTGTATTCCATAGACCCCCCCTGCCCCAATTTCCTTAACCATGAAATAGACCATGAGAGAAGTTCAGATGTTACATCATATGAAAAGTACAATACAAATAAATATAAAAATACAAAGATACAAAACAAAAAATAAAAAAGTTAATTTTTTTGTTTGTTGTGTTATTAGTAATACTACTTCATAATAATAATCGGTAATACTTAGTAAAATGCAATGTGCAAAAAACATTGGACCAATACCTAAAAATCTGGCAAATGAATGGTTGTAGGAGGCTTTTAAAAAGTAATCTTTACATTTACGTTTTGTTGCTGTATTCTATCCTGCGTGGAAGGAAACAATTGTTCTGTCTTTATAATGTTCAAATGCTGGGGAAATCTGTCATTAACAGATAAATAACCACAGTTCTTCTTCTCCTTCAGACAAAAGTTTTTCGCGTCAATGGATGAAAAGCACATCTGTCCCTGAGTGACCCCTTCGTACCACAGGGGGTAATCGCACGTTAGGGTCTGAGCTTTTACAACTGCAGTAATTCTCCATCCTGTTCTACTATTTGTGACGCCCATGTTCCTGTTTCTGCCCTGTTCCCTCCCCTTTTATCTGGTTCCCTCCCCTTTTAGGTTGTCTGTTATAAATATGTAATTTAAACCTGAAGGCGGGAGATTCCGTGCCCTGTGGGATGCGGGTCTCCGTGCAGCTGTGCAAATTATAAGCTTTTAATACTGTTTAAGAAATCCTCTCCAATCCTAGTGAGTTTTTTCCACAACACCTGTATATGTCAGTACTTTTTGGACAAAGCCCATATGCATTTACAATACAAAATAAAAACTGAATCCATTTACCTTTCATTTGGCTTCTGAGAGCTAGTTATATTGCAGATTTACAAACACTTTGACCTGCAGTATTTCAGTCTGTATGAATGGTTGCAAATCACACAAGAGCTAAACAATTTTAAGTTTTAGTAGCCAAAACTCACCCTTCTATGAAGATGCATGCATCTGCTTGTGTTGCCATAGTCAAGAGATACCCAGTCATGATTATGATCCACTTTTAGTCCCTTGCTTTTAATTGCATTTAATACCTTTTTATTGTTTTTATTGTTCTTATTGTTCTTATTCTTATTTTTATTTTTCATTTTCTGTATTTTGTTCTCTTGCTTTTATCTTGCTTGTTTTATGTCTTGTTTCATGTTTACTGTTTATCCTTCTCCACCCCTCACAGTATTTCATATTGCTACTGCTCTTTTAAGCACTTTGTAACTTTGTTTTGAAAGGTGCTATACAAATAAAGATTGATTGATTCATTGTTTAGTTATTTGGCTTTGATATGTGTAAATTTTTTGGACAAAGCCAATCTGCATTTGTAACACCACAAAGAGGTGTAACACCACAAAGAGGCCTAGAACAACAATAAAAGAGCTGAAGAGGAAATTCCCATTGTTTTCGTCTCGCAGAGAAAATTCAGTTCAGGAATCCCCAGCGGAACGATTTTGAACTCACTCATCGAAAGGGTACATGTCCCTGGTTCCTGGGTACATTGTTCATCTCAGGACACTGCATCACAACTCTGAACACTGGCCACTAATTAGGCCTTACCCTTTCAGAGACAAAAACTGTGCTTCCAAGGTCACGCGGACAAGCACTTAGTATAAGAATGCAAAACTTCACTGTCAAATAAATTGGTTTTATGATTAAAATGTTCTCCATGCCTGTTATTAAATCTATTCTACAAATTTTACCTGTATATAGCTATATTTTGAAATATTGTTTCATTTGTGGAAAATGCATTGCTCCAGATTTCAAATTTATCAAACATGGTCACAGCCTCCACTTTGATGGACTGGTCGTTCGTCATTTCCCCTGATTGTTTTTTTCCTTCTTCTTCATGGTTTGCAATTTCTCTGATTTCTAAATGAATGAAACTCAACTCAAACGTGGTCATATGCTAGCCCAGTGGGTTTGCAATACCAGCTCTGTGCAGTGACCCCAGGTTGAACACTAGTTCCATACTACTTAAATTCTCCGACCACAAACCTGGGTGAACGCTTTCCACATCTACACTACCAAGTAGACTTTTTTTTTTTTTTTTTTTTTTTTTGACAGGGACAGTGCACAGCTTCTTAGCTGTACCAGAGTTAGCTATAGAGCTAATTTACATCTGTAGTCCCTGGGCAGGAAACAAAGAAAAAACATCTCTGTTAAGAACATTAACACTGTAGTAGAAAAACACAATTACAAGACAATACATATGATACATTCAATGTTCAGCAACAAGATTTCACAACATTAAGACTCTATGAACATATTTACTCTATGAATTATTTAGACAATAAGAAAAAAACAAAATGGCAGATCAAAAACTGGCATTTCAGAAAGCCTGTTTCTGGCCTCGAATCAACCCAATTTTTTTCTTTAGAGCTCTCTGGCCTGTGAAGGGATTGGTGCCTAAACTAAATGACCCATAGCTCATAAAAATACAATCATTGTAAACAATAATTTTACATTTCATTAAGTGTGCTGTATTATGTAGCCAGAGGCAGGAGTGTACACAGGGGTGAGGTCAGGATCGTCCAGGATGGCAAATTGTGTGCATCCTATAACGTGCAACTAAACTCGCCAGTCTGTGGAGTCTGCCCTTCCTATCTTTTCCTGTACCTACACCATAGAGCTTATTTACACATTATTACTTTGAGTTTATTTGATTTGTGAGACTACTTATGCTATCAATAGTAATATTGTTATACTAAAATATATTGGCAGTGGGAAGCCTGTAATTTAGTCTTATTTTGCCTTTCTGTCAAAGGAGGAAATAAAACTGTCTGGCTCTAAGAGCTGTTAGGGTAAACAGCTGTTTTTTCAGCCCCAGTAGATTGATAACTCATCCAGAGGTTTGTCTGAACGTCTGAGGTTTTCAACCTTGTAAGCATCCCCACCAAAACATCGAGGCCACGCATTCAAAATGTCTGGTACAGTATCCTCTTCTGCATCATGTTTATTTTATTGCACATCCTAATTCACTATAAAATAGTCCCGAAAAAAGACACCACCCAGCACAAACTGCTCAGTGAAAGCGTTAAAGATTTAATCGTAAATTGCGTCCGAACTTCCTTATCCACATCAGCAAAAAATGCCTTCTACTGGATCGCGAGCATGCGCAAAATGGCCAGAAGACAAACATTTCGGGAGGATGGAAAAATGGCTTTTAAAAATTGCATTGACTATGCATTTCCACACAAAGGGTCGTTGCTAAGATCTAGCCAGAAGCCATGCGGTATTGTTGCTGAGAATAGTAATGTTACTCGGGCACTGAAACAGTTCAAATTAATTCAACAGGAGACTTATTTTAATACTGTGATTAGATTACCTTTCAAATTACATCGTAATTGAAGCACTCTCCCTCATCGATTAATCTCCTCATCCAGCCGTGGCCCTGCCAATGTTGTTTGCATTTATGTGCCCAAAGTAAAAAAGGAGCCTGGTTTTAGCAGTAGCTGTGTTGAAGAAGATCATGACCAGGAATCCTGCCAAAAGGCTTGCAAGCTGAGTCAAAGACTCCGGCACAGAAACTTTAAGCTGGTATCAGCACAAATAAAATGGAAATGCGCTTTACATTTTCATTGATTAGAGTTGAACTTTTCTTGTGATTTAAAATGATTATTTCATAGAGGCAGCCTAGCCGTTAACCCTGTGACGTGGATTAGCCCGGTCACTGCCAAGGTACTGTCAGCAATCTATCAGTATTCAGGACTGCACAGTGACTTCCTCTAGATGAAGTTGCATTCCCTGCCACAATATAAGCAGATCTCCAAAACAAGGGTGCTGGCACTGCCTTTATTTTTAGTTGAAGTGACGCATTCCTAATTGCTCATTAAAATATCTTATTGCTGTGAAGTCTTAGTCCCATTTTTGTTTATACTAGTAAGAAGCAATTATATTAATCTACGTCAAATATACATTTTGGCCTGCACTGCACTGTTTCCTACAGCCTACAGTTTTTTTTAAACACATGAGCAATATGATATGTCCCCTTCTTTCCATCGTATGTAGTGTCACATCGTTCTTATAGGTCATTTTAATCTGAGTACGATTGTATGATTTAAGTGACAATACTTTTGTGGATTATTGTTTGGAAGAACGTGAAGATGGAATTATGATAGCAATATCAATGTCAAACCCAATTACAGTAAATGTTTTGTTTATCAAAAAAACTGAAAGGGAAAAGTATTGTAAAATGTACTGTATTCAAGACAGTTGTATATTATGGCATTCTGAGGTATAGTGTGGCATTTCCTATATATATATTTGATAAAAGTCATTTTAAGGTGAAAGTGGAGGTTGTTGCACTTTTTGCACAAACTGCAGGTGTATGCAGTTGTGCCAACTTGGACCCTAACAAGCAAACAGATTAGAGTGGCCAAGGCAATTTTGACCAACATGTTCACAGAGCATGACTGCTTTTCCAAACATTCAATGTTAAATGTCCTTCACTTCTTTTTTGCTGATCAAACTGTGCCCAAATCAACACTATGTTATGCTATGAAATGCATACTTGCCCATACAGCCCAGCATTTCTTTTAATTTTGTTTCAGATTTTTCCCAGTTTTTCTCCCCAATTTGGAAGCCAAATATACCCTCTATTTATTTTGATTTACCATCCCCCTCGAACTCGCCACCCGTCTCTATGGGGCAAGCTACTTTCCGAAGCCGGCGATGATCCTTTGAGACGGAACTCACTTTTTGGAGACACCCTTACGTGCTTCACAGCGGACTCGTGTCGGCTCACCCTCCCCCTCCCTCAGCAGCAGACAGCCAAATGTCACCCGTGATTGGGGCTATCGGCCAGGGGCCAGTCTAGCAGAGACAGGTTTCGAACCGCGTCCCTGATAGGCAGCTCACACTCGTACAGGACCAGCCAAATATGTGTGCGTTAGACCGCTATGCTATCCGCCAGCCCTACAGCCCAGCATTTTAATAGCTCAATGAATATAATCAAGGCCACACATGGTAATGTAACTAATGAAAGACTAAATCAGCAGTTTGCCAGGAGTGGCAGTACCTGATGGGGGTGCATGTGGTGTCGGAAGGTCAAAGTCAAAGTGCTTATTACAGCATTCCAGGCCCGGTTCTAGGGTGCAAAAGGGTGCATTGCATTGCACCCCCAGTTCAATATTGTAATAAAACTTTTGAAAAGCACTCCAAAATGTTCTGTGCATTTACTATTTGCATGCACGTTCTTGCAAGCTCATAGCACACGCAGTTGTTCACCTGAGAACATCTCATGGGAAAAATGAATGCTACATTCGAAGACATCAGACACCAAACAAAGTTTTGCGTTCCCGTGCAAGTACACAGCTTTTTACGCCTGCCTTCCTTACAGAAGGTCCATCTTATGGTCATAAGAGGAGTTAATGAATCAGATGTCTTGTGAATTGTATCCTACTAATGAGGCAGGAAAGGGAAAAAATCAAGATAATATATAATATAAGCCATTTAGCAGACGCTTTTATCCAAAGTGACTTACAGTAGTGGTTCTGTGTGGCTCAGTAGGTAGAGTGTGGCGTTGGCAACGCTTAGGTTGTGGGTTAAATTCCCATTGGGACCACATATACTGAAAAATGTATGCATTCACTACTGTAAGTCGCTTTGGATAAAAGCGTCTGCTAAATGGCAAATATATTATAAATATATAGTCAATACATACATTTTTCAGTATATGTGTCCGACTGTGTATCTACTGAGCCACACAGAACCACGATCTACCTACTGAGCCACGCAGAACCACGCTCTACCTACTGAGCCACGCAGAACAACGCTCTACCTACTGAGCCACACAGAACCACACTCTACCTACTGAGCCACACAGAACCACGCTCTACCTACTGAGCCACACAGGACCATGCACTACCTACTGAGCCACACAGAACCACGCTCTACCTACTGAGCCACGCAGAACCCACGCTCTACCTACTGAGCCACGCAGAACAACGCTCTACCTACTGAGCCACGCAGAACCACGCTCTACCTACTGAGCCATGCAGAACCACGCTCTACCTACTGAGCCACACAGAACCACGCTCTACCTACTGAGCCACACAGAACCACGCTCTACCAACTGAGCCACACAGAACCACGCTCTACCTATTGAGCCACACAGAACCACACTCTACCTACTGAGCCACACAGGACCATGCACTACCTACTGAGCCACACAGAACCACGCTCTACCTACTGAGCCACGCAGAACCACACTCTACCTACTGAGCCACACAGAACCACGCTCTACCTACTGAGCCACGCAGAACCACACTCTACCTACTGAGCCACACAGAACCACGATCTACCTACTGAGCCACGCAGAACCACACTCTACCTACTGAGCCACACAGAACAACGCTCTACCTACTGAGCCACACAGAACCACACTCTACCTACTGAGCCACACAGAACCACGCTCTACCTACTGAGCCACGCAGAACAACGCTCTACCTACTGAGCCACGCAGAACCACACTCTACCTACTGAGCCACACAGAACCACGCTCTACCTACTGAGCCACACAGAACCACGCTCTACCTACTGAGCCACGCAGAACCACACTCTACCTACTGAGCCACAGAGAACCATGCTCTACCTACTGAGCCACGCAGAACCACACTCTACCTACTGAGCCACACAGAACCACGATCTACCTACTGAGCCACACAGAACCACACTCTACCTACTGAGCCACACAGGACCATGCACTACCTACTGAGCCACACAGAACCACGATCTACCTACTGAGCCACGCAGAACCACACTCTACCTACTGAGCCACGCAGAACCACAAAATGCATAGAAGGAAAGATAAGGAGATATGGAAATGAGGCATGCAACCAGGAATGAACACTATATATTTCCACAATATTTTGTGGCATATTAATATTAGCATAAAGCAAGTAGAGGGGTGGCTCCGTTTAGAATCTCCGTACACACATTGCTTCAGTTCCAGATGCTTAATGAATACGGAGGGGCGTATTTTCTCAGTTTATGATTTATCACCGCTCTATTATCATTCATGAATTAAACATTGCAAAAATGGTGGGAAGTATTTGAAAGCAATTTTGTGAATTTAGGGATTACGGCTTATTGTTCTGTGAGTGATGCCATAACGCAACCACTTTGAGCGCTCTTCATGGGCTGGGACGTGAATTCCTCCCTTTCACGAGTCTTCAGTTTCAGTATGAATGTATAATAAAGATTAATGGCTTGCATAAAAAAACTGTGGAACCCAATTGCTGTTCTGGAATTGCCACATATCGTAATAACCTGAGAGCTCCCATCTGCTGATAATGCACTACTGGCTTTAGAATAGCACACCCAATTGAAATTGCCTGATGAGTGAGGCATTGCGAAGACTTCTGCAATAAGATTTTCCCTGTTTTTTTTTGTACAACCAAAATAATTATAATAAACAATTACACTTGGCTAAGCCTATTCTTTCTTATGCACCCCTTTGGGAGAATAAAACATTAAAGTGTGCAATATGAGATGGAAGTTCTACCTCTTCGAGCATAAACGTACAAACATTAACCATGGCAATTACCAAAAAAAATCAGAGATGCAAATGAGAGCATTGAACACTGTTACCCTTAAAAATAACAACTTAGCATAATATGATACACCGCAATCCTTCCCCGATGTAATTTATTTAAAGAGGGATGTCTTAAGAGGGGAAAGCAACAAAGCCACCACTCTCTACATAACAGCTGGCGAGGGCACCATCACTGTGAATGTACAGCTGATGCTTCTCCCATTAACTCTCAACTTATGGATAATGTGGCACTTCTCCAAAGATGTGTTGAACCCAAGCCGTTGCGATTGCCAAGGTCGTATCTGATGAAAACATGATGAACCAGCAGTTTATCTTTCAACTTTTCTCCTGGCGGGGACTTTACTGAGTGGTAGGAGCGAAGAGCATTTCATTATAGTGGGAATTGCAGAGTTAATTGGACATTACATAGCACTAATTTGGTTTTTACAGCAAATCAAGATGTTACTTATGTAAATGATAATGTCCCATCTGGGACTCTGGTGCTCCTAAGGTAGCAGTGTCACACTTATCACACGGAATATGATATGAGAGACTGCAAAATAGCATGAGGCACAGCAAATGGTATTGTAAATGTTTAACAAATTGAGTGGGTACTACTATTTGCTAAATTTTTTGTTATTTTGCAGTCACAATACAGTCCATAGAATCCTTTACTCCTAATACATTTTAAGGATGTCTGCAATGAATTGCGCATGAAACACAGTTCTGTTTTGTGTTTCTTTGTATAATGACCTGCTACAGCTGTTATATAGAGATATTGGTTTGGGTTTTGTATTTTAAAATGTACATTTCTACATATAAATTGAATGATTCAGGATGTATTTGGTCTCCACAGGATTCCAGTGGATATTGTTTTAAAAAAAAATTATTCACATAATAGGAGTTGCATATATATACACGTGTGACATGCATACAGTATATCATAGAAAGGGAAACCTGAAAGCAAACCACTCATTACTATGAGTAAACTCAAAACTCTATCAATTTACCGCTGACATAGTAATAAGTAATAACTTTACGTGACTTTAGCCCTACTCCGATTTGAAAAGAATCAGGATCTGACTGGAACTCATTAACTCCTCGAATATCTATTTGAGAGCAAACTTTATTTCTAGAATTATAAATATTTATAACTTACCCAGATAAACAGCCATTAATCTCTCCCGCCCACACACAGGCCCATACGCACTGCAAATATATGTATGTACTGTACATATAACAGTAAATATGTTTTTCTCACAAACTGATGACAGAATACATTAAAACCTGTAACGATAAGTTAGTCCACAACAGCAATGTCTCAAAAATCTGTATTTATGCCTTATTTTCAGGTCCATTCAGCACTCTGGCTAGCTAAAGTTAATCTACATCTCCAATTTTTTTACGTGAGTTTTAAATAATTACCGAGGCCACCCAGTACCCCCCTTGGTAAACACTATTACTTAATTCCACTTTGTTATTGGAAACAAGAGGATCCAAGGAACTTGCAGATCAGAAAGACATTTCTATTATGATACCAACTAATTTTATTTCCAAGAAGCACAAAATGAAAACAAGAAGGAATTAAGTCTTCAACAGATACATGTACACTATGTATGACAGCATGCAATAAGCAGAACATGGTTCAACTACCTTGCATGTTTCTACCAATATTATCTAATGTACTGTACAGTTCTGTGCAAAAGTTTTAGGCAGGAGTGAAAAAATTCTGGTTTGAAGGCAAGGGGTAGTCACACCAAATATTGATTTGATTTAGATTTTTCTTCTGTTCGCTCACTTTGCATTTTGTAAATTGATAAAAATAAACAATTAAAATTGATATTTTTGAAAGCATTCTTACTTTACAGCATTTCTTCACACCTGCCTAAAACTTTTGCACAGTACTGTACATTAGAGGCTACTGTATTGTCAGTTTATTAATTACATTATGTGTTTGCTTAGCTGATGCCCTCGCCCATAGACTTGCACAGCGTATGTATAATGCATTAGTTCAGCTGTATATTCACTAAAACCATCCAGATAGCACACCTATCTCAAGGACCCCACTGCATTTCCCCACCAGGAATTTGAATCTGCTACCTCTCAGTACTTTACAGTACCTTCCAAAATTATTCACACCCTTGGTAAAGATGAGAACAGATAGGCTGCATAAAATAAACAATACAGGTAATGAGCTATATTGAATGCTCAAAACATGCTGTACATTATATTATTTTTTTAATAATTTTGGAGATAAAGAAAAAATGAAAAGCCATTCATTTTTACATTCTGTAATCTGAAAAAATTGCTATTCTTCCGGTTCTTGAGTATAGACATTGTGTATGTCACACAGCAAATGGATGTAATCACGATGGCAGTTTTTTTACATTTTTTATTTAAATTAATTTTGTTTCAGATTTTATCCCATTTTATCCCAATTTAGTAGCCAATTACACCCTCTATTTTTCATGTCAATCACAAAATCCATGAAGTCCATAAAAATGCATGAAAATCCATGACATGAAATCCTGAGTTCGCTGCCGAAGCCCTGTGACTGGTAGTGACAAAGGCGAAGTATCATCTCCTCCGAGATGGCATTCGCCAGGCTGTCGACCGTATCTCCAGTACACAGAGCCACTCCTATACGCATTGAAATCATATCAGCTTCCCTCCCCCCTCCCTCCCCCCTCCCTGGGGTGGACAGCCAATTGCCGCCCCCTAGTGGCACTCCCGGCCAGTGCCGACTCTGGCACGGCCAGTGGAATCGAACCCCGGTCTCAGTGGCCAGCATCGAATGTAGTAATCACTAGACCACCCGTGAGGCCCCACAATGGCAGTTTTATTTTATACTGGGATTATTGTTCTAAAAAAAGAAAAGCCTAAAACCATAAGGCCAAAACAGCAACAAGTCCTAATGGCTGCGGGAGAGTTATTTCATCTCTCCGTAAGGTCTGTTTGCACCCGGGCCCCATGGGAAATCCCAAGCACCAGCCAGCAGGTTAATCCAAAACTGATAACAAAGGAAAATTCTTTCAGCCCCAGGACCTTATCTTAAATACCCAAGAGTTAAAACAGTGGGTTTGTGGGAGCTGTCAGCTATAGGTCCAATCAGAAGGTCCCGACTGGCCCTGAGAAGGCTGGGACAGGACAGACATATTAGTTCTTGCTTGTAGCCAGGAACATAGACCTGGAATCTGCTACTTCTTGAATTCTTATAATAGAGCTGTTTTATTTATTTATTTGATTTATTTGGGGGTGCCTGTTGTGTTTGTAGAAGTGTGACCATTGCTGTTGTTACGAGTTTTGATGTCTTTCATTTGCTGCCTACGCCAATCATTAACACTCAGAAAATGTATTGAGATAATGATTCTGATGATGTAATTTTTTTTTAAATTGGTGGTTGACATTGTCTCTTGTTCTTGGCCCTTTGTTTTGTGGTCCTCCAGTTGGTTGTGTAATGTAATGGTCGTGTTTTGTTTTTTCTTGTGGTTTGTTGTTGTTGTTGGGATAGTTATTGTTAGTGTCGCAGTTGTATGTGAGGAGGGATTATGGAAGCAATGTGAAATAGAGATGGGGAGAAAGAATTATTAAAATAAATCAAAATAATAGAGCTGTTCATAACACTGTTCCTAGTGGCATAGCAGTGGCAAGACCTGCTACTTTCAGCATTGTAGTATACCATGAGGGCTCTCCAATATTGAACATTACAGATATGAGGCACAATGCATAACACAATCATCTAAAATTCAACAGAAATTGCCATGCACAATATACAATCCTGTTCACCTACCTGTGAAATAATAATGGATTTATATTGTAAAACGTTGTGCTACTTAACAGAGTTGTGGACTCGAGTCACAATTTTGATGACTTCAGACTTGACTTGCAAAAAATAAAAGTACTTGAGACTTGACTTAGACTTATATGTCTATGACTTGGGACTAGACTTGGACTTGAGCTGGATGAGTCAAGAGACTTGTTTTGAATGTGACTTGAGGACTTGACACCTGAAATCTGGGACTTGTGACTTGACTTGACCTGAACATGGTGACTTGGGACTTTACTTGAGACTTACCCTTCATGACTTGGGACTTACTTGAAACTCTGGTTATCACAATAGCACATGCGTTTATTACAACATATCACCCTCCCTCCTCCCCCTGGGGCGGACAGCCAATGACCGCCCCCGATCGGGGCCCCCCCAGGGCAGGTCTGGCGCAGTCGGGTTTCGAACTGCGGCTGTAATAGGCAGCTTGATATTGTGCATATTATGATCGGTCCAGAAACTCCGCAAACGCCATTGACATTGAGTTATTACTCCTGCAATGATGAAATGGACATGATTTTTTTTCCTTTAACGTTAGAATTATAAATCAGTTGATAGCTGATATCTGTTGTGTCCAACCAATGCATTTTATTGTCAATGGATGTTTACCAAATAATTATAATTATGAAACAAAACACATTAATTGCATTTATCTATCATTTTCGATAAATGCATTATTGTATGTTAATGTGATCATCTAACACAAAATGTAACGTCTGAACATTATCACCAAATTTTTCCTAATCCTAATTCCCTAAAAATATGCAACATTATACCTTGATTTTATAAGTCTTTTTTTATCTGGCTTGGAAAAGGAGTCAAAAATGCTTGCGTGCCAGATCTCTGGCACTGCAGAGACTCCAAATGACTGACACAGAGATCTCCTTCAGGGAATCCATTACAAAACCTTCACACTATAGACTGCTAGCATCAGCTTTCAAGATAAGACAAGGTTAGAAAGGGAGAAAGTGAAGTCAAAGGAGAGGGCGCGGCGCTTGCTTAAATGTCATGCTGTCGACTCCATTTGCATGTAAGAACTGTCAGGACACAGCATCTGCCAAATTGCATCAATGCTAAAACCCAATCGGGTTCAACAGTTGGAAATTCTCAAATGCCCTCCTGTATGGCAGCAGCCCAGCCACAGCCAATGCATATGGTAAGCCTAATTTTCCAGAGACTGCTTCATTTTGTTTGCTCTTAAAACACAAAATGAATGCAATGGTAGGCTGTAGTGTAAATAATATTTTTCAATTTTCTGTCCCTGCCTGCCTATTTACAATGTTGGTAGCTGCTGTGGTGATGTAGATTGAATATATATATAGATCAGCCACAACATTAAAACCACTGACAGGTGAAGTGAATAACATTGATCATCTCGTTACAATGGCACCTGTCAAGGGGTGGTATATATTAGGCAGCAAGTGAACAGTCAGTTCTTGAAGTTGATGTGTTAGAAGCAGGAAAAATGGGCAAGCGTAAGGATCTGAGCAACTTTGACAAGGGCCAAATTGTGATGGCTAGACAACTGGGTCAGAGCATCTCCAAAACGGCAGGTCTTGTGGGGTGTTCCCGGTATGCAGTGATTAGTACCTACCAAAAGTGGTCCAAGGAAGGACAACCGGTGAACCAGCGACAGGGTCATGGGCGCCCAAGGCTCATTGATGCACGTGGGGAGCGAAGGCTAGCCTGTCTGGTCCGATCCCACAGAAGAGCTACTGTAGCACAAATTGATGAAAAAGTTAATGCTGGCTATGATAGAAAGGTGTCAGAACACACAGTGCAACGCAGCTTGCTGCGTAACGGGCAGCGTAGCCGCAGACCGGTTAGAGTGCCCATGCTGACCCGTGTCCACCGCCGAAAGTGCCTACAATGGGCACGTGAGCGTCAGAACTGCACCATGGAGCAATGGAAGAAGGTGGTCTGGTCTGATGAATCACGTTTTCTTTTACATCATATGGATGGCCGGGTGTGTGTGTGTCGTTTACCTGGGGAAGAGATGGCACCAGGATGCACTATGGGAAGAAGGCAAGCCGGCAGAGGCAGTGTGATGCTCTAGGCAATGTTCTGCTGGGAAACCTTGGGTCTTGGCATTCATGTGGATGTTAATTTGACACGTACCACCTACCTAAACATTGTTGCAGACCAAGTACACCCCTTCATGGCAACGGTATTCCCTGATGGCAGTGGTCTTTTTCAGCAGGATAATGCGCCCTGCCACATTGCAAAAATTGTTCAGGAATGGTTTGAGGAACATGACAAAGAGTTCAAGGTGTTGACTTGGCCTCCAAATTCCCCAGATCTCAATCCGATCGAGGATCTGCCGGATGTGCTGGACCAACAAGTCGGATCCATGGAGGCATCACCTCGCAACTTACAGGACTTAAAGGATCTGCAATCTTCCTTGCTGTGGTGTACTGCTTTTTCTTAGTGTGTTCAATACTTTTTTCCTATGTCATTCCACTTTATTACACATAACTTTATTTACATATGGACTTCAATGTTTAGATTTTTTTGTCTGGATTTCTTGAGTTAATACCAAAGTCTGGTGCAAATTTCACTTGAATGGCCTCATTGGAAATACATTTACTGGGAAAAATGTTGATGTGTTCAATACTTATTTCCCCCATTGTATATATATATATCACTAAAAATCCTGTTATAACACCATATATAGTGACCCCCACCCTAGATGAAAATAATCTAAATTTAACTACAGCTATGATTGTGTTCAAAGTTTGATGTATAACATTCAACAAGGGTGGCTTTATCGCTAGTTCATGTGGTTCAAAGTGCAAATAAATGACAGGTATCACAAGCTCAGACCAAGTTTTTTCATACTGAAAGAGGAATAATGGCTTGTTCGTAAAAAGCACTCGGCTCAAAAATGGGATCTCTCTGTGTCTTTCCATCGGCAGAGACTAATTATTTTCTGAAGTATTTTTCCCGGACGCCCACCTCTATATTTAACACAAGAGTTTTATAAGATTTAAAAAAGACACAGCAAAGTCTTCTTCCTTTTCTTTTCAACTATTTCTTTTTTTAGGGCAACCAATTTCAATGCTGCCTACACCCCGGGCTATTTAGCCTCTTCTTATTACCTGTATGTACTTAAAAAAAAAAAGCTGAGATGAAAATTGATAATAATGTTTTCGGTTGTCAGACGATCGCAGTCACACTGCAACCGTGTTGTGTTCGTAGCACATAATTACCTGAGCTAGAGGCTACACTGCACCACTCACTCACTGACAAGGCAATTACACAAACTGTATGATCACACACACAGTACACGAAATTAATTTAATTTCAATTAACTCAATGATCGTTCTGATGAAACAAAAGCATAATATTTGTGCTCCAAAGGAAACATCCAACTGCATTTGCGAGATCGTTCCGACAGAAAACCGGTATGTGAGTCGGACCACATTAATCTGATCCACTATGCATACACCGTACCTCGTGTTAGATTATCGTGGCATGATGTGTGTTGGGTTGATTGTAATAAGTAGCACTCATCATTTTTGCTTGTTTCACGTTTCAGCACAAGGTAAGAGAGAGAGAGCGACAGGGAGTATGCGTTGTGCCTTGTTGGTTTACACCTCGCCTGCTAAAATTAGACTAATTTGCACTGCTGCTCACGCGATCGTTCTCGGATGCATGCTAATGATTAATAATGTTTTATTAATGCTCAGACGTTCTCCACTGTGGGTCAAAACAAATTGTGGAAATTTAGTCCACACAATCTACCATATCATACGTCACTGAGAATATATTCCCTAGTGTGATGTATTTTTCTCAGACTATTTTCCAGGCAGCGCTCAAAAGTACCGCCTTGATGGCAAAAAAAAGTTGAATGTGTAAAAAAAACTAATCTGTTTTGTTCTTCATATTCATGGAATTGTTAGTCAACCCTAACGACCTTGGTCATGATGCGGTTTGACCTCACAAAAAACTAAAAGATGCTACACTCATATACGAAGTGGCACATCTACTTAAAATAAAAATAAAATTGGTCTATTTACAGTGCTACAGGCGAGAAACAGCCTGCGGATTCACTTCAGTTGACAGATAACGACATGCACCAGCTTCAGTTTGAAGGAAAGCCACCACAACTCTTCATTTTTAGTTTTTGGGGGGACTGTGACAGAATTTACTTACAGAAGGGAAAACAATGTCAAAGTCACAAAACTTATTTTTAGACAGACTATGCATGATTTGTTTACACCATCCCTGGCCAGTGGTGGACGATCTACAGTACATGTACACATTTCAATAAGAAAACCATTATAATCCTATTAAAATGAGTCCTGTTTGACAGAAGCAATGCAGTTATTACTCTTAGGCTGGTTTACAGATATGGCTGCACGTAATGTGGTAGGACCGAATCCAATATACAGTAATGAACGTAGTAATTATCGTACACCTTGAAGTCAATGAAACATTCGCATTCTGGCTTCACAGTGATGGCGTAAGCGATCTGAAATGAAGCCATTTACTGGGTTACGCCGACAAAAGAGCCAGTGAGCGATGAAACAAGACAATTTGCCGCGAGACATTACCTGCAACAGGGCTTTAAAATACCGTCTTGCCCTCTAAGCTTTCGGGCCCTCTTCGTTATTATTTTCCGAACGTGTCGCTGATAGAGAGAGAGAGAGAGAGAGAGAGAGAGAGAGAGGGAGAGAGTGAGAGAAGGAGAGAGAGAGAGAGAGAGAGAGGGAGAGAGAGAGAGAGAGAGAGAGAGAGAGAGAGTGAGAGGAGAGAGAGAGAGAGAGAGAGAGAGAGAGAGAGAGAGAGAGAGAGAGAGAGAGAGAGAGAGAGAGAGAGAGAGAGAGAGAGAGAGAGAGAGAGAGAGAGAGAGAGAGAGAGAGTGTGCGGGGCCAGAGACGCAACGTTCATATATTCAGAGTGATGCCCCTGACCTTCACGATCCCGGCGTGAGCTTCGCCTGGGCGGGAAACGTATTCCTCACATTCACATTCAGGGGAGCTCAATCACTGCAGACAGGTCATCGTTCTCGGCGGTGATGAGAACAAAGGTCTCTCCCCCGAAGGAAGGCGAGAGGTGCCCTGGGCTCCTCTCCACGGATCCCTGCTGCGCCGTGGGATCAATCACGGGTTGGCAGGTGTTAGATGGAAGGATGCCTACAGCTATAATTGACTACAGCTCCCAGCAGGGAAAAAAACTAAAAGATGGGGGAGCTGAGGATTTAAGAGCCTCCAAAGATACCCCTATCAGTGGGTTTGACAATTTTTATAAAACGTAGCATTTGCGAGCTGGGCTGTGCTGGCTTAATTGCTCTCAGAGCGATCAGATGACAAACATGCAGTTGCATGATGCCCTGTAAAATAAAACAAACAAAAAAAGCATCTGGTTTAACACAGCACATGACATGTCACTGTTTTGCCCTTTGTGTCGGACATTAAATCACAAGCACTAAATCGAAGCTTCAAAATTAAAAGGACAACATTTATAGTCAAGAACCTGAACACGTCACAGGCCTGGGATGATATTTAAACACAATGCACTTTTACTTTTCAACTGGGTATTCCAAAATATGAAAAGTGCATACCTTTACATCTGCAAATACACCCGATACATTCATTATTATTATATTTCCAAAAACACAATTTAGTGATCAATACAATTGTCCTGCCAAACTGTAGTCTTGGAAAAAAAATCTTTTTTTTTTGAGAGTCAATGTTAAGAAACAATTTTTAAATACAATAGTGCAATGACCCTTGTGTAATTAAATTACGGAGACATACTGTTAAAATCCTGTGTCATGATCAATCCATGACAATTTTGACAATGAAAACAGGAAATGGCAAAGGTTTTCATTTACAGGAGTCATAAGCACTTACACAGACACATCAAACCGCATTGATCACTAATGGCCTGGATGAGGCCAAAGGTTCACATCTTTAAAAATAATTAGCATGTAAGCAACTGAAAAGACAAGAGCCATTTTGAAAAATATGATGATATTTGGCTGGTTTTCCAACAGAAATGGGAGATCAATACAGACTGAATTAATTGGCAACTTAACAAGGCACTTAAAGCCCCTTAACAGGAAAGATAAAAGCCAATTGAACTTTGAAAGGTAATGAATGTTTTTTCCCTCTTTTCCACCTTTAAGGAGCTGCAGGGTTTATGAGCTTGGTGAAATTGAGGAGACAGTTAAATTGACCACTATGTAAATTACATTCCTGTAAATATAGAAGCTGTTTATTCTATGGCAAATGGTGCCAGTAGACAGTGATTTTTAGAGATATTACACTTTCAAAGTCAACAAAGACTTACCAAAGGCATGAGTGATCACTATCCTGTGATATGTGAGGTGGGTGTCTAATTTGAAGAATTATTTTGTAATCCATCATGGTTCTTGGCCCACTTGATAGTCACAGTGACTCTGAGGTTTCCATCATGTTGTCTGTTTTTAAAATGGCTTTCCAAAGAATGAAGTGACATCTACAATATTCTATTCCTTTTAGCTGGTTATAGCAGACAGATTTACCATTTCTATTGGAAGAGAATCATCTAGAAAAATCTTCCTGTCTCTTTAGTTTACGCTAAACTAAACAAACTAATTTAGACTGATTTTTATTAATTCAAAAAAGCCCATTATTACATTTCTACCTTGAAATACACATACATTTAACATAAAAGATAAAACAAGAGTTAAATCTTCAACTATCAATATAACTTGCAATATAAACACAGTCTACAGAATTCAAGTATTTATTTCTGTCAATCGCGTTAGACAAACCTCAGTTCATAACACAGAGGAAGAAGATCCATTTCTGGCAGGCGTTCTTATTTCTGAGAAATAACCCAGTGTATCACTGGCTAATGAGACATTCACGACTCAATTTAATTTCATAATCTGATACTCCAGTTTCACGGAACTGATGAACTGGTAACTCCGTAAATTAATGCTAAGCCAAAGTGGAGAGAGGCTAACCCGTCAAAAGTGAAATCTGTATTGATTCACAGCAGAAACACCTGCTAACAATTTTCCAGAGTAACAGAAGCTTGGAAATTCCCTTTAGGGCACCGGTTTCTGGAAAGAGAGGCAAACTTTGTTTGGTAAATTACCCAGGCCTGCTCAGGGAAGCTGCCTCCCCTGAGCAGATGGCTCCTTTTGCTGTAATCAGTACACTAAACACTGGATAATACAAACTTTAATGAGTTTAACGCTAACTTTCCATCTCTCACTCTTAGCCACTTCGATGTCGGGTCGCATACCAACCGTTGATTTTTTATTTCTTTATTTTTTTGCTGTTTGTTTATTCTTGCTCTTCTTTTTCAGATGCCGTAAGCAGACAGAGTGACAAAACTAGCTGTAAACCGCACCACTAGAAATGAACAAAGAAACACCGGATAAAAGCCATCTGATGCTCCAGCTCTTTTATCAATTTGTCTATTTATTTACTTATTTGGCTTGTCTGGGGAAAATGTTTTTCATGGGTAATTGCATTTAGGCTGCTTCTATGCTCTGGTTCTACTGACCAGGGGGTTAGGAATCAGGAAGTCACTGTTGTCGTATTTGGGGAAATTGGTTCATTGGTCATCCTGATCACTTTGTCATGTGACAGCTGCTTGAACACAGGTGGCCTTATTCATCCATCAGCTTAAAGCAAGAATAGGTTGATGCTGATGCTGATGTTATCCTCATCTGAAAGTTGCAGCAGTTGTCTTTTAATGGTGTAATGCAATGTGTCTTTTAATGGTGTAATGCAATGTGTCTTTTAATGGTGTAATGCAATGTGTCTTTTAATGATGTAATGCAAGATGTCTTTTAATGGTGTAATGCAATGTGTCTTTTAATGATGCAATGCAAGGTGTCTTTTAATGGTGTAATGCAATGTGTCTTTTAATGGTGTAATGCATTATGTCTTTTAGTGTTGTAATGTTGCACAGTCTGACTTATTATTTATTGTGATGCTGTTTTACTGTGTTTGTGTATTTGAGCTATATATGGAGCAAAAGACAAATTTCAATTTTTAACTGAAATGGACAATAAAGCCTTTTGAATTGAACTGAACTAATGATTCATATGAAATATTGGAAAGCCACGTGATTTTCATAAATGGACACATCGGATTGGATTCCAAATATAGTTATAAGCTTTTATTTTCACACATTTATTTTTGCTATAGTGGACTGCACACAATGCAAGGTTACTTATGACATGTTAATGGTCAAAGTCATGATCACACTTTACAAAAAAGGCGATATTTCAAAGCGCTTCCATTGCCCCAGTAGGCTATAACATCTTTATACATCATTTATAAAAACTTGTACAGCGATTTCAGTCAGAGGGTTGACCTTAAGTCAAGTGACAGCATGTCTCATCAGAATAGAATTTGACATGACATGTTATGGGCTCATTCATAAAGAATTGAATTTGCTCTGGAATTATTCATAGAAACTTTGTGAAATGTTGTGGCATGCTTTAGACATCCTTCTCAAAGGCTTGTCTGTCAAAGTTTGTATAAAACCCAGACACCAGGCAGTTGCACATTTTGATTTCACTGTCTTGCATGATCACAATGATCTCAAGGAAAACTGTCTCATTTGCTCATAGCAATGTTTTTTTACACAGTACGGCAAGAACATTACAAAATGTTACATTAATTTCTGAGAAAAACTTCAATGCTGCAGTATATGCTGAATAAAGCTCAGAAAGCATACATGCTTATAGTCACACACACACACACACACACACACAATCACACACACACACTCACACACACACACACTCACTCACACACACCCACACACACTCACACACACACACACACACTCACACCCACACACACACACACACACACACACACACACACACACCATACACACACCCACATACACACACACACACTCACACACACACATGCACACACATGCACACACCCACACACACACACACACACACTCATAAACACACGCACCCACACACACAGACACACCACACACACACACACACACACACACACACACACACATGCATATGCACCCACACGCACGCACGCAGGCGTGCACACACACACATGCACCCACATGCACGCACGCACATATGCACACACACACACATGCACACACACCTCAACACTGCCTTTCAGAGGTGCTCTATTGACCTCATGCACAGTGACCAGGGTGGCCAGCCCCTCACAAACACACTTCATTGCCAGGAATGGCTGACAAATGTGGAACATCCTGCTGTACGTCATCACGTACAAATACCAGGATGTTATTTTGCACAAATTTTAAATCTTTGGGGTGAGAACCTATAGCTTAGTGCACTCGTGGAGCTATCAATAAACACGAACTCCGACCTACATCCATACTGTTTTCACCCCATCCCACCACACCTACACCTCTAAACTGGTCCACTGCAAAACAACGTGAATGTTACCGGAACCTCACATTGTTCAATAACCCTCATGCTGGAAAAGTTTAACCACGTGTTGAACCACAACTCACCACTGAACATTGCATTGTGTCAGTTTGCATGGGGCCGGTTTCTTATGGAATGACTTTGTGCAATATGTTCCCCTCAACTGGTCCTTCTTTACAAATGTAAGTTCTAATGCCTTAATGCTGGAGCCACCTTTTAAATATGGTGGGACTGTGGGACATCCGTTCTTGCCACGGACGACTAACATAAAATCAGCACAGACACAAACAGACACTCTTTTATATGTACAGATCTGAATGAAAATAACCTAAATCAGAATTCCACAACTTATGACACGTTCCAAAATGATTCAAGTGTGCTTCGGCAATGCCTGAAGAAATATTTAGAGTGAAGGGGCTGATCTAATATTCTGTACTTCAATCGCTTCATTAAGGGACTGGATCAGGAACTTAATATGGCAGTGGCTTTACATTCCAGTATGAAATAAGGGCTTCTCCCCCAAGTTGAGTTTGAGAGAGAAGTTTGTGAGGGGTTGAGATCAAATCAAATCAAATCTATTTGAATCGTGCTTTTCACAAAAGCAGGCCTAAAGGCGACAATGGCAAGGAAAAACTCCTTGATAGGGAGAAACCTTGGGAGGAACCAGACTAAAAGGGGGGGAGCCCATCCTCTTCTGGCCGGCACAGGGTGTGTCCAAAAAAGACCGTATCATGGTCAGTCCAAAGGTGACGCAGGGCTGGCTGACTTTGCGCCTCCGAGTAAGGTAGTCAGTGGGGGGGATAACAGCCCGAGTGTCTCTGCTGCAGTTTGGGGTGCATGGGTGGTGACGTGTGGCTGCCCTGGTGGTTGGCTGTCAGTCAGGAGTTTAACTCATTTGAATGCATCTCCACTACAATGTCTTCTCTCTACCATGTGGCAGTTGGGGAAGTATGGTTTGGCTATGATTTGCGCAATTTTCCCTGAGATTTTTTGTGTCCATCGTCACAAAAATTGCCACGTCAGTGGCAAATTGCCACAATCATATCCACATCTGATCACATCCAAATTGTTACAAATGTGTGACATACGTGATGCATTTATTTAATAATTTTTTAAATTTTCTGTTTATGTTTTTATTCCCCATTTTTCTCCATATTTTTAGTTGCCAATTATACCCTCTCTTTTTCATGTCAATTATCCCCACCCTCGTATGAGAGGTCGCTGCCATAGTCCTGAGATCGGTAGTGAGCGCTGCACCGTCTCTTCTGAGCCTTTTCCCTAGTTGAATGGACCGTGCAGATAAAATATCCCCCCAACACACAGGGTACATAACTGATCAGCAGTGTTAATCGGTGTAAATGTCAAGTGATAATTCACTTGATGGTTTGTGTCTGTAAGTGGGTGTGGTGTATGTGAATTGTGTTATGTTAATTGATTGTGATTAGGTGTATGAAGGACAGATGTGTGACTGCATCATGAGTCCCACCTGAGCCAGGCAGAAAGTAAGCCTGTTTAAGAGCAGGTGGGGCAAGTGGGGAATCAGTGTTAGTCTTGTCGTTTGTGTATCGTTGGTGTGAGTTTTGTCGTTCATGTGTGCGTGTTGTACTCATTGCGAGCGGTGTCGTTCATGTGAGTTGTGTCTTACTGGAGTTGTTCCCTGGAAGGGGGTTGCCACCTCAGAGAGTGTGTCTGTTCTATGTTGGAACGCGGGCTGACTGAGTAGAGTGCTTTCTGTGTGATTGTGAAGAGAGAGAGAGGGCTCACTCTGAAATAGTGGGCAGCCCCATGGTCTGCATCCTGTTAAAGACACTGTTGTAGTGTGTGGATGAGCCCCACGGTCTGCATCCTGTTAAAGACACTGTTCTAGTGTGTGGATGAGTCCCACAGTCTGCATCCTGTTAAGACACTGTTCTAGTGTGTGGATGAGCCCCACGGTCTGCATCCTGTTGAGGCACTGTTCTAGTGTGTAGATGAACCCCTATCAAATCCAGACTGTGCCAGTGCGAGACTGTCCAAGGATAAGTAGAAAAGGCTGTATAAAATAAACAATGCAGGTAATGGGCTATATCATATGCTAAAAATGCATATGCAGCCTAATATACTTTTATACTAATACAATTGTTCAGAGAAAAATATTTTGTATCATTTTTCATAATCATATTTCATAGTAATTTTTTCCAAAATGTTTTTTTATTTTATTACTTATAATCTATTATTAGCTGCACACGCTTGATATTGTCATCTGCTCTCTACATCTTATTGTATGTGTCTTTATATTTGCATTATTTTCTAGAAAATGTCTGGAAAATGTCTTCTTAACAATGCAATACTATAGGAGTTACAATACATTTCATAGTAGTCTGTTTCATCAAAAATAAAGATTATTAGTATATAATGTGTTTAAAAAAAAGTACAGTATAGAGTGTAAGCCTGCAATGCCGGCTTGACTTTAGTCTACATTTCATTTTTTTAAGAGAAAATGTATGCTTGTTCTGCAGCAACATATCTCTTGGGTACCAAATGATAGATTTAAGACCAGCAGCTAAAGCAACTCTGTTATTTAAGGTAAACATTCACCATCTCAAGACTTTCTGCCAATTGCTAAACTCACTGTATAATATGATAGGTCTGTAAATGATTCATAATGAATTGTAAAATGATAAAGATATTATTTTTCCAGAAAAAAAAAGAATTCAGTACACATAATTTTGACACGTTTGCTTTATGAGTCATGAAAATCTTCAGCTCAGCCACAGTGTCTAGATGCCCCAACAGATGCATACGATCTTGCAGATGGCCATTCATTCTCTCTCACTGTGTTGTCATGACATTTACTGTGTTGGGTTATTATAAAACATATTAGGAACTGAACTCAGACTAAAAGACCTAAATGACCATTAGTAATTAGTTTGTAATATATTCGTCTATTACAAACTAATTACATCTTCAACAATAGCCCACAGTTGAAGCTTGAAAAATGCAAAGCACTGCTAATAGTATCAATAATTGCTGGGCTCGTTTTTTGAACCTGGTGGTTTTATAACTCATTTATGAACATGAATAATACACAACCCTCTGAGATAAAATAGTCGCCCACACCACATAGAACCGCTGACAGAAATTGCTGTGGAGTCGTGCATCTGCTCAAAATGTAATAGCGACGCATTCCAAATAAAAGCACTCTCAAAGGGATTTTTTCCCTCACTGCCTCCCGTTATTATGTGGTCAATTAAAGCCAAATTAAAAACATTCCTAAACGGATCTGAGCTGACGTCTGTACAGATGTCCGTGTGTTGTCTGACGCATGTTCTCTCAATCTTTTGATATTCACTTGAAACACAAACAAATCTTCACGGAACGGAACTGGAGGGAGTACGATTAGCCGTCCATATGTTCACATCAAACACCATTCAGGAGAGTAACTTTCGGTTAGGGAATTATTTTCCTCCTCTATTGATCCAATGCGATTATAGAGTCTGACAGGTAATGAGGACAATGGCTCCCAAGTTAATTCATCTCCCGTCATTCACGTTCAGCCAGATCTTATTATTGACAGCAGTATTTTTGGCGGGGAATCTTGATGGACAGAAGACAAGCTATGGTAGGTCTACAAAAGCTGTCATTTCTTGACATGACATTGTGCTCAATGTGCAAATCCGCCCCCCCGGTAAAAACAGAACAGGACTATCATATTGAACACGGAGGAAAAACAGCGCTATTCCTCACTCTTAAAACCTAGTTACGCCGCTGAGGCCGTGATAAAGTAATCTTGTCAAAAGTACACCATGAAAAATGCAGTGTGTCTAATCATATGTTTTTTGCCAAATTTGTCTATTTTTTTCTTTTTCACTATTATGCATAGAGAGGTGTGGCCGTCATTTAATACGTACCTCTGAACTGCATGACAGCATAACCATTCACAGTATTCTGGGGTTGTGAACGATCAACTCAAAACTGCTCTAATCTACAGAATTGCAGACTCTTTCATTCTTATGGTAATGATTATAAATACATACATGTGTTTGGTAAGCTTTTTCGCACTGGGTGCCATATGACAGTGCATAATTCCATACTATTATGCAGGATTTCATTGAAATTCTGATTTCAATGATTTCATTGATTTCACAATCAAAATGAGGTTTGCTCCACTAAATCCTGCACATTATGACTGAGGTACTATTTAACCACTAGGCAAGCCACACCAATGTCTACTGTTGTTTCTTTCGAACTAATTGAATTTATTCTTTTTCTTATTCATTCTGACTATTTCTACTGCTCTACTACCCATTTAAAATGTGTATAAAAAGTATTTACCCCCTTTGGCATTTTTCACATTTCATTTTCTTACTTCATGGAATCAAAATGGATTTAATCAGGATTTGAGACATTATTTGTTGCATAAGAATTCTGTCTGTACATTCACTGTACATTTTCTGCAGCTTTATACAACCAATAAAGATAATTTCTTAAGCTTGGAAACATCTCTAACTGAGGATTAGATGTGACAGGGAAAAGAAGATAAGGAACTTGGACTGCATGATGCTTCTTTAACAGTAATGATCACTTTAAGCAGATGCAAACTGGATATGGAAGTTCTGTCAGAGGAGCAAGGAAAGGCAACTCAACTGAAATAAAAGGCTACACATATAATGATATAATATAGATTAGATCACCCTGAGATGCAACATCAATTCTGTATATATATATATATACTGCATATGGTTATGAAATATCTATGTATTGATGAAAACAAGCAATTACAGGTGTACTAGTTTAACACATTTACACATTTACATTTTAGGCATTTAACAGACGCTCTTATCCAGAGCGAATTACACAGTTTACGTTTCAAATACCAAATTCAATGACTCAATAAGGCCCCTCCCCTTCCCCAACATATTAATCACTTCAACTAATAACCTATAATTTCACCAATATCAGAACATGTGTTTTGAATAATCTAAGGACACTTCCATTGCATATGGTATTTTCTTAACTAGGTGTATGCCTGTATTTTCTGTGGTCAGTTGTTCTTATCCGGTATGCTGTTCAAGAATAATAAGGACAGTTAAGGTTAATATGGTGCTCAGGATAATATAATAACGCTTGTGTACAGTATATGCTGCTTCGTAAAAACCATTGTTAAGGAATATAAATATATGTACAGATTACAACAATTGACTGTTGTACAACAGTTGATTCAACAACAATAACCGGCAATAATTTGGGCAATAATGTGAAATTTATGGATCATATATCTAATGCATCATTTTGAAATGTGTGAATAATCTTGCCCCAGTTATACTCGGGCAATTTGTGTCTAAACAGAGTGGCAATGGAATCACCACTCGGAACTCAGCGAATGGCAATCACAGAGCGGCACAACGTAAAACAACTTTGGGTCAGTCATCCTTTTCAGTAAAAGGCACACAGTTATGGAATGCTCTACCATCCGAGACAGAGTCCAAGGCTTTTAATGAAAAAGTGAAACACTGGCTTAAACAGAGTCAGATGTGCAATCATTGATAATGAAGATCTCCCCATCCAACTGGATGGATACACACATGTACACACACACGTACACATACATATACATACACAACTGCAAACACGCGCACACGCACATATCACTGGATATTTGTTGTAAATTATTGTAAATTATTCCACCTTGTATTTCTTTTCACTTCATGTTTTGTAACTTCTATGTTTTGTAATGATGAGATCTGTATTGATCATCTTTTAAAATTGAAAAGCCTAACAGGGGTCGCAAATTAGTTCTGACTAGAAACCCTGTTTCATGTTTTTAACTTGTAGCAATGTTTACTTGCATTGTCCTGGACAGATATATAACTAAATAAAACAATATTAAAAATAAAAATAAAAATATTATGTCTAAAAGTGTGTGCAATGTCTGGGACTGCATAAAGTCCTTTATAGATATCTGATAAGTTCTGATAAGTTCTGGAGGCTAAAAGTGTTAAAAGGAAATTAGTCAGTGAAGTAATTTTTTCTCGCTTTTCTACATCATTTTTCATTTGTTCATTATAGTTTTTTTCAATGAATAATGTTAAATGAGATATGCCTCATTTTTAGACAAGTAGTTTGAGCTTAAAACACTGAATTATATCAATGGGACATTTGAAATGTATAGCATTACAATGAACTTGTAATCTACTTAAACTGCATACTTTGAATAAGGTTTTAAAAGTATTTCATGTAAACAGATTTGCAGATTATTATTCTTAAAAAAAAATAATAATAATAAATAAATAATTTAAAAAATATATATATATACAATGGGGGAAATAAGTATTGAACACATCAACATTTTGTCCAGTAAATGTATCTCCAATGAGCCTATTCAAGTGAAATTTGCACCAGACTTTTGGTATTAACTCAAAACATTAAAGTCCATATGTAAATAAAGTTATGTGTAATAAAGTGGAATGAAACAGGAAAAAAGTATTGAACACACTAACAAAAAGCAGTACACCACAGCAAGGAAAGGCAAGGAACCAGCTGCAAATCATAACTAATTAGGAGGCAACTCTACCTCCAATCTGTGCTAATTAATGTCAGGTGGGTTAGAATATATTGATGGGCTATAAAAGGTTTTTTTTTGTTACCAAGGTGCCACACAAGAAACATCTAATGATGGGTAAAAGCAAAGAGCTCTCTCAAGACCTTCGCAACCAGATTGTTGCAAAACATGAAAATGGAATTGGCTACAGACGTATTTCACAACTTCTGAATCTTCCAGTAAGCACCATTGGGGGCATTATCCGTAAGTGGAAGCAACATCACTCCACCATCAACCGGCCACCCACCGGAGCTCCTCGCAAGATTTCTGATCAGATACTTAGAAGAGTAGCCAAAGAGCCAAGGACCACTAGGAAAGAGCTCCAGAAAGACTTGGAGGCAGCAGGTACAACTGTGACAGAAAGGACAGTAGGCAATGCACTCCACCGCCATGGCCTCTGTGCACGCTCAGCCCGCAAGACTCTACTACTGAAAAAAAGACATGTTGAAGCTTGTTTAAAGTTTGCCAAACAACATTTGGACAAGCCAGTGAACTACTGGGAGCATGTACTCTGGTCAGATGAGACCAAAATTGAACTTTTTGGCTGTCACACAACACACCATGTTTGGAGGAGAAATGGCACTGCACATCACCCAAATGACACTATACCAACAGTGAAGTTTGGAGGTGGAAGTATCATGATGTGGGGCTGTTTCTCCTCTCGTGGTACTGGCAGACTTCATATCATTGAAGGAACAATGAATGGAGCCATGTACACAGAGATTCTTGAGATGAACCTGCTGCCATCCACCAGGATGCTGAGGATGAGACGTGGGTGGACCTTCCAGCAGGACAACGATCCAAACCATACAGCAAAGGAAACTCGCAGTTGGTTTCAGAGAAAGAAAATCAACTTGTTGGAATGGCCCAGTCAATCACCTGACTTAAACCCAATTGAACATTTGTGGAAGCAT
This sequence comes from Aldrovandia affinis, assembly GCA_029706075.1. NCBI lineage: Eukaryota > Metazoa > Chordata > Actinopteri > Notacanthiformes > Halosauridae > Aldrovandia > Aldrovandia affinis. The sequence goes on from JAINUG010000007.1 coordinate 1,629,942, forward strand.
CTGAAGATCCAGATTCACAAGAGGGCCCCCCGCAATCTTCAAGATTTAAAGACAATCTGTGTAGAGGAATGGGCCAAAATCACACCTGAATACTGCGGGCGATTAGTTACTTCATACAGAAAGCGCCTTGAAGCTGTCATTACAAACAAAGGCTTCTCCACTAAGTATTGAATTAATTTCAGTTAGTGTGTCCAATACTTTTTTCCTATGTCATTCCACTTTATTACACATAACTTTATTTACATATGGACTTTAATGTTTCGATTTTTTGTCTGGATTTCTTGAGTTAATACCAAAGTCTGGTGCAAATTTCACTTGAATGGCCTCATTGGAAATACATTTACTGGAAAAAAATGTGATGTGTTCAATACTTATTTCCCCCATTGTATATAAAGAACTAATATCAACACTGGCCCAACACAATACTGATATGAACCCCAGTCAAGGATAGATGAAGTCATTTACCTTCAATTTTCACTTTAACAAGGAGAGTGGCTTTTTGCCTGAACCTATGGATTCAATTAAATTGGATTACTGATACAACTTTCACCACTTTATGAAATTGCTGATGCACTTGTTTGTGAGAGCCTGTTCTTAGAGTAAAGGATCTGGTAATTCACTTAAAGGTGACTCTACCACAGAAAGTACTGTGACCCACAACAAACAGGTTGTGCCAGTGTTATTTTTGTCACTCCCCATAATGAACTTCACCAAGAAGAGAAATATCGAGAACCTGATATTTAAGCTACTTTACTGAACAGTGAATTAAAGGTGGGAAATCCACTGTAATCTTATTTAAATGTATGATATGCGCATGTAAGAGTAAAGTACTCTGTTCAACAGGTACTGTTTCTCTAAAACAACCAGGTGCAATTCATTTCCTAGCAGTGTGAAATGCCAGATGAGATGGAGGAACAGAACTTTTTGCTCTATGCTAACGAACAGTTTTAATACACATCATGTAACCATGAAAATGTCAGCAATGTCATGAATCGTACTTAAATTAACCATTAACACAGTATGGGTCGCTTACAAGTAAAAGTTTTTCCACTGATTTATATTCTATTTCAGGAGCTCCCAGATGACACATGACACAAGGATTTGTTTTGTACTTTTTTGTTTTGTTTTACTGTGTATCATTATTGTGTGACATCACTGCAAGACATTTTGTAGTCAGTGTTAATAATGCACACACAACGTGAGGGTGAGAAAGATTTCAATGCAAGAACATATTAGATGTAATGGTAATAAAGCAATGTACATATGAAATTACATATATACAGTAAATCTTCTCCACGGTGCCAACAAGGGGCTTCCCATTTTTAGTATACTTTACTTTACTACATATTCAAATGTCACCATACGGTATAAATGTATATAATGCTGACTATTTTATAATTAAAGTCACACATGCCTTGAATAATAGGCAGCACTGAATAATGAATGGGTGTACGAAGGAAGAATGCAATAGAATGGAAACTTTGGGCAAATTCATAGTTTATGCTTCGGTATGAGTGTGTTGGTATGAGCTAATTTCATTATATTCAGTGCAACCCAGGATGGACCACCCATTTCAGAATTATGTTCAGGATGCATAAGTCTGAATACGCAAATTTCAAGTCAGAATTTTCAGGGTTGCTTTAATTCGTGGGGGTGGGGTGGATGATTATATTATTGGGGGGTGTTGGGTAGGGGTACTTTAGTGCAGATTTTCTTCTGTGAAGTGCATTTTCCATATAATAATTACATTTGGTAACCCTGCGTGGAAATCACATTTCGATTAGATTAAAATGCATGAGCAACTACAGGTATGTGATGTGACAGCATGTGAGACGTGTGAGTTGCGTGAGCTTGCGGCCCTGAATTTCAGATTTTGCACACTGAGCCAAAATAAGTGCCGTTGGCAAAATTACACTCTTCAATGTCAAATATGTAAATGCACAGGATAACTGTGTGTGTTAGTGGGACGTATCTGAGACACTTCCTGCTTTAATATACCCAGGTGAGAGGAATGAGAGGAAACGCAACACTTGAGAACGCAGCAGGCCATCTTCCCAAGGGCAAACACATTTCAGCAGGATTATACACAAGATAATCAGAAAACTCTAAGCTGTATTACACCAGTGATCAGCAATGGCACGTTACAGGCAACTGCCTCATTTTCAACGCCAGTGGGCAGTTTTGATCCAATCTCATCTCCAGTGTCATTTTAGTTAAATACAGTATTTCCTATCAATTCGATGAATGAATGCAGAACATGCAATTTCCGTGTCCGGGAAAGTATGTGCATCTTTACTATTGCCAGCGGAGGCTGCGCACACCATCTTTCTACAAATATGTGCTATTTACATCATAAGCCATTTATGTGAAATTTTGCTTTGTTCACAACAGTATGAGATGTCTGTAATTTTCTATGATTGTCACAATAGACCTGCCTAAATTGTTATATTTCTATGCCACATAAGTAGATCTGTACTGATAATGTCACAGAGCATGTGTCTGGCACAGGGAGCATGCTGTGGGGTGAAGAATACCATGTCAGTACTGGGAAGAAGACACAATACTGACAATACTACAAGATGCTATAATCAACATATAATTCTGAAACTGCTGTAGCATCAAATCCCAGTAGACCCAGTGTAATGTGGGTTATATTTAATAAACTGTGAATAACTGTAGAAATAATGTTTCTATCAAAAAAGTGAATAGCTCTGAAATACAGTCAGTCACAGTGTCACAGCAAAATATGCACAGAAAGTGTGAATCGTATTCATATTCCTACAATGTCCGTTTCACTTCAACACAGGTGTTCAAGTCTATTTCGAGAAATTCTATTTTCGGGGAGTCTATTCTCTAGAAAAGTCTATTACTGAGATATAATCCTTCAAAATGTGTTTATATACCAACTTATATGGAAACAAAAACAACTGCATATTGTTTTATGCATGCTGTAAAACATAATTCTCTATTTTATAGCCAACCTAGTGACAAATTAATGACAGTGCCCTGCAAGTAGTTCAAAAACAGAAAAAGAAGCAGTCTAGAGCTCAGATGTTATCCTCAAGTGCAGTCATTTGCGTTCCTTTCAAACACAATTCAGACACTGAAGTCTCTCAATGATCAAAAAAGAGGGGAGCTTTGCTCGAGGCCTAATTCCATGGGAGAGTCTCTTCTAAGGCATACGGTAATAAGGTCTCATTTCAACTAAGCGTGCTTTTTTAGTTCCAGTTGCTGCCTGAGGACATGGGAAATGCAAGAGGAAACCTCATTAGGAGCAATATTACACCTTTTCTAGAGGGTCTTGTCATATTATTCAGAAAGCAGAGCTTCTCAGGTTTAAGGACACTGCTCAGACAAGAAGTTTAAAGAAACCTTAAAGTACCACAACGCACGATGTGGATTCGCACTAAAACCAAGGCATTAAAAAGCTGCAACACTGCAGATTTCCTCTGTTAAAGTAAAAGTGCACAAACCAGCAATATTTAACATTCCCAGGTGGACAGCTAGCACTTGCATACTAGGCACATATAAACAGAAATTTCCCCCTAGATAAAAATAGATAACTTCAAACAAATCCATACTTTGGTGAGTACTTCAGACTTGCTCAGGGAAATTGCATCCCCTCAGAGAAAACATTCTACATAGGTTTTCAAATAAACTTCTCATCATCAGGAGAAGAGAATATGATGTGCCAATTGGGATAACCCTTTATGTGAGGATTTGTACCGGACTGTGGAAAGCATATGGGTAATCTAAAAAACTAAATAATTTATTTTAGTTTTAACTACACCGTCAAAAGCATGCTGCATGGAACTATGAGGACAAATGCATTTATGAATATGCCATGTAAGGGCTTACATTTACTTGGCATGTTCTTGATATGTTCAACTAAACACTTTCCGGGGCGGTGGATAGCATAGTGGTCTAACGCACCGTATTTTGGCTTGTCTGATACGGTGTGCGCTGCCTGTCAGGAACGCGGTTCGAAACCCATCTCTACCAGACTGGCCCTGGTCGTCAGTCCCGATTGGGGGCGGCGTTTGGCTGTCCGCCCCAGGGGGAGGGGGGAGGGTGAGCCAGCACAAGTTCATCTCGGAGGAGGGGTGTCCATGGTCGGGTCCCATCTCGGAGGAGGCAGATCTACCAGCCCGGAAAAATTGGCTAGTTACCCGGAGGACGGGCGGCAAACTCGTGGGGGAAGGTGAATTAGGATAAATAGAGGGTATAATTGGCAACAAAATTGGGAGAAAAACGGAGGAAAATTAGAATCTATAAAAAAAAAAAATTAAAAGGAAGGGAACCAGTGGACAATCAGGAAGTAAAAATGTGTACTTCCCCCATTCTCCACACAGAGATCCTCCTGCCATGGCTGACACCAAACATGTTTCTTTTTTCAGGTTCACTAGATTCTGCATCGTTCTAGCACAAGCCCATTTTATCACAAAATAAGCAACAACATGCACACAACAAGTGCCACGAGCACTGCTTCAGTCAGACTGAAATCAGCAAACACAAAGCAGCAGTAACATGGCCAGACAAAGTTAGGGATGTACACTGAGGCTATCACGTATGGTAATGAATATACTGTACATTAATATGGGAGCCCTTGGCCTGGCAGACACCCCAGTCCAGACCTTGTGGCACCAGGATGGGAATACTGGGGAATTCACAAAACAAATCCACAAGACACTGGTTTCAATCAAGATGCTAATGGTAGCCCATTGGTGTTTGATTGACAGCTGTGAAATAATGGTCCAATCTTGTGCAACCAAAGTTATCACTCACCAACTCTGATCCAGAATTCCACGAGGGGTCGCGTCATTGATTTTTACTATATATACCCCATAAAACCTTGCCCTGAGTGTAAAAACTTCTGACCTCATCATATGTGCCTTCAAAGAACACAGATATATGTTTTTGCTGTATTGGGCAATTATTTCTTTGTCTGTGTGTGTGTGTGTGTGTGTTTGCGTGTTCTTTGTTCCTTTGTTCTTGCTGTGTGTGTTGTTCAAGGCTAACTTCTTGAGATAATCTTTTTTGTACTTTTGTTTTATGAGACTGATTTTGCCACATAGTATAGTGTTAGCTGTCACTCAACCATAACACAAACTATCCTTGGTAACATTTGTTAAAGGTAGTGATACTAACTTTCCTATTAACCCGTCACTGAATTTGTAATTTGCACTGATAAGTAATTTTTAAGCATTGCTACATGGCATCCTTAATTAACACAGTTCTTTACTTCATATAGTGGCACTTCGGTCTTCAACAAAATAGTCACCACTTCATCTTTGCAGGAACCCTTTTGCATTGTAGCTGACATATATCCAAAATGTTCTTACCTCATCTGTTTGACTGAGCTAGAAAGCAGCATCCGGTGACATTGCACCCACAGCATCCAGTACACAGCAGACAAAGGCATCTTTCTTTTACTTCTGTTAACTTTTGCCTTTACGTTTACGTTTTCCATATATGCTTACATTTTACGTTTATGCTTATGATTATGATTACGCTTACGGTCAAAAACTGTAGTGCTCCAAGGCTCTAAACTTCCTCATTCTACTTCCTCAATGAAATACGTCACTATAAATAATAGTGCATTATGGGCAATACCTGGCTTAAAGGACCACCAGCAGCAATAAAACTAAAAGCGATATTCCATATTACATTTTTTTAAATAATATGTAAATACATAACTATGAACTTATTTCATACATCATATACATTTATATCTTTTTAAACTAAATGTCTTTTTGGCTCCTACAAAATGTATTATTCTATGAAGCAGACATATGAAAACATCCTGGGTGATTGAAATACTTAGCAAAAAACACATGAGATATACACTACCGGTCAAAAGTTTTAGAACACCCCCATTTTCCAGTTTTTACAGAAATTTAAGCAGTTCCTGAAATGGTACAAAGGTAAGCGGTTAAAAAAAAAAAAAGTTTAGTTTACCAAAAACTGAAAAATAATTCCAGTTATAAAAAAAGGCCATTTTCAGGAACAGGTAATGGGTTAACGTGGGTTAACAGTCACTCTGTGCGAGGTGCCGACTCTGGATCCAGCAAAAGAGCCCCAGACCATCACACTTCTTCCTCCATGTTTGACAGTTGGTGTCACACACTGAAGAACCATCCTTTTGCCTACTCAACGACCTAAGGTTGAAAAACCTTTCAAAATTTAAAGGTTTACATTTTTGATTCATCGGTCCATAAGACCTTCTTCCAGTCTTCAGTAGTCCACTGGCGGTGCTTCATGGCCCAGGCAAGCCTCTTTTTCTTATTTTATCATCTTAGCAATGGCTTTCTTACTGCCACTTGACCTGTCAAAACTGCAGACTTCCTTACTTCGACCAGTGTTAAGCTGTACTTGAAGCTGTTGTCCTGTGAGCCACCTATCAACTTTTTTTTAACCTGTGGCAGTTTAATGCTTACCATTGTACCATTTCAGGTTTTTCACTGGACTTGAACTGCTTACATTTCAGTAAAAACTGGAAAATGGGGGTGTTATTAAACTTTTGACCGGTAGTGTATATCCTGCCATCACACTAATAATTAATACTTATACACATATAATCTCTGCATAAATAGATATAGCGCAAGTGTATACTATTAGACAAGATTAAATATGTAAGTATATTTCAGTAAGGAAAAGTACATTATTACTTAACTGCTGTGTTCTTCACCGCATGCACAAAGAGATGGAGAACAATATTCAGACAAAGACACATGTCCTAGAAAATTGCAATGACTGGAGTCCGCAGTTCTGCCAAATTTCAAAGAAAGATTTTGAATAATAATGGCTGGGACTTGATGAGTCAATGATGAGTTCAGCACTCAAATGCCAGTGGCATGTTGAGCACGCTGTGTAGGAAGTGGTGAATGGTTCTTATTCAAATCCATCACCTTAAAAATCAAAACCACTGGGGGCCTCGGTTGTCGGACTCGCGAGTGCCGGCTCGGAGGAGGAGGTACTTTGCTTTTGTCACTGCCGGTCTCAGGCAGACTATGGCAGCAAACTCAAAATACGAGGGGGGGATTAACATGAAAAGAGAGGGTGTAATTGACTACTAAATTGGGAGAAAAATGGGAGAAAATCAGAAACAAAATCAAAAAAAAATTAGAATAATCTATAATGAAAACCACTGACTCTATTATACTGACCCTGCTGTACTTTACTGGCTTGACATATTTCCAAAGTAACAATGTTCTCAATATGCATGAAACTAACAGAATGACCAATCTCCGGGCTGTCTATTTTGTTAAAGAACATAAAAACTCAAAAAGGTTTTCAAATGCCAGTGTGTTCACATTAAAGATTACAAGAATGAAAATATAATGGTTCAGTGACGTGGTTAGTGAAATGATAAATGAAAAAGTTTTAGATACATCATATTTAGAATATGTCGCCCCCATCAAAACTGGAGACAAATACACAGATGCACTAAACCAGGTGTGGGCAATTCTGGTCCTGGAGGGCCGGTGTGTATGCAGGTTTTTGTTTATAACAATTACCCCTGTGGCTCAATTAGCTAATTAGCTGGATACACCAATGCCAGCGCTGGTCCACTTGTAGATTAGACCACAGTAACATGTTTCATATGGGAACACAAGAACTTCAACTGTCATTCATGGACTTATCAAGAACTTTTGCTAAAATGTCAGATCACATAAATTATTGTGCTAATTAAATAATTAAGAGCAGAATTTGGCATGAAATCCAGAAATGGATACGGCCCTCCTTGCCCACCACTGCGCTAAATGAATCAGTGGGAACGTAAAGACATTTTCTTGAGATACTATTTATTCATTTATTTATTTGGTGGAAAAAGACATGTGCGCCACACAAGTTAATCTCCTCAATTTAAAATCTTAACAGGGTGTTGTCACTCATCAGTGATTCTCTGGTTTCCGTGGTGCATACGCCTGACCCAATTCAGTCAAAATCTGATGGTGGAGGAAATATAATGCATTAAGGCCCCAAACATGCAAAGCCAATATTGTTCTAACTCTACGAACTGGCAGAGGGATATAACCAAAGCAAACCGCAAACACAAATGCTAAACCTCCCTGACAGCTTCAGTATCCTTCTCTGAAACCTGTAATGCTCCTTTTCCGAGTCCAGCTATCATGAGGGCCAACCGGACACAATCAAGAACACAGTTATTGAAGTCTTGCATGGAAATGCGACGCACTTCTAAAATTCTTCTAAAAACTTATTTTTTTTGAGAGGAGCCATGGGATATTCATATTTTTTTATCATCTGTCAGATGCACACCATTTGTGTGAGATATAATCTGAGAACTTTCAAAGCCTATTCATGTCTCAACTTTGAGGATCAAAAATATTCATAAGACCTTTGTCAGGAGATTATTCTTTTTATATCAAAACCGGTTACGTTACAAAAATTATCCCGTGGCCCGTGGTTGTTTTTGTTTTTCAATATCTTCTCAATAAATGCATTCGGTGGCATAATGTTTGATAGATGTGTCCGTGTGTTATGAAATATATATCAACATACTATTTCTTGATTTGAAAGTGCCGCATTTCATCAGTCCAATGTGTGAATGGCTAATTTTGTTAGCTAGCTCATTGCTGCTGATGTGGCAAGACAGAGCAAAATAATAAAAAAGAGGCAGAAGAAGACTCATCAAGAAAACACAATAATGAATCAAGATTAACCAAAGGAGAAGAAAACAACACAATAGATCGATCAAACACATGACTGATGATCAACACATTCTCACTCACTCACTACAAGAAGGAGACCCACAGACCACCAGGTAGACTTCTGCAGGCAAAGGTTTGGACTTCCGTTTGGCTCCTGGGAAAGTTCCACGACACTGCCACTTTGAGAAGTGACAGAGTGAGATTTCACCCCAGCACTGTGGCAGGATTGGGGAGGTGTGGGAGGAATTATTTTTTATTATTATTTTTTAATCAAAGGTGCATTGGATTAAAATTAGAAAGACAAAAAATCCCTTGTCTATTAATGTAGCCACTATAAAGAGACATTTTGGACAGGTCTACATATGTTATTGGTTAAGATTTGAAAGGGTAAATATGTGCAATATTTTTATTAATGAGAATTATCTCTATATACGTTTACATAATCCAAAATATAACCATGTTATTCTTGGAAAAGTAACTGTAATCAGACCATGTATATTTCGTAATGAATCCTGGATTGTATTTATGTGGATAACATGATCCAGATTACATGTAATCCTTTACTATGCAAAACTGTATGTAAAAGTGTTTTTCACTAACTAACTAACCAGCTATAAAGATAGATAAGTAGATAGGTAGCAAGGTATTAGGCAGATAAGTACATACATGTATTGATTTATTGGTGTATGGACTAATTAATGAATGAACCATTCCTTAACTTTTTTCTTTCTTTACATACTGTATGCATGGCAATGCATAATACTGACAAATACAGTATATTACATGTGTTGAATGTATTATATTTTCACGTAACAATCAGTTTTACCACAGCATGTCATCCTTTTGCAATTTTGAAAATGATTCAAAACTTGCAATGGCAACACATAAAAATGTTGACTATTATTTTCACTTCATTATAAATGTTATATTGATCTTGTTTACCACAAGTATTTCTAGATATGGATTTAGAAAAATGACATGTCGATGACATTTATTTACTCTGTTTTTTTAAAATGAAAAGCAACAAGAAAAAATTTCAACTAAGAGATGTTTACAGTATTGCAAATTCTGGAGATGCTCAAATGCAGAAAGAAGCATGCAGACTGTAATGCGCACAGACAGTATTCAATTGAGCGTGACCAGACCACGTTTTATCTGGCCTTGGCTGATTTCGTTTCACTCCACGTCAAAGAAGTGGGGATTCACTGAGCTGGCTCCATTATTAGTCCCCGCTAGGCCCCTCGTGGAGTATCCCGCTGCTGAGTGGATGAATTCATTACACCTGATCCTAGTGCCCATTGCAGCACCTGAACTACTAATGAGGCAAGTCTGTTGTAGTCAAACACTTGTCCAATCCATCATCTCACCACCTGCACTTCCCACACTACTTTACATATAAATTGCAACAAAAAAAACAAGAGCTAACACAATCATTACTCTAGAAACATTTAATATGCAATAACATTTAGACACAGAGGTAATATGTTATGGATGAAACTGGAAAAAAGGACGGTCCTAATTATACAGTGTGTGCTTTGAAGCATATAGGGCCCTATTTTTGTGCCGGCGCTATGCGGCGTTATGCCCTAGCGCAGGCGAATTGCCAGTTTCGTCTGTCGCAAACTGAAAATGTCCTGTCTCTGTCGAGTTTGGCAATTTCGTGGTGCGCAATGAAGGCGTTTGCGCGACTATGGGGCTGGGCAGCGCGATGCAAGTTTGGTGTCAAATAATGCGTTTGCGTTAACGTCCAACTAGACCACCTCTCAGCGCAAACGCTGGCACTCTGTGCAATTTGGTGACTTTATTTATGCGCACATATAAAGATAAGGTTATCTGAAATCACATGAGAATGTTTTGTGAATATTGTGAATTTCCCCCCACGTTGAGGCAAATCGTCCAATCCATGGGTAACTTGCAAGCGTAATCAATTAAGCTAAAAACTATTTCATCACAGCTTGTGGTTATTCAATGCACGGACATGAAAGACTGAAGCCAACAGGCCATCCATCGCTACCGTTCAGTAAGATACACCTGTTAAATAAATATATGTTTCTATGCACATTGTTTTTCTTATGTGAAAGGGTTTTATTCTTTCCATTTGCATTACAGAAAATGCGATAGGCGATATGCGAAGGCGATACTGTGAGCGATACCCTGGGTTTGGTAGCTGGTGTTTGCCAGACGGCTATCAGTTCGGCTGTACATGCAGTTTCTTCCAGTCTTGTCCAACATGCAAATTCGTGTATTACTTGTCCTACACCCGACGGCCAGCAGAGAACTAAACAGGATTTTTATACGCAATGTGGATTCCCTGGGGTCTGCACACATGTGCACCATCTGATCACGGTATCATTTATGTGAATCGGAACGGGGTCCACTCCATTAATACCCAGGTGGTTTGTGATGCACACTCCAGGGTGACACATGTAGGCCTACTGCATGACGAACATAAATTAAACAGGCCTATTTAGAGTTGTGAGTTTGTTATTTATTGCTTTCCATTTAATAATTACATTAAATTAGAAGAAAAGAAACATTGTTTTTTAAGTTGGAAAGCCTACAAATAAGGAAAAAAATAACAAATTAATGTGCGCCTTGTTTTCCCCCTCTGATTCGCGCGCCAACTTTCCCGCACCTCCTCGCTCTCCTCTTTTGAGAAGCGCTTCTGGCGCAGCCGCGCAAAACTGTCATGTCAGGAAATTGCCAATTTGCTATAGCGTTAGAGCACTAGTATTTAAAGGGATAGAAAATAGGTGTTCTGATTGACCATTATGAAACCAAACCCCCTCCACACCCACATGTATTTTTTAAAAGTTAATTCAACCTCTTTTACAACTGCGCCGGAGGTGCGCTAAATCACGAAATTACCGAAATTGCGTTAGACGCCCTAAAGCGCCACCATCTTTGCGTCTGCGTTACCGACACCGTCCTAATTCACCAAAATAGGGCCCCTAATGTCTAACTCCTATTTTAACCATGGTATGAACAGGGATACACAACCTGGCCTCTAAAAAATTCAGATTTTCTTTTAAATTAATGAAGGTACAAGAAATGAATTAATTCTGTTCATCCAGCCAATTGTCGTCACCACTGCCTACTTGTTTAATACTTTTTGTATATGTATACTTGTTTACTCCTAAAAAACATTTTTACTAACCTTTTCCTTCCCGGTATTACTCTACCACTGTATTACTGCACTGATTTCTTGTGCAAACAATGATTGCTCTTACCATGTATTAATGCACATCTTGTAAATCGCTCTGGATAAGAGCGTCTGCTAAATGCTTAAAATGTAAATTAAATTTCAAATATGTTTTTGGTGTTTAATGGAGGCCGATTGTTTGGTGGTAACTCTGTAAGCTGTGACATTGGGAAATGGCAGATAAAAGCATCGTCTGAAGCCATCACAGTCCTTTGCTCTAGATAAGAGGACTGAGCTGAACGTCTTTAGATACAGAAAGCTGGGGCAGGTATCTCCAGATGTCTATATCTGTATATAGCACGTCTTTCAAAGTGATTTCCTGAAGATGGTCTCTGCCAAGCCGTGTTGCTCACAGTTTACTCCACAAACAAACCATCGATGCCCACTTACTCTTGGAAGCTAGCAATGTTCAGTGATAAAATATTGAAAACCTCAACAATGAAATTATTCTGTATGTATTGAAATATATATGTAACAAAGACAAAGCACCAAACAAATGATTTTTTTGTGAGTGTGTTTTCAGCACACACAATCATATTATCATATGCACCACTTAGAATTCAAAGGAAATAACATTTTGGGCATGATTTATTTAACATATTAATTCACACCTGCCTTTGATATACCATGCCGCTGCAAGGAGAGGTCCTTTTCCCTCCAAAGTATCTGTTTGATGTTCCTTTCCAGGGATTTTTTTCATAAATCCTCATTCAATATTAATACTGCTTTACCTCAATCTGTTAATAACTTCTCTTCATCTGACTTGAATTAAAGCTAAGCATAGCCAGATGGGAATTAAAATAAGGACAGTAGGATACAAATGTAATCATACGTCTATTTATTTGTGGCAATACAAAATTGCCTTTTAAATTCAGTGAGAAACAAACAAAAAAAAGGTCACACAGAAATGGCATGTTTACATTGTCACCACTAAAAAACACATGCCACAAAAACAGATGGTTAGAAACACTATTTCACTAAAAGTACAGGTTCTTACAATTAAACGAAATGATGTGCACACTGATAATTGTAATATAATTTATTTTTACACATCTAGGTATCAAGTACATTTTTTCTTGCCTTCAAGGTAGATAATCCTCTGATCTCTCTTTACTGTCAGCGAATTTGTACAGGAAGGCAGCTTTCAGTTTCCGTAACAACAGTAAGGGAATGCTGCATGTTAATAGCATCTGGAGGGAACGTCAATTACACATGGAAGATGGATAGTTTATCTCTCTGGGCTTTCTACAGGAACTCCTCCCAAATCACAAACCCAGGTGCATATGGCCTCCAGTACATTATCTCTTAAATGACCTCGTTCACTTAGAAAACAAAATGAGATCCTTGGGAATTAGCTGTGGACTTAATAAAAACAATTATAGAATGAATTCTATACAGCAACGATTGCACGTGTTTTATAAGTCAGCGCACACTCAGGAATGAACACAACGTTGTGCAATTCAAAGTGTTTCTATAGCTTAAGTGATTTAAATGCAGCAACACTTCATATTGTGCATTCATATTTTACTTTGACAGTCTATCCAATATATAGGCTGGTAAAACAGCAATGAGTCCTGTATTTTGGATGACATACCAGGAATCTAGTAGGAGAATAATTCTGAACTTACCTTTGATTTTATCACGTGTCCTTACAAAATACATACACACACACACACACACACACACACACACACACACACACACACACACACACACACACATTTGTGTCATTGATAGTTAGTAGATGCTGGGACTGCAAACACCGATATTCCTGGTTCTACCCCCCCAGTCTCATTGAAATCTTGGACCTACTCAATTGCAGTCGCATATCATCGCAAACGAATTTTTTTTCTCCACATTCCGCCATATTCCTAAGGGTTACCAATTGCTCTGGTTTCAATTTGTACCTCAGAAACGGCCATAATTGTGCACCTGATCGTTGGTTAGATGGGACTTTTCCCATTGAAGAGACCCTTGACTGTCTCTCAATAGCCCCAACAATCATCCTTGTCAATCTGAATTGCAAAGCGAGAGGAGCTCCAAGGAAGGTACTAATGTGTGCACACTCTGCTCACAATCTCATTTTCCCTCTCAAGATTGAGAGCAGGCAGCTATCCTTATGCAGGCTCTGTGTCGAGCTTATGAATTTTATCCATATCACATGTATTGACTGCCTTTCATCTTTTCCAAGTCTTCGTATCGAGGGATGAGATTGAAGTGCATTGGACAGGCATTAGATGCAATCTCATTGTAAATCACTGATTTGATGACGCACTGTTGCTAACCCACAAACCATTCCAAGTTACTTGAATTCAAGGTACAGGATTGTGAATAATTGTAAATGGATGGTTTAAGTGGTCTATTATATATTACACATTATCTTACTGTGTATTACTGAAGGTGGTGTCTGAGTTGCTGACATTGATAGCTCCATAAGTTCCTAGTTGTGTAGCCTACCCATACCCTCTCCTCTCTTTCACACAATAACCTTTGATCATACCTGTTACATTATAACCTTGGTTATAATTTGGACTCCAATCAAATAATTATGTGTGACTTCTGAAGACAATTGATTGCCAGAGTTTATATTTGTAACTACTTAAGAGAAAAGCTTTGGAGTTTTGACATTATAGAGTATTTTGTGTTGATCAGTGGCAAGAAATCTAAATTAAATCCATTGTGATTCCATGAAGTAAGACAATAAAATCTGAAAAATAACGAAGGCGGGTGTACCCACTGTAAATGATTTATGTACAGTGTCAATTGGTGCAACTGCCACAAAGGCAAACAAAGGACAGCTACACACTCTACCATATCACCCCTAAGAAGCTCACTGCCATGACAAGACTGTGGTCCTGAAAGACAAAGACTGCCAGAGCTACAAGAAGTGCGAAAATATCATCTCAGGTCAACTTCCCTAACACAACCATACACCAGTAACTCACTCTGGAATATATCAAATGAGGTAGCCACACTCTGTGTATCTGATGCAAAATCCCCCCTCCCACGGTTGCTGGGCGTCCAAAGGGACGGGACAGTCAGTTGGGGGGCAGGTCAGAGGCAGAGCGGAGGGGTCTAGCTGGGGTGTAAGGTGTGATGTATGTCTGGAGGAAGGAGGGAGAACTTCCCCTTGCGGTCTGATATGCCGTTGGCACCAGTGATTAAAATTTGCACCGCTAAAGGGAGCCAGTGAAGTGTGGTGATTAGTGAAGTGACGTGTGTGAACCTGGGTTGGGTTGAAAACCAGCACTGTGGACTAACTGCAGTGGCTTGATGGCAACAGGCCGGTAACAGCCCTGACTAAGGCCCTTCTTGCCCGTTTACTGAGTTTGGCTGGACAGCCAGCTCTAAGAAGAATTGTGGTGGTTCCAAACTTCTTCCATTTCACAATCATGGAGCACACTGTGCTCCTGGGACTTTCAATGCTTTAGTAATGTTTTTATACCCTTCCCCAGATCTATACCTCAGCACAATTCTATCTCAGAGGTCTATGGAGAGTTTCTAGGACTTCATGGCTTGGTTTTGCTCTGACATGCACTGTTAACTGATGATCACAGGGAACAGGATGCATCTGAGCTCAATTTCAAGTGTCATAGCAAAGGGTCTGAATACTTATGTTAATGTACTATTTCAGTTTTTTATTTTTTTATTTTTAATAAATTAGCAAACATTTCTAAAAATTTGTCAAAAATTGTGTGTAGATGAATGAAAGTTGAACCCGCACACTGTGTGTAAGAAGAGGGAATATCCCAAAACAAGGCGAAGGCTCGATGTACATTTCATGTTACATGTTTCATGTTTCATTTTTATGGATTAAAAGACTTTTGAATTGTACATCGAGCCTTCGCCTTGTTTTGGGATACAGTGGTCCCTCGTTTATCGCGGGGGTTACGTTCTAAAAATAACCCGCAATAGGCGAAATCCGCGAAGTAGTCAGCTTTATTTTTACAATTATTATATAAGTTTTAAGGCTGTAAAACCCCTCACCACACACTTTATACACTTTTCTCAGACAGGCATTAACATTTTCTCACATTTCTCTCTTGTTTAAACACTCTCAAAGTTCAAACCTTCGTAGATTTAAAAAAATAAGTACAGTATTATAGAATGAAACCAAAGATCAAAGCTGTTTTCAGGCCCAAACATTTATTTGAGAAATAAAAATATAAACGTTTTCCATATACATAAATATGATAGCTTTTAGAAACAAATTTAATTTTAATGATCAACCTACGAGGATGGATACATAAGAAATTATTAATAGTGACTCGCGCGTATTTCACAGTTCCTTTGACCGTGCCTCTTCGTCCTGGCTCCGCTCCGCTGTAGCGTCTTTTTCCACTGAAGGCCTTGGAGCAGGTGTCATTTTTCCGGTGAAGAACATGGTTATGGGTAGTTGTTGGCGCTGTTTTTTCTTCTGGGCGAAAAGATTCTTATGAACAGACATGCCACCTTCGATTATATTTGAGAACTGTAATGAACGAAACATCAAAGGGTCCCATTCTTGTACAGCAAAATTGCACAAAAAAAATCCGCGAAACAGCGAGGCCGCGAAAGGTGAACCGCGTTATAGCGAGGGACCACTGTATTCCCTCTTTTTACACACAGTGTGCGGGTTCAACTTTCATTCATATATAGTGGCTATTACAGCTTTCAAACCTACGCACCTGTGGTTACTCCTATCCAGTTGGCGCGGCTTCACCTCTCTACAACATATTGTGTGTAGATTCATAAGGGAATTTATTTTAATCAATTTTAGAATAAGGCTGTAACATAACAAAATGTGGAAAAAGTTAAGGGGTCTGAATACTTTCCGAATGCACTGTATACATGGAATTGATTAATTCCCTCCCTCCTCTCCACTGTGTGTCTGATGTGTAGTGAGTGTACTGGCACACTATGGCTCGCGTTCACCAAGGTTTGTGCTGCACATTAGGGGTGGTTGAGATTAGTTGCTCCTATCATTGTAAGCACTTTGAGTTACCTGGAAAAAAAGCGCTATATAAATCCAATCTTCATTCATTCATTCATTCATTCATTCATTCATTCATTCATTCATTCATTCATTCATTCATTCATTCATTCATTCATTCATTCATTCATTCATTCATTCATTCATTCATTCATTCATTCATTCATTCATTCATTCATTCATTCATTCATTCATTCATTCATTCATTCATTCATTCATTCATTCATTCATTCATTCATTCATTCATTCATTCATTCATCCCTCCCTCCCGGATTTTCAGAGATGCATTGTTGATAACAGCTGACATCACAACACTGGGTCAAGCAGGCTCTCTATTGAGACATTCATCTTCCCACCAGTAAAGGGCTGTCTAGTGCCTCTGGAGCACTGATACTCTGACTCTGTGGTGTCTTACTGAACAGAGGCCCTGGGCTAGGAGATACAAACAGAAGCCAGGCCCAGGAAACTGGCTCATTGTAGAAGGGGCAGCTATCATCTGACTGTACATCTAGCCTTGTGTGACTAAAACCCACATTTAGCATAGAAGTCACTAATTGTAGCTCTGATAGCCGTTTAGGGGAGCGGACCTGCTCTGGCCTTTTCAAGATACAACGCAGATAAAGCACCAAGACGTGTTATCCAATCAACGTAACGATTATCCACTCAATGTGACCATGCAGGTACATCGGCTATTGATCCACACACCTACATTTTTGATAACTAAGACTTCCCTAATCAAGATGTTGAGGTTCCTACCAAATAATCAAACTGATCCACTGGGGGTAGGGGTATGCAACCACTCCACCTCACCTCTAACCACACCCAAGGTACAAAGGAGGGAATGTAAGGTGACACTCACTGAGCAACCACTTCCCTGTCAATGACTGGAAGAATGGATTAGCTGAGGAATCCTGAGCACTTGTTCAAGCCCTTCAGAGTATAGTCCTACTTGGAGTAACACTAACACTCTCCTTGCACTCTGTCCACGAATGCAAGGAGAAAACCGGGTCCAACAAAACAAGACAGTACCTCAGTTAAGATTGTCTGAGGTGGTTACCTCAAGGACCGCAGAAACATGGTCCTGGGAGCCTGGATGCCAAGCTACAGGAGGTAGCCTGAGCTGCCGGTGGGGAAGATTCCTGAGAGTAAGAGGCCTGTGATGCTGTTACCACCTTGTTTTGCTTTGGGGCTGTGGGCTCAAATAAACAAATGAGCACTGCTCCTGAAGCCGGTGATTTTTTAATGGATTTCTCTAGAATATTTGACACTATATACCAGTAGTTCCTCTGGCTCGCCCTGGCGGA
Organism: Aldrovandia affinis; assembly: GCA_029706075.1. Classification (NCBI taxonomy): domain Eukaryota; kingdom Metazoa; phylum Chordata; class Actinopteri; order Notacanthiformes; family Halosauridae; genus Aldrovandia; species Aldrovandia affinis. Next base: position 1,648,092 of record JAINUG010000007.1, read on the forward strand.
AATGGGATGTTCGCTGTTTTATTTCCCACATCATATTGTTCTTCCCAGTTCAACAAAACATGCTCTGCCTTGACATATCATGGTCTCTCTCTCTCTCTCTCTCGAGAAGGGTTCCACAGTGATCAGTGCTCGGCTCCTTCTATTCCCTTTCCACTAAATCACCTGGATCTCATATCGGATCCTTTCCACCTGCGCCACCAGAAAACATCAACTCATTTGGCTCAGCTGGTCTTCAACCTCGCAAGGTATCCCCACGCTTCGCCTCTCCTTGTCTCGACTCACTGACTTCCTCATTAATTTCAAAAACCCTGGCGCTAGTGTACCAGACAGTCAAGGGCACTGTCACAACTAAAGAATTAGTCACCATCTTACAATAGGCGGCTATAAACACATCTGTTAGGACGTACCGTTTGTTCCTACTGCTTGGATATGTTTTGTACAATCTAGCACCCAGTATGAGATCCCTGCATTGCAGGTCCCAGACTTAGAAAATATCATTGAAAAAAAACCTGAGCACTTCTAGCAAAGCCCCCTTACTGCCTCAAAAAATCATTTGAAAATCTCCAATACTAAAGTAAGTATAAATCTCATATAAAATAACAAGACCAACAGAAAAAGCCACAGAAAATGCCTATATCAGTACATATGTATTTTGGGGGTCTTGCTATAAAACAATGGCTTGACTTAAAAAAATAAAGGTTGCTGTCATCAGATCCCAAGAGTAAAAAAGTAAAAAATGTATGTCTCTACGCAGTTGTCTTTGTACAAATGTTGAGGCTTTAATGATACAATCAGATCAATTATGAAATGTAAAATATGAAGAAATTAACTGCATTTGGATTTGTTTCTGTGTTTTTAACATAGTAGTCTGCACATTAAAATGCAGAGTATGCAATATTAAACACACTCTGAAAGTTTAAAAAGATTGGTAAACACTCGTCCTTTAATAATCTTTACATTTGTGTGTTTCCCCCTCTCTTTTTCATTGAACCCCAGTGTACTGTATTGCTTTAAATCAAAATGTCAGGATATAAGTTTGGCAATGAGCTCACTTCCACTGATCCATGACTGGTCACATCTCATTAAGTCATTAACTTGTCTAACCTACGGTCGGCTATATTATATTATGTTTTCAGTAATTGGCCACAGCAGATTAAGTGAATAGGAGAAAGCATGAATGAATGGAGATGCCTTGTTCTTATAATTTTTACACATTGTCCAAAAATTCTGAAATGACATCTGACACCAATAGATTTGTGTGCTTTTGTTTGTAAATTCAAAGCACCCCAAGCACTGAAATGGTGCAGGTTGATACAGTGGTGCTGGTGTTAAAGCAATAGAGAATCACAATAGAGAATCCCACTGTATCACACTGTCAACCTCTGCGGAGGAATTAGTCCTGGAAACAACAATATTATATTCAACACCACCACCCGTAATGGATACCAAGGTTGGCAACTTTCCTGTGGATCTAGGGAGAAGGTATACTTCTATGTGAAGAACCACATACCAAAATGATTATTTTTCTTTCTGAATTATTATGATATATGGTTAATATTATTATGACCAATACTAATAATGACATTATTTATTTATTAATCTATTATTTACATACATATTTTGAGTAGCAAAAAAATGTCATTCATTAGTCTAACTCCTTTACTGTAAATCAAGCAAAATATTGCACCAATGAAGTTTAAATACACAATAGGTTGGCACTTTTATCCAGCCATTCTGGCTACCGGTCAATTTGCATACGCATTTAATGGAACATAATGATGGAATGTAGCATCACCTAAGCTAACAACTCCATGATGTCCATAATGGGAGCCAATAAGACATGCCACAGTGTGCTACAATACTTTTCCCTGTGAATGGAGAGTTATTGAGACAGGTTTGATAAGCAGGCTACATTTACCTCTAGCAGATGCTATTATTCAGTGCGACTTTACATTTCTTTAGACACAATCCATTTATACAAGCTGGATATTTTACTGAAGCAATTCAGGTTAAGTACCTTTGCTCAAGGGAAAACCGGCAGTGTCCCAACTGGGAATCGAACCTGCAACCTGAGTTACAAGTCCAGTTCCATAATCATCACACACTGCAACATTATTTCACGGTTGACTGGGCACTTGAGACGTGATTGGCACCTGAGGATTACAGAGTGCAAAAGAAGCGACCGGCTGTATGTATTCTGGAAGAGCTGAATTGACAGAGGGCACTGAGAGGCTGCGATGAAATTGGCCTACAGTTGTGATTAGGCATTCCAAATATGGGTTGAAAATGGGGGGGGTGGCAGATAGCATAGCGGTCTAATGCACCGTATTTTGCCTGGTCTGATATGGTGTGCACTGCCTGTCAGGGATGCGGTTCAAAGCCTGTCTCTACCAGACCAGCCCTGGTTGTCAGTTCCGATCAGGGGCGGCATTTGGCTGTCCGCCTCAGGGTGAGGGGGGAGGGTGAGCCGGCACAAGTTCGCCATGAAGCACGTAAGGGAGTTTCCAGAACATGGGTCGGCGAATTCCGTCTCGAAGGAAGTGGAGTTCACTGCCCTCAGAGAATTTGGTTGCCTCGTAGAAACGAGCGGTGTGCCCGTGTGGGGGGGTGGTAAATCGAAATAAAGAGGGTGTAATTGGCTACTAAATTGGGAGAAAAACAGGAAAAAATCTGAAACAAATTTTTAAAAAGAAAAGAAAAATGGTGGGAAAGGTCTGTCTTGTATGCTCTGTCCTTCTGTGTACAATTGAGTAAAATGCAACTTGCAAACGGCTCTATAAATAAACCGAGCAGATTGTGAGCTTGCCCATCATACTAACTGAGCTAATAGCTTGTGCAGTAGGCTGAGACAATTTAAATATACCAGTATTAACCATAACAAGCTAATACCATTTTGGCAGCTGTCTAACTACCCTTGCTGTTGTCAGTCAAGGAGCCACATGTAGCCAGAGAGCTTGTAAATGTAACTAGCCTACCAGTCACACTTCCCTTTATTTTTTCACCACTAGGATAGCTAAGGCACAAGGTACAAATGTGCCTATGGACCCACAATGTTTGCCATTTTGTGTTCTGTCTTCTGAGACTATTTATCATTTATCAACATGTACATTCTGATTTGGTCTTTGGATGATCCTGTTTAACTTTTATCAAAATTAAGTTTATTGGCCCTATTTTGGTGAATTAGGACGGTGTCGGTAACGCAGATGCAATGCGAAGACGGTGGCGCTTTAGGGCGTGTCTAACACAATTTAGGTAATTTCGTGACTTAGGACGATAGTGCACCTCCGGCGTAGTTGTAAAAGAGGTTAGATTAAGTTTATAAAAATACATGTGGGTGTGGTGGGGGTTTGGTTTCATAATGGCCAATCAGAACACCTATTTTTATCCCTTTAAATACCAGTGCGCTAACGCTATAGCAAATTGGCAATTTCCTGGCATGGATGACAGTTTTGCGCGGCTGCACCAGGAGCGATTCTCAAAAGAGAAGAGCGATTTGCTTGTGCGTTAGGTGCGGAAAAGTTGGTGCGCGAATCAGAGGGGGAAAAGAAGGTGCACCTTAATTAGCTATTTTCATGATTTGAGTTTATATTTTGAGACCTACATTGTTAAAAGAAAGTGTTAATGTAATTGTTAAATAGAAAGAATAAAACCCTTTCACATAAGAAAAACCCTTTCACATAAGCGTTTGCGTTGAGAGGTGGTCTAGTTGGACGTTAACACAAACTCATTATTTGACACCAATCTTGCATAGCGCTAACTGTTTTCATAGTCACGCCCCCTATTGCGCTGCCCAGCCCATAGTCGCGCAAACGCCTTCATTGCGCACCACGAAATTGCCAAACTCGGCGGAGGCGGGAAATATTCCATTTCCGACAGACGATCACTCTGGCCCTGGTTTCCCTTTTTCGTTTCTGCACCGCAGTTAAACGTGCAGCATAGCACTACCAGATTTGTGTTTATTTTCTTTTTTTATCATCAACAAAGATCTACAAATAAAATATCCCCACTCCCACCCACTGAAAAATACATAGAAAAATGTAATTAAATGAAAATATTCTCAATTTTAGATTTCAGATTAGGAACAAAACAAGAGACATTTACACACATTTACCCATTTGGAGACATTTTACATTCACACATATGGGGGAAATTGACTATTTACCCCATACGTGTCTCCCATATTAAAAAAAAAAAAAAAAAAAGAGCCAATAAAACAACAACTGGATAATTGAATGGCTAGCCAAACAAAATCTATTGCAGAAATCTATTTCATTCTCACGTAGCCAATCAATCAGCAAATCCTCTCAATCCCCAAATCACTTAATGATTAAATGATTCAAACAAGCCATTAAGAAACCACTAGATTATTCTCAGTGCTTCAAAGTGGTCAAGACGGTCCGGATATGGCCCTGATTTAATCTAACAATAAGATGTAACACTTCCTTAAATTCATTGCGCAATTTTAAGTCTATTGCAGGTCCATCTACATGACACCTGAAATATTACTGTGTTGTATTAAATGTGCTCCCCCCCTTCCCCTCCACCAGCAAGAGGGGGGGCACACATAATTCTATCCTTGGTGTGATTCTAAACCAACCCTTTAGAATAGATTTTTAGTAAAGTCGCAATGCACTGACGATGTAAATTAAATCGTAATAAGTAATCATTTGTAACTTTTTTTTTTCCTTCTTTTTCTCAAATTTTCTCAAATTTTTCTCAAATACCCATTCCAATTTGTGGGCGCATTCCATCAGCAGCAAACAGCCTTCATCAGTTCGGGAGAGTTCAGATGTCCATCCGTCTGTCTCTTCTGAACAACATGCTTTTTTCACTCTACACTCCACCAGTGAGCTCACTCTACACTCCACCAGTGAGCTCCCATCTAAAACTACAATCTAATTAAATAAAATCACTTTTGCATTCTGATCTTGTTTTAGCGCTATGTACAGCTACCAAAACATGAGAAACCTAAATACCTACAATGATACAATGTATGAAAAATACTGTGTTGGCATATGTAACTTTTTTAATTATCTTTCTGTTGGTCTTTATTGCAGTATGACCAACTAAAGAATAAAAAACTTAAGCCATTAAATAAAATCCAAACACATAGGAAATAAATGTCTTTTCAGGGCTCAAAATTAACTTTTTTACTTGGTGTTTCCAACTTCAAGAAGTTTAGCACCGATTAAGGAACACCACCATTCATCTCTTGAACAAAGAAATCCAATTTTATACAAATACAATGTCTACATCAGATGGACAGTGTAGATAGTACTGGCCCAATTTACATTTTATTATACTGCAAGATATGATTGTTGTGGCAAGAAGTGTACTTCAAAACCAACCCTTACGTTTTCTGTTTACACTGTGTTGTCAGCAACAATTCTCTGCACACACATCCACACAAACGTCACACACAAAAACATCATAAAAGTCACAAGAAGTTCTCTTGATTAAATTACCATGCTGTTGGCACAAGCGTTCATACTATTTTACTGACTGTCTTGAACATTAGCTAGCTATATTTTATAGCTTGATGCTGCTTTCTTCCATTTAGCTAACTGGCTAAGATAACTAGTGAGCTAGCACCTGAGCACCTAATTAAGCTATGAACTCCAAGTCATTCCAAATCAGATGTCTACATTCTTTGTACTGATTCCTAACCTGTTCACAGCACACCAATTTTTACCCAACTGAATTGCTGTGGCACTACGGCAAGATTAAAATAAAACCTAAAACAATTCAAGCCCCCATCTGATGCATTTATTCAGTATTCAAAACCATTTACAATGAACAACCTATCACCACTTACACAATTTACATCTAATATTTTCTCTGAGACACACCGTTTGTACATGTGAACTCTAACAACTATTCCAGCTGTATTGAGGTGACACGTATGCATATTTTTTCATTACTCAGTGAGGTAGCTACATATTTGAAACACAAGAAAAGGGTTTCTTCTGTACTATTAACATCTCATCTCATCTCATCTTCAGCCGCTTATTCCTGGTCAGGGTCGCGGGGGGGCTGGAGCCTATCCCAGCATGCATTGGCGCGAGAGGCAGGAATACACCCTGGACAGGTCGCCAATCCATCGCAGTACTATTAACATACTTCTGGAAAACGCTTCTGGAATACTTACTTAGATCAATAGATTACAGAAATTAAGAAATTAAAGTGATGGTGCCAGAACCATTTTACCCGAAACTTTAGTGTGATCCCTTGCCAAGTGGGATCAGAGCCAAAATATGGCTACTTGCAGGTCTTGCTTTATTGACTCTGTTTTTGTATGCAAGCTAAAGAGAAGGCGAACTCCCACTGGTATCGGGGAAAGGGATGTGATACAATGGCGTCTGCAGTAGCGCTCTGAGCCACTCAGTTACTCATCTGCACAGCTCTACGCTGTTTAATGGCTAAAATTACAACCAGGCAGGTCGCACCAGGACAATTATTTGTGGTCGCACAAGTGTTCCAGGTCGCACCATTTAATGGTTGCAATTTTGAGCCCTGCTTTTTAAAATGTATAACAAAATGGCATACAGCAGGTAAATTAGTATTTTATTCACTTTAAATATATTGAGGGTTTAAATATTAATAGAACCATGTGTTTTTTTTATCCTTAATTGCATTTCTTTTATTCATTCTAGAACAGAATTTAATTTTGAGGATTTTTCATCAGAGTAACTAGATAGGACGCTTGTTCAGTTATTTCAAGTTCTTGTAATTTGCTAACCTTGTTGCTTTTATATGAATTACTATTCAATTGCGATAGGTTTACTTTCCTCTTGAAAAACAGTAGAGACAATAAAAACAGGTATTCATATCTTTTCACTCTACTGCTGCCTTTCAATATGAACAGAAAGTTATGAGTAATAGTAGTACCATTTAGTAGTACCATAGTGACCATTTTTCATATCAGTGGTAAGGGTAACTCAAAGAGTAAATGAGTTCCCTGACACATTCTTCATCATTATTATGAAACCAATATTTTACGATACTTATATTTACTATATTATAGTTCATTAGTTTATATTTGCTCACACAATTGCTAGTTAAAAGCCCAGTTCCGTACTACACCACACAGCTTCTTACATAAATACTTGTTTCAGAGATTTGATTGGTGGGCTGCTGGGTGGCTCACTGTTCTAGTGTGTGAATGAGCCCCCCAGTGTGCATCCTGTTAAGGCACTTTTCTAGTGTGTGGATGTCTGCATCCTGTTAAGGCACTGTTCTAGTGTGTGTATGAGCCCCACAGTCTGCATCCTGTTAAGACACTGTTCTAGTGTGTGGATAAGCCCCACGGTATGCATCCTGTTAAGGCACTGTTCTAGTGTGTAGATGAGCCCCACAGTCTGCATCCTGTTAAGGCACTGTTCTAGTGTGTGGATAAGCCCCACGGTATGCATCCTGTTAAGGCACTGTTCTAGTGTGTGGATGAGTCCCATGGTCTGCATCCTGTTAAGGCACTGTTCTAAAGTGTGGATGAGTCCCATGGTCTGTATCCTGTTAAGGCACTGTTCTAGTGTGTGGGTGAGCCCCAAGGTCTGCATCCTGTTAAGACACTGTTCTAGTGTGTGGATGAGCCCCATGGTTTGCATCCTGTTAAGGCACTGTTCTAGTGTGTGGATGAGTCCCACAGTCTGCATCCTGTTAAGACACTGTTCTTGTGTGTGGATGAGCCCCATGGTCTGCATCCTGTTAAGGCACTGTTCTAGTGTGCGGATGAGTCCCACAGTCTGCATCCTGTTAAGGCACTGTTCTAGTGTGCGGATGAGCCCCACACTCTGCATCCTGTTAAGGCACTGTTCTAGTGTGTGGATGGTATCAAATACAGACCGCGCCAGTGGCGACTGTGGCCAGCAGCCCCACAGGAAGACACACAATGGAAGGTAGTCCAGGTTGTCCATGTCTCTTCGCACACCAGCGACCCCGTGGGTCAATCGGACGCCCATAGTCTGCTGATGTAGCAGCGGATCATGTGAGTGAAGTCTTCCTCTGACTCATGTCTGCGCAAGCTTAACTTGTACCTAAGCGGCAGCTGATATCACGTGTTTCGGAGGAGAGCACATGCTCGTCTGCGCTCTCCCGAATTGACAGCAGAGGTTGCAGCGAGCGTGGATTAGAATACGATTAGGCATTCAAAATTGGGAGAAAAAGCGCAAATATCATAAAATAAATACATTCAAACAAAATACTTTTATTGTACTATAAAATGGTGGCAGATTTGGTGGCAAGTGTGTATTTGTGTCACCTGTATGTATGCCACAATGTATGAAAGTTATTAAAGTATTCCAAAATAAAATTAACTGAATTTGAATTGATTTTAACTTTGAATCTACTGTCGGTTTTGTCATTTTGTGTCTCTGAAAGTTCGGCGAGATGTTCACAGTGTGACTGCAACCATAATGTCAGGCCTCAATTGAGTTTCAAAATAAAGCTATCCATGGTCATGACATTGCACACTATTAAACATGTAGTTTATTCATTTATCGTTTTATTATTTTTTATTTAAATGAAAATAATGGTATGGTGGCTTCTTTCATTGAGCCACAGTTCAATAGCCACATTTAGACACCAGTAGCGTTAGCTCCAGACGCACCATTGCTGTAGTAATTAAGTCAATAAAACAGGTTGTTAAGTGAAAATAGAAAGTTGATTTATTTATCAGTTTCCTCAGACAGATCCAGAATGATGAGTGCAGAGTGACATTGATATAAAATTAAAAACTGCTTTGATAAATAGTGATAGAGATAGTGGAGTTAGTGGAGGTTGAAAATCGGTTGCCATCGGCCATGTACCAAGTTCAAAAAACAATTTGCCTGACTGAGACGCCATCTTTAAATCCCCCAGCTGTTGCTTTTGCCCCAACCAAATCAATGCCAAAATAAAAGTCCTCACCCATTAATACCAAACAAATAAATTGCAATGTAAATAATAAAACATGGGTCATAATTCAACTTAAATACTCAATAAATTCATTTAAATTAATACATTTTACCTTTAACCAAAACATGGTGAAAACAAACTGTGGTCTAATCTACAAGTGAACCAGCATTGGCGTATCCAACTAATTAGCTAATTGAGCCAGGATAATTGGTAGAAAAAAAAGCCTGCATACATACCAGCCTGCAGGACCGGAATTTCCCACTCCTGCTTAAGACACTAACTGGTTAAAAGTAGCATAACCCCTTAGATCTAAGGAGAGAATATAATGCAAACAAACCAAAGAGTGTACCAGAAAAACTAAATGTATACTGTACAAGCTAAACCAATGCATATGCCTATAACAATTAATGTGGAAGCAATCAAACAGATGATGATCACACCAATACATATGCCAATGAACCAGTGCACTCCCCCTGTTAATGCAGTATGCCACATTCATCTTTTCAAATGAAGTATATCCAAAGCAAAAACAATGCATATCCATGTGAATCAACATGACAAAATATATTTCAACAAAATATTTTCTGAACAGTGCACCATAAAACAATGTGTTTGTACGAACATACAGTAACAAATGCAAGTGCTCACACACCAGCTGAGTTTATCCCATACGTTTGCTATAAATAAATTTGACAGCAGAAGCCAAGATGCTTGTTTGTAATATAATATACAATGGGACTTCTACTTTAGTCTTTCTTGGTAATGACAGTAAATTAGGATAATTTGGCCTGAACTGATGACCCGGTTATCTTCAAACCACATCATATGCATATTAGCCCCTCACCTCCTCACTTTACCCTCTCTAAGATACCAATCATGACTTTAATTTGAAATATCTGTTAAATTCTCAAAGCCAAATATTTAGAAAATTGTAAATCAACCACAGCTTCAAATCTAGAACAATGGAAACAATTTTCCGACTATCTCAATTTTGGAAGAAAAAAAAGCCTTGCAGAGGAAAATAAATGACAGTTCGACCAAAGTGTTAGGCAAGATAGTTAACGATCTCTGCACAGATTAATCATAAATGTAAATAAATATAGCTATTGTATCTTTTGATATCTGTAGATACTGTAGTGCGCTTTGCTAGTGACCTTGTTACTATTATCAAGTTAGTAATTAGTTACAGTGATCACCACTGAACTTATATTTCTTTCTTTCTTTTTTAAATGATTATTTTGGAATCAAACCCCGGTCGCAGTGGGGAGGCGTGTATTTCATATTTTGATGGGAACAAGATCTCATATGTGATATGCATTAAGCATTGTATTAGTTCTCATTGGTTGTGTATTTCACATGAGAATATGTTATAGTTTATTCCAATGTACAGAATGGCAATTAAAATAAGCATATGAATGACTTTTGTGTGATAAATGAATCAGGGTACTGAATCAATTAAATATGCCAAGTTATGTATACCCTTTTAAGTATCTGAAACTGGACCAAAAATGCAAATGTTTGTCAGTATTTTGGACAATAAAACATGAAAGTGTAGCATTGACCTAGCAAAGGCAAATCAGTACAATAGTGCTGTGTTTGTCTAAACCTACATGGTTAACATAGTGTGTCATGCCATGAGACTCCATTGCCTCATAAGTTGCATACAGGTAACTTCCACAATAATGGAAACACCAACATAAAGTATCTTAAAAGGGCTGCAGTCCAACCATAGTATCGCTCTCTGTGAATTACTCAATGGACTGTTCTGGATGAAACTGCCTGCTCACGCACTAGATTGATATTTGCAGTCAACTGATTCAGAGTTGTTCATCCATTTTGCCTTGCATCTCAAACCAATGCATGGACATCACGGTGGAGGAGTATGCGCTTTCGATCACAGTTGCCCCTAGCTGATGACGTATTTGCCTGATTTCCATGCCAACACCATATTAGCCCCTGTTCCTTGTGAAACATCAGTAAGTTGAGCAGTCTTCTTCACTGACGCTCCTGCCAAATGTGACCCAACAATCTCCCTCTTTCCAAGTCACTGGGATCTCTTCTTATAGCCGTGGTAGCCAACTAGGCCTGTCCAGCATTTCTATGCATCACCCTAAGCATGACGGGATGCAAATTGCTTAATTAACTCAGGATCCACACCTGTGTGGAAGCACCTGCTTTCAATATACTTTCTATCCATCATTTACTCAAATGTTACCTTTATTTTGACAGTTACCTGTAGATAAGGCAAATCCCATTTGGTATTTAAATAATTCATCCATACAGAATTATTTTAGTCCAATCAGATTAGGCAGTCTGCACTTGTTAACTGTTTTCTTGAATTAAAATCATATATAATGAGAATGAGGGCTGGAGATATTTTACGTTGAAACAAAAATATTTTATGCTCCCATGTACCGGAGTATGTGACAAGATCAAAGCCATTTATAATCTAGCTTGAGTTCCTCTACAACGAGAACCATGTTTTTAGATGTAGCGTCTGGACATGCTTGGAATTCTGAAATATATCCATCCTAAACTCTTAACAAGGGCGCTGGGACGAGAGGATACAAAACCATCGTAGACATTGCAGAAGTGGTAATTGCATTATATATACATTAGACCTAACATCAATTATTAAATTTTAATTGTGCTGTGCAGATGGCAAAATTCACAAATGTGGTCTATTTTGCACAAACCCTACATAATTCATGCAAGATCTATTTTCAGTGATTTGCAAAGTTCCATATACCTGCGTCACAAATGAGATGAAGGAAAGAAATATTTTAACCGTTTCACAGCAAAAAGCATCTACTTTCATGAGACATGCAATTTACAGTTTCACACTGCTCTCAGAATAGATCTGCGCTCACAACACACCTCAATATAGATCTGTGCCCTGAGAGTTAAGATCCAGACATTTTACCTGGAACTGTCTTACAAACTGCACTCAGATATTTATTTCTAGTATAATTGGGTGGCAAGTATAGCACATTTGCCTTTCATAGCTTACAGCTATCCAGTGTGAGAACACTGTTTCTCATAAGGAAAATGTTCAATTTTAGAGAGTGTGCTACAAAATTGCTCAAGGCACTTGGTACAATTGTTGTTAAGACTGAGAGACTGGGTAAGGGCCAGCGGGGAGGAGGGGGGGTCAGAGATTCAGGCTGACATTAAATTTGTTTCTTTACAGGAAAGAAGTAAGTTGGTGTAAAAGTATTTCTAAAATTGTGCGTTGGCCCAAAGGGATGCCCCCAACAAAATGAGATAAAACAGGACCACTTTTCTTGTGCGACAGGGTCCATGGCATATGAGTTCAGGAGCATACAATAACGGGGAAAACCCAATGTGCAGAGGTCTGAATACTGTTCATCCACATACATAACTGTATTCCTGCCATTTGTAATCATTTGAATTAAGTGCGATTTGTGCAATGGGTATGCATTGGTAGTTATGGACAACAGTACATTTAACTATTCAACATGTGTGATATGGAACTTTAACATGGGACATCGGTCAGTGTGAACCAGGTAATCATTATGATGCCAGATATCCAATTACAAAATATCTGTTCTGGACTATTTTTTATTTTTTTTTTTTTTGGGGGGTGTCTGGTGGGTTGAGAGTTTGGTGTTCTTGATTATAGCACATCAGTTGTGTTATTGAATGCAGCGTCATTTATTGAACGTGAATGTAGCACATTCTGAAAGTGGGAAAAGCGGTCAGAGCACCCATTATTTCCATAATGACACAAAGCACGGGCACAAGCTTGCTAGAGCATCCTTGCTTTTGCGTGTGGAATTGGATTCAACCTTCACACCGAAGTTGAAAATTCAATATCCCGACGCTGATGCAAAATCTGTTGTGGGGTGCAGTGTCAACCTTTAAAATCTACCCCTGATTTCTACTTCCACACTTCACGTTATGTTAAAACAAATGGATAATGTTTTACACTGACATATCGATGGGTTGTTATATTTTTGACCAAACAAAACATTATCATTTGGAAACGTTTGCGAGATCACCATGTCACCATGTCGCCTATATTCCACAATAAAACGAAGTATTTTACCATAAAACTGTTGCGCAGTGCTTACTCAGTAACACCCCCTTGACAGTACGAATTAGTTTCAATTCGAATTAATCACATCATCTGAATAACATTTTAAACTGATGACAACTTTCAAGGAGCATACAGCCGTTTGATTATTTTTGTGCATTTAACAGTAGGTACACCCTAGTAAAATATTAAGATTCCGTATGCATGCGCGATACCCTGCCCACAAATCCACTAAAGACATAATTTACTACAAAGGCTCAAATAAATAAATGACATGAACTTGAATTTATTAGCTGGTGGATGTGGTTGTTTTAACATTTTACTTTGGGTACTTGTGCTACTGCGCGCGCCCAAATCGACGGTAACGGATAGCATTATGAGGACTCACGCTGCTGTTTTGCCCGGACCAGTGCACCATCGCCTGGTTGTGAGCAGAATCCCCGGCCAATGCGAAGGTGGAACTGGTAAGTTTCAGGTCGTCCTGCCTCGAACTGGCCGTCCTTCTGTCCTCGCTGTTCCATCTTAATTCTGAGCGGGTGAACCTGCGTACGGCGACTGAGGCGCTGCGCTCCAGCGAACCCCCGCTGTCGGATGAACCAGACGATTTCACGCGGTCATGTTGCTCCGCGCTTCTCGGACTGCTCCTCCGAATCCGGCGGGTGTAACTCGCAGGTTTATCATTGCGGTTGGCAGGAGTCAAAACTTTGTCCCCGCTTACGGTGATGCCTGGTTCTCTGTGCTTCAGCCCTCGGCCGGACGATTTCTCGAAATGCAGCCGGTCAGTATTCCGTTTCTGTGCTAAATGTACATTTCCCCTTCGGCCAGAGCACATTCGGAGGGTTCTTCTGCACAACCGAGCTGGCGAGTTTCCCCACTTGCGGGATCGTAACCCCCCGCGCCGTCTCCACGGTTGATAACTTCGCCTTCAGACCCTGTTGCGAATGTTTCTCTGTCCATCTTGAGAAACCCAAGTAATTCCCGTGGATGCGTTTTAGCCAGGGGGTGACATGATCTGCAAGTTATATCTGTTTTGCTGGTGATAAATAAAGAAGTAAAGACCAAAAGCCGGAGCCAAAAAGGAATACGCAAGATGGGAAATGATCTGACCCCTCTCTCCATCGCGGATGCCATGGAAAGATACTCTCTGTAGCTGTGTTCCGTTTCCCTCTTTCTCTTTCTCTGCTCTCTGTTATTGATGTGCAGCCACAGAACTCCTCGTAAGTTGCCTGGTTTACAGTTGCGGTGTTGTAAAAAGTGATTTTCGGCGAAGCGGTTCAAGTTGAAGGATTTGATCAAATGAAGCCCTGCTCGGGGGGAGGAGCTCAGCCGAACGCAGAGGAAAGATAGGGGAAATTTTTTCGCTCCTTGCTTTTTTTTTTTACGCCGCATTAATCTTTTCAATATAATGAGCTCGCATCAATTTACTTGCCTGGAGAGCAGCCTCTCTTTCACATATTGCCATGTTCCAGCTTGCGTGATTGCACACGTTATATTTTACGTGGTTTAAGTAACGGGAATGCGATTCTCTGCTGTGTCACGCATTTAGATTAAACTTTCGGCTTGCACAACACATTTAATCTTTACCTTGTATCGTGTTTAAGTGCTCCGGCTGGGAAACGGAATTAATAACAAACACCTGCAAGGTTAATGTAAACACTTAATTGGGAAAAAATAACCAGGCGGCTGTCATCGGAATTTCTGTATCTGGGGAACATCAATAACGCCAAATATGTCAACCCTATGTGGATCCTGAGAATTTACACGTTAACTTTCTCCTACCCCCTCCCCCCTTCTGAGTTAATACAAATGTATATTAAAATACAGTCCAACTTTGTCACTTGCCAACTATCGCGTATTATTTTATTTCTATTATAAATATAATAAATCACATTTATTAATTTACGTTATTATTCTAGCATTTAGCATTTTTATTATTTTATCATTATTATTTAAAAAATTGAGAGGGCCGGGGGGGCATAAAACATTTAGTTCTGATCAGTCACCTATTTGCACGCTTGTGTTTCTGTTTCTCTTCACAAATATATTACACAGTGATTTGAATTGTACAGTGAACAGATTTGGCTATGCATCTTAACCAAATACAATATAAATTGACAGGGAATCTACGTTGAAATAAAAACGTGTTTCCCATCGTATACAAAATGTCATTGTAAATGGAAAACATTGTAAATGTAGGTTACTCAGTTAACATGTTTACTGTTGTGCGTGTGATCATTGTTCTCTTATTACGCTGGCGCAGGTTTTAATAACTTTGGCGCACACTGAATGTGAAGCTGCTTTAGCTACATACAGCTCTATGGACTCTGGTCCATGCAGCTGTCCATCATCAGAGATGATACACTCATACAAATACCCACACTGTAGATTAAATCATTGTACACAAAACATCTGCAGTAAATGCCAGCAGGGGGATATCCACTAAAGTCCTTGTGCTTTGTTTGCTTGTTTTAGTCAAATACTTTTCACTCATTTTTTCATTCACGGGAACCTACAGTTGTTTTAATGACCCATATATTATTAATAATAATAATTTTGTATAAAGTTTATACGTGTATAACTGATCTTAAAACTAAACAGAAGGCTTTGTCAGGCTCACCACACTAACCACACTGGGTTTTTTGCACAAACCACGATGCTAAATGTCCCTGAGAGAAGCGGAAGACAACGTGGAATTTTTAAATACTAAATCCACGAGATGTGAGTAGATGTGATTACAGTGTTGAATTCTCTGCAGCTCAGAAATGTATTATTCCATCAATGCCTAAGTGACGTTTGGCACTGTATTCCACTTACAAATATATAAGCCATTCAGAATATATTTGAAGAACCATGGCTTTCCATTTGTAACACCTGATAGATGATGTGCATTTTTCCTCGTAAAGCTTCCCTTGTGGAAAATTCGGTTTTATTTTATTGCCAACAGAATTATATAATTATATTGTGTGCCCATTTGTTTTATGACATTGTATCTTTATTTTAATTGGGATTATATAATAGGGATCCATACCAAGTGTGATTGAATGACAGGTCTATTTGAATTTACATTTCAAAACTATTATACTTCCCCTACAGATAAGCCAAAACTATTATACTTCCCCTACAGATAAGCCTACTGCCAAAATAAAGGGAACACCAACATGAAGTGTCTTAACAGGGCACTGGGCCTCCATGAGCCACCAGAACAGCTTCAATGCACCTTAGCATAGGTTCTACAAGTGTCTGGAAGTCTATTGGAGGGAAGCAACACAATTCCACGAGAAATTACATAATTTGGTGTTTTGTTGATGGTGGTGTAAAAAGTTGTCTAGGGCATCGCTCTATAATCTCCCATAAGTGTTCAATTGGGTTGAGATCTGGTGACTGCTCTATAATCTCCCATAAGTGTTCAATTGGGTTGAGATCTGGTGACTGAAACGGTCATGGTCTACATCGTTTTCATGCTCATCAAACCATTCAGTGACTAGTTGTGCCCTGTGGATGGGGGCATTGCCATCCTGTAGGGACCACTCCCATCAGTATAGAAATGCTTCACCATAGGATGAAGGTGATCACTCAGAATAGCTTTGTATTTATTGCCATTTACCTTGCTGTGTGGCCTAAGCAGCTAAGTGGACCTAAACCATTTGCCCCCCACGGAGACACCACAGCCCTTCCTTCACTCAATTGTTTCCTTTATTTGTATAACGTATATTGATAATGCTACTTGTTAAAGTCTTTTTTCCCCATGTTGAAGTGAAAATCATAGTTTCAGCCTTTATGTATTATATTAATGTACCCATTTTAGCTGGTCATCATTGTCAGACACACATTTCTATTCCCTATGTTTACTTTTTATCCAAATTCAGAATGACCAGTCATACAGTATTTTAGGAAACTGTCATTTGTAGGCATTACTGAAATGTCCTACATCAGTTAAGGACATCCATCCATCCATCCATCCATTATCTAAGCCGCTTATTCCTGGTCAGGGTCGCGGGGGCTGGAGCCTATCCCAGCATGCGTTCCGGGCGAGAGGCAGGAATACACCCTAGACAGGTCGCCAATCCATCGCAGGGCACACACACCATTCACTCACACACTCATACCTACGGGCAATTTAGACTCTCCAATTAGCCTAACGTGCATGTCTTTGGACTGTGGGAGGAAACCGGAGTACCCGGAGGAAACCCACGCGGACACGGGGAGAACATGCAAACTCCGCACAGAAAGGCCACCGGCCTGGATTCGAACCCGAGACCTTCTTGCTGTGAGGCGACAGCGCTATCCACTGCACCACCGTGCCGCCCCAGTTAAGGACATCAAAACTATAAATAAATAATTAGTCTCTCCTGTTTTTGTGGACATTTCTATATATTTTTACAGCAAAGGAGCAAATATGTCTTTACTAGTGATGGGTATCTCACTGGTTTGAACCAATCATTGTGTTTTGTTGTGAAGATCAAAACCTTTTGATTGGTTCAAACAAGTCAGTGATTGAAAGATACATTTGAGCTCCACCCATTTGATTTGTTATTTTAAATGTGTTACAATGATCAGTAAAAATATTTTGTATTTTTATGTGTTTAACAAATTCTAGTCTCAAAATGGAAATGAAAGGCAGAAAGCCAAGACGAATAACTTATTATATTAACACAATTTCTGGAAAACATTTAATTCTGTAGCCTTTGTTGAATTTGGCCTCAAAAAATGAATGCTTGTTCAAGTATTAAATTGAAAGGAACAGTAAAACATCAATATTTAAGCATTTGTTAGATGCTATCAGTCTTACACTGTATAAACAAAATCAGTAAAGTATGAAGAACAGTTGTGAAGGCTGCACTTCACAGACATTTTCTACAGGCTAAACTGTTTGGCAAGTTTGTAAAATCCTTTAGTTAATCACAAACCATGAAAATCTCTTAGCTGATTTTTTAAATCTCTAGCACTAGTTCAGTAACATGATTATTTGCATACATCCATATGCATTTTGATCCTTATTTACTCTTCTTATGGGTGCATTGATGGGATAACAAATGGGGCCCAAAAAACTACTCTTGTCTAGAGGTACCGTCGAGTGAGAGTTCTAAACAAGGTTCATATTTGTCATCCATAAGAGAACATTTTAATTTATTTATTTTAAATTATCCCAATTTAGTAGCCAATTGTACCCTCTATTTATTTCGATTTTTTCCCTCCCCACACGAGTCCGCCGCTCGTCTCTACGAAGCAAGCTAATTCTCCAAGGGCAGCAAACTCTGCTTTCTTCGAGACGGAATTCGCCCACCCATATTCTGGAGACTCCCTTACGTGCTTCACGGCGAACCCGAGCCAAAATATGGTGCGTTAGACCGCTACACTATCCGCCACCACAGATACATTTTTTTACCACATTTAAAAGCCAGTGAACATGACAGGGATATGCTATAATGAACCTAATGCATGGGAGTCATGAAGCCATGAATAAACATGCAGTTATCTTTCATATCTCTAATGTACATGAAATTGATCAGCTGAGGTTAGTTACCCCAGAGTTTCCAGACAGTCAATGCTAGCAATGTGGGAGAATGTTACTTACACACTTTAAAAAGTGAGATGCACACAATACATTTACCTTGGAATCACAATCAATATTTGAATGCATGCTAATGAAGTAAATATCTGATATTGACCTATCCTCAACAACTTTGAATATGTGGTTCTTTAAAGAAAAAAAGGCAGGACTTTCCTATTATGACTTGCATATCAATGTATTGTATATATTAAGGCTGCAAAGAAACATATATCCATATAATCAAAATCAAATAAAAAATGGATATTGATTAAAAGGGAGTTTATTTTTGCATCAGGGGTTAGGAGTGATTCACTGTGAGGTAAGCACTACTGTACACTACTCCATATGTCAGCAAGTTGATAGCATATAGGTGAGGAGGTCGATTTAACTCTTGAATGTCTACTTTGACAGCTGCGTCACTCGCTTGACTCCCCTGTTCACTCCTGACATATTTCAGTATTTATTTTCCACAAACAGAACTCTAGAGCAGGGTTATGCCAGGTAACCCATCACAAAAGTGAAAGCCACCATTTCCATCTCTGGAAGACCGGCAACTCTCATTCCAGTTATTATAGTGTTCAGCGGTCAAGTTGTAAAACTGAAGACCACTGAAGTTGTCCAGCTTGACCCTGTCAAGGTCATTGCAATTGGCTCTGCAGACAAACTGATGGACACCTGATGCCCGCAACTCCAATGTGAACAAATTGAGCTTGGATTTTCACTCGTACAATACTTGTGGTTTCCCTCCTTTTTAGCCCACCAGATGAGACTAATTTGTACTTTAAAGTCAAGACGAATCCTCCAGGCGACACTTTTAAGATCACAGTTTCTGGTCATCTCCTAGTGTCAGTGGAGGCTTGGTTTCCTACAAAAGTAGTGGCAGAATTGGAAGGTATACATAGTGTAGTGTCACTGGGGTTGGGGTGACACACAAGGACCTTTTCAGAGGGTGTAGGCAAGCGATGAAATGCACAGGAGGCAAGATTCAAACAGAACGATCATTTTAATAAATTATTTATACTAAACACAAAATAAAGTCTTCACCACTAATGTTACAACTTAAAAAATCTTTTCAAAAACAACCAAAATCAAACATCACAGTGCATGAGGCCTGCACTATGGCTTGCTGCCCTCCAACCGCCCTTCCCACTCTGCCCCCTTAATGTAGCACAATCAGTCCTTTTATTGAGTTCAATATTGGATTTAGCTGCCAGGAGTACCCATTGCTTCATTTGCTTCAGCTAGTGGCCATGTCTGGGTCTGCAGGCTGCTGGTAGCTGTAGTTCCTCTGGCTCTTGTCAACCACACTTTTTAAAGGGGTAGGCAGCCATTTCCCCTGGGCTCTCCCTTGGGATGCCACAATAGATCATAATTGGACCTCACAAATAGTTAGTGAATTGTAATTGCCCTTATGCTCCATCTCTACAGAGACAGAACTTTGATCTCTGAAATATTTCTCATTTTAATTTATTTATATAATTTTATTTAAGCCTGATTTCATATGCATTCCTTCCAAATGTGCAATCACGGATCAGTGGTTGGGTCAAAGTTGTGTTGTAATCCAGGCATTCCAACTTCCATTAAAAAAGGAAATCCCATCGATAATTAAATAATCCCATAGATAATTCACAACGTGTGCATTTAAAATATTGTTATGTTTCCACAAAAGCTATACTGCAGAACTGTATGCCAAGACAGCAGCCTGTGTGAACAAATCTTTTCTTACTCTTTTTCTTTCAAGCATAGGAGAACCACAAGGATGTTTACTATATGAAATACTTAATTGGTATTCTCCCTTACACAAAGTTAAGTTGCTGGGTTGGGAGCAGTCAGTTGTCAGTGACTCACACAAGACCGCTCAAACAAATGGATCAGCAGCTTTCATTCTGCATATTTCTCCTAGTTTGTTTTCCAACAGAAATATGTCAGCCATTAATTTGAGTGTGCTATATATACATACAGTGCCTTGCAAAAGTACTTAGACCCTTGCACAATTTTCAAATTTTGTTGCTTTCAAGCTTTCATTCAAAACACTTTCATTTAAGGACTAATATCTGTTATAAATACAACCTACTGAACACATTTGTAAAAACGTAGTGTATAGATACTAAAAACAAAATGAAAATGGAAAAAGGATGCACATAAAATATTTTATATTTGGATATCCCAGTGATTACCCTTGGCTCAATAATCAAGAAAGCTGAAAGCTGCATCATACCACCCACACCCTGCATATAAAAGGCTATCCCTCCAAACTCAGTGACCAAACAAGGAGGAGACTTGTGAGGGGAAGCCACTGTGAGGCCAACAATGACTCTAAAAGAGCTGCAGAGTTCAGTGGCTGAGAATGGAGTAATATTGCATCAGACAACAATATCAAGAGCACTGCATAATACTGGGCTGTTTGGCAGGGTGGCAAGAAAAAAGCCATTACTTAAAACAAAATACCTCAAAGCCCATCTGGAGTGTGCTAGACAGTGTGAGAGTGATCCAGCTAAGATGTGGCAAAAGGTGTTGTGGTCAGATGAGACTAAAATAGAGCTTTTTGGACAAAATGCAAAGCGTTATGTATGGCGCAAACCTAACACTGCCTATGCCCCATGTAACACCATCCCTACAGTGAAGCATGGTGGTGGTAGTATCATGCTATGGGGATGCTTCTGTTCAGCAGGGACTGGGAAACTTGCCAGAATATAAGGAATAATGAATGGATAAAATACAGGCAGATACTGCAGTCTCCCAAAAAAACTGAAGCTGGGGCAAAAGATCACCTTTCAGCAGGACAACGATCCAAAGCACAGGGCCAAAGCTACATTGGAGTGGCTCAAGAATAAAAAGGTGAATGTCCTTGAGTGGCCCAGTCAAAGTCCTGGCCTGAACCCCATCGAGAATCTTTGGCAGAATTTTTTTTTGGACAGAAAAGTTTTGTCCATAAGCCATGCCCAAACAACTTGAGAGAGCTGGAGCAATTCTGAACACCTCCAATCAGTGTGCAAAGTTGGTATAAACTTTGCACACAAAAACATAAAGCTGTTATTGCAGCGAAAGGTGCTTCCACCAAATATCATTGTGAGAGGTCTGAATACTTATGCAAGCAGCATATTTATGTTTTTTTTATTCATTTAAAATATTTGCTGACATAACTTATATCATCTTTATAAAAATTCAGTTTGAGCATGTGAGGTTTGTATAAATAATATTAAATGTAAAAAAATGTGAACGTGTCATTTGCAATCCAGCAACATTTGAAAACTCAAGGGTCTGAGTAATGTTGCAAGGCACCATAACAATACACGTTTGGTAATGTGTTTATTTCCGTACTGCCAATTGTCAGGAAGTTAATGCTGCATCACATTCAATCATATTCAACCCCTAATCTGATGATGCAACAAGTGCAAGACAAAAATTCAATTAAGAGATTTTATTTTTATTTTGGGGTGGTGAAAGGGTGGCAGAAAATATTTCCATTCTTGTATTTTTAATGTTTCTGCTGAGATGAGGTAATGGGGACTCCATCAATCATTTGTATTTGTGTATTTTGTATGTATTTGTGTAAAGGCATGGCTTTGCTATTTAACTATCTGCCACCAAAGAACTAGTTTCTCTGCAAGCACAGAGTGCAACAGATATACCATAGCCATGTATGTCAGGGCTATACCTCTCCGCCATAAGCCTGGAGGGAGCAGTGCAGTTCTGAGGGATAAACCTAACCCCTTTTCAAGACGTAACCAATATTTCCTAACCAAACACATCAACTCAGTAAAGGTGTATCTAAGGTGAAAGCAGTGATTCAAAGAGATGATATAAAAAAATCTGAGACACGGGGAAATGGTTGATAAGAGGAGGCGCGTGCCAAATATGGCACAATACCGTGGACCGCACTCTAAGAATGCACATTTCTTAGCTGGCACATTCCCAGGCGTGCTATGGTCACTACAGGAAGTGCTGTTCCCTGACAGTAAGGCAACAGTGTCTAAAGGTCTCTTGAGATCTGACCATCTGGGCTCCAAGACTAGATACACCAGAATAATTGATAGGGGGGCAATGGTGAGAAAAATGCAAATGTCATGAATGTATTACAGAAGCATTCACAAAGTAAAATATCATGCATCAATACAACATAAATGATCATAGTAGTAGTATTTGTTCTACAGTTCTATGGTCTAAATGTTCTGCAAAGCTAAAAGGTTCATCAGTACCCATAGTATCACAATGAGAACACGAGGACAACATGGAACGGAACAAACGCGGTAGCCCATAGCACTTTGAGATGTGTTATTCGTGAATTCTCTGCTTTACATAATAATAATTTGTTACTTTATGCAGAATGCCTCATGCCAGTTGATGGTCATTTAATACCAAACTGAGGGCATAATAAACACTCATGTAGAAGTCAGTCATAAAGGTTGAGAGAATGCACTGCAAAATCAAACACAGTAAAATAAGTATGCATGGCACAACCGGTCATTTCCAGGGAAGGTATAAAATGGCTCATTATGATCCGCCCATCTGCACCTTGTACTGAACGCACCATTTGAACACTAGAGTTTATGTAGACACACTTTTTTTGATCTGTGCTGGCGCCTGCGTTTGCCAACTGCATTTGCGTCCCGAAACCAGGGGTCCACTGTGTTTTCCCCAAGCACCTTTATTTCATCAAATTATCCTTAAATGTGGAATTATAGGAGTTTCCCAGTCAGTGGAATGAGCTGCCTGCCAACATAAGGATTGCCAAATCTCTTATAACCACTTTTGGACAGAATGCAAAAAGAAAACAGCCCTTGAATTTTAATGACTGTTCCTCAGTTACCCCAGTCTAAGTCTCTAACAGTAGCTTAACAATCACACAAAACCCATTCTGCCAGTCACATTCACATGGTCCGCTGAGCAGTACTGACCACTGTGGTGACTGATCACTTTGAGTGATCAGTCAACAAAGCCTCAGCTGATCTATATCCAGAACGATGATGACTCATCTCTGCAATCTAAAGTTCCCTTCTGGATCAGTGCATCGCTTGAATTTTGGCAAAGTCTCATATCTGTTCCAGTGTCAACTGCCACATGCTCTGCTTCAAGGGGATACCATTTGTGATGATTTCTTTGTTGTATAGAAGTAGTTCAATCGTTCCAGCGCTCTCCTGTGTAGCTAATGCATAGACTAGGCTGTAGTGCAACCATTCCTTCCCTTTGAAGGACTGAGTTTTTAGTTTGTGTGGGGGGGGACAAAATTGGGGGCTAAGTTATCTTTTTCTCCTTTCTCTGCATGCTCATGTGCTGTGGGAACTATGGAACATTCATATTGGCAATGAGAACATATATAAACCATTTGAAACTTGTAATTGAAGCCTGTTTCACTGTCACAACCACCTGTTAGGAAAATCTTGGGATGAACCACTTGGCATAGACTTCACATCAGATAGCCAATCAGTGACTGCCATGTAAACGGATGGGACTGGAGAAAGAAGCCATCCATGAAATTAAACGGATATTCGTTGTTCGCATACCATGTCGAAGATTCTAAGGTTCTAATCTGCTGAGTCCCGACTGCTGCTCAGAACGATGCACAGCAGAAACACCAGGTCGTTTTTCTGTCAAATGCACAGTGTTGCGTTTGTTACATATCATCCAAATCAAATTGGCTTTGCATAAAAATCAAGGTCACTTGGTCAAAATGCTCATTTTGTTCAATAAAATACGCAAATACAGTTATCAAATATCATGTTTAAAACAGATCTAATATAGAATAATAATATTTTGAGGAAGAAAATAGATCTTTAGGATCTGTTTTTCAAATCAGGTTTATTAACCACAAAATCATATCCCCCTAAAGTTACAAACTGAGAAATTGAGGTGATACGTCACAAATAAATAAGTTGTTTGCTTACCATGTGGCTACTTACTACTTCAGATTAGTCATTTTTGCCCTCAGTAAAAGATCAGGGTAGACTCAGAGAGGAACATTTCATCTAAAATATCACAGGCTTCCATATCAGCATGACCTGCAATATGAACTCCATATGCACGTGTAGAAAAGCATGAAACAGATGTGAGTCACGAACGAACACTATCGACACATGCAAAGTAGTCCCAGCAAAGAGCACCGGGTCACACCGCAGAGGACATGACCAATAGCAGTGAGGTTAAATTGAATATAGGTTTATTAAAATACTGCCAATGAAAGGGTTAATGAACCCAAAAATACAATTTTGTATTTAACCATCGCAGGATATATAAGTGTGAAAAACACCATGAGATAAACCATGCAACTTGATTCTGCATCAGCAAGTTCCCAATGGAAAGAATAGACACCCATCACGGCCTAAAAAAAAAAAATAGATAAATAAGATGGTCATCTTTTGCCTACTCTGCTGCAAATTTGGAGACCACAATTGCAATGCTCATTGCATATGCATAAGAAAATATGAACATAAGAATACATAATGAGGAGAACTGAACCTGGACTTGAATAGCATAAGTGTTTCTGCCTCAACGACCTGACCTGGCAAGCTGTTCCAGGCATTGACAACTCTGTGTATATTTTACATTTACATTTACATTTTAAGCATTTAGCAGACGGTCTTATGTAGAGCGACTTACAAGATGTGCATTAATACATGGTAGGAACAATCATAGTTCGCGCAAGAGATCAGTGCAGCAATACAGCGATAGACATCATTGTAGGCAGCTGCATACCATACCTGTAACACTGGGAAGGAAAAGGTTAGTAAAAAATGTATTTATTTTATTTTTATTTTTTTAAAGATGAGTAAACAGGGATACATATACAAAAAGTATTGAACAAGTAGGCAGTGGTGATGACAGTTGGCTAGATTCAGTGGTAGTTGAGTCTGAAAAAGTGGGTTTTGAATCCCTTGTGGAAGATCGCAAGTGATTCCACGGTCCTGACCGATTGCGGAAGGTCATTCCACCACCGAGAGGTCAGGACAGAGAAGAGGCGAGACCGTGAGCAGCGGCTGCCGGGTGCCCAGAGGGATGGGACAGTCAGTTTGCCAGAGGAGGCAGAGCGGAGGGGTCTGGCTGGGGTGTGATGAGTGTCTGGAGGTAAGGGGGAGCAGTTCCTCTAGCCACTTTAAAAGCAAGCACCAGCGATTTAAATCTGATGCCAGTGCAGAGAGGAGAGTAGAGGGGTGACAAGGGTGAACTTAGGTTGATTGAACACCAGATGTGCGGCAGCATTGTGTAAAAAAAAATGTCCTAATACCCGTGCAGAAATTGCCTTTAACTCATTTCCACCTGTGGCCTTTTATTCTGCTGACCCCACTTATCTTAAAAAATCTTTGGTAGTTCACTTTGTCAATCCCTTTTATTTCCCACATGCATAACTTTACATTTAGCAATACTGAATGTCATCTGTCATGTTTCTGCCCATTCTTGGATTTTGTTTAAATCATCTTGGATTACCTTAGTCGATTCAAAACTGTTTGCTAAACCCCCAAGTTTAGTATCATCTGCAAATGTAATTATTTTGCTACTAACATCCATATCAAGATAATTTATGTAAATAAGGAAGAGCAGAGGTCCCAGCACCAATCCCTGCAGGACTCCACTGCCCACAGCACCTAGGTCAGATACGGCCCCACCTACTGTTACTCTTTGTATTCGCCCTTGCAGCCAATTATGAACCCACTCAGAAACAACTCCTGTAATTCCTACTGAATTCATTTTGTCATTCATATGCATGTGGGTGTCAACAGGAATAATCTTGTGGACTATGAAGAAGAGTTTGAAGATTATTTGTTAGTTTCAAGATGGCATTTCACTGTATCAATTAAATCCTGTATCAAATATTTGTAAGATCAACTGCAGCAAAGGGAAAGTGAGTTAGCCTTTCTACATTACCCAACTAGCAGGCAACAGGCACTAATCAGTCTGAACCACAAACTGAATTCTACTTGGTGTTTTTCTAACTGGTGATGTCAATGGAGGAAGAATTCCCGTGCTGCAATGAATGGATTATTGGGTTACTGTCAGAAATGCCAATGACAAAATCTAATTTGCCTGATCAATCTGAGAAGTTTTAAATGCTCTCATTGACATTTCATTTCTGACATCATACAAACACCAAAGTGAAGAAAGCAGCCGGAGCCAAGTACAACTGTAACAAGTAAGTGTAATTTAGTGCTACAAGTCCTAACATACAGGTAGTGGCCAAACAAGGTGGAAACACTTGGTTAAATGAGGTACACAAAGTATATTGAAAGCAGGTGCTTCCACACAGGCACTGTTCCTGAGTTAATTAAGCAATTGACATGACAACATTTTCAGAGTCATGCATAAAAATGCTGGGCAGGCCTGGTTGCCTATAATTATGGCTAGCATGGCTAGAACACACCTCCATGGCTTTGAAAGAGGGGTGACTGTTGAGACACATTTGACAGTGATAAAGACAGCTCAAGTTGCTGAAGCTTCAGAAGGAAGTCGGGATGGAACTGTGGTTGGAAGCGGAAGGGTGAAAGAGCAACTGTGGTTGGAAGCACATACTCCTGGATTATGGTATCCATTCATTAATTTTAGGTGCAAAGTTAAACAGGTTTGCAACTCTAAATCAATTGCTTGCAAATTTGAATCTAGGGCATCACATATTTGTTAATGTTGTCCGTATAAAATAATAAATGAACCAGAGTGAAATTGGGTACATCTGTCATTTTTAGAAGCAGCCAGCCATGAATATCAATTCAGATTTTTTTACATACAGGATATGAAAAAAATAAGCTGTATAGTCTCTGATCCTGAAGAACATTTATTTATGTCAAAACCAAAACCAAAACCCAGAGTCACCAACTGGGTATATTGAAGAAATTATCTTAAAATGACCCTATGGATAGCTGGACAGGAGATGGATAGAGAGAAGGCTTTTTTTATTTGATGTGTGGGTGAATATATATCTAAGTGATTATGTTGGTTACCAATATTGAAATTAATATTTTTTTGTCAGAAATGCATATACAATTTTTTGGTCAGACCTAACCCTTTTGAGTAAATTATATTTTCCAAAACTGTAAAACTTGTTTGTGATCATTTTATCTGTATCTATTTTTAACAAAAAGTACAATCCACAACAAATTCCCACCAACTGTTTAAACAAAGTATTAGAAATGGGTTGGAATAAACATGCTTTCAACCAGTTTAGTTTGAAGGGTGAAATAAAGGATTCAAATTCTAATGCTTTCACCCCCCACCTCCCTTTCATATTCTTTCTCTAGCTAATTAAATATAACATAATTTGTTTTCTTTACACATTTTGGGGATATATACATAGACTGACTTCAATAAATCATTCTAGGTATTCCTTCAGTTTCTGACAACAGAACCCTTCCAAAAATAGACAAGTCCTTTAACAGCCAGTGACTTAATGTCATTTTATCTAATCTATTACTTATTCATTTTGTCCCTTCTAATGCTGTTTTTCATTATTAAGATCTCAAGATACTCATTTTTAACTGGAATGGCATGTATACTGCCTTGATGAGAACTGTGGATAGGCAATATCGCTCACTTTTTCAGGGTTAAAGTTAGCCCTGAGACCCATAGTTGGAGTCAAAGTTGCTGATCTCATACATTATTTCAGTGCATAAAAGAGTATCACTTTAATATTAGGCCAAAAGTGCTTGTAGAATTCACTCTTTAACCCATCAGTTCCAGGAGATTTGCCTTTTGCCTTCTGTGAAATAGCTGTGCTTAATTCAGTTATATCTAAGGCAGATATAAAGATACTTTGTCCCCCTGTCATACAAAGATTAAAGGGTTATCAACTGTCTGATTGTTAACTACAAGACTGTGAATAATTTTTATACTTTTCTGTTATGTTTTTATAAAATGTCACATTTTTATATTCTTTTCACTCTCTTTTATAATATAATATATATGCCATTTAGCAGACGCCTTTATCCAAAGCGACTTACAGTAGTGAATGCATACATTTTTCAGTATATGTGGTCCCATTGGGAATTGAACCCACAACCTAAGCATTGCCAATGCCATGCTCTACCTACTGAGCCACACAGAACCACACTTTTCTATCCATTTGACCGGAGATCGGACAAAAGCTCCCTTTGGATTTTCTATGTAAACATCATCCACTTAAATCTGTAATGCTGGTACCTAATTTTTCTCTATCTCTCAAATTTATGGCTTTAAACTAACTTCATTTTATTTATTAATGTCTTGTTTTTCCTCTTTTTAGATAAACTTTTGCAGAAATTATTCTGTTATTATTTATTAAAACCTCTACCATTTATTAATTGGAGATGATGAGACAGGGCTGGCAGTGTGGTGTAATGGTTAGGAAGCTGGGCTTGTAACTCAGAGGTTGCAGGTTCAATTCCCAGGTGGGGGCACTGCTGTTGCACCCTTGAGCAAGGTACTAAACCTGAATTGCTTCAGTAAAATATCCAGCTGTATAAATGGATTGTATGTAAAGAAATGTAAACTGTGTAAGTCGCTCTGGATAAGAGCGTCTGCTAAATGCCTAAAAAATTTAAATGTAAAAAAATGAACATCATTCTCCATCTCTTAAATGAATTAATATCTCATTTCAGAAAGCATTACAATTGAGCAAATTACAATTACATTTCTAATATTATTTATAGTGAGAGTCTGGTTGACTAGATCGATGTAATATCAGAAAGATGCCATAATGGTCTGCCGAAGGAGCACTTGAGACGTCAGTCTTCATAACATATTGATTCAAGTTGCTAGACATCAACCAGTAATCAATCGTTGAGCTGTAATTGCCATTGGAGATATGCATGTACTGTCTTTGGTTTGGATGTGTAGTTCGCCAAATATCTATAAGATCTTGGACTTGGAAAAATCTGAAATAGAGGATTAAAAACACATTCACACCCAAGCAATGGACAGCGTCAAGGACACCGCGGATCTGATAAGGTGTGTAGGGTATGATCTCGCTCAAGATTGTGATGATCACTTCTCTTGTTTTCCCCCTCCTTCTCGGGCCCTTTGTTTAGTCTAAGCCCCCTATCTCCGCTTGTATCTTGAGTCTTCAAGACTGACCTCAATTCAATGCGCTGTTTTCTTTCTAGCGTGTCCACTCGCTTCTTCAATCGCTTCATGTCATCTGTGTTCTCTTTTTGACACATGCTATCGAATTCCAGTGCTTTGCTGATATTGTTTATGGGCAGTATTTTCACACTGATATGTTTTGCAAAACCGTTCAATTGTTTTACTTTATCAAACATGTGCGACAGGGCTTGGATGGCAACGAATATCAGTTTATTGGAAACATTTCCCTTGTACTTTCTGCCATTTTGGATTTGGATTCTTTTAATTGATTTTACCCCTTGTGACCGCTTAGTTAATCTGACGTAGATGCTGCGACCTTTTAGCGACTGCTTTTGTGTTTGAAAAGCAGTCATAATCCTTTAGTGGATTCACATTCACAATCTTCATAGAAAATGTCTCTCTGAAAATTGTTTGAATTATTTGCCCAGCAAGATCAGACATTTTTTCCCCCAATCTCACACCAAAAAACATTCTGGACATGGACAATGGCATTGATTCATAGCATCTTCTTGAGTTAAAAGCTCTTCTTTGTCTCTTCCTGTTTTCTTGTCCTGAATGAGAATCCTGTTTGTGTGTGAGTTTTAGTTTTTTTACATTTTACAAATTTACATTTTAAGCATTTAGCAGATGCTCTTATCCAGAGCGACTTACAAGATGTGCATTAATACATGGTAGGAACAAGCATAGTTTGCGAAAGAGATCAGTGCAGTAATACAGCAATAGACATTGTTGTAGGCAGCTGCATACCATACCTGTAACACTGGGAAGGAAAAGGTTAGTACTATTTTATTTATTTTTTTATAAATGAGGAGTATGCAGGGATACATATTCAACAAGTATTGAGCAAGTAGGCAGTGGTGATGACAATTGGGTAGATGTACAGAATTCAGTGGTAGTGGAGTCTGAAAAGGTGGGTTTTGAGTCTCTTGAGTATCGCAAGAGATTCCGCGGTCCTGACCGACTGCGGAAGGTCGTTCCACCACCAAGGGGTCAGGACAGAGAAGAGGCGAGACTGCGAGGAGAGGCTGCCGGGCGCCTGGAGGGCTGGGACAGTCCGTTTGGCAGACTAGGCAGAACAGAGGTGTCTGGCTGGGGTGTAGGGTGTGATGAGTGTTTTAGTTTGTATATCTCTTTTTGAACAGTTGTTATAAATGTATGTCTAGTGGCACCCCACTAGACCCATTCCATACACAAGAAATAATTTATTCTGAAGGAAAGTTATTGCAATGCCACAGAAATACCAACTGTGATGAAAGACCAGAGTGGATCAGAATCAGACCGTACAGAGGTGTCAGGATAGGATTAAAGCAAATGTGTTTGGTGCTTTTCTCATCAACAGCAGCAGCAACAATAGTTTTAGAAATGTGAGGCAAGAAAGGAAGGATCATTCCTAACATATCTGAATGAATAACTGCTTTAAAAGCTCTCCAACAGAGGGTAAAATATTCATATTTGCAGACCTAGTACATTACCAGGAGCTTTAGAGTGGAGCAATGATAATTATTAATGAATCTAATTTTCAACCTGCTGTAGTGGATGTTCACAGCATGTGACCTTCACATAACTGCATATCCCCAAACCTACAGGATCTATCAGACTATGAAAGAGCAGTCTTTCAGAATGTGATCATACTTAGCATTTTGACAGTTTTTTTGTTTGTTTGTTTGTTTTGCTTTCTTCTAACCCCCATTGAGAATTGCACCCACCCTCCAAATCTACACTTTTCAGGTGTTTGTGTGGGTGGATTACAGTGCTCCCCAAACACCAATATAATTTATCAACAGCTCAGAGTTTCTGCTCCATACTTCGTATGATTCTGGGACGTAGACTAAAATAATTATGCTTGTTTATACAAGATTTGATAAGCTTGCCTGCCTTCCATCGTGTGCCAGGAGAAGAGGCTGCAATGCATATAAACTTGCACATGAGAAGTTTAATTAAGCACCGATATCAGTCAATGACAAAAATGTAATTGAACACCATCTCTTCTAATTTGATCTTAAAATTTCATCTTCTTTCGTTGTTCAGTGTGGCGTTTAATTTCCAAGAAGACCAAATATCAAGAGGCAGTCCCTTTTATCATATCTTTTTATGCATGTTGTTGAATAATGACTAAATAATTGATACAAGCATTGAGAATAGTTACATTTGTTTTCTTTTTTTTAAAATCCACTCAATCCAAAGTTATTTAATTTCGTACCAAATGCACCACAACCTTGCCATTAAATCCAATGCGTATTAAAATAACAGCTGTCCTTCGGTAGTAGACTAACACTTTTATAATTGCTCTATTATAACAACAAGAAGACATTAAGATGCAATATACAGAATCTTATTTTGTCAGAAAAATGTGGTTTCTATATTGTCATTCTTTGTGCAGCATCCATTTGCCATGTCAAGTTGTCAGGTTCTGATGCTTCATGTTCAATAATTAAGAAATATAAATGCAAAACAAATTCCTTCACGGGAATTAAGCGTGGTTCTTTTTTAACTCCTGCCAATTCCCTGAATGTATTTGGTGAAAGAGTTGAAAAGCTGCAGAACATAAAATTATATATTTTCTGAAAATGTCTTGGTAGCTGTCAACATTTGCAAGAAGACTAAGGACTGGATTCAATAAAGTATTTTTCTGTACAGTTTGCCGCATACATTTGGGCTATTTTGGATCCTGTCAAATGTTTTTTTTTTTAAGAAGAAAAAATCTACGGACAAATGCTGTGGTTGGGTTGTGTCTTGGAGGAGGCGGATCTATTGGCCCGGAAAAATTGCCTCGTTACCCAGAGGACAGGCGGCGGACTCGTGGAGGAGGGTCAATTGAAATAAAAAGAGGGAATAACCAAATACCAAATTGGGAGAAATACAGGAAAAATGTGAAAACTATAAATAAAATTAATTAAAAAATGAATTGAAATTCAGATGTGAATATGTAATGCTAAGTAGCTGTATATAAATTTGTATGAGATGGCCGAATAGATGCATGGACACTTCAAACGTGACCTCTGACACATCGCAAGAAAACGTGCCTCTTTATTTGTACAGTTTATACTTGAAGTAAAATATGTCAAGACTATTTTTTTTCTTCCAATTAACGATACCATGTCTCCAAGGTTTCTGAGATGCTCGTGTTGTGGGGGGGAAATGTCGGGCTTGATTCCAAAGTGTTCCCGTAAGACCTCGGTGAGCGATCGTTCCGTGAGGAGTGGTGTCATGCCACACGGTCTGTGCCTCCATCCATTATTCAATATTCTCCTCATTTACTTCACCCACGATGCTCTCATTCTGGGAGCTAGAATTAACCTCGTACACGAGTGCTGTTCCAATTTCAAATCATAAAGAGAAACAGTACGGGTGAAAGGGAAGCATCATCAAGCCTCCAGCCCGCTAGGTTCCTTGTACAGATTGAGTCTGTAAAACAGAGAATTTCAGTGTAAGAGGACTCGTAAAGTTGAACAACAGCCTTTAAATATATGGTGGTTTACAGTAGAGTGGTGTGTGCAAAGGCAGAACAGTCCATTTAAAAGTTTCAGCTCTGTGTCAATCAACGTTAAGAGACTCCAAAGGCAAGTGTGGCAATAAAGTTCACTGAAATACAAAGGACAAAACACATGAAGACATTCATATAATGGAGATTTATATCTCGATTCATACACATTCATTATCTCAATCTACTCACCACTGGGCAGGCTGCTGAGGATTCAATCAAACTTCATCTTTAAATGGCCAAATCATTTTGTATGTACATTTTTCACCGGTGAAAAAATAGGTTTTGGAACTCCATTAGTCAATTGAACCATTTATTGAGTATCAATATGCATGCATGCAGCAAGACAAGCACAACACAGAACACATACTGAACTGATAAACCCATCTTGGTTCGAGATAACGCTGACAGAAAACAAACAAGTAAACACAATTACAGGTACAACTGCCTAAAATGAGCACCTTTAAATTGAGCACATCGCAGCATCGAAGTTACAAGCTAGTATCATATAAACTATAGTAACTAGTTACATTACAGACAAGCTTAGCACAACTGCCTCTTCTCTTTGAACAGTAATTTACATGCATCCAGTCTGTCCATTACAGCGTATACAAGCTGCAGAATATATAAATTGTCAACAGCATTTGAAAACAAATGAATGAAAGAAATGAATAAGCAAATAAAACGTTTTCAGCATACAAGCCATTAAGTTGAGTTATGTGTGTGACACGATGGCAAGAATACTACTGCTGGAACAGCGCTGGTCTGAAGTCAGTTTCACGTCTTTGTTCGTAATGGGTTAAGGTGAGGATTTGGGTAGAGAGCTGGTCCTGTGTCAGTGCTTAGGGGCAACTTCTCCCATGAGCCAATCTGTCAGCCAGTCTGTGATTGGTTTAGCTCAAAGCACATACAAATATAATCTCATTCGGTGTTATGGTCCATGTGAAAAATTTTAGATTAATATTTGATAATACTGCTGCTGTGTCAGCTGCAAGATAATACGCCTGATGGGGGAATAGCTTTGAGTATGCTAACTGGCAAATACATTGGGGAAACGTATGAATAAATTGCTTATTTCAACACATTTTTTGACTGTATGCTATGAACTGTAAACTATTTTCAAGTTTACTAATGCTGACCCCATCATGTCTTGATTCAGAAAAAGAAGCAGAGCGGAGTGGTTTGGATTTCAGTTAAGAAGACTGTGGGGTGGTGGATAGCGTAGCGGTCTAATGCACCACATTTTGGCTGGTCCGATGTGGTGTGCGGGTGAGCTGGCTCGGGTCTGCCGTGAAGCAGGTAAGGGTGTCTCCAGAACGTGGGTGGGCAAATTCCATCTTGAAGGAAGAGATGAGTGGCGGACTTGTGTGGGGAGGGTAAATCCAAATAAACAGAGGGTGTAATTGGCTACTAAATTGGGAGAAAAGCAGGAAAAGATCAGAAACAAATACAAATTTAAAAATGTAAAAATAAGACCGTATGCAATGTTACATCATAAATAAGTCTGCACATAATAGATTAATTGCAAAAGGTAAAACCAGTGTTGTATCAAAAATCTGCAAATACAATTCTCATGTTAGGATTACGGATGAACTTTTCCCCTTCAACTCTTGATTTATGTTCATGCAAACGGTTTAGAAGTTTGCGTTTACAGAGAGACTTTTGACAGATGTGTTGCACACCTCAAAAAAACATTGCTCTGGAACTTTATGAATGGAAGTGGATTGCATGACCTGGATTTAAAATGTAAACTCAATTTTTCTTAAAAGATTTTGTTTCTGATTTTTATCCCATTTTCTCCCAATATAGTAGCCAAGGCCAGCATTGAACATTATAACCGCTAGACCACCCGGGAGGCCTGTAAACTCCATTTTGTGTATGTGTTTAAATTGCATCATGTACATCCAAATGTGTTTAAATATCGTTGAGCATCTTTTAGAGTACGCATGCTTCTAGCCCATTACACACATACTGTTGAGCTTCCATGATGGATCAGCTCAGGCCGGGAGTGCCAATAGGGGGCGGCAATTAACTGTCCGCCCCAGGGAGGTGGGAGAGAAGCCGATTTGAGTCCGCTGCGTATAGGAGTGGCCCTGTGTACCGGAGTTATGGTCGATGACTTGGCGAGTGCCGGCTCGGAGGAGGCACATTGCCTTTGTCACTGCCGGTCTCAGGGCTACGGCAGCGAGCTCACAATACAAGGGGGGGATTGACATGAAAAAGAGAGGTTGTAATTGGTTACTAAATAGGGAGAAAAATGGGATGAAATCAGAAAAAAACCCAGCAAGAATGTGTTAAACAGAATAGTTTCACTAATCATATATCTTATGCAATGTAGTTGTGTGAGTGCATAAGTTGTATGCCATTTATTTCATTGAGACATACTCATATGTGGTCATATGCTTGTTTTTAATTACACAAAAGTAATTTTAGTTATCTAAAGACTGAAAATATGTACTTATGTATTTATGTGTTAATTATTTGAACCGGTATATTGTATATGGTCTTTGTATTATTGTTCTGTGTTACATTATAATTATAAACAATTCACTTACAAGAATTGATGTTTCATTTAGATTCATATTTACACAATTGTATTCCATATGAGACATTTTTATGATACAAATTATAGTATAATTTAAAGTTATTGCTTGCGAATAATTCTTGTTCATTTTTTACAGGATCCAGGAGTATTTTGTATGATTAGAAGTCCTTGGTGATGTTACTGTAAAATGAATTGAATAATAGAAATATGAGAGAAGTGAATGAAAGTGAGCCCTTTTTTGGAGGGGTGCAGCTTTTGTTAGTGTTCAAAGTCAGCCTGTGACAATGCTACAATGAAAAGAGACGTTTGTATGCATTGTATGTATATGGTATCCCGAGCAGGGATATAGCCTTTAAGCATTGTACTTATAGCTTTTGGAAGAGGCACACAGATTTAACTGCACAAAGCACCATGCTCCACTACAGTCTTCCAGCTATAACAACCTCCAGCAGGCTCAGATTAGCACAGCCGCAGGTACCAAAATCATGGTTCCATGTCTGAGTGCGCTGAGGGTTCATGTGTTGTTTATGAATGCACCGACACTGCACCCAGCCCAGACAAACGCTGGTATTTTGGGCCAAAACATTTTGACATTTCTATTTTCCTCTGATTTTTATAGTACTTCCATTGAGCATTGAGGGGCTAGATAATTGGATAATATATATATATATATATATATATATATATATATATATATATATATGGCAGCCCAAGGGGCTGCACAAGAAAATGGCTGCCTGGCCTCCAACACATGGCAGCCCAAAACACTACATTTCCCAGCAGGCCCAGAAACACCTGAGCAAAGTCAAGGCAATGGGACTAACGACCAGCTGAAGGCCATTTCAAGGCCTATTTAAAGGGCTGATCCAATTACACTGGTAGAGGAGTAGGAACATGTTTGGGAAGGAGTTGCTGAGTGTATTTGTAAGTAGTGAACCTGTGAAGTTGTTGACCAGCCAGGATTTGGAAAGAGTGTTGTTGTGTATGAAATTGGATTGTTTTGAGGACCCCCTTTGGATTGACTACGGACTGGATTGCAGAACTGACTGGATTTTGGATTGGATTTTGGACATTGACGACGAGATAAGGATTTGTGGACTTTGTGTTTGTATTCCCCTGAAGACCCCACCCTTTGTTTTGTGTCAGTATTAGTTTAATAAATTATAATTTTGTTTGTGAATACTGCCTCCTCTGGGTTCTTGAACTTGCCTACGCCCTCTGGAAGGTCTGTGTGTGTCACCCAACCCCCACATATATATAATGTTTACGCAAATGCAATGTGTATCTGTAATACTAGAATAATTGACAGGAGGTGATTGTGAGAGAAATGCATGTTTATTGAACACATTAGGGAGAATTCAGTGCACTATTAACCACCTTTGCCAGACTTTGAAAAAGGAGGAGCATAGGCCTAGACTTCTTCTTTCCAGCAAGTCACAGGGTGATATTCAGCATATTCAGTCTCAGAGGTTTACGCTTACACACACATTATACAGAGGTATATTAATCCAACATGTATTTCTTAATTGAATAAAACATAATAACATGTAAAAATGTCCCTCACACTTTGCATTCAGTGTTTGTCCAGTATGGGTAAAGCACAAATACTATATAGCACAAAGCAAATATAACAGATCAAATGTCTGTGTTATTATCAACTGTCAGCTCATTCCCCATCACAGAGAGATTGATCAGGGATTCCACATCAATATAGTCCTGCAATCGAGATATTATGGAGTGGTACAGTATGTATAGTTAGATCACTAGGGCCAAAACCTTGGGTCAAGATCTAAAAGCATTTAGACATTTACAAGCAAAGCCACATGCTTTCTCTACATGATTCAGAAGCACACTGGATACATTTACAAATGCTTACCATTTGCACGCATAATATAGTCAGGTCCACAATTATTTGCACCCTTGATGAAAATGAGCAAAAAAGGCTGTATAAAATAAACAATACAGGTTATGTATACTATATTGTATGCTAAAAAAAGGTACAATTATATTTTGTACTAATACCATTGCTCAGAGAAAAAGACTAAGTATTTATTTTTCTTATAAAAAGATATGTCACAGTTATTGGTACCCCATATCATTATTTTGAATCATTATTAAAATCCAACAAAAATAAATGTGCATGAACAGGTTGTCTTCTCTAGTGTTGTATGAGATTGGTGAACATATTGGGGGAGATCTTTGACCATTCCTCCTTACAGAATCTTTCAAAATCCTTCAGTCTGTGCTTGTATACTGCTCTTTTCAATTCACACCACACATTTTCGATTGGGTTCAAGTCTATAGATTGAGATGGCCGTTAACTTATTCAATTTCATTTAATTCAATAGTTAATATAGAAAGAATTATATCAGCTATGCAGCATAGTCCAATATGCTCTCGAGGAAATACGTTCACAAATAAAGCATTGGTGCATATTTTTTATTATTATTATTATTATTAATAATAATAATAATAATAATAATAATAATAAACTTAACCTTGTACATGTATAGTCTGAATGGAAGTCCATCCATTTTTCCACAAATTTTAATCCATAGAGCAGTTATACAATGTGAATCGTCTAGCCTTGATATGCAGTTTATTCCATTTATGAATATCCCATTGTACACTGAGCCCCAGGTACTTAGTTGTTCAGTGTAAATGGCCAGACTCACAATGGTAAACCCCCTGAGATTTCTCAGAGAGGGAACATCATGTTCTGCATTTGCATTTGTTCTAATCAGTTGCTGCTTTTAAATTAGAGACGGAGGGAACACAAAGTCTCACGCGGGGAGCATCTTCTTGGCCAGCTGTACCTTCTTGGCTTATTTCCCCAGGTGATGCTAATGCTGCCCAAATGGGGAGAATAACACAGATGAGAGAAAACCTTGTGAAAGCACACAAAGGGGACGTGGAGAAAGCCAAGAGCGGCTGGGCCAAATGTCAGGTAGAAGCGTGTGAGGAGCGACCAGTCTGATGATCCGCAGTGGAAGGTGATCATGTGTTCAAACTCTTCAGAAACTGACATGCATTTGACATGCATTCATCCAAACTTTCAGACAATGTATTTTTTTTTTTTTTTTTATTTGTTTCAGATTTTGTCCTGTTTTTCTCCCAATTTGGTAGGCAATTACACCCTCTATTTATTTTTGATTGACCATCCCCACACGAGTCCGCTGCTCGTCTCTACGAGGCAAGCTCATTCTCAGAGGACAGCGAACTCCGCCTCCTTCGAGACGGAATTCGCCCACACACATTCTGGAAACTCCCTTACGTGCTTCGCGTCAAACTCGTGCCGGCTCACCCTCCCCCCTTCCCCTGGGGCGGACAGCCAAATGCCGCTGATGACCAGGGCTGACAACCAGGACCGGTCTGGTAGAGATGGGCTTTGAACCGGGCCTCTGACAGGTAGCGCACACCGCACATGCTATCCACCGCCCCTAGACTGAAATTTAAACAAAAATGCTTTATATAATTCTGCACCATTTTTTTTATTTATTCCAACACCAGGATGAGTTTGTGTATTGGAGAAGTAATGCTAGACCAGCATATGATTAAAGATAATTAGGGAGAGGTAATATGTGCAATTGTGGTTGAGGTGAAAGAAAGGAAGGAAAGCTTTTAGGTTTTTGATTTATTCAGTGAAATGCAATGTATTTTTCCTGAATTATGGGGTTGACACTGTTTTAACTTCATTACTGTTGGCACAACAGAAGATTGTTATTTTCTTTTGATGTACTACTTCTAATACTATTGTTATTTTTAGACATAATTAAAAAGCTAGCTGCCAATTCAGTCTTGTATTTTGCAGTGGTGCACATTAAAAAACGGTGTCCGTCTTTTAAGAATGTGTGCAACTTTTAGGTTTAAGCCAAAGTAACATGACCTAAACACCTAAAGGCCATTCTTGCCCATTTCCATCGAGTTGGCCATGCCTAATTAAATTTTATAGAACACCTCTCATATATTAGAAGAAAGGAATAATAATAATAAAATGCATGACATGCAGATTTCATTCCCTTCCCATTTCAAGTAGTGGGCTGCTTTCA
Source organism: Aldrovandia affinis (assembly GCA_029706075.1). NCBI lineage: Eukaryota > Metazoa > Chordata > Actinopteri > Notacanthiformes > Halosauridae > Aldrovandia > Aldrovandia affinis. The sequence goes on from JAINUG010000007.1 coordinate 1,687,710, forward strand.
GAAAGGATTAGGAAATGCCTGTCCAGAAAATGTGTATAAATATCCATTATTAAAATAAAAGAGGCTATGCTTGAATACAACAAGGCAGCCATGATTGTTCTTCTTATTCGGGAGTTATTTTGGGTCAGTAAGGACAGATTTCAGTCCTTAGCGGTGGTTAGCGACACAGGCTGGCAAGCGGAGGGTTGCTGGTTTGAATCCCAGGAAGGCCAAAACAATGAACTGGAAACTGGAGGGATGCTAGTTCTCTTCCTGGAGCACTGTCAAAATGCCCTTTAGCAAGGCACTGAACTCCATCTGCACCGTACTATGGCTGACCCTGCACTCGGACCTCTGTTAGGAGAGATTTGCTAAAAGACACATTTCAATTACCTTGTGTGTAACTTGTGTAACATGGCAATACAGAACCACCCATACGGTGGTACAAATTTTGTAGTTTACCTGATAGACTGTACAATCCTAATGGAAAACATTCTACGGTACGACGCAGAAAGTGAGAACTGAATTGTTAAAGCAAAAATAGCAACTTTTTCCAGAATGTTGAGAGTTTAACTCTTTTTTGGATATCCATCGCACGCTGCAGAGCACCTGAAATGATTGGCTCAGACTTATGTGAAGATAAATGTGATCCGGTGATCTACATCGCCAGCAAGTCGACATGAAAAATGACTTTTCAATGATAATCGCTCAGTAATGTTAAGAATATGATAGTGTTATCATGCATATCCAATGCCAATGGACTCGGGAAGACAGTGCAATGCTGTGACAGAAAGCTGGCAAAATTGAATTTAATGAATCTAAGTATCTTCAGAAAACACAATTGTGCGCAGAGTCCCTGCGCTAACATGCCCAGTGTTTTAATGCATGCAGATGTGAATATCCTGTGGTTTCCATGATATATTACCAGTTATGCTCAATTTATCCTCATTACGCATTCAATATGGTATTTAAATATATGTGGAGAATACACCTGGTGAAAATGGGCTTTTAAAATGAGAACGAGATGGATGGTTATTCATAACGCACAACCTCACCTCATATACGGCACAGCAAATGGCTCCTCATAAAGACCGACGGGGTCATTGTTTAAATGAAATGTGTCAATGATAATATTTCAGGTTTCTTATTGTCTTTAAAACGCTGCATTAATTAAAGGCATGGAAATGCGCAGTGCCATCAGGGCTGGAAAATGCTGCAGTAAAGTAAGAAATGGATGGTACAGTGTTTCGCTGACAAATTTCACATTTATTAAGTTGACTATAAAATTAAATTAATGCCAATAATATCATCTAAGTTTGGACAAGCAGGGGCTCTTCCACAATAAATGTTGATTAACTCCACCTCTGAATTAAATGCATTCACTGAATTTCCTGTTGTATTCCATAAAGCAGACTGCCCTAAATTAGATTGTCCCACACTATAAGTCCCGGAAGGTATAAAATGGAGCATGGGATCTTTTTTAGGTTTAAGCTAGCAGCTTTAATTTGGGACTTTGCTCTTTTTGGAAGTCCCGTCTACCACATAAAATGGTAAAGGAATTGTGTGACACCTTTCCGGTGGAGGTCAGGAGGCCCCGGTGGTTTCAGAGATGGATCGGTGTGCAGCGGAGCTCAGAAGACGTGAGTTAAGCACGTGAGCGTCCGCTGCAGAAAGAGACGTCAATAAGAGTGCGATTGGTTCCCTTGGCTTCGGACTCGGGTCTTCAGTTCAGTGAGCTAATCATGTCTCTTGTTGTGTTGAGATCTTCGGTTCGAAACTAGCTCAGCAGGCTAATCCTATCTCTTGTGGCGTTGGGATCCTCGGTTCGAGACTTGCTGCAGGCAGAACCAACTCCATTACACTTTGGATGGTGATGTTTTACATCCTTGTCTGGTTTACACATGGGTCATATTCTGAACCTCTGTCTAGAACATAACAGATAGCATTTGATCCTGTTATACCCCCTTAATACCCAACACAGATGCCATCCACTCACACACTCATACACTACGGGCAATTTAGACTCTCCGATTGGCCTAACGTGCATGTCTTTGGACTGTGAGAGGAAACCAGTACCTGGAGGAAACGCGGACACGGGGAGAACACGCAAACTCCACACAGAAAGGCCCCAGCCGGGATTCGAACCCAGGACCTTCTTGCTGTGCGGCGACAGTGCTATCCACTGCACTCTGTAGTTCCTCAGTGACATTACATTTTGTCAGGATGTCTTACGAGTATTTTCACAACTTCAGGCGGAGTAATTGGCAAGGTACAGTGCCAAATAAAAAAAACACTTCTGGGCTTTCAGAATATCCATACAGACTTTCTACTTGCAAGTGGTTCAATAATCCCAGGCAACTTCAATATCCTGACATTTCATTACCTCATTAAGTTCCCACGTAAGTTACAGACCATATATTTAGCATGTAGGTTATAGTATTATAGTTATAAGTTATAAGTTACATTGTTTTATGATATCCATTATTCTGTTAACAAACACAAATTATTGTTTGCCGTCCTTGAATTAATCCAATTATAGTAACTAGTCTATAAATACATTTTCAAATGTTGTCAGCTACAGGGAAAACCAGCCAGATAAAGTATCAAGTTAAATAACTAATTTTCCGTGAACTTCTAAATTGTGCAGTTAGTAACATTGTGCCAGTGTTTTCATGAACACCAGGATGAAGTCAAACACATTCCATGGCCTCCCCCATCACCAGACCTAAACATCACTGAACCTTTATGGGAAGTTCTGGAATGTAGAATGCAGAATTTCCACCGCCCTCATCTCTCAAAGAACTGGAGGCTTTCCTTCTGGAAGAATGGTTCAATATCCCACTAGAAACAGTTTAACACATGTATAGCAGTATATCCAAGAAGGATTGAAGCTGTTCTGAAGACAAAGGGCAGCCTAACTCATTATTAGTTAATAAATATTAATATTTGAAGTTCATATATAGTTTTGTGTTTCCTATATTTTGTCCCCCTGTATATACCTTTTCATTAGACTCACCAGATGAACACTTCTGGGTCAGATGTGGCACTGTTGAACAAGTCTTTTTTAACACATGGGTGTAAATTATTCATCGCATTTGCAATATTAATGGAGTAGATGATTACATACAGACATGGTACTCCAGGCTAATCAGGAAACAGGAAACATTTTTACTCCAGTTGCACACACTCTGTGTCACAGTAATTGCCATAAATCAGAACTGAGGGTAGAATAGGGATGGCAATTTGGTTGGCGGTGCTTGAAATAAGTGCAAGAGAGATCTCAGTGAATAGCTCTCATTTACATCACGTAGAAGCTCACACACCAGATATAGTAATATATATATATATATATATATATATATATATATATATATATATAATATAATATATCGTTATTTCATACATACTGTGACACTGGTTGGCAGGCCACCAGGACATGCTTGGAGTGTGTGATCATATGCAAACAACTGACAGCAAATACAGTCCCCACTGTGACTCTACCAGGTGTTAAAGCAGAAATCTCACTATACAGCTTTTAGGGAGTTGAAATAACCAACAAAACTAACAAAAGACCACATAGATACCCAGCTGCCCTTGGAGCCTTACCTAACTCCCCACAGGAACCTTCTGGGCAGCTAAGCTGCTTACCAGAGACAGACAAACACACTGAGGCAGAGAGTGGTCGATAATTTAGGCATAGGTCAAAACACAAAACAGGCAGTCATCCAAAAACAGGTAATACACAAGAATACAATACTATCCCTTCAAGTCAATTACTCCTCTCTTACACATTCACAATTAATCTCTCTCTCTCTCTCTCTCCCTCGCCTTCCTTCTCCTTCTCTCTCCCTCTCTCTTTGTCTCTCTCTCTGTCTGTCTCTCTCTGTCTCTCTCTCACACACATACGCACACATGCACACACTGGTCTCAGGTGTGGGCACTCTGTAATTAGGCCTTAACGAGGTGATTGAAGCCAGGTGTGGGTACGTGGCTGCTGTTTCAGTGGAAAGGGGTGGAGCCATTGGTGGGTGAAGTATTGCCCTTCTATAACAGTGCCCTTGGTGGCACTACAATATGCTTCAAGAGGGTTAACATTTCCACTCCAAAATACACTGGGAACAAAACATTTTGTTTTATTTTGAATTTCTAAGAAAAGGACATATTTTGTTACTGTATGCCATTTTACCTGTGAATCATTCCCAAAATTATGCACAGCATCTCAAATTTTTACAAGGACCTAAACAGTGTGTCTCTATGAATGCTAAATGCTAAATGCCTAAATTGTGTCCCTGTAAAGTTTTTTTAATCTCAATGCTAAAATGCTCAACTGAAATGCAAAATATTCATTTATTTCAGTAAGCCAATGTTTTTGTTTTTTATTTACACATAGTACACCACAAAGATCAGCACATTAAATAACTAGACAGGAAAAAAAGGAAAAACATAATAACAGCAACAAAATAATTTGGTGGCCTATAAACACATTCTCCCTTCTCTTTCCCCTCGGCTGGTAGCCACTCACTTTCTAGGAAGGCTGATAATTGTTTCGTTTCTGGGACGGCTGGTATCCGCTTGGTTTCTAGGGTTTCTAGATGACTGGGGGATACTTTGGCATTCCTATCCCTTTCCCTTTACATAATCCAGAAAATGATCCCATATCTTGCCAACCTCTCCTCTTTTCCCATCCCTTCTAGCCAGCATTTGTTCAAAGGAGGTTGCTTCAACCATCAAATGTAACCATTCTTTAAATGTTGGGCTAGTGGTATTTTTCCAAAACTTGAGAACCAGTCTTGCCGTTGATACCATGGGTAATATTACAATTCTAAACTTTGGCCCGTTCACTCCTGTTACTCTGGAACTGGTTGTCCCAACCAACTCCCCATATATTTTAGAACGTTGTTCCAGAGAGGGCAAATCACTGGACAGTCCCAAAGAGCATATAGGAGGGTTCCCCTGTGACTTCTGCACCTCCAGCATAAACAACCCAACTGTATACAGTCTCTGAGGTGTCCAATAATATCTATGAATTTATTTTTTCCTTTCCCCCTGGCCTCCCTGATGTTGGCCCCTATATTTGTAATTATCTTTAGCTAAGTGTCTTGATCTATTTCACATTGAAGATCCTTTTGCCAAATAATTCTGAGGCTATCACATGTGTCACTATTGATTTTAGCCAACATTTTATACCACAAAGCGGATTGTATAATTGGGTGTGATACCATAAATGATTATATTGGATTGTTATCTTTTTGTAATTGGAGACCAGCAAGGGCTGACATGCAGCTCCTAAGTTGTAAGTATTTCCATCTTTCTTTATCTCCCAATTGAAATTCACTAGCTAGTTGCTCATAATTCTTAAAAACATAATTTTTGTGCAAATGTCCCAGGGTGAACACCCCTTCTTTCACCCATTTTTCCCAGAAAACTGTTTGGTTTAACCCATCAGTGTGTATCGGGAAACAGACAGATGAATATGTTTGTCTATATGGCGAGGCCTTGAACATTTTATATATTGTTGACCATACCTCTTTAGAATGCTGTAATATAGGATTTATGTCTTGTTTATCTATACCTTTTGTTCTCTGGGATAGGACATCTAAGGGTCTAAAAGGAGCAGTTATGCTTTCCTCCAATTTCACACACCTTTCTTTATCATTACCTTGTTTCCAGTGATTAGTCAATTTAAACATCTAAAATGCTACATTATACATCTCTACATTGGGAAGACCTAAACCTCCCCTTTCTTTTGGGGTTTATAATTTATTCATATTAATACGTTTTTTTCCCTTCCCAAATATAGGCCTTGACAGCATCATTGTGACAGGAAGTTTAAAGGTAGCATTCTTGAGAGTTCAATTGTGGGACTACCATCATTTTAATTGTATTCACCTTGCCCCATAAACTAAGTTTCAGTACTTTCCACTTTTCAAGATTATGTTAAATTTTTTGAAGCACTGGGAGCAGGTTCATATTGACCATGTTGTCCAACTCTGAGGTGAGTAAAATACCCAGATATTTTAATCCAGATGGAATCCATTTAAAATTGAATGGAGTAACCAGTAAGGCAGAGGGACACATCTTAGATACAGGCATGGCTTCAGATTTCTGTCAGTTTATTTTATATCCAGAGATAATGGAAAAAGCTTTGGTAGTAGAGCGAAATGGGGGAATCAATGCTGTGGGATCCTTAACTAGTATCACTACATCATCTGCATATAGGAATTGCTTATGTTCTTCCTGTCCATTCTCTACCCCTTTTATCTTTACATTCTCCCTAATAACTGCTGCCAGTGGCTCTAAAGCAATCACAAACAGTAATGGAGATAGGGGGCATCCCTGCCTCGTTCCTCTTGAAAGTGTAAAGAAATTTGAAATAATTCCATTTGTTTGCACTGCAGCTTTTGGACATGAATATTAGAACAAAAACCGAACCATTTTAGAGTATAAGTTAAATAGTTCCATTCTACCCGGTCAAAGGCTTTCTCATCGTCTAATGATATAGCCGCCACCGGATCCATACCGTTCTTGTTCAACCAGAGAAGATGTAATAATCATCTGACATTGTCTGCCAAGTTCCTATTTTTTTACAAAACCAACCTGATCTTCATGGATAATGTTAGGGAGAATTATTTCCAACCTTGACGCAAGAACCTTTGAAAGGATCTTGCAGTCAACATTGATTAGGTTCACTGGTCTGTAGCTCCCTGGATCAGTTACCTCTTTCCCCTTTTTATAAATTAAAGAAATAAGAGCCTCATTAAATGTGTCAGGTAATACATTTCTTGAAAAGGTTTCTGTAAACACTTCAGTCAAAATTGGTGCCAGTATGTCCACATACGTTTTACAGTACTCAATTGGCAGGCTACCTAGTCCGGGTGACTTTGCCGATTTCATCATATGCTATAGTTTTCCTAACCTCTGTCTCTGTTACTGGTGCTTCCAGCGATCTAACCTGTTCTTCAGAGATTTTTGGTAGATTTAGTTTTTCAAAAAATATATTGTATTCCTCTTCCCCTGCCTTATTCTCAGATTGATAGTTTCTTCTAAAAATCTAAAAATATTTCATTGATAGCTTTATTTCCTGTCAACCTGTTGTTCTTATCCATAATTGAGGAAATTATGTTATTAGTGTCTCTTTTTTTAATTTTTTTTATTGGTGTGCTTTTTCACCTCCCTCATAAAAATTGCTTCTCAATCTGAACAAAGCAAATTCTGCCTTGGAGTTATATATTTCATGAAGTTGTGTCTTCAAGTCACAGATTTGATTTAACAGAGGTATTGACTGTTTCTTAGCAAGTTCTTTTGGATCTTGGATTCTAGGTTTTCTGTTTTCCCTATATTTTTTATCTTCTTTTTTGTGGAATAGCTAATCACTCTCCCCCAAACATATGCTTTAGATGTTTCCCATACCATAGACAATGTTTCAGTTGAACCAATATTTAAATTGAAAAAAGACTGAATATCCTTAGTAAGACAATAATTAAACCCCTTCTCATGGAGCAGCATGGTATTAAACCTCCATCTATTCCTTCTCCCTGTTTCACCTTCAATCTCAACTTCTAGTTCAATAATAGCATGGTCTGATAAAGAAATTACCCCTATCTTACAGTCTATTACTGCTTCAATAATTGTGTTGGAAATCAAAAAATGATCAATTCTTGAGTGTGATCTATGATGGGAGTAAAAAGTGTACTCCCTTTCGCGAGGGTTTATAAATCGCCATATATCTATTAGTCCCAGGTCTTCCATATGTGTAGCAAGACGATCTTTTGGTATAACCTTAGAAAGTGTTGTCTTCAATACATCAAAAATTGGATACACCCTAACCAACAGAACAACCCATGGATAGAAATAGAACAATCAGAGTGTAAGGAAATTTCAGTCACAGATTTATAATTTCTCAGTACAGCCATAAAACACCATGACTGTTTTAGGAACACTGTAATCTCAACGACTCTTGACAGCTTGGTGGAAAATCAACAAAATCACCACACTAAAAGTCCACACTAACACCCCGATATGGCATACCCCTGACTTTCAACTCAACAAAACACCACTTATCTTTAACACATGGAAACTAAAGGGTATCACACACCTACACCACATTTTTATAAACAGCACATTCATTTGTCTGTCATCAAATCAAGGATCAATATAATAAATAATAACCTCCAGCCACCCTCACTAATATAAGAAATTAATAAAATAACAAATCCTAAGAAAACTCTATCCAGACTATATAAACTACAATACACAATCGACTTGACAACATATCTACCAATTAAAGAATGGGAAAAAGACCTCTCAATCAGCACCAACACTGACTTCTGGACACAAATCTGTATGAACACCTTTTCAATGACGAACAATACTAATGCACAACTAATTCAATATAGAGTAATTCACAGAGCTCACTCAGCACAAGATGTTTAAGATGGGATTCATAGACTCTGACACATGCTTACACTGTACGCTGAACACCCCAGATAGCTACTTCCATGCCACCTAACTCTGCCCACCCACTCAACACTTCTGGCAAGCAGTCATTGACAGAACATCCCTGCTTTTGGGCTGCAACATTCCACTCTCTCCATCTCTTTATCTACTGGGAGACTTTATATACTTTCAACACTCAACCCCCCTATCAAAAACACCAACCCGATACTCATCGTCCTAACTATCGCCAAGAAAACTATCCTCTTGAACTGGAAGAGCAGAAATACATTAAACATCACACAATGGTTAGACCTTCTCACAGAATACATATCAATGGAAAAAATAACAGCCTCTCACCACCCCCTCGGTGGTGGAACGACCTTCCGCAATTGGTCAGGACCGCGGAAACACTTGCGATCTTCCGCAAGAGACTCAAAACCCACCTTTTCAGACTCCACTACCACTGAATTCTGTACATCTAGCCTATTGTCATCACCACTACCAACTTGCTCAACACTTCTTGTACATGTACCCCTGCCTTCTCATTTATTTAGAAAAAATAAAAAATAAAACATGAACCTTTTCCTTCCCAGTGTTACAGGTATGGTATGCAGCTGCCTACAACTATGTCTACCACTGTATTACTGCACTGATCTCGTGCGCAAACTATGATTACGGTGATTGTAAGTAGCTCTGGATAAGAGCATCTGCTAAATGCCTAAAATGTAAATGTAAATGTAAAACCAAATCATACATTTTGAAGAAACTTGGAACCCATTCATTAGTTCCTTGAATGTGCCTGTTAACTATAACCCCACACACACATACACAACAAATCCATATACCAACATTAGAATAGAAACACCCACCATACACTACCATATTTTACACTCCCTAACATTCTAACACCCCCCCAAATATAAATATCAATTTTCTTTATTATTATTGCTTCATTTTATTATTATTATTATTATTATTATTATTATTATTATTATTATTATATGGATTTATCTCAGTCTATTTGTTTATCTGTCCATCTGTCCGTCTGTCTAGTTACTTAGATAACACAATGGTATTGAGGTGGGAGGGGGGTGGTGGTAGGATCAAGAGGGGTGGGGGGGAGGCGGAGGGTAGTGTGGGAGGAGGGCAGGGCTCCTGGGGGGGCAGACATCACATTTGCATCTAGAACTGCAATCTGTAACTGCAATCTACAATATGTAAATACACTTAAAATGTGTATGCATGTATATGTGTGTATGTATATATATGTATATATGTATGTATATGTGTGTATAAAAAAGAGTTGCCTCCCAAAGAGGGGGGGGTTGTGGTGGCCCCAGAAAAAAAACAACAACAAAAAAAAACACAATATGCTGTATAATCTAAATGCAAAAATAAAATGTTATATTATATACATTAAAAAAATTAATATATTATTAAATCATATTAATTTAAAAAAAAAAAAAAGAAAAGAAAGTGTTGTCTTGTCTAGAAGCCCATTTTGAACCTGATTGAAGTCTCCACCTAAAATAGTTTGTCCGTCCGTAATATCCCCCATAATCTTAATTACATTGTAAAAGAACTCTGGGTCTTCAATATTCTTCCTCGAGTATCAGCTATGAAAAGTGTTTCCAACCAAGTCTTTTTTCCATTTCATAGATTCAAGGTCTGTTAAATGAGTCTCTTGTATAAAGGTTATGTCTACCTTTTTAGATTTAAGATATGACAAACACTTTCATCTCTTAATAGGGTTCTGAGATCCATTAATGCTCCATGTTACAATTTTTAAGTGTGTATTAGACATATTAAGGTGGGGAAATTAACATAAGGCTTCCCATGATAATACATACAATCAAATGACCTGCCTGAGTCAATAATATTCTTATTTGCACCATTTGTGAGCCACCAAAAAAAAAACGTACAAAACGTAACAATAATCAAAAACAATTCATACCACATGCCCCATCCCCAACTTATAGACGAAGTATAGAAAAAAACTCTTCCTCCCCCCTCCCTCGAACCCGTGTCCCATTAAAGTTGGACCACAGGGTGCTTACTAGTGGCTGATCGTTGTGCTCCCTTCACCCCTCCAACCTTCCCTCACCTCTCCCCTTATAGTTTCGCAGCCCCTCAGCATATTGTAGCTTGCATATCACAGGAATAGGTAGTTCATAATGGAGCAAATAATTAGTAAGCCAGCAGACAAAGAAACAAGAAACAACATCAACAATAACAAAATGTTATAATAAAAAATTAAAAAAACAGATGTGAAAAAGAGGTGGGGAAGTGTTTTCAATGAGTCAGTTCTCTTCATTCCTGTAGACTTGTGTCATTTGTGCGTGCGTGATGTGTGTGTATGTGCGCGTTTCTGCGTACGTATTTCTTACAATGTAGCCTGTACAGTGTAGCCTACATAGTTTGAATGTGTTACAGTCTATCTTGAGTGGCGTTGCCTTCGATAAATTCCAGTGCTTTGGTGTGATTGTCTTACAGTTTTTTACAATTGCTATCAACCTTTTTTCAGTTCTGTAGTCACATTTCCAAAACTCTTAACACAGTTAGCACAACATCAGTCTGTGTGGGCTATACAATTAACACATTTCTTGTTCCTTTGACACAAAATGCATACAGTTAACACATTTTAAAAATGCTTGAACTTCTTTTACACACAAGCTCAACCAAGACCAAAACAATGGATTTTTACTGCCAAATTTACAAATGCTTTCACACTGTATGTCAGAACAGATAACCTCATGTTCTAAACCTAACGTATAGGCTAAAGTTGAAGTGAACAGCATTTCACATTGTAGATTGAAACACAAATATATGTCCTGTATTTTTTTTCATTGCTATTGAGAAACAGCTGATTGAAGATATGCAAATAGATCAATCACAGCTGATTCCCGTCTAGGAAACATACTCAAGTGTTGAGGCTCTTTCAATCGCATGACCATATAGTATAAAAAGGGGACCTCTTTGGGCTGATCTTGTGTGGACAAAGAACAATATAGAGCAACAGAAAGAGAGAAAGAAGAATGGCTGGATGAGGGAGAGGAAGACGAGTACCAGGACAAGGGAGAGGAGCTGGACCAGGATAAGGGAGAGGAGTTGGACAAGGACGAGGGAGAGGAGTTGGACAACTACAAGGGAGAGGAATGGCTGCATGAGGACAAGGTAGAGGGACAGGAGTTAGAATGTGTGGTGGCGCTCAAAGAAGGGCCAGAGCTAGGGTAACAGATGAGATAAGAGCTACCATCATAGACCATGTCATTAACCATGGACTATCATTCAGAGAGGCTGGTGAACGAGTACAGCCAAATCTCAGCCGGGACACAGTGTCATCCGTTTTTCCGGATTTTTCGAGAAACCAACAGGTAGGATATTGTATAAGGGCTTCTCCTACTGCACAGTGTAAATAATTTTACCATGTATTACAGTAATTGTATGCCTCCAGTCCCTAATATGTAACTGTAATCCTTTGTTCCTCTAAGGATTCAATGTCTACCTCCCTCAGGGGGCAGAGGACAGCTCCTAAATAAACAACAGGAGCTTGCCATTGTCAACATGGTGATTGCTGACAATGAGATAAAACTGAAGGAAATTCAGGCCAGAGTTTTAGAGGACAACCTTGTCTTTGGGAATATTGAAGGAATCAGCATAGCATCCATTTCTCAGACTCTGGCTAAACACAGGGTCCGAATGAAACAACTGCATAAAGTTCCTTTTGAAAGGAACAGTGAGCGCATCAAAGTGGACAGGTGGGGACCACTTGCCAATATATGTGATCACATGGGACAATGTGGCATTCCACCATTCCCGTGCAGTCACAGCCTGGTTTGATGCCCATGCAAGAATTATGTCCCTTTTCCTTGCCCCTTACTCCCCTTTCCTCAACCCCATTGAGGAGTTTTTTTCAGCCTGGAGATGGAAGGTTTTCGATCATCGTCCACACGACCAAATGTCCCTCCTGGATGCAATGGATGCTGCATGCCAAGACATCACAGCTGAACACTGCCAGGGGTGGATAAGGCATGTCAAAATATTCTTCCCAAGGTGCCTTGCCAGAGAAGATATAAGGTGTGATGTGGATGAGAACATGTAGCCAAATGCAGAAGACCGGGCAGATTAGAAGAGGAGTTTGTATTTTTCTTTTTTATTTCTTCTGTGCCTTTTTCTGTTTGTATATTTTGTATTTTCACACAATGGTGACCAGCAGCTATATTGCAAATAAAGCCTTTAATGCAGCAATTCTGTCACTTACTGTCTTCTTTTTTCATAAACTGTACATTCTATAAAGCTACTCTGAGATGGGTCATTCACTTTTGGTATTGAATGTTTGCAAAAAAAGAAACAAAATGCATGCATTTACTAAACCCAACATAAGAAAAATGTAGAGAGGCCTCAAAATAAACTGCAGTGCAAAAGACAATTTATGTTCAATACAATATATTGTCTATTGTATCTGAGTTGAACTGACACATGTAAAGTAATGCAGTTTCTGTAATTCCATCTGCTGTTAGTGTTTTTATGACATTGTGCTATGATTGACTAAATGTTCCTGTTGGAAGAGAACATGTGTTAGTGTTTGGAAGAATTATTTGATTTTGAGACATATTTACAGTGTTTTGGTAGACTTAGTGTATTGTGTTAGTGTATTCTTGTATTTAGAAAATTTGTGTTGGTGTTTAGTTTACAATGTATGATTTTGAACATGAAATTAACCGTTTTGCCAATTGTGTGTGGTAGGTGTGTTGGTGCGCTAAGAGTTTAGGATAAGTGTTAAAAGTATTGAAAAATGCTTTATAGCGATCGTAAAAAACTGTAACTCTTTTTTTTTCATTTTGCCAAGACAAGTATAGAGTGGCAGAAAAGGATAGGGTAAAACGAACCTTCAGTTCATGAAGTATTTTTCTTACCGGCGTGAACTCTTGTCTCTTATCTGCCACCTCTTTGGTCATATTTGCTAGCACCTTTTGCCGTTCCATGTCTCTCAGAAAACGGATTACTATTGGTCTCGGTGGTCGATCCTTTCCTGGAATAAGCCCCTCAGTGCGATGCACTCGTTAATTGCCCCGCTCATTGACCCTTCCAGACCGGCCTGAACAGTTTTAATCGCTGCGATATCTTCCTTAAGATCTCCCAGTAGTTGGCTAACTTTTTGTATGGCTTTCTGTAAGGTTTCAATTGTATCCGAATCCGAGCTAGCCGCCCCAGCTTGCTTACTTGTTTGTGAGCTTTTCGACATTGTCTTAGCTCGTGTTTGGGCAGGAGATGCCGGCGTTTTTGTTAATGGCATATAGTTAGTTTCCCCGCAAGTTTCACACCCCGTAGATACCACTGACTGTTTCCTTAATTAATGTAATCTATGAACTGTTACATTTGTCTGGTACGGTGATTAAATTACAGAGTTTTTTGAGTGATATGGGAGCTTCCATTACACAGCCATCTTTCAGCACTCTCATGAGACACTCTTCTTAACTATGCACAAGTAAGCCATTGTTGCATTTCATGCAGTCTCAAAAATATATTTTCCCCCCTCCTTGGAATTGCGTATTGTTTCTTGAAACATGACACTTGTCAGAAGTACAACATACAAAAAGCACTGCAGCTGAAACATGTGCACTCCTCAACTCTTTTTATTTTACTACACTCCAGACCACACAATACTACAAGACAGCTAATGCCAACTGGAGGAGAAACGCACCTTTCACGGATAACAACTTGCCTGGAGCATTGTAAGGAGAAGCTAATGCAGTGGTCTGCTACTGCAAACTCCTAATCAACTAGTCAACTAATGACGTAGCCCAGGCTCAAACCTGCAATGTCTTGGCTATGGGGACCCAGTCTGCGCCCGAGGCATCGTTACTGATTTTACTGACTGCCTTTCAGTGTCATGCTCTCTACCTGAGACATCACGTGAAAATGTTTTCCAGCTTTGCCGCATCACCTGAGATGCTTTCCCTTAAGTTTTGTTAAGGGAAAGCACCACCCAACCTCACTGCCAGCAAGCCACCATTCTGAATCTACCTTTAACACGGCCTTGTGGTTAGTGTTAGCTAGGAAGTTTTACCATAATAACTGGTTCTGTGTAGCTCAGCAGGTAGAGCATGGCATTGACAACGCTTAGGTTGTGGGTTCAATTCCCATTGAATATTCCTATTCCCTTTTTGACAAAAGCATCTGCTAAATGGCATATCTTATATTATTATTATATAAAATCAGAATCGGTGCACTTTGAACACAATAAAATGAGGCTAAAAGACAGATAATCACTGCATGCTTTGTGTCCTTTGATGTGAAAATTGATTGTGTCAATTATTGACCAGTGATTTTCATCTAATGATTAATGCACTTAGATAACAGATCTCTTTGCTTTCAGTGTTCCTCTACCGCTCAACATGTCTCTGTAACACTAAGACTTTCCTTACTTGACAATTTACAAAAATGTATATGCTATCCAGGACTCATTCACTTAAATGTCCCTCGCTGAAAACAGCTGCATTCTTTAATCCTCCACTCAGAATGGGAATCTGTCCTTTCTTGCTTACATTGGTAGTCATATTTGGTGTTTTGGCAAATCAATTAGCATCAGTTATTTACTTTTTTAATGAAAAACTCAATTTGATATATATGGGTCAATCAAAGCCTATACATTGATTGCTTGTTGAATAAAACCTTTAAGGCTGCACTATTACCATGATTTCTACATAATGGTTGACAGTCAGATGTCACATGTGCAATGACGGAGAATGTTTGAATGTGTGGTTGTGTGTGTTTCACTTAGTATTTATCCCAGATATATTACTCTGTAAATTCTGTAAATTACTTTTTTTATTCGTACATGTCTTTATATAATGTTGTAATTTTGCACTGACTGGTTGGCATTTCAATTTCGTTGTACGTGTTACAATGACAAATAAAGGATCTATCTATCTATCTATCTACATGTACAGCCATTTGAAGCACTGCTGTTGACAGTTGTTTCTTGTGTTTGTGTAAGGAACAGGGGGAAGTTTCAGAGTTTATTTATTTGTGTTTTGATAAGTATGAAGGACTTTGACATTAGTTACACAGGCATAAAAGTTACAAAAGCACTTAAGTGCTTTAAAATGATTTGCACACCTTTGTGGATTCTGATTTCATGCATGTAGGGCAGTGTCAGGAATCCACACAACAGGTGGAGTTTCATTTCCAAATGGGTGATTCACACATTTCCCAGAATTACACAGATCCTGACTTTGGTGATATCTTCTCTGTGCAGTGTTAGATATCTGCATCTTGAAGTGTTAAAAGTGTGGAAAAGGTATGTTCTTTATTGGTAATAGAGCCCTCTATACAGTGCCTTTCACATTTCGCTGCCTCTGAGATTGAAATCATGACACCTTTAAATAGGAATTCATATTTCTGATCTACACAAAATATTCCAAACTATCAAAGAAAAAAAGTGTATATATATATATTGCTTTGGCTTTTTTATATATAGGCTTCCTTTTGCTTTCTCCAAACATAAACCCATCCAAATATAAGAAAAAGAGTGAAAGATGACTCATCAGACCATATTACTTTGTTCCACAAAGTCCAGGTTTTGTGCTCATTACACCAGGTTATGCGTTAGTGCGCATTGGCCTTGGCTACAAGCGGTTTCCAGGTGGCAGCCATACCATAAATATCAGCTTTGCGAAGCTCTCAATGTACAGTTTTTGTTGTGTCTATGTCACGGAGGTATAGATTCTGTTCTGTGTTCATTTTTTAGGCCGTTCTGTAGTTTTGAGCAACTATCCTGTTCAGTGTCTGCCCTACCCCTGTCGGTCAGCTTCAACTTGCGACCACTGTTCATTTTTCCTGATGCAGTTTTTCCTTGTTTGGCGTATGCTGTCATGACTTTCAACATAACGTGATTTCCCTTTGAAACATTAAATAATTTATTAAATAAATGATAACTAGTGCTGACATTAATATGAAACACATGTGTAGACTCCTTTTTAATTTTTATTTAGTTACGTCAAAACCCAAGTCCTTTTTCATTTAGTGTTTCCATTATTTGGTCTACCCCCTGTATATAAATACAATACCGGTCAAAAGTTTTAGAACACCCCCATTTTCCAGTTTTTACTGAAATTTAAGCAGTTCAAGTCCAGTGAATAATCTGAAATGGTACGAAGGTAAGCGGTAAACTGCCAGAGGTAAAAAAAGTTATTAAAAAAGGCCCTTTTCAGTGAACAAGTAATGGGTTAACATGGGTTAACAGTCACTCTGTGCAAGTCGCCAATTCTGGATCCAGCAAAACTTGTAAGGAACAAGGGAAGGAACCCCAGACCATCACGCTTCCTCCTCCATGTTTGACAGTTGGTGTCATACACTGAGGAACCATCCTTTTGCCTACTTGACGGCCTACAAAAACCTTTCAAAATGTAAAGATTTCAAATTTGGATTTATCGGTCCATAAGACCTTTTTCCAGTCTTCAGTAGTCCACTGGCAGTGCTTCATGGCCCAGGCAAGCCTCTTTTTCTTATTTTCCCATCTTAGCAAGGGCTTTCTTACTGCCACTCCACCTGTCAAACCTGCAGCTCGAAGTCTTCTCTTCACAGTTGAAACTCAGACTTCCTTACTTCGACCAGTGTTAAGCTGTGCTTGAAGCTGTTGTCCTGTGAGCCACCTATCACGCAAGCTGTTGACTCTCAGAAACTTGTCTTCTGATTTTGTTGTGGCTTTGGGTCTGCCAGACCTCTTCCTGTCAGAGTTTCCTCCAGTTTCCAAGTGCCCTTTGATGGTGTAGGAAACTACTCACTGCCAAAAAATTTACATTATTTTTCAGTTTTTGGTAACCTAAAACATTTTTTTTTATACCTCTGGAAGTTTACTGCTTACCTTTGTAATATTTCAGGTTATTCACTGGACTGGACCTCAACTGGTTGAAATCTTACCTTTAAACTGACCGCTGGTCTCCACAGCTTAATTAACATGTATACAAATTAAGTAAATAAACTCCATTGGCCAGTAATCACTAAGCTTTCTCTTAATTGTGTTTTACGTTGCGTTATCTTTAAGGTGTGAGCAGGCACTTTCATCAAGAACTCTACGGAGCAGGATACCACTGTTGTATCATACTGGTGTTTCCAACTTTTTGGCCACAATGTGTCCATTATATACTGTACACAATTAAGGAATTGTAATTCTGCTGCATATTAATAGTACTTGGCATCACTTTGTAGTATAAAGAGGATAAGGCTGATACTCATTTTACATGGTATTAAAAATGCCCCTTATGGCAATGACAAATGTGCTGGAGAGGATGATGTAATTCTCAAAAAGTTATGAATTCTTGCAACAAATAAATAATTGCTGCTAACTAGAGCATATACCAAATTTGAGGTGGATAAATTTAATCAATAACTTGAGCAACAAAATGACATTCTTTTATAAAAGCTTTGCATACAAACATGTTTTGTATGCAAAATAAAAGCATACAAAAGCTCCTAATAATTGTCTTTAAAACATACCCTCATGTTTGAACTTCATTCCATACAAGAAGACATCAGTAAAACATAGAAATACAATAGAAGGGTACTCTTTTATGGGGATCTTGCATAATATATGAGAAGGAAAATGCTAATGACCTGAGAAGCTCTTGGATTTGCAGGGAAGCATTGTGAACTGCAGATAAAAATCAGTGTTTCTTCAATTCAGATCCTCATCTGTATTAATATTTTTTTGATTACATGTTGCTGTAGGCGATGCTCCAACAGAAAGAGAGTTGATAATGTTATCTGTGTCTCCCAGCAGTGCAGAATACAACTGCCCCAACTGTGTGTGCTGGAAAATGTGTGTTTGAGATGAACAGCAGTTAGCATTTAGAAGAATTAAGAACTGTCAACCTTGCTCTATTGGGCTAGCAAAGTCCTTAAATCGCTTGGCTTTGGCAATCAGTCTTTGTCTAAGGCTTCACGGGGAGAAAGATAGATGCATTCAATAAACGTGGTCTTGAAAAATCCGCAGGAAATGATTAAGAGTGATGAATGGGGACAGCAATTTTTTTGCCAAGCTGAATTTCATTTGACATCCATAGTATAATTTATATCAGAGGCAATTTCTAAAAGGAGGCCAGAGAAGTTTCCTTTAAAAACATTCTCGAGCGTGACTTTTGTTTGATTAGCCATTCCTTCAGGTAGCCTCAAGTCTGCGTGATTTTACATCCTCTTTGTTCTGAGGTAAAACAGATATGAAAGAAATACATTTCATTTCATCAGTGCCACGCATTTGTTAAAACTGTAATGGTGAGTTGACAAATGGAACTGTCGATAATAATGGGAACCGAATGACAATCGATATGTGGCTGGGCTGTGATAATGTTTAGCAGCTGATTGCTGGGGGTCAGAAAGTGCGGTACAATGGATTTCAAAACAGAAACAGCAACCCGCAAAATGCTACGCTGCAGATTATGTGCACAAGATGACAAACTGAGTGTTGTCAGTAGATTTAAGGGATTTAACTGTGGCTCCTGCACTGGAGCTGACAGAGAGGCAGTGTATTGGACATGACTGGAACCACAGCATACAGCAGGCAGCTGCTACACACCCAAGCAGTGGACAACATTGCATGAATCCGAGTGTCAAAACTGGCCACTCTTGCGTGATGAACAGGGGTCACTAATCCGGGTCAGGGTTAGGGTGAAATTATTATCACAATGTGTTTATGTTCTTTCTGTGCTTGGAAGGATTAATGAAATAGATTTGTGAAAACCAGCAAACCATAATACATAATCTATAAAATGAAACCATAAATGTTTGCTTGTAATAATAGCCAATGTTAAGTTGCTCATGTGGAAATACTGTGGAAAAACTGGTCCATAAGTTACCATAAAATGTATGCTTACAGTAACAGCTTGCTGATTTTCCATGTTTATATTCTGAGTATTTCATGGCTAAAAAGAACTTTCAGTGCACAGGGGAATATTACTACAGATCAAAACAGTGTCAAATACATGGTTGCGAGAATGTGAGCAACATAATTTGACAAGTTTTAATGTTCGCAAAAGTAGCTAGTTGGCTGAGTTGTGGTTGAAATGATTTAGCTCGCTGGCTGGCTTTCTGGCAGTAGGGCACAGGTAGTAATATTGGCTTGTTAGAATGAAATTTAGTGTGATTTCTTTATTACTCAACCAGGTTTGTTGAGTGGCAGCTATCTAACATTAGCTAATATGCCATATCCCTATTCTACATGTACATGGTAAACTATACCAAAACAAGCACAGGACATGACATAACACGCTTGCCATAACAATGCTTTAGTGGGCTACTGGTTGCTGTCATTTTGGCTCTAAGTAATGGCTCTTAACAATGGCTTTGTGTGTTGCAGTGGCTTCCAGTTGCCAGCATTGTTGTATAGAAGTGTGCTAACACACAAGTTAACTTTTCACCATTCATTTTGAATGGAACCTCGTTTCCAACCATCTAAATTTTAATAAAATCATGACAAATGAATCTCTACTTTTTCATCAGTGCACCGGTCGATATATAAAAGTCTGATGTGTTATAATTTGGTTAAAAATTGTATGACACTGTATAAAGGTAGAAGAGCACAACAATTTCTTACGAAATGCTAACAATTGTCACTTAAAACTAGCAAACAGATTTCTATGAATTTTTGAGGATTCATTTGAACAGCCTCGGTCCTCTGCAAAGCCAAATTGAATCTACATTGCTGCTGGTATTTTGAATGTAAACCCTGTGCAACCATTATTTAAATACTGTGATCCAAAGTCTTTTAATGTACATAACCCACTTTCTGGTCTTGAAAATGAGAAAACAATTATGGTTAATTTCATGCATGTATCGTATTCAAAACAAGGAAAAAAAATTCAGTATGCTGTGAAAAAAATCGAAAATGAGGAGGCCTACCCTACACGACAGATTGAGTTCCTTCCCTTGTTCCTTACAAGTTAACTAGGGAAAAAAAGAATTCGATTTTATGAGCTTGGAGAGTTTATCCATTTAGCTTTTTTTCACTTGGTGACAGGGCAAGGAATTAAGTGATTTGGCACAGAGCCTAGTTGGCTAAATGTACCTTGTTACAAGTCACTGTTTATGAAAATGGGAACAATATTTACTGAATACTGGAAGGAAGCAGCCACTAGCCAAGCAGACAGGGTGTTGTGCCAGTAAGTAAAGACATGCATTGCTCACGATTGTACCAAGTTGGGATTTTCATTAATTCATCTATTTATTTGTTTCTTTTCCAATTTAATGACAATGTCCCATTGCATGTCCCATTACTGCTTGTAAACCCATATACCTTGCTGTTTGGCATACATTTTGTTCAAATTGGGTTTAAACAATACCTTGGAAATGGATAAACATCGAGCAAAACTTTCAAGTTGTACCTATTCATTTAACTGAATCAAACTTTTGTACAAACAAGTCTTGTACAGTCCTGCTGTTTAAGTACCACGATCATAACATTAGAAGTTACATCTTTACTGGACTGTTAAATCTTTCATGCATGCTGTAGATTTCTTGGAGCAAACGTAAACTCTCGTTATACATAGCAATTATGAACGCAATGGTAAAATGTAAATATTCATAGCACTAAGATACATGTAGTTGGGGGATGCTTGCACTGACTAGGTTATGTTTTAGGAATGAGCTGAAAACATACGCTCCATTCCAGAGGCAGAGGAAGGCAAGGCTTTCTAAGGGACATATTAATTCCGCTGACCGACAGCTGTGCCTGATTGATTCAAAGTCTATTCTTAGTTGGCATTTAGCTTAAACGATTTTCAGCTCGAACTGTCTTTGTGCGAGCCACGGTGGGGAGCACACTGCCTCCTTCGTTCCTCGACTTTGGACAGAACTTGTTACTCTTACCCCGAAGGGTCAGCACAGAAGGCTCTTTCATTCGGCCCTGTTGGCAGAGGCAACGCGCTGTGGCTGTCTCAATCAGTTTGAGCGGATAGCTTGCCCACACCAAAATGAAATGGAGTAATTCAGGGGTGGCAGACGCCGTGCTGACCCCATTGCAAATTTTAGACGTTATACTTATGGGCTGTGGATGGGAGTTTGGCGCACTGCAAAAAGTTTTAATTTGACCCCTTAGGGAAATGAGCCATTCCAACAGGAGAGTGAAATGCTGCAGTGGGATATATTAAGGCCTTGGATCTCGTAGCTATTATGTTGGACTGCTGATAGATATTTCCCAGATTAGACCAATTTTACATGAGCTGGATAGCTGGCTCTCTTTCACGAGGTGCATAATGGGGCTCCAAAGATGAAACATCAGTGCACTAAAAGAGCAAGTTGATAATGAGGGGCTTTATCACAAATGTTCATTTCAGCTCCAAGTTAGGGGGGAAATGAGAGATGCAGGTTTTTGGTTTTCAGAGTACTTACCTCAATATATGTCTATATTGAAGCGTAGCATTTAGATAATGGTCACACAACATTTACATTCAAAATACAAAAATCTCATCCTTACACTGTTCCAACACCAATGTAGATTATTTTTTAAATGGATATCCACTGAGACTATTGAAACTAATCCTGCAATTTTAATATAAATCTGTTTGCTAGTTTTTATTAGAATGACACGGGAAGATCGTTACTATTTCAAATACTTTTTGCGCTCTTTGACAGACTTTTTAGAGTGTTAAACAGTTTCTCACCAAATTAGAACACGTCAGACTTTTAAACGGACCAGTGCACTCACTAAAGAGTGGAGTTTCACGTGTATGGCTGGGCACTTTTGATAATTTAGACCTTACACAATCCATAATTTAGATAAAAAATTGACAATCACAATTTTTTGCCAACATTCTTTGCAACATGACGTGACCCCTGATTGGCTCTTTATGTTGGAACATGGAGTTAATCTCAGACAAGAATACTGCAGGATATTTGCAAAAGGAACCCTGCAGCCCTGACTGCGGTGAAGCTATCCGCACCTCAGAAATGCACAGTCAAACTATCTGCACATAACATTTTTTGTGTGCATCATTATCATGGATTATGATAGCCTGTTGAGAACCCTGTAGTGACAACAGGGGAATGACACGTGACACTCGATCTTTACATGGCTAGAAGGAAAACTATATGTTTGCACTTATGCAAACTGCCCTGTTTACTAAAAAATAACTAAAATTCATGAAAGTAAATGACAGTGTATTATTTTGTGATTCACTTTCACTTTTTATTTTGCTCCAGATTCTGCATTATCCTTGAATAATAATTGATATTGTATAAATGCACTGAATGGCATGTTATTTTACTGTGGAATTTGGAAGATATTACCTTTTGAATAGCCTATGTAAATGCCTAATAGGATAGTGCCAATATACTCAACTTGAAGTGTGTCTTAGGCATGAAATTATAATTTTTTGCTCAAAATTCTATATAGTCCTTGAATAACACCTATTAATTCATAAACCCACTGAATTGCATGCAATTTACTGTAGAATTTGGAAGAAAATGTCTTTTGAATAGCCTATGTATTGCTTAATAGTACCAATTTATCCAACTTCAAAGGTGTCTAACCTATCAATTTTTTTTTTTTTTTGCTCAATTCTGCATCATTCTTCAAGAGCCACTGCTAAAGTATGCACACTCTGAATGTCATACAATTTCACTGTGGGATTCTGAAGAAAATGACCTTTGAGTAGGCTATGTAAACGCATAATGGCTACTAAAATTAGTTATGCAAATGAGCACAGCTTCAACATATCCATTTAAATATTGCTAGCGCTATTGAAAGCTAGTCTTGCACATGTCATGTGCAGAACAATGGACAGTGCATTAAAAATTAGGACCGTCAGAGGACAGCTCCACTGTGAACTCGAATGAGCCGAAAGCAAGCACATGCGGTGTGGAGATACTTGCATGCTGTAGGAGTGGAGAATGTGGTAGGTTTGCACACTTTTCATCATGGCAAAGGTATTAAAGAGGAGAAAATCTGATGAAAAGCTGATGATCTGATTGTCACAAAACTATCAGAATAATTGACTGGTGGTTTGCGAGTGTGAGCTACCTATTGCGGTCGCAGTTGGAAACCCAACTGCATCAGTCCGACTCTGGCCGGGAGCCCCGAACGGGGGGTGTCATTTGGGGTGGGGGGCGGGAGAGTTGGCACAAGCTTGCCAAGGAGCAGTAGAGTGTTCCTAAAAAGCAGGTGGGTGAAGTTCCGTCTCGGAGGAGGCGGATTATTGCTGGCCTCGGGGATATTAGCTTGACCCGGAGGACGGGCGGCGGGCTCGTGAGGGGAGGGCGAATCAAAATAAATAGAGGGCTGAATTGGCTACTAAATTGGGAGAAAAACTGGGAAAAATAGACAAGGTCAGGCCTTAATGCACCTTTGTCTAGGATTAACACATTGCACTTTGACAATAATGAAACTAGAGCCCCAAGAGTATATCATCATATACAGTATGTTTGGAGTGGCGGAAACCTTTTTATATGATATTTAAATAACAAATAAAAAAAGGTTTGTGTGTGTGACCAGCAGAGACCCTGCATTGCAATTTCTTCAATGTTACACCCTGTTAATGATTTGGATCAAGAACTATATTTGATAGCGAACGTTAACGTAGGCCAACATTTATCTCTGCCTGAAATGGAGAAATGATAATCAGTTGTGATAGTCAATTATTGGAGTATTATCAATTTAATTATTTATACCATTGTTTAGTTTCACATCTCAAACACAAGTTTTGAGATCATAGAAGACAGATTAAGACAGATTCATTTGGTTAATGGTGATGACATGAGTGACAAGTTCAAAGCTAAATACATTGTTTTTGTTAAATTGATGTTACATTTCTTCACAGAGAGGAGTCCCTCTTAAAGAAATTGTGGTTGCACCCCTGCTTCAAAGTAATGTATATCATCATGATGTGTTGGATTTTGTGTGATAAATGTATTTGAATGTTTGAGAACAAATACAATTGATGCTTATAAAAAAGAAAAGATTATCTAACTGTGCAACTGTGCGAGACAAATCAAATATTGGGGCACCACATGACCGACTGCCACAGCCCCTGAGCTGACAGTGTAGTAATGCTACTGCTGCCAACCAACCAAGCCATATATTATTGTATATGCATGGCCTGTCATGGCTTCTATCTTACATACTGTACATAAACCACCACAAGCCACTAGAACAGCCTCAATGTGCCATCACATAGATTCTACAAGTGTCTGGAACTCTATTGGAGGGATGCAACACCATTCTTTCATGAAAAATTCCATAATTTGGCGTTTTGTTTATGGTGGTGGAAAACACTGTTTTGAGCACTACTCCAGAATCTAACATAAGTGTTTAATTAGGTTGAAATATGGTGAATGAGATGGCCATGGCATATGGTTTATATTATTTTCATGCTGATCAAACCATAAAATGACCACTTGTGCCCTGTGGATGGGGGTATTGTCATCCTGGAAGAGACCGCTTCCATCAGGATAGAAATGCTTCACCATAGGATGAAGATGATCACTCAGAATGGCTTTGTATTATTGCCATTTACCTTGCCCTCTAAGGGGTTGAATGGACCAGCCAGGAAAATATGTCCCACACCATAACAGAGCTGCCAGAACCCTTCACTGTGGGAAACAAGCACTCAGGCCTGTTTATTTTGGCGTGTGCCACACATTGACTTGTCCACTTGTTGAGAATAGGGGGAAGGATGACTCATCTGACCATATGTTTTCCACTGCTCACTAGACCACTGCCCTTGTTCTTTGCATCACATACTATTTTTATGTACAGTATATAAAGGTATAGTGTCCTTATCTGCCTGCTCACACTCTAGTTTAACATTTGCAACTAATTTAGAGTTGCACGTCTGTTTTGACTTGTATCTCAAACGAATGCACGGACATCACGGTCGAGGAGTATGTGCTTCCAACCACAGTTGCCTTGAGTTGATTATTTCTTCTCCTCAGACTTCCATTCCATTAAATCACCTTAGACACACATGCATGAAACATCAGCAAGTTCCGCAGTCTTTGTCACTGAAGCTCCTGCCAAACATACCCCAACAATCACTCCTCTTTCCGAGATCTCTTCTTCTAGCCATGGTATCCAAAGTAATAGGCAACTAGGCCTGCCCAGTATTTATAAATTATATGATGCTAAGTATGATGGTATGTTAATTGCATCATTATCTCAGGATCCTCACCTGTCTGGAAGCACCTGCTTTAAATATACTTTGAATCCCTTATTTAATGATACAATATGATACGATACCCAGAGGGGAAACTGGATTATCACCAGACATATAGGACATGAAAACAGGCAGGACAATAACAAGAACAACCATACAACACAAGGCAGTAATCCTTGTATTAACCGGTCAGTTACAAAACAATATCAACATTAACTGATAGTCATCATAATTTACTCAAGTGTTTCCTCTGTGTATACATGTATATATATATATTGTGGTGTCCCTTGGGGTTGGGCGACACTCACGGACCTTGCAGAGGGCTTAACAGTTAAATAACCTGTAGGAGCCAGTATTACAAACAAAATTATAATTTAATAAATCTTGACAAAACACAAAACAAAAGGCGGGGTATTCGGGGAATCCAAATCACAAAGTCCACAATCCTTACTCATCGTTGTTATCCCTAATCCGTAATCCGTAGTCAAAGTCCAATCCAGTTCCTTAATCCAGTCCAAAAGTCGGTACACAAAGCAGGGTCCTCAAACAATCCAATTCAAAACATAATCCAAACAATTCTCTCCAAACTCCTCCAACCTACTCCTCCAACACACTCCTCCAACACACTCCTCCAACACACTCCTCCAACACACTCCTCCAACACTCCAACCTACTCCTCCTAGTGTGACACAAACAAGTCCTTTAAATAGGCCTTCAAATGGTCTTCAGCTGTCCGTAGTCCCAATCGCTTGACTTCATTCAGGTGTGGGACTGCGGGCTGCTGGGACATTTTTTCTTCTCCAGTGGCTCCCAAGAATTAAAGAGGCAGGCTTCCATTTCCTCGTCCTGCCGCTTGGGATGCCACAATATATATATATATTTATATATATATATATATATGTGTGTGTGTGTGTGTGTGTGTGTGTGTGTGTGTGTGTATGTATATGCAGTGTACATGTATTTCCACATCTCGTTTCACAACATTTACTAATGAGATGTGAATAATTAATGTAAATAATAATCCTGAGTAGGTTTTTTCCTTCCAGTTTTGCAATACATGATTATTCAAAAGTACTTCAAAGCTACTGCTAAATAGGGTTTTTATCATTCTAGGTTGGTGATAAGTACTAAATGATATAAGAAATATATATATAGGAAATACACTACCGTTCAAAAGTTTGGGGTCACCTTCCATCTGGACTATGGCTAATCGGGCACTCCTTCATTCTTCAGCAAGATAACGACCCGAAACACACCTTGAAGTTGTGCAAGAACTATCTGGTGAAGGAGGAATGTGAACAACAACTCAAACTAAAGACCTGGCCTGCCCAGTGTCCAGACCTCAATCCCATAGAACTTGTATGGGACAAACTGGAAAGGAAGAGTCAAAGCAAAGCAACCCACAAGTTTCTCTGGGAATTGCTGCAGGATAGCTGGGAAAACATGTCGGGTGATTTCCTGCTAAAACTTATTAACCGAATGGCCACTGTTTGTGAGGCTATTCTCATGTCAAAGGGTGACTATTTTGAGGAATCCAAGATTCAATTTTCAATATAATTTTCTTGAACATTTCTTTGATGTTCATTTTGTTCATTGTTACATGTGTTTTTTGTCATTTTAAAGTATTTACAGAAATGTATACGGTGTAAAGCATTGTCAATTATGAGATAAAAATAGTTTCCAGCAGGTGACCCCAAACTTTTGAACGGTAGTGTATATATAAAATTATGCCTTTAATTTAATCAAAACATTTCAGATTTAGTGCAAACAAAATATAGAGTGGATCAATTTAAGTCAGTGTTTAAAAATGTTTAGCATACCATCCTTGTAAATAACCAACCTGATCTGCATTGCAAAGTGTAGTTATATACGCAGCCTTTTAATGAAATATTGAATATATT
This sequence comes from Aldrovandia affinis, assembly GCA_029706075.1. Taxonomy (NCBI): domain Eukaryota; kingdom Metazoa; phylum Chordata; class Actinopteri; order Notacanthiformes; family Halosauridae; genus Aldrovandia; species Aldrovandia affinis. The sequence goes on from JAINUG010000007.1 coordinate 1,715,173, forward strand.
ATGTGGACTCAAGGTGTCCATAGCGCCGCAATAATTATAATAATAGTAATACTTATAATGCTGCATCTATTGATAATTTATGTAACGCTATGATAGGCATGCAGTTTTATATAGGCCATTCTGAAGAGCTGATTTATGGAAACTCTGAGCCAAATGTCTTATCTGCCCAGTTTTCCACCTCCATTAGGAGCTGTTTGGAAATTATTGATGGGCTTTGTTAGATACATCATTTATATCAGTGGATTTGACACAAGTCCTCTAGATCGAATCTTTGGCCAAGCATACTGTCTTCCTCCCTTCCTGGTGCAGAATTTCTCTAACGTGAATCTACAGTAGAACAAACTTATTATTATATATTACTTCTTAAATAGATTTACCCACATGTACGTGTTCAAATATCTTGGTTTATTAAAGCTGTTAGTGCCCAGAGAAAGCAAATTGAACTGCTTTTAGTTTTTGAATATGTGATTATGTAATTGTTATTATAACAGCAGCGTGGGTTACAGTTTAAGGTCGCAGAGCACATTTGGTTGGATTATTATGTATTTTTTTACATTTATAGTTTCTAATTTTCCACCAAATTTGGTTGCCAAATATACCCTCTATTTATCTCAATTCACCCTCCCCCACGAGTCCGCCACCCGTCCTCCGGGCAACGAGGCAATTTTTCCAGGCCGGTAGATTCACCTCCTCTGAGACGGAACCCGACCACGGACGCCCTTCCAGCTCCTCGACGAACTCGAGCCGGCTCACCCTCCCCCCTCCCCCTGGGGCGGACAGCCAAATGCCGGCCCCGATCTGGGCTAATGACCAGGGCCGGTCTGTTAGAGACGGATTTCGAACTGTGACCCTGACAGGCAGTGCACACCGTATTGGACCAACCAAAATATGGTGCGTTAGACCGCTACGCTATCCGCCGCCCCTTTGGTTGGATTTTTACTATGATGCCTCAGCATCTTCTTCTGCTTCAGAGTTCCGATGGAACATTTAATGGATGGAGTGAAAATTGTGTGGCCTCGCCCATAAAAAAGCTGTCTTTCTGCAGTTAAATGTGACATGGAACAGCATCGCATTACAGACAAATAGCTTTCTTTACATTAATAACAACTGCTGAAGAAGCTGTCAATGGCCTCCTGTCAATCAACACTAGAGTTTTTCTTCTTCTCCCAACAGTTTGGAGAGCTCAGCAATTGCCAGGAGCTAAAATAAACTTGCCAAACTTTCTTATAAAGAAATAGAGAATGATTGAACCCCAGGCACAAATATCGCTCCCAAAGGAGACTCAGTTTTTTTGATAGTGAAGAGTGAATATTGAAGTAGTTATTTCAGTTGAGGGGGTGAGATAAAAAGTGAAAAGATGAGGTCAGCAATGACGCGTGGGAATCACAGGAATGAATGTACTGGAGCCAGGGGAAACAACAGTACGTTAAAAAAGATACATTAACTAGTTTTGCTTCTGAAAGGCCCTTGGGCCCTAAACATTTTATTTCACTCTGTACTGTAGCAAGGGCCCAAATGTACCAGTAAATTGCACGGATTCCTCAAACTCCCAAATCCTGCCATCCAGAGCAAACAGTGGTCATTGCATAAGGTAACATATGAGAAACCTACAAATATAGAAGCCTATTCATACCAACAATATATGGGGAGGGGGGGATTCAGTGATTCCCATGTTAAAAAGGCAAAATATTTAAAATAGAAGAAATGTCGTTGTTGATAATGTAAACATGAAGCTAAGCAATACATTTCATGGCTTTTTAGAGTATACTGAGAAGCAAAGTTGTGACTGTTGTGCAAGTCATAAGTAAGTCTCAAGTCTTAACCTTCAAGTAAATCCCAAGTCATGAAGGGTAAGTCTCAAGTAAAGTCCCAAGTCACCATGTTCAGGTCAAGTCAAGTCACTAGTCTCAAATTTCAGATGTCAAGTCCTCAAGTCACATTCAAAACAAGTCTCTCGAGTCATCCAGCTCGAGTCTAAGTCTAGTCCCAAGTCATAGACATGCAAGTCTAAGTCAAGTCTCTAATATTTTTTGCAAGTCAAGTCTGAAGTCATCAAAATTGTGACTCGAGTCACACCCAAGTCCAAGTCATGTGACTCGAGTCCACAACTCTGCTGAGAAGGCACAAAGCAGAAACACGACAGTCAAGTAGATGAGGATCAGTATCAGTGAATCAGTGATTTCGGCGGATTTCTGGGACATGATCTGCAAGTGATTTAATAAAACCCTCAAGCAAGTGGCATTGTGCAAGTGGAACTGAACTGTCTGTGGTTTTTAAATAGCTTGATTCTCTAAAAGTGATTCTCCAGAACATTTTCAATGTTTGCAATGAGCATGGCGTACATATAGTATCTGTGAAGTTAATGTCACATTGACACACATTTCTGTGTGTCTTATTACTTCTTTTTCTTATTTAGGTTTTTAGAAACACATCCAATGCAAGCTGACTGGCTTGTTAGTACAGGGACTTAATTGATTCATTGATTTACACAGATGCCTATCCATGACTGAAACTTGTACTACCCTGTCCACAGAACAGAAACCAGTGTACACAACATTTTTTTTATTTTGCACTGGGTTTCAAAGTAATGTCATAGCATCACATTTGGTACAAAAACAGCTGCCCTGTTCCATTTCCTTCATATCAATCTTTTCTGACAGAAGCATTCTTTTTTTGCAAAATTTGGAAGGGGACAGGAGAAAGAAGCTTATAACCAACATCGCCAGTTTTTCCCCGATATGGCCTTGTCCTCGCACATTTTCCTTTTATTTGATGTGCACCTGCCCCGACGAGCTGTCACACTCTTGAACAGGAGTCATAAAGAGTGAGCTGAGAGCCACAGTGGGGAAAGTACCACCCCAACTTCCTTGTAATCATGTCCACGGAATGTGACATTTTCCGAAAATTGGATTCTTCTGACGTAATCATACTTTGTCAGGATAAACGAAAGAAGGGGGCCATGAGGTGATGAGCCATTGTTATGTATTATATATTCATTCTATTTTTTTGTATCACATCTAAATTAATTGGGAATGGAGCAAATTAATTTAAAATCGATTTTTAGGAATACCTATCCTGGTTTTAAGATCATAATTTAAATGTATATTTATTTACTATTGCACAGTCTAGATTCATTGTTGATGGTAGAATTGCCTATGTGCTTTGCCTATCAGATTATACATTTAGACAGGCTGACTCAGTGTCTCCCAAACTGTGGGATGGGATCCACTGGTGGGTTAGCAGAGGGGTTAAGGTGGGTCTTAATATAGATGTGAGAAAATAACTGTTTATTATACAATGTTACAGATGCTGCTTGCATGAGTGTATTATTGTCTTAGTGATTTCACCTGTGTCTCGTTTCGTTCCTTATTTAAGCTGCCTGTTTTCTGTTAATCATTGCATCTTACATTTACATTTTAGGCATTTAGCAGATGTTCTTATCCAGAGCGACTTACACAATTGACATTTCTTTACATACAATCCCTTTATACAGCTGGATATTTTTTACTGAAGCAATTCAGGTTAAGTACCTTGCTTAAGGGTACAACGGCAGTGCTCCAACCTGGGAATCGAACCAGCAACCTCTGAGTTACAAGTCCAGGGCCCGTATTCACAAAGCATTTTATCTTACCACTAGGAGTACTTCTAAATCGCACTAAAACCTTTTAGTTAGGAGTCCCACCTTAAAACCTATTCACAAAGCTGCAAAGACAAACTCATACTAAGGAATTCCTAGCTAAGAGTGAGGGTGGGGTTGACGTCGTTGCTAGGGATGACGTTGTTTCTCATGAACGAGCTTACTCAGAATGCCCACAGTGATTGGCTGATATAGGGGATGGGTCATCATAGAGAAATAGTTTTTCTGCCGCTGTTTTTACAATAACAATTCCCTAAATCTCGATGCAGAGTTACAGTGAAGAGATAGACAACCATGTATGTTTTGGTTTGCTTTCTGGGAGGCAGGTTTTTAGAAACGCGACCGAATTAAATAAAATTGAAATCTTTTAATTTTTTATTAAATTAATTCAGGCATAAAACCACCCTAGTTAAATCGCCTAAGGCATACTGAATCTAAAAATGTATTTTGTGAGATTTTCGAATAAAGATTTAGTGAAATAACTTACATTGAAAACTTAAATGATCATTCATTCAAAACGCGCCTTTGGTCCCGTTTTTTTTTTTTGCTGATCCAAAAAATGATCCGATGCACCCCTATTATATTCTAATAAAGATTCTAAAATACAAATGTAAGCTACGTGTCACTGATTTAACATGAAACCAAGAATACTGACTAGTCAATTGGTTACATGTCTACATCTCGTAAACAATCAGCGGGTATCTATATATAATATATATAATATTATATATATAATACCCTCGCGATTGAGGCGGTACCTTTTTATGAGCTCTGTATCATTCAATATCTCCAGTGTTGACGCGATTGTGAGGACGATTGGCGGCCGCAGCAGATTTTCGGATCGCCGTGAGTAGGTCTTCAGCGACTTAGAAGTCCTCTTGGCTGCTTTTAACTTCTCCTGGACTTAGGAGCTGTTTTTAGCTCTCAAACCCTTTGTGAAAATTTAGGACTCCTAAATGTATGAGTGACACGCCCATTATTTTTCGGACTTGCTCCTAAATTACGGAGTTACGACCAACTTTTACCCTTAAAATGCTTTGTGAATACGGGCCCAGCTCCCTAACCATTACACTACCCTGCCACTATCATTGGTCTGTCTTCAGTGGGGTTTTTCCCCTGCTGTGTTTGCTAGTCAATGTTACCATTCTTTTGTCATACAACTCATGTTTGTTTGTATCAGTGTTATTTATACTTGTGTTTATTTTCTCCCAGTTTGTGAGTTTGTTCTTTAGTTCAGTCGTTTACAATACATATTCGGTTTATTTAATTTTTGCCTCTGGTTCCGTCTCTGCACCTGAGTCCCATCTCTCTGCATTGCTTCAAACTCATTCCTGATCTCACTGATCTTACATGCACTGCACTAGAAGAACATAAAACATTGAAGAACATTGGCAAATGGGCTCATATAACACAATCTCCCTTTTCACAGGCAAAATCACAGTGATCAAGTGCAACCAGGGTCTTAAACTCCAGCCGTTACCAAAAAAACTACTGCTGTGACTGCTGCGCCTACATTTATCCCTAACCATAGCTATTGTACTAGAAGTGAGCATAACCTACAATCGTGTACCAGTGTATACAGTCAGGGCCATAAGTATTTGGAGAGTGACACAATTGTAATAATTTTGGCTCTGTACACCAGCACAATGGATTTGAAATGAAACAATCAAGATGTGCTTTCAGTGTATACTGAAAAGTTTAGGACAAACTAACATAATCGTAAATTAAATTGTCACTTTTAATACTTGGTTGCAAATCCTTTGTAGTCAATGACTGCCTGAAGTCTGGAACCTATATACATCACCAGACACTGGGTTTCTTCCCTGGTGATGCTCTGCCAGACCTTTACTGCCGTTGTCTTCAGTTCCTGCTTGTTCTTGGGGTGTTTTGCCTTCAGCAGGTGAAATGCATGCTCAATTTGATTCAGTTCAGGTGACTTGGCCATTGCAGAACATTCCACTTCTTTGCCTTAAGAAAGTATTGGGTTGCTTTCGCAGTATGCTTTGGGTCATTGTCCATCTGCACTGTGAAGCTCTGTCCAATGAGTTTTGAAGCATTTGGCTGAATCTGAGCAGATAATATAACCCTATAAACTTCATAATTCATCCTGCTGCTTTTGTCAGCAGTCACATCATCAATAAATATAAGGGAACCAGTTCCTTTGGCAACCATACATGCCCATGCCATAACACTACCTCCAGGTGGTATGCTTCGGATTATGAGCAGTTCCTTCCCTTCTCCATACTCTTCTCTTCCCATCATTCTGGTACAAGTTGATCTTTGTCTTTGATCTTTGTTTCCAAACTGTACAGGGTTTATTGGATATTTTTTGGCAAACTCTAATCTGGTCTTCCTGTTTTTGAGGCTTACCAATGGTTTACATCTTGTGGTAAACCCTCTGTATTTACTCTTGTTGACTTTGACACAGATACACCTACCTCCTGGAGGGTGTTCTTGATCTGCCCAACTGTTGTGAAGGATTTTTTCTTCACCAGGGAAATAATTACGGAAATTAAATAGGGAAATTCTTCTGTCATCCACCACAGTTGTTTTCCGTGGTCTTCCGAGCCTTTTGGTGTTCCTGAGCTCACCAGTGCGTTCTTTCTTTTTAAGAATGTACCAAATAGTTCATTTAGCCACACTTAATGTTTTTGCTATCTCTCTGATGGATTTGTTTAGATTTTTCTGCCTAATGATGGCTTGCTTCACTAGCAGTGACAGCTCTTTGGACTTATTGAGAGTTAACAGCAACAGATTTCAAATGCAAATGACACAGTTGAAATAGACTCTAATCAACTCTAGACCTTTTATCTGCTTACTTGTAAATGAAATAATGAGGGAATAACACACACCTGGTCGTGGAACAGCTAAGCAGCCAATTGTCCAATTACTTTTGGTCCCTTAAAAAGGGGGGGAACACATATAATAAGTGCTGTAATTCCTACACCGTTCACACGATTTGGATGTAAATACCCTCAAATTAAAACTGAAAGTCTGCACTTTGAGCTCATATTCATGATTTATTTTAAGATAAAATAACAATAACCTTGTAAATGTCCAAATATTTATGGACCTGACTGTATGTGCATATAACCAAAAGAAAACAGGCACTTGAGGTGAGGCAGTCCCAAACCCAAAGGAAAAAAAAGGGGATGGCGACTCAGCCAGTCTCGTCTTCCTTCAAAACAAGTCCCAAGTTTTGTATCACTCTCGCCCTCCAATCCAGGTCTTGAGTACGCCTTTTAAAAACCTTGGGTAAAGGGACTCCCCTAGTACATCACTGATGTCTGTTACTTGCCAAAAAAAGATAACATACCAAATCAAAGAAAGTGTGTGTGTTCCTAACACTAACTTGGACCAAACCCTTTTATCTCAATCCTGACAACTAGAGTGACACTTGTTCACAATTATCTTGACAATGGGGAGATCCTAAACAAATAAATTGCCTTTGGATGTGTAGAAAGCTGGCCTTGAACTAGACAAGAATGTAACAAACCAGTGTGTAACCACAGCAATGATGCTTTTCCAAACCTTTTATCTCAGTCCTGACAACTAGAGTGACACTGTGCACAATTATCTTGACAATGAGGAGATCCTAAACAAATAAATTGCCTTTGGATGTGAAGAAAGCTGGCCTTGAACTAGACAAGCCTTGTAACAAACCACTGAGTAACCACGGCGATTATGTTTTTACAAATCATTCATTAAACTACATCGATGGTGACCTGAAAAGTGTTTCAGGTGTTCTTAGAGACTGTTTTATCATGGCCATTGTAATTGAGAATTCAATGCTTGTTTTTATATTTTCATTTTTATATTACATGATTAAAGGTTTCATCATGAAACCTGCCTACTGCCCTAGCTGGTGTATATCTGTACTGTGCAATGTACTGCCTGGTATTATTTCATTTCAAGATATTTTTCTTATGACTGTTTTGCTGTGAATTTAGTTAATTTTATCATTAAGTTGCAGAATCCATGCCGAACTAATTAATATTACTACAAAAACATGCAGAACCCAACAGACTTATAGTAGTGTATATAGTAGTATAATCAGGAAAGTTGTTTTCCAGTATTTGGTGAAAAGCAGAACATTGTTATAAATGTGTTCCAATAGGAGATATAATATTCTAAAGACATTTCAGAATAAACCAGTGTGCACTGAAAAATAGATACTCTATTTGGCCATTGCATGCTAAATTCAAGAGTATCTCAAATATAATCAGTTCACAACAATTGCTATGCTGATACCCCTTTAAGGATTTAGATGAATAAGAAATGAAATTGTTCATTGTTGCTACTCTCTCCAAAAAAAGGGATTCTAAATATATTCAATACATTCCATTCTGCTTATTTCAAGCACAACGCCTCAACTTCTCGTGCATATTTCATGACTGGAAATCGTATTCCGCCCCAGCCTAAAAAAAGTTCAGAGATACACCGATTTTAATATGTTCCATGATTACTAATATCAAGTATTCAAATCACCGAGTGCGGTTCCTTGAAGTACTTTCAAATTGTGGTTGAATGAACTAAAATGACAAAACTGAAGGCAATGGGATAATTGCAATTATTTAGAACGGAAGTTCACCCAATGTGCACCCCCCAGGGTGAAAGATGAAAATATAGTTCAGAGAATTATTCTGAGATGAAGATAACTCAAGAGACTAGATACAGCATAACTGATATATGGCACGAGGAAGAATGCAGGGGGACATCACATTTTGCAGATGATGCGATTCATAGTTTGAAAGACTTGGGTCTGGCAGCACTCACTCCTGCCCCAATGTTGTATTAATACACACATTAACACATTTACATACATTACATTTACATTTTGGCATTTAGCAAATGCTCTTATCCAGCAACTTACAAACTTACAAGATCAATCATAGTCCTCGCAGGAGATCAGTGCAGTAATACAAGGATAGACATCGTTGTTGGCAGCTGCACACCGTACCTGTAAGACTGGGAAGGAAAAGTTAGTAGCTTTTAGGTTTTTTTGGACAGTCATCAACATGGATACATATTACAAAATGTATTTTGTAATACATATTACAAAATTATATTACATATCTCAAAATGAGATTATGCACATACAGTAAGTATTCAGTGTTGGTACAGTACAGTATTTCCCAGATTTTTACAATTGCGTAAATGTTTAGTGTCCACAGAAGAATCACTGCTGAAATACGGTCACAAAAGTGACTGGTGTGTGGCATTACTAACCCTGCGACTCCATCAGCACTCATACTGACAGTTACAGTACATGCAAGTGTATGATTTTATTTGTCTTACAGTTTAATGACTTCTATGAGTAATGACCACAATAAAAGGGAAAACAAAGTGTGAGGATTGAATTTAGGTGTAAAAAATACCAGACAAGAAAACTTGATGTAGATCAGGAGCTCAGACCTTGAGTGCATCCACTGTCATAGGGAGTCTATGCATCCCGTCAGTTACTGCAAGAAGCATTCTTAATTGCTACGCGAAAAAATAATTGCGCCCCTCGGAATACCCGGTCCGTGGTATAATATATATATATAGGCTATATAAAATAATTCTACCGGCCCTACCGGCCCTACCGGCCCAAAACTAGACCGGCCCACCGGGCATCTGCCCGGTAGACTACATAGCCAGTCCAGCCCTGCATACAGGAGTGGCTCTGTGTGGCTCTGTGTGAGTTACAGTCGACGGATGGGCGAGTTCCGGCTCAGAGGAGGCAGTACTTTGCCTTTGTCACTGCTGGTCACAGGACTACGGCAGCGAACTCACAATATTTCGATTGACATGAAAAGAGAGGGTGTAATTGGCTACTAAATGGGGAAAAAATCTGAAACAAAATCTTTACAAAAAATCTAATCAAATAAATATGTGCCCTCAGAGTCCCACTGCCGTTACCAACGGCAGCAAGCAATCGCCTGCAGCAGAATCATGTGTGGAAAAGAGTAATGAGAGGGTCCTGGGACAATGGGACTGCCTGAAGGGTGAATGAACTGATGTAAACATTACCTGGGATTAAATTTAACATGACATACGAGCATGAGGCACTGCAGCTCAGAACTGCTGTCAGGTGCAGTAATATCAACTGCAAGGGTTTGGTGCACTAAATTATCCTGGAGTATGCCTGTTAAGTGATATAAGAGATCCTTACCTGGATGATTAACAGCATGTAACTTAGGTAGTTATGATATCTAAATACTGAATAATAAAAATGCATGAAATGACAGGGAGGAATTTTATTTACCGACCCACCACCCGAGGCCCTTACAGGGAGAAGTTTTAATAGTGAATTTTTTTTTTTTTTATTACAAATCACAAAAAGAAGCATGTCGCTTAGGTAGATGTAACCGCCACTGTGACTGGGGTTCGATTCTACCGGCCGCGCCATTATCAGCTCTGGCCGGATTGCCACTAGGGGGCGGCAATTGGCTGTCCACCCCAGGGAGTGGGGAGGGAAGCCGATATGAGTTTGTTGCATACAGGAGTGGCTCTGTGTGGCTCTGTGTGAGTTACAGTCGACGGATGGGCGAGTTCCGGCTCAGAGGAGGCGGTACTTTGCCTTTGTCACTGCTGGTCACAGGACTACGGCAGCGAACTCACAATATTTCGATTGACATGAAAAGAGAGGGTGTAATTGGCTACTAAATGGGGGAAAAATCTGAAACAAAATCTTTACAAAAAATCTAATCAAATAAATATGTGCACAGGCCCTCAGAGTCCCACTGCCGTTACCAACGGCAGCAAGCAATCGCCTGCAGCAGAATCATGTGTGGAAAAGAGTAATGAGAGGGTCCTGGGACAATGGGACTGCCTGAAGGGTGAATGAACTGATGTAAACATTACCTGGGATTAAATTTAACATGACATACGAGCATGAGGCACTGCAGCTCAGAACTGCTGTCAGGTGCAGTAATATCAACTGCAAGGGTTTGGTGCACTAAATTATCCTGGAGTATGCCTGTTAAGTGATATAAGAGATCCTTACCCTGGATGATTAACAGCATGTAACTTAGGTAGTTATGATATCTAAATACTGAATAATAAAAAATGCATGAAATGACAGGGAGGAATTTTTATTTACCGACCCACCACCCGAGGCCCTTACAGGGAGAAGTTTTAATAGTGAATTTTTGTTTTTTTTATTACAAATCACAAAAAGAAGCATGTCGCTTAGGTAGATGTAACCAGTACACCGTACCCATGTTTCCAATGAACTGATCTGTCCAAGGGTATGGGTTTCATCTGAACATCAGGGGACACTGTTACTACTGCAATCTCCCCCACCCAGCAGGGTTTGGCAAATTCTATATAGAACTTGTTTAAAAATGACAACATTTCACGAAAGCCACTGTGACCGGGGTTCGATTCTACCGGCCGCGCCAGTATCAGCTCTGGCCGGGAGTGCCACTAGGGGGCGGAAATTGTCTGTCCGCCCCAGGGATGGGGGAGGGAAGCCGATATGAATTCGCTGTGTATAGGAGTGGCCCTGTGTGCATACCGGAGTTACCGTCGACGGCTTGCCTTTGTCACTGCCGGTCTCAGGGCTACAGCAGCAAACTCACAATACGAGGGGGGGATTGACATGAGAAAGAGAGGGTGTAATTGGCTACTAAATTGGGAGAAAATGGGGAAATCTACACAAAAGTATTTGCACATGCGTGACCAATTGTGGCCTAAAATAAATTATTGTTTAGATAGCCAAGCACAGAAAGTGACACACTGTTGCAAATATTGTTTCTTGGCTGACAATTTGTAGCTAGCAGCATATTGGTACAACCATTATAGACAGTCACCGGGAGCAAGTGGAGAAAAGTTAAGTTATGAAATTTTATTTGTATTGTTTTGTGTTTCAAATTGTTTTACTATATTGAACAAATTAGGCCACTGTGGCTGTTGATTAATACAAGTAGTTTAAAAAAGGACACTGAATTATGGTGGACTTGACACAACAATGACACACAGAGAAAAATGAATGAAGAAAAACACAAAAGCAAACAGGGAAACACAATACCAATCGGAAAAACATAAACACCAAATATCAAAGCACAAATATACAACAGAATCACAAATATCGTGTGCTATGTTGTACCAATCAAATTGTCTAATATAATTGTTGGTGCCTTTTTAAACTTTGTAGCCTGTGTGTAACTAGGCATGAAAATGATGAGATATTTTTCTTTCTCATGCAAATAGTTCATATTCCATGGGCATCAAGAGGACAGTGGGTTAAAGTACAATTTTAAAATGTTCTTTAAAGTGGTAAGGATTTATATGATTTATGGCATGAATAAATAAATTCAAGCTAGGTGCCAACCCTAATATAATATAGTTTTATTGGGATGGCAGGTATGTCATCTGCTAAGTTATGGCTACGGCACTGAGAGTTCTCCACTTTTCATGGTGTCCCACTGGAATAACTACAAGGGCCACAGAATCTCTGTCTTCACAAACATTAACTCCTGTACCCTCATGTAGACCTCATGTAGACACACAGAATTCAGATACAGCGTCCATGCTGTCCACGCAATAAAGCCCCAAGTTTGCGTTATTTTGCATTTACATCTTACATTTTAAGCATTTAGCAGGCGCTCTTATCCAGAGCGACTTACAAGATGCGCATTAATACATGGTAGGAACAATCATAGTTTGTGCAAGAGATCAGTGCAGTAATACAGCAATAGACATCGTTGTAGGCAGCTGCATACCATAGCTGTAACACTGGGAAGGAATAGTTTAGTTTTTTTATTACTTTTTTTATTATTAAAGTAGGCAGGGATACATATACAAGAAGTGTTGAGCAAGTAGGCAGTGGTGATGACAATTGGGTAGATGTACAGGATTCAGTGATAGTGGAGTCTGAAAATGTGGGTTTTGAGTCTCTTGCAGAAGATCGCAAGTGACGAGACTGTGAAGAGCGGCTGCCAGGCGCCCGGGGGATGGGACAGTCAGTTTGCCAGAGGAGGCTGAGCGGAGGGGTCTGGCTGGGGTGTAGGATGTGATGAGTGTCTGGAGGTAATGGGGAGCAGTTCATCTAGCCACCTGAAAAGCAAGCACCAGTGATTTGAATCTGCTGCGTGCTGCGATGGGGAGCCAGTGCAGAGAGGAGAGTAGAGGGGTGAACGTGGGTGAATTTCAGTTGATTGAACAACAGACGTGCGGCAGCATTCTGGACTAGTTGCAATGGCTTGATGGCACAGGCCGCTAGGCCTGCCAGCGAGGAATTGCAGTAGTCCAGATTCGAGATCACCAGGGCCTGGACCAGGAGTTGTGTGGCCTTTTGGGTGAGGAACGGTCGTATCCTCCGGATGTTGTGGAGGGAGAATCGGCAGGTCCGGGTGATCGCATTTCTTCCTTATCTTCTGCTTCACCTTCTATTAATTCTCCCCATTGGACAATATCTACTTAAATCATATCACCTGTTCAGACCTACTTAAATCAATAACACCATCTGTTCATAGTTTCCAATTGCAGGACACAGGCAACAAATTACATTTTCACATAAAATGACCAGGGTTGCCAAACTGGGGGAGATTCCCCAAATGTAGGGTTTAAAAAAAATAATAATGGGAAAGTTTAAGTGTAAATATGAATGAGAGTCAATAATAAATGGATTTTAAAAGAACATATGGGGGGAGTTAGTTGATGATGAGGGATTTTTAATAATATTTTGAGGGAGTACAACTCCACACATCTGAAAAGGATGTGCACATACAGTATAATGCTATTTCAGTCAATAGAACATTTTCAAAAAATTTAATGAACACCATTTCTGTGACTCATTTGCGAACTAATAACACCAGAATATTAAAATACTATTTTTAATAGAAGTAGCTTTATTAACTTTAATTTATGCATCCAACAAAAATACATTTCTAAAAGGATTTTGTATTAATACATGTGTAAACCCTGCATATTTGTTCGTGCCTCTGGTAACCAGGGTGACTAGGTTAGCCCTACACAGCATTTAATTACAACAACAGGCTCATTAGCTTGCTTCCAGCAGTTCACAAAAAGTTATCTTACTCGCTATAGCTGGCTAGCATGGAAAAAAACGTATCAAACATAGTGTACAATTGTCTGTCACAGTGAATTTTTGACTTATTTGCATTATTTGTTGGCTTCCTCCAGTTCCTTGAATTTCTGAACAATTTTCAAGTTGCTGAAGGGGTGGTTCCTTCGTATGAACTTATCTGACTTGAAATGCTGATAGGGTTGATTGAGTCATTTTGCCGGCTCGCGATTTACCTTCAGTCAGGACATCTGCATTGCTCCTCTCGCTGGTAGAGGCAACAAGCAACTGACATCGCACTTTTAATTCTCCCTCAGCTTCTGTCCAGGCCAATCATATTCGGAGTGTAGCAAAAGGAGGGAGAGAAGTAAAAATTAGGTCTTAACCCTAAAAGGTGTGAATACAAAATTATACTTTTTTAGGAATGGACTTGAGGAGGACAGGACCCCCTCCCAAAACAAAATCATAGGGTATTGTCGTGGAAATTAAAACTCAGTAGGATCAGAGAGAATTTATTTAAACAGTATTAAAGCTTTAATTACGAACAGCTGCACGGAGACCAGTGTCACACAGGACAGCGAATCTCCTGCCTTCAAATTTGAATCGATATTTATATCAAACACAACGGAAAGGGAGGGAACAGTGACAAAAGGGAGGTAACTGGGTGTTAACCTACAGGTAATAGGAGGTATGGGACAACATGAAAATATAACAGGGTGTTTCCAAAGGTCATAAACCAATAGAAAGATGGTTTCCTGCAGTGAGGGAAGTTGTGGCGCGAAAAGCCTTTGTTTGCCTGGCCACTCCGCACTGAAGCATCACACTGAGTTAATTAGTGTCTACGTGTCCCCTGTGGATGTTCTCTAGCATTCCAACAAAATTTTCCCTTCCACAGTATGTAAACAAATCAGGCACTACATGTATTATGGAAAGTATGCGGATGATCAAGTTAAATGTAGTGAAAAGGTTTTTGACCCAGATTTCAAATATATACGGCAGTGTGAATGCTCTCATTTGTGGATTTGGTGCCAACACCATCAGTGATTGTAGGAGCTGTACACAATTTTGCAATCTCCCTGAAAATGTTTACAAAATTTCAATATTGTGCTGTTTATTTATACCTGCAGGTATGTAGAGACAATTTATGGTTTGAAATAAGTAAAATAAATGGTCAGGGTGACAAGAACTGTGGGTATGTAACTTATTGAGGTCACATGTTAAATTGATCATGCATGTGCCATAATGTTTTATTCTGTTTCTCAGTTAGCAATCGTAGGTTTGGGGTCAAAAGGGGCTGAAATGGCTGATCAAGGAGTATTAAAAAATTATAATCTAATCATCTACATCAATTTTTTTACATTTTTCATGTTCAATAAACTGAATCGACCATCAGGATGAGTGAAAATATTATAGTGTAATTCTATTTATTTGCATTTGAAAAGATCGCTCTTTGCTGGTAGTAGGAGAATAAGGTATACGATAAAATCACATATTTAAAATTCTCATGATGGCAAATCTATACAAAATGGCTGACATTAAATCAGGCCGTTTTCCCCTGCTGGCCTGTGACTTTAGAATATTATTGTAAATAATTGATCAAATGTTTGCACATGTCACAGAAATATGTTTGAAAAAATATATATATAATTCACTTTTTATAATTCATAATTATTATTCCTATTTAACTGGTCATTTGTTGAAAAAGGCAGCTGGAGCTAATATGTGCAGGATTTTGGTATGCAAGGTGAAGAGGCATTGATCACCATTTAAATGTTGTTTAATTCTAAAGATGTTGCCTATTCCTCTGTTCTGTTGCACACACTAAAGCTCTTTTTTGCTGGTGTCATTGAATACTCCTGTCATCCGCCTCTTCCAGTTCAGAATCCAGCAACAACACGGACGCAAATTTGCAACAGGTCTAACCTTGGAACGTATCAGATCAGTGTGTGGGTGAACACAGAGAGAACATGCATCAATGCACAGCAGGAAGACCAAAGCAGGTCTGTACGAAACTCTGTGACAACTAACTCAATTATTTTCAATGGAGGACTAAACCTTTCTCTCTACACAATAATAGAGCTACCACAGTTTGCGTGACTGACATTGGAGAAGGCTTGTTCTGAGGAATTGTCAAGACGGGCTGATGTGGGTGCAGTATGCTTCAAGAGTAATTGACTGCTCTCAGGCTTAAATCTTGGCAGGTCCCAAAGCACTGTTTGTAAATGCTTGCAAAGCAGGTCAAAGCATTTGCCCCGGAATACAAGTTGCCCACTGCATTAGCGGTTTGAAAACCTGACTGCGCCAGTCCATCTCTGGCCTGGAGTCCCGATTGAGGGTGGCGATTGGCTGACCCGCCCCAGAGGGAGAGGGGAGGGAGAGCCGGCACAGGCTCGCCGAGGAGGGGAAGGGCGTCCCTAGAAAGTAGGTGGGCAAGTTCCGTCTCGGAGGAGGTGGATCATTGCCGGCCTCTGGGTATTAGCTTATCCCGTAGTGACGGGCGGCGGGCTCGTGGGGGAGGGTGAATTGGAAGAAATAGAGGCTACAATTGGTCACCAAATTGAGAGGAAAACTGGAAAAAATCTGAAACAAAAAGGTGAGGTAGAGGAGATTAATGTTGTGCTAATAACAGCGGTTGGTAAGCAGCTGACGGTCAGTCAGCCCATCCGAAGGAATGGTGGGATCACCCCTTCAGTGAAGCAGCCTTTGAGGATCCCATGATGCCCTTTCCATAAAGACCATTGTTCAGAAATTCTAGGAGCTGGAGAAAGCCAACAAATAATGTAAATAAGTCAAACATTACTGTCACAGACACACAAAGGCAGTGCCATTGCAGGTCTGCACTGCTTATTCCCTTGACAAAGGGAATTAAAAAAAATGCTGGCTTATCCCTGGATTTAGCTCACGAGAGTTTGAGAATATAACACAAAGGCTAATCACTTCCAGTTTTATTGTGTGCATTCCATTTTTTCCACTGAATCTTTGCTTTGCTTTGAATCATCACTGTAAAATTGGCAGCAGTTAAAATAATGATATTTCAAACATGCAAGTCAACCTGCATAAGGGCTAGGGAAATAATATATCAGTCACTAGACTGTTACTGCTATGTTTCAAGTGATAGAGGTTAACAGCCAAAAGCCAGCCCATGTACAGAGTGCTGGCAGCTGCTTTCAGGACATTATCTGGGAGGAATTGCTGATTCAGCAGATAATTCCACAGACCCGGGTTTTGCACTGTACTGACTTCATTGCACGGCTCCACATGCAACCTTGTGACCTCAGCTTCCCCACATGAGCAGGCATTTTCAACTCCCGATACAGGCAGAACACAAAAGCATTGACAATAAGGAGTCAAATGCAGCAGAATGCAAAAGCGCTGACAATAGAAGTGTAAAGGCAGCTATATTTGGTATGATGGTGTCAATATCACCATGTCCAAACCCTGATTATGAGCACATTGTAACAAACTCCCTTATTACAAAAAGTAGTTGCCCTGTTCAAACCTGTGAGTCAACAAGACTACACAAGATCACACTTTGTGTGTGTGTGTGTGTGTGTGTGTGTGTGCCTGTGAGTGTGTGTGTGTGAGAGTGTGTGTGTGTGTGTGTGTGTGCCTGCATGTGTGTGTGTGTGTGTGTGTGTGTGTGTGCATGCATGTTCATTTGTTTTGGGGTGTCTTGAATTATTTTAAAAATAATAATTTTGCACAACAATGTCCATCAAAACATCCCAGCACAAGGTGATGCTTTTGGACCCTGGAAAAAAAACAAAAAACAGCTGACTATCAGGACCAGTCAATTCACAACTAGGCCTGCTATTTCACTTACGATGTTTAAAACTGCCTCTGGCTCAACAGTCAAGTCTCATTCTAAAGCCTTGGTCGCTTAAAATATTACCTCTGCAATTCACCCGCTCTTATTTATCAATTTAACTGTGTGGCATAAACTGGGAGTATGTACTTTCTAATAACCCATTATTTTCTCTCGCGGATATTGTTCATCAGCTTCCTTTAATCTAAATTGAAATACGCTCTTGATATATTCAAATGAGATTTACGACAGGGTTTTGTTCACCATTGTGCTGTAATTGTCTCAGGCGTTGTAAGTCGCTCTGGATAATGGCGTCTGGCTAAATGACAATATATCAGGCGTCTGCGTGTAATCGCTCCCTCGGGACCACCCTTCAGGGCCCCCCGAACCTCTCAGAGTTAGAGGAAATGAACTCATTGTTACCCTACTGCAGTTATTAAAGTGGCAAAAGTGCTAATTGTCAGATATGTTAACACCTCAGCGTTATTTTTAAAAAGAGCCTATGAACAAGCTGCCAGCGCAGCCGAGAGCGTTGCTGCAGTTTGCTTTTAGATTTCTGACCTGCTGCTGCAGCTGCGTGCAGGAAGACTGAACCAAGAGCGGAAGATAAATAATTTTATTTTTTTGGATGTGCTGTTTAATCCCCAAAGCGATACAAAAAACTTGAACAAGGGATGTCGCAGACGTGTTAAAGCAACGTGCTTTAGTGAAACAGAGGCAGCTGCTGAATGCTGTCTTACTGCGAGTCTGTCAGGGACGCGGTTCGAAACCCACCTCTACCAGATCGGCTCTGGTCGTCAGCCCCGATCGGGGCCAGCGTTTGGCTGTCCACCCCAGTCTCCAGAACGTGGGTGGGAGAATTCAGTCTCGTCGGAAGTGGAATTCGCTGCCCTCAGAGAATTAGCTTGCCTCGTAGAGACAAGAGGCAGACTTTTGTGGGGAGGGTAAATCGAAACAAATAGAGGGTGTAATTTAAAAAAAAAGTCAGAAACAAGTTAAACAAATTAAATAAATTGATTCTATGCAAAGAGCCCCCTATTTTTAAACCTCTATGAATGTGCTATTTTTGGGAAAAGACCAAAGAAAAACCTGCAGTAGCTGGCCTTCCCTGTGTTTTGTGGTAGTTACAGTAGTAGGGTGGTAGAATCAAAGCAGTGGCAAGGCATATAGGCTATTCAGCAGATGGATTTCTTTAAGGATTGCTGTCTGGAAGGGACTAAACCGGCCACAATGCATTGCTGGGTTTTTATTGTATGAATATACAAGTAGCTAAGCTCACTGCTTGTTTGTCTGTCTGTTTTGAGTGCTTCTGAACACATTGGTGTACTGTACCTCCACCCCTTTAGTAAGTTCCCAAATTCAATTCACGAGCCAAGGTGATTACTCATACCATAAATTGAACTCAATGATGAATTTGATACTTTTCTTTTCTTTTTGCGAATTAATCCGTTCATTTTTGACAGGATGCACTCCATGTGTTGGGGAGCTATGAAAAGTATGTTATTCTACCTCTTTAAAATGTTTTATTTAACCTAATAAGGTCAGGCTATGCGAAAAGTATTAATCCAATTTTTCCAATTAATATGGAAAGCGAAAACTGCATTAACTGGCACCATTATGCGTTTCAGCAGTTATCCATTTTGTTTTTCCTCATTCAGTCTCACTGTTTACTCAAGAGTCTAATAAAAAGCTTTAGGGCTCCACAGAGGTTGTTTCCTTTTTAATAAGACAAGCAGGAGAGCAGTTGTGGGCCCTTTTCTGCACATCAAACTCCCCAACCGCCCTCTTAAATTGGACACTTCATTCGCTTTTGTGTGTTAAATTCTCCTTGACAGAGTTGCTGAATCTTGTTTTCTTTTCTTCTTTTAATAATCATGACTTTCTTTCTCCCCCGAGGGAGGTCACACACACACAAAAAAATCATTTTAATTCTGCAGTCTAAAAAGGAAATAATTTTCATAAATCCATTTTTGCCCATCAATGAATAATATTTATTAGTAGTAGCAGTTGCAGTAGCAGCAGCAGAAGCAGTGGTAGAAGTAGGCATGAGTTTTTGAGTATGTGTAGTCACACTGGTTCTGTGTGGCTCAGTAGGTAGAATGTTGGCAACGCTTAGGTTGTGAGTTCAAGTCCCACTGGGATCACATGTGCTGAAAAATGCATGCATTCACTACTGTAAGTCCCTTTGGATAAAAGCGTCTGCTAAATGGCATATATTATTATTATTATTATTATATTATATTATTACACTAAAAACATTTGAGTGTCTAAAACCACCAAACCCATTTGGAGACATAATGTGGCATCTCTTAAGAAACATATATTCATGTTGCTACAGAGTGAATATTCTACATAGGACATTTAATCCATGAAGTCAGTTATTATGTGCTACAAATGAATGGAAATACGTTTTTCACTGATTTATTGAAAGACCTACCTAAATGCTGAAAGTGTGGACACCTGGTCATGGAAACTAAACAATTGGTTTGAGTTAAGAGTTCAAAGCAAATCACAATAAGCTTAACCTGCATTGTGCTGAAATCAGTTTGAGAATGAGAATAATTATGGAACTTAAACAGATGTTTTCAACAACCTTAATTAATCCAGAGATTGGTTGGAATGAAACTTGTTGGGTGACATACCCACCAAAAGTAGGTATAAGTAGACATGCAAATATAGGCCATGCAATAAGACATTGCAACATTCTGTTTTTAAACTTCTGGATTATAAATAATTGTTCACATATCAATATATAACTCATGACTGGCAAATATTGGCTGTGGGGTTTTCCACCATCCTCAGGGATCCAGACTGTACATTTTATAGATTTGTTGTGACATCATAGTAAAGAGACCAATCGGGGCTCCCAGCCAGAGCTGGACTGGCACAGCCGGGTTTCAAACCTTTGGCTGCAGTGGGCAACCTGCATCCTGGGCGAATGCTATGACCGCTACGCCACCCGAGGCCCCTTCATCTATCAAGGAGACTTGAACACATTTGTATGAAATTGATATATCAGTTTTTCAGACCAATAGTTGCTGTGGGTTCATTGAGGTCCAAGAAACTAAGTTCCAGAACAGCTTTTTTGGATCCAAAAATCACTATGTAGCTTCAAGGTTAAATCAGTGTGGGGTTGAGAGTGGAGACACAGCTTCAGCATTCATAGCATATTTCAGAATATAGTTCTCACAGTTCTCAAAGTCAAAACTCCATAAGTGTGTAATTACATGGACATCATTTGTATGTACAGTACAGTCAATTACTGCTTTGATTTTCATTTGCAGAGTATTTTTCTTTCAGGACTCACCCAGGAAACACTATGTCACTTAACAAAGATCTGGCTGCAAACACCTGGAAAGGTGGGCACTTTTATTTATTCATTTAGTTTGTTTTACTATGTAAACTGGTAAGAAGGTAAGATTGTATTCCAGATGTTAAACTAATATCTGGTACCTTAAAGGTTTATCCAAGAAATAGGATGTCATTGTAATTCATTTTACCTTTGTAAAATGAAAATGAGGTGTGTATGGCTCCAGAGCAATTCTACAAAGATATAAAATATAAACCAAAAGAAGCTATTTGTTGTGCCTTTTGCAATGTCGTTAATCGCATTCCAGGAAATATGAATCCGGTGCTCTGGCACCACATCATTCTCTGTGTACAGAACAATAACATCCACAATGATACTCTTGTTTACTCAGAAAATAATTTGTAGCTGTCCTGAAGGGAAAAATCTAAACAAACAAAGCAAACAAAACAAATGAAAAAAACTGGAAAAAACTGAAAAGCAAAAGCTAAATTATATCCTTGGGATAACAAATCCATAGAATTCACAGATAAAGTAATTTGTTCAAAAACCTTGCTTTGCTACACCATTGTTTATTTAAGCAGAATAATCCTTATTTATAAAACCAAACCCTTATTTATAAAACCAAATCCTACATTTTTTCCTCAAGATTTTCTCATATTCCAAGACAATAACGCCCCCATACAGATTGCAAAACGCATACAATTAGTGATGATTTCATGAAAACAAGGGTGAAATTAAACTCACCACTTGGCATGGTGGCCACCCCTGCCACCCTGCTACAAAGGGCTTTAATGATTCATCTATTAATCGAACCAATTAATTGTTGAATGTATTCACAGACATTATTCCATCGGTTCAGCGCTCCCATGTGTCCATGTGGCCCCTTAATCTTCAAAGATTTGACATTTAAAGGCCAAAGTTCAATGGCCTCTGGTTTCCATATTTTTTTATTTTAATACCCAGGTAAACAGCTACACGGAGTATCACTGTTAAAACCTAGTGGCCTGAGTTTACCTGTGCACATACGCACAAAAATGGCAATTTTATTAGCCCACCAATCTGCTTTCCACACAGCAACTTCTCCTTCACAATCATTTGACTGTTATAGCGCCATCATCAGGCCAATCAGCACCGTATTCCTTGTGTGTTAATTTAGTATGCCCTTTTACCGCCCTGCCAAGTTTCACAAAACATTACCAGTGCCTTACAGGTGAACTGAGGACAGTGGCAGATACAGAAGGAGGCAGATAAGAAGAACAATAGGCACTAATGGTGCTTGGCCCCCTAACAAGAACAGGGCATATCAGAAGGACTATTTGGAAATGATTGCCTGCCTTCCAATGCAACTTTAAGTAAATGGTGTTAATGTTGAGGGAATTTACATTATCTTACATGTTGCTTCTTATTGAACACAGACGTTGATAATAATTAAGAACTAATTATTAACTCATAGCTTCATGACTGCTATTAAGGACTCCTTTTTGAATAATGATATCACTTTCCCGTGTTCTTCCCAGTAGATATATAGAATAGAACTGTGGTGTTTTCCTATTGATTTGTGGGTTTCCGGTTTACATTCCAGCTCAGGGTCTTAATTAGATAATTGCAAGCATAAATTGGGTGGGAATTTGATTCACCTGTTTTTCTGCAGTAGAAGATGGTGGTAACAAATAGGCGATATGAAGTGTAGTTGGTTTAAAGGGTAAGTTTATTCAAAATAATTAGATACACATACCACTTATCGTATCAGCAACTTCCTGGTTTAAAGAAGAAATGCATTGTCATTGCCCTTCACACCAGCATGAGTCCAGACTTGAATAATTATGTTTGCAAAAATACCTTTTACTCCCAATAATAACAAAGCACACATATTCTAACAGACTTGTTTGAAGTTCAAATTATTTCTGTCTGAAAAGAAAATTATTCAATGTATCCCAATCACTTTGTTATAATTCTCCAAAATGAGGTGTAAGAACATTAATGTTACCATATTAAACAAAATTATGTAGAATAAGTTAGCTGCCAGACGGGTGATCTTCACAATGGCCCAAAGCATACAGCCAAAGCCACGTTGGAGTGGTTTAAAAACCAAAAAATCGATGTCCTGGAGTGGCCCAGTCAAAGCCCAGACCTCCTCAATCCCATTGAGAATCTGTGGAGAGATTTGAAAATTGCTGTTTATCACTGGTCTCCATCCAACCTGATGGAAATCAAACAATTGTGTAAAGAAGAATTGGTGAAAATTGCCAAAGTGGGTGAATACTTTTTATACCCACTATATATTTGTTAAATATCTAAGTCTGAGCTTCTACCAAATATGAAACGAAAAGGGAAAATATACTATACTTGAAAGAGTATTCATATGCACTAAATATTTGAATAATTTGATTAGTCAAAGTTGATATTAAAACCTTTTAAAATTGTTTGCGTATGGACAGTGCAAAAATGAGAAACCTGATTTTTTTAAATTAAACTGTGCTCACAACTTTATAAGGCAGGATAAGTTGCTGCATATGCTGTGAGTCTGCTACAGAGTAGGTGTGTCATCGTCAAGTCAAGGACTGCGTGGGCAAAATCAAGTAACGAAAATATTTCCAACAATTTGGGCTTATTGAATTCCACTGAAATGGTATAGCGCATTTCAGTAAGAGTAGACAATGAAAACTGTGTCCCTTTCAGCCTTTTGGCGATTCATGTCAAATACCTGCTCTGCCGTTCTACCTCCTCTCCTCTCTAAAACTCAATTTCACCGATGCATGAGATATTGATTCCATACAGATGTAGTCATGTCTCAGCTGTGGCGTTAGGTGCAGACTAATCTCCGCTCCACCGAAGAGGCTGAATGTGCCTGGCATAAACCATAAATCTAGTCCTCCAAACCTCTGCGATCCCCCATTTTTATATGGATGTATTAAAGGCAACCAGGCGTAAACATTTCTTGACATGCCTTGGAATATAAATCAAACATTCAGCTTGCACAGTATGTAAAGTCATAGGGTCTCGCGCGTTCCGTGGGGCCTTGTTTCATACATGGATTCTACACGATACTTATCACAGGTGAAGTGGAATGAAAATGCCACTAATCAAATTTAATATGATAAAATGGGGGGCTGGGGGGATTGGTGTGACTCATGTGATCCACATCATGTCCTCTCACCATACTTCATAATTGTTTATTTATAGTGGTCCTTAAAAAACTGCTGCCGATGATTTTTATTTTTATTTATTTTTTAAAGGAGACTGAAATTACATCAAGTTTATCTTAATGTTCAAAATGTAATTTGTTAATCAACATTTCCACCATATTCATTTCTATAATGAGAAATTAGAAATTCTAAAAAACATGTATGTATTAATGTATTTATCTGAAGTAGGTTTTTAATGAAATAATATTCATGAACATGGGCTCTGACATTAAACTAAATATTAAAAATGAAAGATGCAAAAATTAAACACTTATTTCCCCATATTTTGCATATTGTATTACCTAGTTTTTAAACATTAACTCTTCAAATAAATACAAATAGTCTGCTAAGAAATTGAAAAGGATCATCTCAGAGTTTAATTTTGCTCTATAGCATTCTTGCCATGTTAAAATTATTTCTAAATAAGATTATACTCCAAATGCGCTGCACAGAACAAACAGGAAACTCAGGGGGTGACAGTTCTTCAGCCCTCCCAGGGAACTGCTTGTTATTCAGTCGATTTTCTGCACCAGGAACTCCCTTCTGCTTCCCAAGCAGCTGGTTTAGTCACGGGGAAGCTTTTAGATGCAACACATCACCTTCTGCTTTGCGATTATAGCTTTACTACAATATCAGTGAAGTTCAAAGCGTAACAAATTAATACCAAACGTGGCATTGCATAGTTCACTGGATTTAAATTTACACGTGTAGCACCTCTTGTTTTATTTCACAAAAACAATGTCACACTACAGCAAAAGCCTCTGGATTAAAGGTTGGGGTGGCCTATGCTTGTACTGCAGAGCCATAAGGTACACACTTTTTTTGTTTTTAACAACCAATTTAAACCCAAGAAATCAGGTAAGGAAACGTAACTGCGTAATCAACTGTTTTAATTTATTTGCATAAGAAAATCCAGCACCAGGCTTGGCCTGTGACTGAACACTGAATAAAGTGGCCAAATTCATTTCTGATGATTATATAAATATATAAATATATAACATATAAATGTTTACAAATGGGCAGCAGGGTAGTGTAATGGTTAGGGGAACTGGAATTGTAACTCAGAGGTTGCTGGTTCAATTCCCAGGTGGAGCATTGCATTGTACCCTTGAGCAAGGTACTTAACCTGAATTGCTTCAGTACAATATCCAGCTGTATAAATGGATTGTATGTAAGAAATTGTAAACTGTGTGTGTTGCTCTGGATAAGAGTGTCTGCTAAAATGTAAAAATGTAAAATGTAAATGAATAGCTGGTATAATCTAGTCGATTCTGAAATGACACCCCCGTGATTTATTGTTGCTGCAGAGTGACAAGCCCCCTCTTGTCACAATATCAATATCTATCAATATCAATATATAAACATACAGTATGTTTAGGACAATGTTATTAAACGGGTTAACCTGGGTTTAGTGGAGTGCCTTGAATTGCTTCAAGTATTGACTCAGTTCAATTAAACTCATTACTGGTGTCTAAAACAAACAAACATACAAAACAAATGTTTTGTATAAATAAATCAATATAAAATAACTACATTTGATGATTTTTTATTCACCACTAATTATGCTCTTTCCAATATAATGGTATGAAGTCATGAATATATAATATGCGTATAAACCTTAAGCAAGTAAGCAAATGGAATGAACATGGTTTATTTAATCAGATGGAAGGACAACTTGGGTTACACAAACAGTGACCTCCAGAATTATTGTCACCCTTGGTAAAGATTAGCAAAAATGGCAATGAAAAAATGTCTTTGTTGTTCATCAGCTTGATCTTACACTCAAAATACGAGCAACATCTAACCTTTAATTTAAGTCAAATTATTAAAATAAAAAAAATCCTTATAAATAAATACGCATTTTTCTCAGAAACACGTGTCACAAATATTGGCACCCCTCCATTTAATACTTTGTGCACCCTTCCCTTGCCAAGATAACAGCACTGAGTCTTCTCCTATAATACTTGATGAGGTGGGAAAACACATAGCAAGGGATCTGAGACCATTCCTCCCCACAGAATCTCTCCAGATCCTTCAGAGTCCTTGGTCCTTGCTTGTGGACTCTCCTCTTCATCTCACCCCACAGGTTTTCAATCGGATTTAGATCAGGGGACTGGGATGGCCATTGCAAAAGCTTGATTCAGCTTGGTGATCAGTGAACCATATTTTTGTGGATTTGGAGGTATGCTTTGGATCATTGCCCTGCTGGAAGATCCAACCACAAGCCCAGTTTTAGCCTCCTGACAGAGGCAGCCAGATTTTTATCAAAAATGTCCTGGTACTTGATGGAGTCCATGATGCCATGCATCCTAACAAGGTTCCCAGGGCCTTTGGAAGTAAAACAGTCCCACAACATCACAGATCCACTACCATACTTCACAGTGGGGATTAGGTTCTTTTCTGCATGACCATCCCTCTTTTTACGCCAAATCCACCTCTGGCGTTTGTTGGCAAAAAGCTCTATTTTTGTCTCATCTGACCATAGAACCCAGTTCCACTCAAAGTTCCAGTGACATTTCGCAAACTCCAGGCGTTACGTTTGTGGTTTGATGAGAGCAGAGGCTTTCTTCTGGCAAGCCTTCTATAACTTGTTAGCATGGAGGTGGCATCTAATTTTTTATTTATTTTATTATTACTGATTTTGTTTTAACCCCAAGATGCAATTAACCCTCTATTTTATTTGCAATTCTACAACCGTCCTGATCCTTGGATACATTTTTGCGGAGATCTTCCACGGACTCAAACCACTGTACATCCCCGGAGGGGCAAAACACAGGCAGGGGCTGGTTCCAGGCAGTGCCTATCCGCCTCTGACGGGCAGCGCACACCGCCCCAAGCGCGGTGCACCCATCCGCCAGCCCTAATTGTAGTTTTGGAGACTTGGTAAACCCAAGATGCAACTAACTTCTGCAATTCTACAACTGTGATCCTTGGATACATTTTTGCCTCTCAAACCACTGTACATGGGGGCAAAACACAGGCAGGTAGGTTCCAGGCAGTGCCTATGCCTCAAGTACCCATTGCAAGGACCCCCACCTACTCCTATGCCTTAACCCCTGAGGTCGACGGGAGCGGCGCCCGCTCCCAGCAGCAATAAAAGTATATTACTATTTCTAACTTCGCGATATTTTATCATACACACGACAAAAACATTGACAGAAACCTTAGAATCGCGACTTTCCGATTTGAGCACTGGCAAATCAAATGGGATTTTTTAAATTAGGTTAATTAGACCAAAAGTAAACCTTGCCTTTTACTCTCTTTTTTACCTGGTAGTAACGTCCCCTTCTATTGACATGGTAACTAGGTGCGAGTTTAGGGAGGTGTGTGGGGGGGCGTGGGGCCATGTGAAAACGCGGCGTAAACACATAAACTGTCCCGACAATTTGAAGCAAGATTTTATACAGACATACAATTTTATTCAAGATGGAAAGATTTTCTGCGCTGCAGTGTTTGAGAGTATTGATGAAAAGCGAAGACAATAACTGACGAAGAGTAAGTAACTATATTTGATTTGCCATGTTATCAAATACTCGTATATATATTCAATATATGAATTCCGCGTCTTGTGACTACATATTCCGCGTGTTGCAACGTAACAAATTGCAATATGCACACAAGATCTATGGAAGAATACTTTTCAAACAGCCTAAAATGTTATTTATTTCGCTTGTTTTCAAATACTCGTGAAAATATATGAATTCCGCGTCTTGTGACGCCAAACATATTCCGCGTGTTAGTAGGCTAACTTAATCTAAATCCCTAACGTTAGTAGATTAGTTGGTTAGTACTATACACATCTACCTAATATATACAAAGTGCAATCTAGAAAGTAAGAAGGAAGAAAACGAGATAATAAGCGAAGGCGGAAAAAACCGGAAAAGTATAAACTCCCGAACTGCACGACAAGACAAGGAGTGGATCTCGAAATAAACGGAACAAGGACAGACAGGGAGCAGAACGTGACAGAACAGGGAAAATGCAATACTGGATAAAGAATAATGAATAAGGACTGAATGAAAAATAAACAAAGACCAAAAAACAACAGAACAGGAACTCAGAATATAACACTGATGGCCCAGTGAGATGGCCCATCTGACAGATCTTAGAGGTGTGGACAATGAATAATGAATATTCAGGTATTTAGCATTTAGCCCTCCCACAGCCTGAAATAAATGTGACCAGTTCTGATAAAAACAGGTTTTTAGCTATTTAGATCTCAGATGTGCTAAACTGTTTTCACACCCTTACATAACCAAGACCTTGATGAACAAACGCACATTGGCAAAACAATTCGTCACTATAGTTTAGTGTGTGCTTTCACAACTTTTGTGACAGCAGAAAAATTTACTATTTTTAACTTGGGTGTTTGTAGATCTATTTACAAGCTGCATATGATACTGACCAAACTATTGATGGCATACAAATGTAGCTGTGATTGTCCTTCAAATAAAAATATCAAACACTTTGGAGTAAGTGTGTGTTAAATTGATGAAATTGAGATAAATATCAGACCATGCCAAAATCAAAAAACATCTAAAAGCTTAGCACGGACCTCAGAGGGTTAAGTACCCATTACATAGACCCCCTCCCCCTATGGCTCAAGTGCACACAGCAGCTTCCATGTGAATTAATTATGGATTATTGTGGTGTTTGAATTGACTTAACCAGTAACAAAAGTATTTTTTTTTTTGCTTTCAGTACAATAATTATAACCAATTGAGCGATTTAAAGAAAATATCAGTTTTCTTCAAACCGAAAAGTCTATAAATTACATCATATCACCTGATAAAGTGTGATTATGTGAGCACAATCATACACAATGAGCCCTGCACTTCACATTCAGGTTCATGCGCATCAATTGGGAATGCGTCAGCAATGGCAGAGACGAAGAGTGAGGGAGAAACCCACCACGTCTAGACGTGCTAAGCCTGAGAGATCAGGCGAGTTTGGCTTGTAAAAGCGGCAATCCTACGCCTCTGCCAATTGTTTGAAGATCCGGAGAGCTGAATCCAACAGTAATGGCCAATTCCTGTTCTCTTAGAAGTAGCAATATCAACCTCAGTTTTTCAATTGAGCTGTTTTGACAGATACAACACCCACCCGGCCAAGATTGAGTTGAGTTGCTTCAGAAAAGGCAATTACCTCGCGTTGACACAGCGTGCATCTTAATACAATATGAAGACATATTTATATACCTTGCATCTTATAAGAGTGTGTTATTTTTAAAGATATGATGATTGAAGTGTCACATGCTAATTACTCACCTTTTCACAGAATTGAAAAAAGTGCCTTATTTGCCCACCTGCAATTATTCTGATGTAAGAATGCAAATGAATTTGAACTTGGCCATCAGTGAAAGATTGATCAGATGATAATATGTCCCATTACTGCATTCACAAGTTAAAAAGTTGCTTATCCTCTGTCAGAACATGTTGTAGTCAAACGTGGTTAGAGCCTACTCAGCAAAATGTGCGTAACCCAGGCCCCCCCACAGTAAGAATTCCCCTCATCGTATCTAAAAACACTAAACATGAAAACAAATATCCTGCAACACTGTATGCAGGGAAATATGCAAATTATAGACACTACAGACTGTATGGGATATGCAAATTCAGATGTATTCCCTAAAGGCTATGTACAAATTTTATTTTAAATGAGCAATATAGCATAATGTGCAGAGTGATCAGTCTCTCCAAATAAAATGTTACAGAAAACAAACAAGGCATGGTATTTCCCTCAAGTAAAACAAAAACAAACAAAAAAAACGGTTTTGTCCCTCTGAGTCAGGGACGTGCGGTCAGGGGAGGCAGAGCTGTTACGAAAAGTAAAAAAACATAATAATAAAATAAAATAAATATTAATATTTCTCCATTGATCTGCGTTATAAATGTCATTTTTGTATGATTCCAATCATTTTTTATAGTCAAAATCGTCAAATTTGCAGAGCTCAGCTGCAAATACAGGGAGATACGAGAGGTACAGCAGCGACGAGCTCTGCCTCACCTCTGATTGCGCAACCCCTTAGAAACTGGCTGGAGCAGCGCGTGACTGTTACTATCTCTCTGTATGTCATCAATGTAATGTTTGTAGACCCCTTCATTATATGTCCTCGCCTTCCATAGTCTAGGTAATTTATTTCACGTATATGTATAAGATATTTAGGCTCGCTGGTCTCGTCATAAAACTGCAATGAAAAAGCACCAGGTGAGGCAGCAATTACATCTGCCGCAATGAGGGGGGAGATCTTGAGCCCATGTAATTGATGTAATTGAAACTCCCTTTAGTTTTATTACTCTCGTTTCATTCATCCTGAATATCTACATCATATGGGCTGCAAAAATGGAAAACGTTATATCTAACCTTAAAAAATTCTCAAAATTGGACTTTCAATCAAAACAGAGAGTGATAAACAATGGAAGACCAATGCCTGAGCTTAAGGACCTACTTTAAACTAATGGAAAGAAAATCACACGGTCATTTCAAATAGAGTGGTACCAACGAAAAGACTGGCTGTGCAATGAAGAATTGCCTTTACTGCTTTCCCTGCCTTTTGTTCTCCACTACCGACAACGTTTGGACTAAGGCGGGATTTTGTGACTTGAAAAATCTACCAAGGAGTCTCAACAAACATGAAAGATCGACAATTTACATTCAAAGCCAAATTGCTTTAAAAACTTTTGGAACTTCAAGGATAGATCTGGTTTTGAATGAACAGCGGATATTAAATATCAGCATCCACAATGCTAAAGTAAAGGAAAACCGTGAGATTTTATAAAACCTTATTAATGCAACCTGCTTCCTAGCCAAACAGGAATTAACGTTTTGTGGTAATGATGAGAGTGCAAGGTCCCTCACCTATTACATGCTTTTGCTGACAAAGATGAAAAGTTAGCTAGACATTTGGAGACATCCACTGTGTTTTCTGGCTTATCAAACAGAATACAGAACGATTTAATCGGTGATGTCATTAGAAATTATATCAGAGAAGAGATTAATGCAGCCCCATTTGTTGCAGTCGAAGTAGACGAGACAACGGATGTCACAAACAAAGCCCAAGTCGCTGTAATTTTGCGTTATGTGGCTAAAACTGAGGTGACTTGTGAGGTGAGGGAGGCGTTCTTGGGATTTGATGATGTGAGTGATGACAGACGAGCACCGGCTATTGCTGATTATGTTTTGGGAGTGTTGGGGAAATACAAGTGCTTTGAAAAGCTGGTAGCTCTGCTAAATAAAGCTGGCAAATAAAACATGAATCGAATAGGCCTACGTAACTTACCTGTATGAGTGTGTTGTAAAGAACGCTGATATGAAATGTGAAACATACGGTCGCCTAACCAATAGTCATTGCGCAACCTGCCAATTGAATGGTGAATTTAAGCTATCTGTATTGGGTTCATGTGTAGGCCTAAATCTGTCTCTGTTACTATCCAGTGCCTCCCCAGCCAATGACCTCACCTCACGCATCATGTACATTTTTTAGTTGCATCACATGACTATCTTTGGTGACATGTTAGTCAATCATCCAATGAATTGAGCATATATAGGAACTAGAGAGGGTGGGAGGAACGAGGGGATGAGGCCTACCATTGTAACTTTTCTTATGTAACAGTCAGTGAAACAATGTTTTTTTTTAAATACACTTTTTAAAATTTGTTACAGATTCTTTTCAGTTTTTCCTCCCAATTTAGTAGCCAATTACACCCTCTGCTTGTTTCAATTTACCCTCCCCACACAAGTCCGCTGCTCGTCTCTACGGGGCAAGGTAATTCTCAGAGGGCAGCGAACACCGCCTGCTTTGAGACAGAATTCACCCACCCACGTTCTGGAGACTCCTTACGTGCTTCACGGCAAACTCGAGCCGGCTCACCCTGCCCCCTCAGCCAAATGCCGCCCCCGATCAGAGCTAATGACCAGGGCTGGTCTGGTAGAGATGGGTTTCATTCAAACTGCGTCCCTGACAGGCAGCGCACATCGTATCGGATGAGCCAAAATACAGCACGTTAGACCACTACGCTATCCACCGCCTCGAAAATACATATTTTTATTCCCTTTTAATATTAGAAATTCCATAGAGCTCTATTTACAACAAGTTATTTATATCTATTCCTCTGACTCGGTCAGAACTGATCAAATGACTGTTGCTATCTACCCTGGTGTAGCAGCCTCAATTAAACAAATTTCTTTGCATATTGAATAAATAACTTAAAAAAACAAAAACATTTAGAATTTGTTAAAATATAAATATAAAACTTTTCATATGTCCGACGAGACTGGTCAATGCACAGGTCAATGCACACGATGATGATCAATTAACAGTAATTTCTTAGCAATGTCTTTAAAAATAAATCAACGCTTAAACATTAAGATCAGTTCCTTTATAGGAAGGAAATGGAAAACTTTTATGGTTCAACCTTGGGTGATGCTGGTGGCAATAAATTATACAGAATTAAGAAATAGAAGTGTGCAAATAAAGTATCACCATGTACCATGAATAAGCTCATGCTTCTTCTGAGCATATTAAATATATTATTATAAATTTTGTTTCTGATTTTATCCAGTTTTCTCCCAATTTAGAAGCCAATTACATCCTCTATTTTGCATGTCAATCCCCCCTCTCCTCCGAGACAGCACTCGCCAAGCTGTCGAATGTAACTCTGGCACTCCAGAGCCACTCCTATATGCAGCAAACTAATGTCGGCTTCTCTCCCCCCCCTGGGGCGGACAGCCAATTGCTGCCCCCTAGTGGCACTCCCGTCCAGAGCCGACTCTGGCGCGGCCGGTGGAATTGAACCCCGGTCCCAGTATAAATGTAAAATATGGAATGAATGTTTCGGTATATACTGTCCTAGTTTTTGTCCCAGTTGCGCCATATAATGCTGTCTGTTAGTAGCTCTGAATCTTCAGTGGTGTCATCTATGATGTCTATGTATCTACTGCTGTTTGGCATGATGGTGCTGTGTTTGTAAACTGAACTACAGACCTTATGGTAGAGTGGCACTCAACGCCTACAGAGTAACACATCATCTTGAGTGGCAGTGAGGGGTGCAGGCAGAGTACATGAGGGGGGTTGTGTTGGGGGGTGCGGGGGGCCCATCGAGTCCTAGTTCAGCCACTGGCATGGTTGATGTAAACAAAAGTGGTTTTCACCAAGTGGAAAATCCTCTGAGATGTCTGTGATATTACCTGTGTAAGTTGGGTTCATTTCACTCCTGGTGTCTCTGCCTGCTAAATATTTTCCCTCGATAGTGCCCTATTAGTGGTCTCTAATGCACATCACTGTAGCTTACTCTGCAGTGGTGCCTGCCACTTTTTCAACAGACTCATCTGAAAGATCTGCCAATTACAACACTTTGTCATGATATTGTCATCGTACAGGTTATGTGTCCAACTTATCCATACACCTCACATGGCATGTGATCATTCCTTGTGCATTGCACCTTTTGTCTATTTCACTTATTCTGGGCCAGTTCCCACAGCTTTTCCAGGGGGAAATATCCACATCTCTCCAGCTTCCCAGGGGGTTGTTTTCTTACCCAGGGTCTTTAACCCTCCCACCTCTGATAAACCTTAGAGAAAGGCTCCCCTCCTTATGAGTAAAAAGCCTCATCTCTACTGGGTAGTGGCTCAGACAGTATTTCATATAGGAAACTATTTTATGGATTTTAGAAATGTAGTTCTGCTATTTGTGTGGCATGTATCTTGACTAGTGAGCACACACACATACGAACTCATCTCATCTGTTGAAAGCATACTAGGCTATCAGGGAACACCTAAGTACAGGGGGGTGCCACTACCTGGCACCATGTCTGACCAATGAGCAGAAGGAGGGGACAAGGGGGTAAATGGGTACAGTTTAGGAGAAAAGCACCCTACATACGGTCAATGTAGCCTATACATTTATTGGGTTACAAGTTCTGCATGGTGATATTTCATTTTTACTTTGTTGTGTGTTCTGTTGTTGTAAGTCTTTGATATTTGTGACCGAACAAACTCAACCTTTTTGTTATGATTTTGAAAATGCACTGTATTGGGGGCGATTTCCAGACAAGCTTCAGACCCGACACACTTATTTGTTGAATGTTATGGCAGTTTATTATCATTTTTATAATAAAAGGCAAAGATAGAAACTAAAATAATCGTTTAAAATGCTGACTCTTTATATTCTTCTCAGTAACCACTGATGAATAATTAGTACAGATGAGCACAAAGGGAAGGAAGTTGAATGATTAATTTATATCTTAAGTGTATTATTTGATGTTTTATTTATGGGTTATAGTTCCTAATGAAGCAGAGTCTTCTTGAATAATATGCACAGTATTTCTGAATGTAAATTCCTGAACCAATCCGATCCAAATGTCAGACTTAAAACTCCGAGACGGTAGATACCAATTAGTGATGTCTTCATATTGATTTCTGTGAACTACGAAATAGGCTAAGGCCTTCAGAATTCCTGCAACTGACACTGATGCTTCTATTTTGGAAATGTGACCTGACAAATCATTTGAGTGCAGTGTTCTGTAAATGTTGAGAGTACTATTTTATTTGGTATTTTACATTTATATGACATTTTATTTCCATTATGTCAGAATTATATGCCGTTTTGAAAAAATAAGATATATTATATCTGGATATGTACCCATAGTATTAGTTCTGACAAAACAGCAAGTAGAATTGTATGGCTAAAATATTTCAGGTTTGTCCATTTGTGATGAATGTCCATAGTCTGATATTAACGGAAAGAAATTACCATGAAGGTTCCAGGACTAAAAGTTCATTATACAGCAATAACTGAATTCAATTAAATCTGGTTGTTATATTATTTATCTACTATTTAATGGATAACAGTTCATTAAAAAAAAAAAAATTAATAAGTACCTTCTGATGAAAACATTTTGTATTTATTTGAATAAAAGGGAACAGAAAAAAAAAAGAATCAATAAACTAATTTCAATGTTTTATGAAGTGCACAGGGTTCGTATAACTTTCAAGGTTCTGAGGTAGTGGCTATTCATTCCTTTAATTGCTTCTCTGTACTCCATTTAACCAAGCTTGTGTGTAAAACCAGGAGCACTGCAAAGACCGTTCCAGTTAGAGTCCCGTATCTAAAAGTAAAACATAAAATATCAACATTGCATTCTGGAATCGCAAAAGAAACCATATCTACCTAAATGCATATGCCGCCAATGTATTATGCATTATCACAAACCTAATCATGACAACAATGTATTATAATTATTATAAATATTAATAAGAATAAATAAAATAAGTAATTATTATTACTATTATTAAGCAATGTATGTATTTATTAAGTTGGGCTTGTTTGATTTGTGGAAAAATCTGATAGCAGTTTTAAAGGGCAGGGCAATTATGAAGAGTTGTTTTGCCATCACACATATCTTTAAATTATAGTCGAGAGATGAGATTGTCTCTGTAATTTGGCCTCATCATACTCAGTCAAAGGAGTACATTACACAATCTGTTATAGACTGCAGCTTCTCCAGGCCTTTGGAGGGAAGCACCTGCAGCAGGATCGGTGCTGTTGAGTATCCACGGTATTGTTATCTGACCTTTAAAAAACGTACATCAAAGCAGGACTTTGTAACCTTATTAGCCACCTTTTTATTGAACTTTATTCCTGGGCTTCATTTGACGAAATTGAAAATGTGAAGAAAAGACGGTAATCAAAACCGTAGACCTGACAGTGGCCCGGTGGCAATCAAATGTAATGGAACAGGGATCAATACTTTACCGTGATCTAAAACTGACAAAGGTGGTTTAGTAGCGAGCAGCGCTAATTGAAATCAATGGATAATCTGATGACAGCTCTTAACCTTGACACCTCAGAGAATTCATAAGCAGGTGAATATGATGAGAGGCAACATGTGCTGATGGCCTTCCTGACTGATTCACTGTTCAAAACTTTTAATATGTCTGACGAGACTGGTCAATGCACAAGTCAATGCACACGATGATGATCAATTAACAGTAATTTCTTGGCAATGTCTTTAAAAATATATCAATGCTTAAACATTAAGATCAGTTGAATGTAGCTCTCCTAGGTGTCCTGGGTTTTAAATATTGTCATACTGTCATGAATCAAATTACACAGGGGCGTGAATGTTGGCTCAAACTTTATGGGAAGGAAATGGAAAACTTTTATGGTTCAGCCTTGGGTGATGCTGGTGGCAATAAATTATACAGAATTAAGAAATAGAAGTGTGCAAATAAAGTATCACCACGTACCATGAATAAGCTCATGCTTCTTCTGAGCATATTCAATATATTATTACACATTTTGTTTCAGATTTTCTCCCAAGTTAGAAAATTACACCCTCTGTTTTGCATGTCAATCCCTCCTGTCAATCCCTCCTCCGAGACGGCACTCGCCAGGCTGTCGACTAACTCCGGTCCTTCTGAGCATATTCAAGATAAAATATCTCTTTGTGATTAAAAAATATTGTGCTATTTTATTATAATGATTATTATATTGAAAAGTATATGTCAAAATGCATAATAAGAAAATAATGCAGAATATCTGTGTGCAGTGATGTTGGCTATTACAATCTACCTTGAGTTATCTACCTTAGAGGTCCATCAAAGGTTGCCTTCAATCAATGGGCTGTCAGCTAACCAATTACTATTAACAATGAATAATAGTTTAGGAGGGAACTACCAATAGACATCTCAACACAATTCCAACACCACACAATTTGTAACACAAAACATGTATTTTACTGAAACTTTATCTTATGCTCTCAAATCTTTTCCAATTTGAGGTTATACACATTCTTTCTAGTCTAGTTGGAGGGGTTGGCCATATGGCTGGATGGTGTCCCTTGGCTGCTCACTGACATGGGGAGAACTATGGTCTTTCTTTCTGGGCTTCTCTCCAACAAAGGCCAGCTGGTTTATGTTCTTCACTGAAACCAATGCCTTGACCTCAGGCATGCTTGAAATCCTCCATCACAAGTGTTAGAATACAGAGATGTGCCTTGTTGTAAAGGCAAGTCCCAGCCTACTAGACAATGCCTCTTAGTCTCAACACAAGGGCAAGGCCTGGATTTTTCCAGGGCCTTGGAATCTGTTCTGATCAGAGACAGTGGAAGAATATCAGAGGTCAGCGAAAAGAGCTCTCCTGCACAACTAGTTTCCTGTGTCTTGGGAGCCTATATCCATCTGATATGTCAGCACCGATTCAAAGATGTTTATTAGCTCTGACATCACACAAAACCGTTTGTGCAGAGGTTGACTTTCCCTCTCCTGCTCTGTTGAGGATTTGGTGTCTGGTGTCGTATTTCTAAAGGGAGAAGGATAATAAAACGTACCCCCTATCCCCCTCTGCTGATGGCATGGGGAGAAGATTTTTTTCTCAGAGAATAAAAATGTTCAAATATTGATCCACAATGAATGTGATGACTGTAAGCTACATGAGGTAACTGAATAATGAAGCCAGTGTGTTTTTCTCTGTCGTTCCCAGTTCATACTACTGGATATTTAAGTTAAATTGCATTTTTATGTTTGATTTTCTATTGTATTGATTGTGTGGTCATTGCGGACATGATGTGTAGCTACGGCCCTGCAATGGCACATTGTCTTTACCAAGAATTTGTATAATCATTGGGCAGGCATGTCATTTTTATGGGTTGGGTTTCTGTTGTGAGATGCTGCAGGCATCCTGCACGCTGATACAATCCTGTGTGCTGTTTCATAAAGAAGGATTACGCTTATTGCCAGAAAATGTCCAGACTTATTATCAAAAGTAAGACTTTTGGAATTTCAAGACACAATTTAATGACAGGTCAGGATTTTTTCCTTGGCAATGTATTTGGCTTGTCAAAGTTCAACTAAATCAAGCTAGGTCAAAGTTATCCTGCCTTATCATACATTTTACATTTACATTTTAAACATTTAGCAGACGCTCTTATCCAGAGCGACTTACAAGATGTGCATTATTACATGGTAGGAACAATCATAGTTTGCGCACGAGATCAGTGCAGTAATACAGCGATAGACATAATTATAGGCAGCTGCATACCATACCTGTAACACTGGGAAGGAAAAGGTTAGTCATTTTTTTATTTTTTTATTAACTGAGTAGGCAGAAGTGTACAAGATGTATTGAGCAAGTAGGCAGTGGTGATGACAATTGGGTAGATGTACAGAATTCAGTGGTAGTGGAGTCTGAAAAGGTGGGTTTTGAGTCTCTTGCGGAAGTGATTCCGCGGTCCTGATCGATTGCGGAAGGTCGTTCCACCACCGAGGGGTCAGGACAGAGAAGAGGCGAGACCGCGAGGAGCAGCTGCCGGGCGCCCGGAGGGATGGGACAGTCAGTTTGCCAGAGGAGGCTGAGCCGAGGGGTCTGGCAGGGGTGTAGGGTGTGATGAGTGTCTGGAGGTAAGGGGGAGCAGTTCCCCTAGCCGCCTGAAAAGCAAGCACCAGTGATTTGAATCTGATGCATGCTGCGATGGGGAGCCAGTGCAGAGAGGAGAGTAGAGGTGTGATGTAGGTGAACTTGATTGAACACCAGACGTGCGACAGCATTCTGGACTAGTTGCAAGCAAGGAATTGCAGTAGTCCAGATGCAACATCACCAGGACCTGGACCAGGAGTTGTGTGGCCTCTTGGGTGAGGAACGGTCGGATCCTCCGGATGTTGTGGAGGGAGAATCGACAGGTCCGGGTGATCGCTGCGATGTGGCCCGAGAAGCACAGCTGGTCGTCCAGGGTCACTCCAAGACTCCTAGCAGACTGGGATGGAGACACTATGGAGCCTTCCACGGTGATTGAAGCATCAATCATCGGAGGGCGCTTCGCTGGGAGGAAGAGCAGCTCTGTCTTACCCAGGTTCAGCTTCAGGTGGTGGGTGGACATCCAGGCAGAGATGTCAGCCAGGCATGCAGAGATCTGTGCCGGGACCTGCGTCTCGGATGGAGAGAAGGAGAGAAACAGTTGAGTGTTGTCAGCATGACAGTGGTAAGAAAAACTATGAGCAGAGATAACAGAACCAAGTGACTTGTGTCAGTGTACAGGGAAAATAGGACTGGGCCTACCACCGAGCCCTGCGGGACTCTGGTAGAGAGGATGTGGGGAGAGGAGAGGGATCCTCTCCAGGTCACCTGGTAGGACCAGTCAGCCAGGTAGGACTTGAACCATGTCAGTGCAGATCCAGAGATTCCCATCTCGACAAGAGATGAGAGCAGGATCTGGTGGTCCACGGTGTCAAATGCTGCTGACAGGTCGAGGAGGAGGAGGACATAGCTAAGGGATTGGGACTTATCCGTTTGAAGAGCCTCAGTCCCCGCAAGGAGAGCAGTCTCTGTGGAGTAGCCTGCCTTGAGCCCAGATTGGTTAGGATCAAGCAGGTCATTCTGGAGGAGATGAGCAGACAATTAGTTATAGACAGCCCGCTCTAGTGTTTTAGAGATGAATGGGATGAGAGAGACAGGTCGGTAGTTGACAGCAGGATTCAGAGACATTTTTTTGAGGAGGGGGATGACATGGGTGCTTTTGAGGGAAGAGGGGACAGAGCCAGAGGAAAGAGAGGAGTTGATAACATTGGAGACAAAGGGGAGGATGTCCATAGCAATGTACTGGAAGAGGGGGGAAGGAATGGAATCGAGATGGCAGGTGGTGGGACGGTGGGAGTGAACAAGTTGAAGGATGTCCGGGTCAGGGGGGGGGCGAGAAGGAGGACAGAGGGGTGAGAGGTTTAGGTAGCGAGATGGCTAAGGGAGAGGATGGGGGTAAGGAGTTGCGAATGTCATTGACCTTCTTGGGAAAGAATCGCGCGGTTAGAGAGGAGGGGGGGTGGTGGAGGTGGAGGGGTGAGGAGACAGGAGAATGTAGAGTAGAGTTTTCGATGATTAAAAGCATAAGATTGAATCTTGGAAAGGAAAAATGCAGATTTAGCAGAGGAGAGGTTAGAGGAAAAGGTAGCCAGGAGTGTGTGGAAGTCAGTCAGAGCCACAGGGGATTTGGATTTTCTCCATTTCCTTTCTGCTGCTAGCAGTTTGAGTCGATCAGCCCGAATGGAGTCTGTTAGCCAGGGGGTGGGGGGTCGGAGACAAGCAGGTTTAGTGGATAGAGGACAGAGTGAATCAAAGGAGGAGGAGAGGGAAGACAGTAGGGTAGATGAGGCTACCTCAGCAGGTAACTCAGAGAAGGCATCAGCAGGGGGAAGATCCTCACTCATCACTCCCTACACCCCAGCCAGACCCCTCCGCTCCGCCGCCTCTGGCAAATTGACTGCCCCATCCATCCGGGCGCCTGGCAGCCACTCCTCGCGGTCTTGTCTCTTCTCTGTCCTGACCCCTCGTTGGTGGAACGACCTTCCGCAATCGGTCAGGACCGCGGAATCACTTGCAATCTTCCGCAAGAGACTCTAAACCCACCTTTTCAGACTCCACTACCACTGAATTCTGCACATCTAGCTAATTGTCATCACCACTGCCTACTTGCTCAACACTATATACCCCTGCTTACTCCATTTAATCCTTTTTTAAAAATAAGTTACTAACCTTTTTCTTCCCAGTGTCACAGGTATGGTACGCAGCTACCTGCAATGATGTCTATCGCTGTATTACTGCACTGATCTCTTGCACGTACTATGATTGTTCCTACCATGTATTTATGCACATCTTGTAAGTCGCTCTGGATAAGAGCGTCTGCTAAATGCAAGATGATGACAGGGCAGCGGGGGAGAAAGAGCGGAGGTTGCGACGGACAAAGACAGTGGGGGCAGGTGAAGATGGTTTAGGCACAGAGGGGAGGGGGAGGGAAAAAAGACAGAAAGCAGTGGTCACACACATGTAGAGGAAATACAGCAATGTTGGGTGAGGTGCAGTTCCTCGTGAAGACCAGGTCTGAAGCAGGGGGAGAAATGCAGAGGACTGAGGGGTGTCCAGCAGCAGGTTGAAGTCACTGAGGAGTAAGACGGGAGTGGCATCCTCAGGGAAGGAGCTGAGTAGGGCATCCATCTCATCTAGGAAACTCCCCAGTGGACCTGGTGGGCAATAGAGAACAATGATGTGTAGTTTGCATGGAACAGTGACAGTGACAGCATCAAATTCAAAGGAGGCGGGGGAGATCAGTGTACCTGTCCCTCCACCTCTACCTCTGGGTCATGGAGTGTGGGAGAAAATGTAGGCAGTGGAGAGAGCAGCAGGGGTGGCCGTGTTCTTTAGAGTGATTCATGTCTCCGTGAGCGCCAGGAACTGCAGGGAGAGTAGTGAGGTCTGGGCCGAGATGAAATCGGCCTTCCGGACAGCGGACTAGCAGTTTCATAGTCCGCCTGCAACCACCACGTCGACACCGTAAGATCTAGGAGGGTGGATGAGATTGGAGGGGTTGCGACTGTGAGTAGAATCTCTCCTTCAAGGAAATCTAGAAGATGAGACATCGACTGGGATAGGGAGGTTGCATGTGGTGTTAGATGCGGAGGAAGTAGAACAGGGAGATACAAAACTATGATACTTACCGTGCGGCGAGCACTCCCTAGCTGGCCTCCCTCGGTGGACTCCTGTAGGTAGACTCGCACATCTTTGTTCGTTGAGTCTTCGTACGGGGAGGCTAGGACAGTGATGCAGCCTAAAAGCTGCCGCTTTCCAGAACTAAGGTTACTGATAAAGCTGAGTGGTGCTAGGCACTAAGTAATGAATGCCAGCTGATAACAATAGACACCATTAACTGGTTAACAGGCACCACCCACTACTCAGGGAACGCTCGACTACAGAGACGGACGTTACACCTGAAACAATTAAACAGATTCTAAGCAGCTAACTGCTAATCAACTTCTGACATAAAAACTTCTAAGCAGCGATTAGCACTAAGACACTGGAACACCAAACAGCTTAATAATTATGATGACTATGCAGTATTAACTAACACTAGACCCAGTGAAAAGGTACAGAACACAGCAACTGAACAGGAAATCTAACGCCGGGTTACTTACAGTTCCTAGCACATAACGAGATGATTACCTACGCAGTAAAATGCACACATCATCAGAAAAAATACATTTTCTTTTTTCAAATAGCAAAGCAGTATTTTCTATAATAACAAAGGTTGATATGAAGAGTATAGTGACCTCTTGCAGTGTATCCTTAAGTATTCACATTCTAGCTATGAGATTTAAGATTGTAATAGCTCCTAAATTTGAACAAACCAATTGATATTTTAAATCTGCATCTTTCAGCCATTATTCCATATTATACAATTTTATTTGATTAAATCCTACTGAATAGGAAATATACCAAAGTCCTTTATTTAAAATGTGGGTGTTGTGAACATAAATATTGGATAAACAATGTTCAAGTTTGTTCTTATGATTATGTGTATTAATTAATTAAATAAAGGGTTTACATATTCCATTCTCTTTTTCCATTATTAATATTTTGTATTAAACCAAAGTCCAATAGAGGAACAAAACAAATCATTACCCTAACTACCACAAAAGACATCAAAAGTAATCTGTGTATGCAATTCTTATTTTATGAAAATGTCTTTGTGGGAAATTGATGGTATGACACCACAGTGTAGTTCATAATAGGAAGGTCGCCCTCAGCCTATTATAATACTAGGGATGTGTCATTTCCATATTTATTCCTATTTTTTGAAAACATTCACAGCCACATATGGCCTTTGCAATCCACACGGCACAATAAGAGACATGATTAGCTTACTGAGCCAAAGACAAAGGTCATTACCGAAGGGAATTAGTTGGTCTTCAGAATATTTTGCACTTATAAAAAACCTATTGCGCCAAGACACAGACAGATCACATGAAAATGGTACAAAGACACAAAACTGGTAATTCTCAATTCTGCAGCTCTGATGAATACTCAGGGGGGCGATTAGAGATTAATACAGCGCATGTTTAATTTGATTTAATTAATCTGTGAGGAATAGCACTCATACAGATTTTAAACCACATAATTCCATAATCATGCAATGAAAGTAAATATTCTCTTTCTGCAGATCAATGTTATGAATTAAACAGTTAAAGCAAAGATCTAAATCCCATAGACATATTCAGATAAATGCTGTATACCCCTTGAAATGAACCTCTGTGTTTGACACAATTTAATTAATTTCCATTAACAAACTAATTTGACAACATCTAACAACAGGATGAGGTGTACCTCCCTTCACATCATTGTACTGCAGCTGGTTCTGGTTCATACCAGCAATGCAAAGCCAACATATATTCAGGGGTGCATGTAAGTGGTATGCCAGTACGCATTTGCATTCTCAAACGTTAATTGCGTCCTCAAACGCTAATTGCGTACCAAGCAAGACGACAAACTTTTGAAACATACGTGACTTTAAGTTTGATCAGTCCATCACTGGTAAGTACATTTTAATACATTCAATTTAATATATTAAAATTAACTTACCAGGACGCGAATAAGTACTGGCATACCACTTACGTGCACCCCTGTGTATATTGGTCCGGGAAAAAATCGACATGGTTCCAGTAGCTTCTGTCAAGACACCAGGACGGCAGGGACTCTCTCCCACTTCTCAAAGTGTCACTGAGGGCAGTCAATATTGGGTGGACATCGGCTAGGCTGGCCTGCAGTTCTCCTGTATGTATATATGTGGTCGCACGTTCCATGTTCTGTTGATCAGAGGGAATTAATAGTAGTGCTGCCCCCCCTGCCCACAAGCTGAGGAGATGCTGTTTTACTTTCTTATTTGGGAGAAACCTGTCTTCTAGGATCTGTCCCTTAGTGCAAGCAGCACGAGAGGCTGCAAGGCAGATTATTCGTCTACGAAGGGCCAGAGCCGCTTCTACAAGATCTCCCTCATATCATGTGGTGTGGCATAAGTAGATCAGGGGTGGGCAATTCCAGTCCTGCAGGGCCGGTATGTGTGCAGGTTTTTGTTTCTACCAATTATCCCTGGCTAAATTAGCGAATTAGTTGGATACGCCAATGCTGGTTCACTTGTAGATTAGACCACAGTAACATGTGTCTCTGGGAACACAAGAACAGTCTTCAGCTGCCATTCATGGACTTATCAAGAAATGTAGCTAAAATATCAGATCACGTAAATTATTGGGCTAATTAAATAATAAAGAGCAGAAGTTGGCATGAAATCCAGAAATGGACACGGCCCTCCTTGCCCACCCCTGAAGTACATTACATTACATTACATTATAGGCATTTGGCAGATGCTCTTATCCAGAGCGACGTACAACAAAGTGTTAACCGTAGTCAAGAACAGTTTAGCTGAAAGCCACCCTAGTGGGAAGTACAATTCCTGGGTGCTAGGAGCAACCACATAGTTAAACTAGGACCCTGTAGGTAAATCTGTAGCCACAATTCAGAGGTAGCAGTAAAGCACTCAATGCAGGAAATAATGCCTAAGCCTAATACAATACATAAACAAGTAGACGTGTAAACTAAGCAACTATGTCCCTAAGTTAACAAAAACCGGACTACGTAGAAGTAGATGGACCCTCTTTCTTTTCCCATGCCCATGGCACAGGAGTTGGTGAGTAAAGGTGAGTTACACATCACCCTCTACAAGGGCCACAGCTGCCACAGCAGTAGTGTATGACATTGACTGCTCTCTGAGGTGCTGTTATGACTGACTTTAAACATTGTCTATGAAGACTTCGTTTCTCTTGGCAAACACATCTGCCCAGGGAGCCTGTGTTCCATTTCTGTGGGCTGAGCAGTTTTTCAGATTCCTCTTCCTTTCTTAA
The DNA here is from genome assembly GCA_029706075.1 of Aldrovandia affinis. Classification (NCBI taxonomy): domain Eukaryota; kingdom Metazoa; phylum Chordata; class Actinopteri; order Notacanthiformes; family Halosauridae; genus Aldrovandia; species Aldrovandia affinis. The sequence continues at coordinate 1,759,834 of JAINUG010000007.1, forward strand.
CCAAACTCTATTCCTCTTATTTTTATTGCTCTTTATTTTTCTTCCTCCAGTTTTGGAAGGCTCAATCTTTATTTGTGGGCGGCCCATTCCATCTCTACAACGTACTCTGTCAATTTGGGAGAGCACAGACCAGTACGTGAGTCAATCCAAAGTGCGTGAATACGACAGACAGCTTCTTCCCACATCGCAGTCAAACCGTTTCAACTGGGCTTCATGCTTCAGCTGGTGCAGGTAAGTGCCTGGTCGACCAACCGAGACCCTTTTCTGCAATGAGGCTGCACTACGGGCCATTTTGCGTGACCTTGCAGGACTCCTAGTCACAGTCAGCACTGGGGTGGTCAGGGTTAGATTCCAGACTGTTGACCATGTCAGTGTACCGAGGACTAGTGCTTTAGCCAGACGCACCACTCTGAATGCCCACGGATACTGCTTCCTAAATGTAACCACTACATTGGTGATCATCGGGCAGGGGCCTCGGGTGGCGTAACAGTCAAAGCATTCACCCCGGAATGCAAGTTACCCACTGCAGCCGTGGTTCAAAACCCAGCTGCGCCAGCCCGACTCTGGCCAAGAGCCCCGCTGGGGGGTGATGATTAGCTGACCGCCCCAGAGGGAGGGGGGAGGGTGAACTGGAATGGGCTCGCCAAGAAGCGCGAAAGGCGTCCCTGTACGGGAAACCCTGGCTTGCCTCTGAGGATGAGTGGCAGGGTCGTGGGGGAGGGTAAATTGAAATGAATACAGGGTATAATTGGCTACCAAATTGGGAGAAAAATTGGAAAAAATCTGAAACCACATTTTTTTTTAAAGGTGATCACCGTATTTAGCCTTCTACCTTTTTGAGGACTCAGTTTAGGGGCGCATGCAAATACTACTCTGTCTCGTAGTAGTACACTCGTTGAGTGTTCAGGCGCTGAACTCGTGCCTCGGACAGTACTCGTTTGAGTCAGCTTCGCTGTGTCTGTGCTACTTTATAGGCCTTGACTTATCAAATTGGCTTCGCTCGATACAAGCCGTAGCCTCTGGCTGTGAACATTCTGCTTCAGGGTTGCAGGTTCCCGTTCCCTGATCCTGAGCATAGTTTTCTCCAAGCACGATCTTCTGCTTTGTGAGCATTACGCTGTAGGGTGTTCCTGTCCTTACGAGTCAGTTTTCAGTTTTTCCGCGTTTTTTATTTTTTAATTTTTTTTTACGCCTGCTGTCATTTGAGCATGTTGCTCAGGGAAATAATTCAATAATGAGGCCATGCACAATCCTGCCTTACTAAGTTAGTCGGTAAAAGGGTGTGCTGACGTCTTACTCCTAGAGAACTGCCATAGAGGGTGTTACACTTCATTACACAGCCTGGTGGATGTCTAGAGAATGTAAACTTAGCCAAGTAATGATGTGCTCTGAGTGAAAGACAGTCGCTGGTCTATCTCCTCCGAATGTGTGCATACAAATAAAGTTGAGGAGATGTATTAATGCAGAATACCTTTATAGGATGTACAGTTGCATGTGTGATTGAACATGCATGTTAGCATGTCTTACATTAAAAATCCAATCAGGTTTTTAATTTCGCTCTTAATACCCTGGTACTTAAATCTGATTCTTGGTGCATTAATTTTTTTCATTAATTTAGCCAGTGTGTCTAACAGTAAGATGAGAGAATTCTTCTGCAGGGTTTAAGCTTGACAAATTATCTTCTGAAATCACCCTTGTATGGTTGTAATGCAAATCTTTGGATAGAATTCTTGAACACATATATATGTTTGCCTATTTAAAATGGGTTCATTTTACATACAAATACAGTTCAAACGGCACTCTCTAAATAAGTCTGCATGAGCTAAATATGTTAATGGTTTGAATAAGAGTGAACATTTTATACACACACACACACACACACACACACACACACACACACACACACACACACACACACACACACACACACACATATATACAGTCAGGTCTATAAGCATTTGGACAGTGACACAATTTTCATAATTTTGGCCAGCACAATGGATTTGAAATGAAACAATCAAGATGTGCTTCAAGTGTAGACTTTCAGCTTTAATTGAAGGGTTTGGTCAAAAATATTGTATGAACCGTGTAGGAATTACAACCATTTTTATACATAGCCACCCCCCCTCCCCAATTTTAGGGGCTCAAAAGTAATTGGACAAACTAACATAATCATAAATTAAATTGTCATTTTTAATACTTGGTTGCAAATCCTTTGCATCAATGACTGCCTGAAGTATGGAACCCATAGACGCTGGGTTTCTTCCCTGGTGATGCTCTACCAGGCCTTTACTGCCGCTGTCTTCAGTTCCTGCTTGTTCTTGGGGTGTTTTCCTTCAGTTTTTCCTTCAGCAAGTGAAATGCATGCTCAATTGGATTCAGGTCAGGTGATTGACTTTTCTGCCATTGCAGAACATTCCACTTATTTGCCTTAAAAAGTCTTGGGTTGCTTTCGCAGTATGCTTCGGGTCATTGTCCATCTGCACTGTGAAGCGCCATCCATTGTTTAACATCTGTAAATATACCTATAAATATAAATGTGCTTACAAAATAATTGTGTTAATCTTGAAAAATAGAAAACATGAAAAATCTCCTGTAACAGTTGAGGAAATGGAATATGACCACCATTTTCATCCAAGCACAACATTCCACGCACAATGATACTCCATTGAAAAGATCATTAAAAAACAAAGCAAAATTGAGTTTCAGAATAATGAAACATTAAGTTTCACGAGTCATCGTTTTAACAAACCTTGTTGGTGACATTTACATTATTGCGACATACCTGAGCAGAGGCTTGGTGCTGCTTCTCATTTGAAATCCTAACAGAACCGTGGGTATTTGCACAGCACTGTGATTCATGCATACACACTCTCCCTGATCCCTGGGCTTAAGCCTTCGATTGGTTAGGACAAGGACACTTTGACAATTTAAGTCCTGTACCCTCAAAGTGTCTTGCCCATTCATCATGACCTGTTACAAAATGATTTTGTAGATTCTTAGAAAATGGCAACATGCTAAACATCATTTCGGTGACCCCCAAAAGCCTCTGAAAAACGGAAAATTAGGAGTTTAAAAAGCAATAAATGGTGTCAGTTACTGTTTTATGTGTTTACACCATATGAAACACCAGTTTGGGTGAGTGTAGTCTGTTGTACATAAATTGTCATTAGAAGTTGACATGATACACATGCTCCACCATTCATTGCCATAGAAAAACTGACCTGCTAATAAACTGAAACATTGAACATTTTTTTACTGAGTGAGACTGATCCCCCCCAACATATTCCATATTGCCAGGGTAAATGTAATTTAAAAATAAAATGGTGTTTCAAAAGAGTTTTTGGTAGATTAGCTTAATCTGCATATCTCACATTAGGTGGCTCATATTTGAATATTATTCAACATAGACCATTGGGCATCAGATTGGGTCATTTCTTTACATGCTAAATTTTTTTGAGGTAGCAATATACTATGAAATAATCCCTTTACATATGTCACCTATTGACAATATAAACATATGCACATGCAGATACACACATTTTTCTTCTGATAATTAAATCTACCCTCGTTTCCAACTTGTCGTTCCTATAAATATTTGCTCTCTGATCCTGCCACACAGGACCTGTAAGTTTAGGCAGTGTGCATACAGCTGAGAAAAAGTACAGTACATCGTAATATATTACAGAAACATTCACATTTCACCCCAGAGGTAGATAGTAAATGTCATCAGTGTTTTTTGACAGAATTAAATGCTGGGTAATATGCTGATTTATAATGAATATTCATCACTGGTGAATATGTGATATGTTTTACAGTATATGGGCCATTCTACCGAATTGGTTCAAAGTCAGGTTGGAAATATTTTGAAATTTTGTATGTTTTATTCCCAAAACTTTGTCCGTATATATATTGTACCATATCTAAAGTACATATATCTAGTAAAAGTACTGTCAATTTTTATATTGTATTTTCAGACTCTTTTGGAATGTTTTTCCTCTCCCCAAAATTGTCACTAAAAACATAGTAATACACTATAGTAAAAAAGTATTATATGAATCTGTTAAGATTGTGTTTCCTTCCCTTCTCTAAAGAGTATTTTTAAAATTACATTTTTATCAAATTTCAAAGTTCAATTTATACAATTCATCAAAATCTAAATGCAATCTTTCTCTGTAAAATGCATAACATAACATATTGATTTCAGAGTTAATGATTGATGAAATTGAACATACATTTAACCAATCACTTTAATAACATTTTACTCAATATACTTTATTTTTTACAAAACACCCAGTGTTTCGGTAGTGACTGCACTGTTTCGGTAGTGACCACAGTATTTTGTTTGCAAGGTTGTATCATATTCTATGCTTAATCTTATGTATGCTTAATCTTAACTCATAACATGCCTTATGTTGGGAATATTACAAACACAAATGTTTTGTGGTCAATAAAATAATTTTATTTTTGAAGACATAACAATTGTTGATCCATACCCATTTAAAGTACAAACATGACTTATCAATGGAAAATAATTACCCAAGTGGGTTCAGTAAAAGAGAAGAAGAAGAAGAAAACATTGACAGGCTCTCAGGCTTCTGAACGCTAACTAATGTATCCTCGAAAGGTCTGTAACAAATAGATTCCGCTAGCCACGATGCTAATTTTTGCTATGTTAAACTCAATTGACTTATGCTAAAAATTTTAGCGATCTAAAAGTCCCCTATTTTTTGCTTTTGGGGTCTTTCAGGATGGACGGGAGGTCCCTCCAAGGCAATGGTGAGGGAAATACTGAAAATAAATGATTGAACATTCCATTTTGCTAGCATAACTAAAGAATGCTAGCAAGCACATGGCTAGCAAACAGCTTTGAAAACATCATATTTTGCATAAAACCCCAAAAGGTTTACTTTATTGAAGAGAATATGTGTTCCATTCTTAAACTTACACACTGATTTTCAGACTTTGGAACACATCTATTTCAAAATGATGGGATTTAACTACTTACCATTACATTTAGTCACTACCAAAATGATCACGTCACTACCGAAACTTTACCATATGTTTCAGTAGTGACAATTCTAGCTAACTAAAGAATGCTTGCAAGCACATGGCTAGCATACACATCTTTGAAGAGGTGTACACACATAAAAACATAATATTTTGCATAAACCCCCCAAAAAGTTTACTTAATTGAAGAGAATATGTGTTCGGTGGTGACGATTCTTAAAGTTACACACCGATTTTCAGACTTTGGAACACATTTATTTCAAAAGTATGGGATTTAGCTACTTACCATGCAGCCATGAGGGACAGGAAGGCAGTGTCACTGCCTGGTCAAAAATGCAGGGGTGTGGCTAAAAACCAGGCTCAGCCAATGGACTAAAACTATGGGGTTTCGGTAGTGACATGAAAATGGGGGACAAGATTTTTTTAGTATAGTTTTTTAATTAAAAAATTAAACCCACAATAAATCTAAATCTTTCAACTTCTGTTTAAACTTAATCATAAAGATCTTTGAAATTTGAACACAATTTGAACACAATCTAAAAAATGTTTTAAGTGTTATTTACATACATTTAAATGTAGGGGTCAGGGTTTGGGACAGCTACTTCCCAATAGAAAGTACCCTATAAATGATGTTTTTTTTTAAATTGAGCTTATCACTATCTCATTTAATGCCTTGGGTTTAAATAGATCATAACATATTCTTAGTAAATATCTATGTCTGAATATTTAATTGTTTTGTTAAATAGTTTTTCTTGTTGTGGGACCGCACTTTGAACTAATTCGGTAGAATGCCCCATATACTGATTGGACATTATTATTATTATTATTGTTAATACATGGCAGCATTTCACTGATGTTTAAGAAGGCCAATAACATTTTTCAATAAACTGAGAGGTGGTAGCAGGTGAGTTGAGAACAGTTTAAGAGTTTTACAACACAGTTTCATATTGGAAATGCAAAAGCCTACAACACAACATAAAACTACCTCACTTGTAAATTGAGAGGCCTTATACAAAAACATAAATCACAAAATTATATTCTCCTAAACTCCCAGTGGGGTGGGGGTCTGTCATAAACTCCACACCTCATCACAATGTTAGATCTGTCAATAACAAATTTGAGGTTAGCTTTTTTTTTTTTCAATTTGATCAAAATATTGATTGTTTCCTGTGACTGTCAGTCTGTCTGTCACTCCTGTACTGCTGTTTTTTCCCCACCATGATACTTCATGATAAAATCAACAACATAGTTTATCTAGTTTCTGCAAAATGACTGCAGTGCTTCAGTTATGTTTGCACTATTTTTCCATTTTCCCCACACAGTAAATAATGTTTAATTATAATTACACTGCAAATGAAACCAATTTAATATGAGCCTAAAGCAAATCTAGACTGAAATTGTCTTTTGCAATGTGTCTGTTTCTATCACTCTTGGAATGTTTTCCTTGCCAAGAGCATCATAGTACTTACATTGTGACATTATCTTACACATTTCAGCTAATTAACTACTTTCACTAGCCAAATAATTACACAGCAGCCTTCAAGGTAAAAGTCTATTGCTTTAGCCCTGTTTCCACAAAGGAGTCAAATAATAAGAAAAGAGCAGTATAATTATGAATAGTTCCTCCTGCTTACTTTCATTGTAATATTATGTACAAACATTGCACACCATGAATGCATGTCACACTCTGTTCACAACAGTAAAGTCAATTAATCATCCTGAATGCTCACAGATTAGTTCATGTCTGAACTTCATCAAGAGGGGCTGTCAATCGAATGGCTATTGCGATTTCTACTTCCCTATGAGTTAGAAATTAAAACATATATATACTGTATAGTAAGGTGAAATTGGGAAGGAGGTTCACCTTTCAGCCTGACAACAACCCAAAGCACACAGATAAAGCAACAGTGGAGTGGCTAAAAAACAAAAAGGTGAGTGTGCTTGAGTGGCCTAGTCAGAGCCCTGACTGAAATCCTATTGAAACCCCGTTGAATGACTTGAAGTGCACAGTCTATTGACAGTCTCCACGCAATCTGACAGCTTGAACAGTTCTGTAAGGAAGAATGAGCAAATGCTGCCCAATGTAGTTGTGCAAAGCTGGTAGAGACATATCCAAACAGACTCATGGCTGTAATTCAAGCAAAGGGTGCTTCTACCAAGAACTCAGTGGAGTGTACACTTCTCAATCCAAGTTATTCTATTTTTATTTTTATTTTATTAATGTTCAGAAATTTTGAGAATTTTTTTTTTTTACTTGGAAGTTGTAGGGCAAAACTTGTAAAGAAAGATGGAAAAAGTCTGATTTAATATGTTTTAATTTCAGGCTATAAGGAAACAAAAGGTGACATTTTGTAGATGGGGTGTAGACTTTAGAAGGTCACTGTGTGCGTGTATATATATATGTATATACACCATATGTGTAAGGAATAAGCTATGACAAGCCATGAATTCTCAGGATATTTCGGGTGTGTATATACAGTGTCCTGTTGTGACACTGGGAGAAGTGGAGGGAGGAGTGAAGAGGGCTACACCTCCCTTTTGGCTGCTGTCAGGTGCTCCTGTTCCCTCCCACAGCCTGGAGAGGACTACAGGACCTTGGACAGCAGCGGCCTCACCTACAGGCAGGCTCACCTGAGGCTAATGAGCAATCAACTCACCTGTGAGCCACTGCCTTCATTAGGCCTTTATAAAAGCACAAACATAAAACAAACCACAAAAAAATTAACAGCAACAAAACCCAGCACCTCTCCATGCCCCAAAAAGCAAAAAAAAAAAAAAAAAAAAAAAAAACTTTTTTTTGGGGGCATGGAGAGGTGCTGGGTTTTGTTGCTGTTAATTTTTTTTTGTGGTTTGTTTTATTTTGTAAAAGAATTAGTAGAATAAACTGGCCATTGGCCTTTTGGAACCCTGTTTTTGGTTTGCCTTTCTTCTACTCACCACCTGGCATGGTGGCCACCCCTGCCACCTTGCTATACCTGTATATACAGTGAAGGAAATAAGTATTTGATCCCTTGCCGATTTTGTAAGTTTGCCCACTGACAAAGAAATGAACGGTCTATAATTTATATGGTAGGTTTATTTTAACAGTGAGAGACAGAATATCAAAAAAAAAATCCACAAAATCACATTATATAAAAGATATAAATTGATTTGCATTTGATTGTGTGAAATAAGTATTTGATCCCCTACCAACCAGCAAGAATTCTGGCTTTCACAGACCGGTTAGATTAGTCCTCTCGCTTTACTCCTAATCTCAACTCATTACCTGTATAAAAGACACCTGTCTCAACTCGATACCTGTATAAAAGACACCTATCCACAGACTCAATCAATCAGATTCCAACCTCTCCACCATGGGCAAGACCAAAGAGCTGTCTAAGGACGTCAGGACAAGATTGTAGACCTGCACAAGGCTGGAATGGGCTACAAGACCATTGGCAAGCAGCTTGGTGAGAAGGAGACAACTGTTGATGCGATTATTCGAAAATGGAAGAAACACAAAATGACCATCAATCGCCCTCGGTCTGGGGCTCCACGCAAGATCTCGCCTCGTGGGGTATCGATGATCATGAGAAAGGTGAGGGATCAGCCCAGAACTACACGGGAGGACCTTGTTAATGATCTCAAGGCAGCTGGGACCACAGTCACCAAGAAAACCATTGGTTACACACTACGCCGTAATGGATTAAAGATCCTGCAGTGCCTGCAAGGTCCCTCTGCTCAAGAAGGCACATGTACAGGCCCGTCTGAAGTTTGCCAATAAACACCTGAATGATACAGAGAAGGCTTGGGAGAACGTGATGTGGTCAGATGAGACCAAAATCGAGCTCTTTGGCATCAACTCGACTCCCCGTGTTTGGAGGAAGAGAAATGCTGACTATGACCCCAAGAACACCATCCCCACCGTCAAGCATGGAGGTGAAAACATTATGCTTTGGGGGTGTTTCTCTGCTAAGGGGACAGGACGACTTCACCACATCGAGGGGAGGATGTACCGTGAAATCTTGGGCGACAACCTCCTTCCCTCAGCCAGGACACTGAAAATGGGTCATGGATGGATCTTCCAGCAGGACAATGACCCAAAACATACAGCCAAGGCAACAAAGGAGTGGCTCAAGAAGAAGCACATTAAGGTCATGGAGTGGCCTAGCCAGTCTCCGGACCTTAATCCCATAGAAAATCTGTGGAGGGAGCTGAAGCTTCGAGTTGCCAAGTGACAGCCTTGAAACCTTAAGGTTTTGGAGAGGATCTGCAAAGAGCAGTGGACCAAAATCCCTCCTGAGATGTGCGCAAACCTGGTGACCAACTACAAGAAACGTCTGAACTCTGTGCTTACCAACAAGGATTTCTCCACCAAGTATTAAGTCTTGTTTTGCTAGGGGATCAAATACTTATTTCACACAATCAAATGCAAATCAATTTATATCTTTTATATAATGTGATTTTCTGGATTTTTTTTTTGATATTCTGTCTCTCACTGTTAAAATAGACCTACCATTAAAATTATAGACCGTTCATTTCTTTGTCAGTGGGCAAACTTACAAAATCGGCAAGGGATCAAATACTTATTTCCTTCACTGTATATATACAGTGGGTTCGGAAAGTATTCAGACCCCCTTACATTTTTCACTCTTTGTCATATTGCAGCCATTTGCTAAAATCAATTAATTTCATTTTTTTTCCTCGTTCATGCACACACAGCACCCAATATTGTCAGAAAAACACAGACTTGTAGAAAGTTTTGCAGATTTATTACAAAATAAACACTGAAATATCACATGGCCACTCTAAGAGAGCTTCAGAGTTCCTCTGCAGCGATGGGAGAACCTGGTAGAAGGACAAACATCTCTGCAGCACTGGTAGTGGCTAGACGGAAGCTACTTCTGAGTGAAAGGCATATGACAGCCCACCTGGAGTTTGCCAAATGGTACTTAAAGGACTCTAAGAGCATCAGGAAAAAGATTATCCGGTCTGATGAGACACAAATTGAAATTTTTGGCCTGAATGCCAAGTGCTACCATAAAGGTCTGATTGATGGGAGTGCTGCAGAGATGTTTGTCCTTCTACCAGGTTCTCCCATCGCTGCAGAGGAACTCTGAAGCTCTCTTAGAGTGGCCATTGGGTTCTTGGTCACCTCCCTGACCATGTCCCTTCTTGCCCGGTTACTTAGTTTGGCCAGACGACCAGCTCTAAGAAGAGTTGTGGTGGTTTCAAACTTATTCCATTTCACAATGATGGAGCCCACTGTTCTCCTGGGTGCTTTCAATGCTTTAGCAATGTTTTTATACCCTCCCCAGATCTATGCCTCAACACAATTCTATCTCGGAGGTCTATGGAGAGTTCCTAGGACTTCATGGCTTGGTTTTTACTCTGACATGCACTGTCAACTGTGGGACCTTACATAGACAGGTGTGTGCCTTTCCAAATCAAGTCCAATCAATATAATTAAGCACAGCTGGACTCCAATGAAGGTGTAGGCCCATCTCAAGGATGATCAGAAGAATTGGACAGCACCTGAGTTAAATATACAAGTGTCACAGCAAAGGGTCTGAATACTTATGGCCATGTGATATTTCAGTGTTTATTTTGTAATAAATCTGCAAAAATTTCTACAAGTCTGTGTTTTTCTGACAATATTGGGTGCTGTGTGTGCATGAACGAGGAAAAAAATGAAATTAATTGATTTTAGCAAATGGCTGCAATATGACAAAGAGTGAAAAGGGGGTCTGAATACTTTCCGAACCCACTGTATACCGTATTTGTAAGGAGTAAACCATGACAACCATGCATTCTCAGGATATTTGGGGGATGTATATACAGTATCCTGAAGACCCACTGATAGAGAAATTCTGTGTTTAAAAATTGTTTCTGAATAACTTCACATACTTGTACTAAATCTGTTTTGCGGAACTGTTTGCATGGGTAGCTGACTGCCACAGTCTCAAGGGCAGAGAGTGTCTGCCAAAAGATTAGGTTCTCTCAGAGATGGGGAAAATAACTGTCTTGTGACTGGTGTTTGGGCGAGGCTAAAGCATCTGTCTAAGGGTAACTATTGTGTATAAGAAGAAGAATCTGCAGGAAAAGAGTTGTTCTTTGTCTGACAGGGAGGCATTGAACCCTGAATGCATTGGGTTAAATAAAGTCTGCTTGATTTTGTTTGATTGTTCTGTCTCTCATTTGGTGGAAGTGTATTCTCTATTCTCTTTTAAGGTATTCTGAATTCGTGAACCTAACACCACAGCTTGGAGTGGTTTATTCTGCTTATGGTGTGGAAGGCATCAGTGTGGACAGGAGAATCAGGGTGATTAACGGCCACGCCTACTAGCAGGGCAGCTGGGGCACACAGCTGTGCACCGTTATCTAGTTGTAGGTATCTAAACTGTGTGCTTAAAACTTATTTGCTGTCTCAGTGTGTGTCTGGAGAATGGGAGTGGAAAGCTGCAAAGTGACTGAAAAGTCTGAAGGCTATGCCGAAAAGGCTATTTAGTTAATTTTTAAATTATTATTTATTTTTTCAGTTTTTTTTCAGTTTTTCTCCCAATTTTGTAGCCAATTACACCCTCTATTTATTTCAATTTGCCCTCCCCCACAAGTCCACCACTCATCTCTACCAGGCAAGCTAATTCTCAGAGGGCATCAAACTCTGCTTCCTTCGAGGTGGAATTCGCCCACCCACGTTCTGGAGACACCCTTACGTGCTTCATGGCGGACCCGAGCCAGCTCACCCTCCCCCTCCCCCTATTGGGGCTAACAACCAGGGATGGTCTGGTAGAGACGGGTTTCAAACTGTGTCCCGGACAGGCAGCACACACCATATCGGACCAGCCAAAATACAGTGCGTTGGACCGCTACACTATCCGCCGCCCCTAATTCAGTTTATTATTTTGCTGTATTGTTTTGTCCTGAACCCGTGAGGGGGATGGCAGAAGGTCTTATGTTTACTTTTTATTATTCCACTCTTTCTCTCCCCGTGGGAGCAATAAAATAAAAACGAGTCGATAGACCAACAACTCTGATCCTTGGTCAGTTCCTCCCCTGCTTTTGTCGAATGGCGTGTGACACATGGCTACTCGCCAAAAGTAAATATTAAAATTACAAATGTAAAAAGATGTAAAATTCACATCTTGTAAGTCTGCTAAGAAATATGGTTCCTCATATTTTCCCCAGGTGCAGGAAGAGATGAAGCGTACATTACACAGAAACGGGCAGAGCGAAGTTTGATATAAAAAGGAGAAATATCAGGAAACCTGTGGCAAAAGCCAACATTTATTCCAGTCATATCATTGCATTAACTTCTTTTAGAAGTGAGAAGAATTTACCTTGAGCATACAATCAATCCTGATGATGGATATCAGAATTAAGAGGAGTTGTACTTAATACAAATTTTTTTTTTTATTTTTTTATAGAGGATTTCAGTAATACCAGAAGAAGATAACCAGGGTTTACTGACAGCTTGGCCTGACATCATCCTTTGCTTAACTAAAGGAACACATTTATTAAATGCAGAGGTGAAGGTTTGTGGGAAAAGATCGGTGTGCCAGTTCTGCATCATGTTGATTGAACATATTTTCCCATGGAACATCCTTGAAATCAATCATGGCCTTGAAATGTCCTGATATTGACATTACCTTTGATAAACCTTCAATAACTTGCCTTTGCCTTCTTCATACGCCATCATTAGAGAACGTGAACTGAAATACTGTAGTCTGTGAAATACTACTGTGAAGTAGTCCGAAATGCCTAGTAACCCTGAATTGGATACATAATCAAAAGAATTAGTAAAAAAATATTATCAATTAGAGTGGCAGATTTATTTCTCACTCTTGTTGGTTTATAAATGAGTGGGTAAAAGTAAGATTAATACAGCGCATTTAGAAAGTCAGCGGTTGGAGAATGATTTTCACTTTTGAGAAGATTGATGCTGCAGTCACTGAGTAGAAAACACCATTTTTCCTTCATCATTAATCAAGTCCAGAGCAACAGCAAATTCATCACTGAAGCCATTGATATCAGTATCAGGTGGATGGTAAATACATCCAAAACGAGAACAAAAAGGGTATTTCCAGGAATACTGATTATACATCAATTACATCAGAATTTGAGGTCATGGGGGCCTCGGGTGGCGTAACCGTCTAAGCATTCGCTTGGGAATGCGAGTTGCCTTGCATTCTGCCAGGACTGTTTTTCGTTCTGCTTGGAAGGACAGCCTCATAGAATACAAGCACGCTCTTGCTACAGCTAGGTCATCGTACTTCTCGGTACTTAACACGGTAGCTAAACTAACAAAAAAATCAGTCTTCAGATTACATCAGTTATCTTTCTAACTATAATTCTAATGACTTCATTAATTTGTTTACTGATAAGATTGACACAATCAGAGAACAAATTATGAAAATGACTCCAATATCTAGTGCTCCAACTCTCGAGATGGCACAGGGCTATCAGGAGCAGGGTTGCGTAGAGACCCTTGAGTTTCTACTCCCTTGGATGTGGACAAATTTAGTAAAATGGTTATGTCCTCCAAATCATCTACATGTATGTTAGACCCCATACCAACAAAGCTTATTAAAGAGCTTTTGCTTTTACATCCCTATTATTGGGTTGCGTACCTCATGGTTTAAATCATACTTATCAGACAGGTTTCAATTTGTGCAATTAGATCAAGAGCTCTCTGACTACTTTCAGGTTAAATATGGTATTCCACAAGGCTCAGTGCTGGGACCATTACTGTTCTCATTATACTTGCTACCACTGTAATGTTATTCGTAAACATGGTGTGAATTTCCATTGCTATGCAGATGATACACAGCTGTACATATCAATGAAACCAGGTGAAATACTTCAACTCACTCAGTTAGAGGATTGTATCTCTGATATAAAGAATTGGATGACAGTAAATTTCCTGCTTTTGAGTTCAGATAAAACAGAGATGATGGTTTTGGACCCCAAAAATTAAGGAACAAGTTGGATCTGCAGTTAAATGCAGGTGATTGCATAGTTGCATCAAGTCGAGCGGTCAAGAACCTTGGTTTTATTATTGATCAGGATCTTACATTTGACACTCATATTAAAAACACTTCAGAGTAGCCTTCTTTCACCTAAGAAACATAGCTAAAATTAGGCACTTTCTGTCATTAGAGGATGAAAAGCGCCATGGGATCTTTTATGACCACAGAGAGTCATAAAAGTATGTGAAATGTAACTTCTGTAAAATGAGTTACTATTTACAAATGTACATTCCATTGGTGTACAGTCAGAACCTTCTGTGCATGCAGAGTGAATACACACCCTGTCGATTGCATCTCTCCAACACACGCGTGTCCGTACCATTTTATTGAATTTACTGCGGGTAAAAAATAAAAGCATTGCAAAATTGCAGCCTTCCGCGATTCAGAAAATGTTGAAATTGCCATTTCAATTGTAATTCGATGACTCATGCAGCCCTAATAGAACCAATATTACACATTTAATTTCGGTGGTCAAAGTTAAGCTCTGACTGTTGTTAAGCTTGGTCCTGCCAAGATTAGACCTTCTATATTATTAAATTGATTTTACCGCCACTTATATGAACTGATTTATCTCTGCTTATAATCTTCACCACACTAGACAAATAAATAAGTGAAAAGATAATTATGTCTATGCAAATAGAAAAAGCATGTGCTGTGAGTGGATTTGGGTGAAGAATAGCATACTTAAGGGCAATTTGACAGTGTAAATCTCTCAAAATGGCAGCACTATGGAACGAAAGGAGAAAACTGCCCCAGGGGATTGGTATGTGCAATGAGTGAGCAATTTACTGGAATCAAGACTTCAAAACAATACTAAAAACAGATGCATTTGCTGCATCTTTTATTTTCAAATGCAGTATAATTTCTTTGTCCTTGACTATCTTTCCCTGATCTTAAACCAAATTTAATACCAAACATCTATCAAATGTCAGATTGTTTCTATGCTTCTTAAGTTAATTTACATATTCACAAGCATTATGCAGTATGTTCACAGTTCATGCTTACATACCTTATTTGTTCACAAATTGCACCTCTCACTTTTGTTGTTTTCAGTTTTCATTTTGGGCCACTTTGCACTATATTGTGCCAATATTATACAGTACATGAAAACGTTTGACCACCTATACATGTGATTTTGTGCTCACATATATTTCTTCCCACTTGAAATGTTTGATCTTTGATGCATTTCATGAGTGTATGACACTCAAGCCCTACAAATTGATTATTTTTTGTAATTATTGCAATATATGTAACAAAACTTGTGACAAGTTGAAGTCAAACATATGTATTACATGTCAGCTCCAATTAGATTCAAACCAGGGGCGATTCTAAGATTTGACCTTTAGGGGGCTCAGCCCCAAATAAGAATGTGAGCTATACACATGCAAAGGACAAGCCAAAATTTTGAATTAATTTACTGTTACATTCCCCAAAACAAAAACACCACAATGGTGGTCGCTCTCAAAATTGAAATACCACTCTCTATCTGTGGTATTTCTAAAATAGATATTAAGTAAAAATGTTTTTAAAAAAGAATGATACAAAATTTTCAAGGCGGCTGAGATGAAAGACAGCTAAAGCCCCCCTAAATAGGGTCTGAAATCACCACTGGATTAAAACATTTGACTCAATTTTTACAACCTTATTGAGAAAATGTGCTGCTGTAAATGGTTTGATGTGTCTGCATTTTACTTGAGGGAAGGCAAGAGAAGTGAGCACTGCTTTGCATCTGCTGCAGCTCAGTGGGCAATGATAGCCAAACAATGCCTGTTGCAGCGGTATATATTGGTTACATCACATTGCCAGTCCATCTCATCCTACCTCGGAATAAAGCGGAAAACCCGCCCTTGTCTGCCTCCTGGAGATCGGATGATGGAGATTTCTGCTCTAATGGCATGGCTCCCTGTGCTGTCTGCATTATTCTCTTTCCTCTGCTGTCGTTCTGTCTGCTTCTGCCTCTTTCCCTCCCCTCATTATCATTTCCTGCCATCCTCACCTCCACCCATGCCTCCTTAATGAATTCATTAATAATTTGCTGAGTCTTCGTAAATAATTATGCGAGACTGGAAAACTTTTTATACTCTGGGTCACTTGTTTTATAAAGCCTAGGCAGCACTTTAGAATAAGACTTTCCATGGGAGATGTAGGGGTGGCAGGGGCTCAGTGCTTAGTGACACAGGCTGGCAAGTGGAGGGTTTCTGGTTCGAATCCCAGGAAGGCCAACTGAAAAAAGAATGAGCTGGAAACCAGAGGGCACTGCCAATGTGCTCTTGAGCAAGGCACTGAACCCCTAAACTGCTCCAGTGACACCATACTATGGCTGACCCTACGCTCGGACCTCTCTGGTGGTGTGTGTGCATCTAGGAGAGGTATGTGGAAAGATACATTCCAATTACCCTGTGTAAACACTGTGTGTAACATGGCAGTTAAAGTTTAATCAAGCATAATAAAGTTTCTTATGTATACAGTACAACAGTCTTTGATCCTTTGGGCAAAGGTCGTTTATTACCTGTAAAACCCTATTTTGGATATCCATCTCTACTCCACTCTTGTGTGACAATGTCAAACTATTTCAGATTTAACATAAATCCAGCTACTATAAATACAAATGCACAAGTAAACATATTCAGAATAAGACACTGAAATCTCATAATTGCAGTGTGAAGAGATTCATTTGCCAGACTAAATTAAATGAGAAAATAATAAAAGTAATTAAATTGGCCTCAGCAGTCCCACACACATGGCTTCCCACAGGTTTCTATTCAAAGTAAATTAACACATGACAGTCTCCAGTCACTGATGCTGGATGCTGATTCTTTTACCTGGCAAATTTCCAGTCCCAAACGCTTGAACAAACATGAAAGATCCTGGAACCGTGATTGCCGTCCACAGCACAATGGCCAGAATATCACACGTGCGTCTACTGCAAGTTGATATAGTCAGCTTGTTCGGAAACATTTGTTTGATTGTACATCCTAAGCAAAAAAAACTATTTAAAGGGCACAATTATAGGCATAATTTAAAAAAGTTTTTAAGTTGCGCCGGCATTCTGATCAGCAATCAGTGGGTGGAGGTGCTTGACTCATGTTTGTTTACAGTCTCATTTTATGGCTTCTCTGTCTCATGAGAGCATTCTGGTTTGTATGCAGCAAACTGTGTGTGTGTGTGTGTGTGTGTGTGTGTGTGTGTGTGTGTGTGTAACTCTCAAAGGTCACAAATGCTAAATACTCTTCTACTCATTAATCCTACCACAAGCTATATCCACTGCCTATAGTTATCCCTCTATTTACATACTGTATTTCAAATGTAAATGGGACAATTCAGTCTGAGTACACCATTCAGATATGATCGAAATGTTGTTGTTTTTTTACAAAATGCTCTGCATGCACTGTTTGAATTGCACGGCCGATTTGAATTCAGTTCAAGTAACATGAAAAACTCATTACTATTAATGTGCTGAAAAGGCTAGGTCTCCCATGCCCTGTCTTGCCAATTGTGAATTATGTTTCCAGTTCACCATGTATCAGTGTTTTCTTTTAATTGACATAGCAACAGCCATTTGGATGTATCAAATCATATACAAAACATCTTTCTAAAAGCCTGCATTGAAAGTATTGTGGCCAAAGTAATCGATGAATTGGTAGTGTGGTTAAAGTGGCTGTGACCGGCTGTTATAATGTCACAGCAAAGCATTCATAAGCACCTGAAACAGAATGTGATGAATACAGGAGAGTTTGTTTCCATGCCAATAGCAAGGCACTGTGGTAAAGCACCAACAAGGGACTGGCCCTGTTCATCAGCCCTGATTGGGGTCAACATTTGACTGTCTGCCCCAGGGGGAAGGGGGAGGGTGAGCCGGCTCGAGTTCGCCGTGAAGCACATAAGGGAGTCCCATCTCAAAGGAAGTGGAGTTCGCTGCCCTCAGAGAATTAGCTTACCTTGTAGAGATGAGCGGCGGACTCCTGTGGAGAGGGTAAATCAAAATAAATAGAGGGTGTAATTGGACTACCAAATTGTGAGAAAAATGGGAAAAAATCGTAAACAAATTATAAATACACTACCGGTCAAAAGTTTTAGAACACCCCCATTTTCCAGTTTTTACTGAAATTTAAGCAGTTCAGTTAATAACCTGAAATGGTACAAGGGTAAGCCAGAGGTAAAAAAATGTTTTACCAAAAACAGAAAAATAATGCACATTTTTGGCAGTGAGTAGTTTCCTACACCATCAAAAGGCACTTGTAAACTGGAGGAAACTCTGACAGGAAGAGGTCTGGCAGACCCAAAGCCACAACAAAATCAGAGTCAACAGCTTGTGTAATAGGCAGCTCACAGGACAACAGCTTTGAATTTGAAATCTTATATATAATATCATATTTTTTCTCTGGCAGTTTACCCCTTACCTTTGTACCATTTCAGGTTATTCACTGGACTTGAACTGCTTACATTTCTGAAAAAACTGGAAAATGGGGGCGTTCTAAAACTTTTGACCGGTAGTGTAAATAAATCAATAATAAGGCTGTCACACCAGGGCAACTCATTCACAGATGTATATGGCTACCACCTTTGCGTTTAAAAAAATATATAAATCTGTGACAGCTAAGAGCTACATATACCAACAGGCCCCATCTTACTTTGGTCACAGTTTACATTGTGACCCTTATACCGGTGTATGTACGACTTGGGTAAGGGTAGCTGAAATAGATAAGGATAGGTTTGAGATTCTGCAGGACAAATTTATAGAATTAGAATCAAAGATCAGGAGCAGAACCTCTATGGTGGTCTTTGGAATTCTGCCAGTACCACATGCTAGTAAAAGGTAGCAGAATTTTAAATGTAGATTTAACACGTGGCTACAAACCTGGTGCAGGAAAGGGGTACAGATTTATGGGGCATTGGGACAGGGGTGACCTGTACAAGTGGGATGGGCTACACCTGAACCAGAGGGGTGCAGCTGCATTAGGCCAGTGTATGCTTAGGGTAGCGGAGGAATATTTAAACTGGGGACTGAGGGGGGGTTCCACCTGAGACAATTTAGGCTATTTAAGTGCAGGTGTGTGGCTACTGAAGGTGAGTCAATAAGAGTCTTGACAGGGTGTGTATATGGACAATGTATAGAGTGCGTTTGTGCTGGTTTTGGATTCTAACTTACTAACTAAATAGTTTGTAAAGAGGCTCCTTCTCTGTTTTTTTTACTGCTGTGCATCATCACAGACCAGCAGCATCAGACAACAATATAAATATTGTCGGAACAGTCAGAACTGTCTGAATCCAGTAGCCTTAACAGTGAAACGCCCTTGTTTAAAGTTTAGCACTCTGAATACTGAACACAAGTGGTATTACGCCTTAAAACCCCCTCACTTATCCTACATGTAAAATATATTTATTTGATTTAATATAATAATCGCTGCACAGGATACCAATTATCAATTAAATCTCCAAATTCATTGATAGGCAGAGCAAACTGGTGGATCAACCTTCATCAAAATATACAACTCACAATTCAATTAAAATGAACAGCTGGTTTATTTAGTTACAACAGTTAGACAAAACATTCAACGTCCAATATACAGACGTAGGTTCAACTACCTTAACAAATACTAAATCGGAGCATCCAATATGTAGGGTTTAGTTCTGTCTCCTCACATTTGTAATATTTATCGCTACCATTTCACAAGCTTGCTCGTACCACGTCAAGCTCCGCTCTTATCTGGCCACTAAGTTCCAAAGTGGATATTCCGGCTTAACAACTACAAAATTCTAGACATAAAATTGACATGGAAGAATCACAAAAGAGATGAAATGGAAGAAAATGATACCAAACCAAGCTTGTCTCTCTCCAAGAACAAACACACGCAGGCAAGGTGTTGGCTGGCGCCAGATTTTCCAGAGAAACAGGACACAGCAAGAGTAGAATTCCCCCAATCTAAACCATCTTGTCACCAGCAGGTCAGACTTTAAGTGTTGAGAGGGGGGCAGGTTGGCTCACTCCCTTCTTAGCCCATAATTTATGATTTGGGGGAGAGTTCCAGCACAAGCCAGGGTCACTTACTACCACAAGATATCGTTTCAAGATATGTTCCTCTCATGTTGAGAATCGTGGCGATACCAAACATCACTAGGGCATGGTGAAGCCAGCTTCATTTATACTGAGATGTTGGTTGAGCTGATATTTGGGGAGGCATAATATGCTCAAGAGCATTGCTACCAAGTGAGGAGGCCAATCATACCATGTTGACCTCCACTTTAATCTGGCGGGCCATAATTATTTTCTCCTTGATCCATAATATTCAGCTCAACTGTAGGTATAAGCCTGAAGTTGTAGGGTGTGGCACTGGTTCACCAACCCAAGTGCCCTGGCTTCACTGACAGAGCCATAAACCCACCAAAGATGGCCCCATTCTGTCTGCCTGCGCAGGATGGTTAAAATGTACTACTATGCTCTATGGTAACATAAAACAAGCCTGTGCGGAAGGAGAGACGTTAATAAGGGGCAACTTCAATTACCTCTAAATTAATTGGGAAGTAGTATCAGGTCAGGGTAAATGTGAAGAGGAGTTTTTAGATGTGGTTAATTACTGCTTTTTTGTACAGTCTGTTACTCCACCTATGAGAGGGAAGTCACTACTGGATCTGCTTTTGTGTAATAACCATGACCGAGTTTGCACCTCAGAGGTGAGAAATTGAACCTTCAATTGGAGTCAAATTATTCAAAGGTTAGATATTATTAAAGGTTAGATTTCTCTCATATTTTGAGTGTAAGATCAAGCTGATGAACATCAGACCTATTTGTCATCTTTACCTTTTTTGCTCATCTTTACCAAGGGTGGCAATAATTCTGGAGGGCATTGTATTTTTGTCTTCACATAATCCTCCATTGACTTTGAATCCTTTGAATATAGGCATGGTTCCATGGAAAAAAATATAGCATTTTCGAATTATTTAATTGCATTTAATAGCATTAAATGTTACGAATAAGCGCACTTTCTGAGCTAGTTCAATTAATGTGTGTTTTTATACAGCAGCTATTTTAAGCCTTCTTGATAAAAAACTATTGATGAAGAATGTCTTGTGTCACTCTTTCCTTTTAAAAAAACCCACTTCCTTGAATTGATAGTTCTGACAAAATGAATGTGATAATTATATGCCACCTAGGTTAATTAAAATGCGGTCACCTGAATAATGATGAATAGTGTGGGAGAGAAAATGGCTCTTATCCTCTGAATCATTCCTTTGTGTTTGTATGAATCCCGACGGAATGTGTGCGGGCGTTTCTTATCTCCCTCTGGAATTAGCCAGTCCCTCCCTGCATGTGCACGTGTGTCATTTCTGCTCATTCATGATTTATCCATTTCTCTCCTTTACTCATAGTTCTTGGTCTACTAACTACAATGCAATTCTCCTGTCCTGGAACACAGATGCTTCCATCAGTGATTAAGCCCCCAGCACTCGAAGCTCAGCCAAAAAGGCTTCAGTTTAAGAGTTCTCATCCGATTCATCTTCATTCCTCATCCAAAATGCATTCACACACAGCCATTTAGCCTTTACTTCATGCACCTGTGGAATTTAAAAAAATAAGTTATTCCTTTGTACCTTTTGTGAGTAGAAAAATGAATGCAGGCTGAAGTCTTTTTTCCATGTTTCAAATTTTTTGTCTTTTAACAAAGCAGAGAACCTATTGGGTCTGTCCCCCAAGTACAGATTGACAATAACCAAAGATGGAAAGAGCATGGAGGCACTTTATACACTGTGGGTCCTTCACACCCTTATTTAGCCCACAGAGCACACATGCTGCTGATCGCATCACAAAAAGTTATTGATTTGAACAGGATGAGACATCAAAGAGGGGGGAAATTGCACCTGGGGGAGACGAGAGGGGAACTGAACTGGGGTGATAGATGAAGTTCTCACAAATGGTGCAAAATGGTCATTGTCTTCAACATACGGTGAGACACATTAGACATATAAAGGGGGGGTAATTGAATTGAAGACTTCCATGTATTCTAACAGCATCTTAATCCTAAACAGCCTCATCCTTAATAGTGTCATACAAACCTCTCACAATCATCCACCCTCCTCCTAAACAACACAATCCTAATCTCCCCATGCATTGTTTTTTTGGGGGGATAGATTCATATCCAAGTGAGTGATGTCCCTTTTTTTAAACTATATTTTAGTAAGCTGACTATGAACCTCCTTGATATTAGCAAACATAAGTCGCCAGCTGATTATTTTAGCAAGCTAAATATGAAAATGCTAGTTAACCATGCAATTCAATTTGATAGTGCTTTAGATGGAATGGGATTTCATTCATAAACTGTATCAGTTACCCGAATAACACGTGGAATATGGAAGCTTAGGGTGTATCTGAACTAATCAGAAATTCAGAAATGCACAGATAATGTGTTGTATTCAGATATTTTTTTCTACCTGAAATTGATCAATGATATTCAGAATATTTGTTTCCCCCCATGGTATGTTTTGGAGATACCAGGGGCTGTATGTACAAAGATTCTAAGAGTAGTGCTGATCTATGATCAGTTTAGCCTTTTAGCTCATAATGGATAAGGTTAGGATATGGACAGGTGAAACCTGATCCTAGATCACCACTCCTGCTCTTAGAATCTTTGTACATATGGCCCCAGATCTCATGGCTTATATGTCAATACTCAACATTTGTCCACACTCCCAGAAATGTCCAAACTAAATGTAATTTTGGTTACTTGGCAGCAGTTAGAGGAAGTAACATATAATCATACTGGCACAGTGCAACCATGTTACGTTTAGCAAAGGGATCAAGTGTCCAAACTTCCAACAGTCTATAGTTGAATGAATTAAAAAAGGTAACCTCTTTCTAAAGGAATCATGTGTCATATAGCACATTACAGGAAATTAGACCTTTAGTTGATCTGAGACATTTATTGTTCATGCCTGCATAGTTATGGCCATAATATGGCCTTAAGACAGTAAATCATGCTTTAATAGTTTATAAATTAGAACAATTAGCAGCTAGTTACAATTCAGAGGTTGCAATAATGGTTGGAACGAAAACCTGCATTTAAACTCAAAGTTAAAGACAAAAGTTGATTGAATCCTTTGAAATTCTCTTTTCTGCGCGGCCTCTTCTCTAGTCATGCTCAAACCCTGCAATGAACAACCATCCTCCTCATCAATATCACAATACTAATTTTACTATTTCACAATACTAATTCATATTTTAAGTCAAACTTAAAAATATAGTATAATGTTTCAATGTTTTATAGCAACTAACTCCTTCGAAACAGCCAATGTGATTTTAGACATCTATTATAAAAAAAATCAATAAAAGTGCAAGTTAAATGTTAATAAACTTCTTATTTTCTATCCAGCTAATGTTCTGTCCAAAACCAAACTTGTGCAGGAAATAAACATTTGATATGTTACCAATAATTTTTGCTGTTCTGAGAAACCTTTACTTTCATACTGGTCTTAATTGGACATCAAATTCTCCTTTTACAATCCCATGACTGAAAGTGTCACTCAGCTTTTCAAATGTGGCCAAGCAGTTACATAAACAATGTTTAGATGTATGTTCCCTTACATATGTTTTGTTTTTGGAGTATGAAAAAATTAATTATTTCAGCTCTTTAGTCAAAATAAAAGCCCCATTTTTTATCATATGTGCTGCATTTTTGTGAGTGGTAATTATAACATTCACTGCAAGAAAACAGTGGCAACAGGTTGAGATCTGGTGGCTGAGACAGCCATGGCATATGGTCTACATCGTTTTCATGCTCATCAAACCATTCAGTGACCACTCGTGCCCTGTGGATGGGGGCACTGTCATCCTAGAAGAGACCACTCCCATCAGGATAGAAATGCTTCACCATAGGATGAAGGTGGTCACTCAGAATGGCTTTGTATTTATTGGCATTTACCTTGCCCCTCTAAGGGGTTGAGTGGACCTAAACCATGCCAGGAAAATGCACCCCACACCATAGCAGAGCCTCCAGAACCCTTCATTTACTTAAGCGTTTTCATTATTATGGCAGCTACTTGTATGTCCGCTGATGTTTACAGAAGTAATGCTTGCCAGACAAATCGGCCACACACAAGAAAGGGCATGTGATTAAGCATTCCTACTGTACAATATAAGTGTACAGTTGCAAAAATAGAGCAAGATAAGGATTTCCCTGCTTTCCATTTTCTTAATCTGTCTGGTCATGTTTACGCCTTGGGTCCGTTCTGTTTGATCGTTTCTCTTCTGAAGGTCTCCATGCTATGAATAAGGTATGAGATACAAAGTGGCGTGCCGGTCTAATAACCCAATGCAAAAGTGGATGGGAGGTAAAAGAGGAAAGTGTGTTCGATCTTCTGCTTTGGTTAAAATACTGATAGCCTTCATGTTTCTCTCCGTTATTATGTCAAACGGTTCAGAGCACGACAATATTACATTCAGAAATTACTTTCATTGATCTTTTTTTTTTAATTGCCCAACTTGGCATTTGTTTCAAAAGGAACATCATTTGCCCCACTACAGATAATCATACGCATGGTGGTTTAAGTTGGGTAGGATTAATTTATTGCATTTGTGCATCTTTGTCATTACTTGATGTTTTTATTTTCTTTTGACAAAGTAGAAATCGCACAACATAAGCCCTCCCACCACACATGAAGGCGCTGTGTAGATTTCATGACACGGAGTCACTCAATCACATTATGACTGGGAGAGATCAAACGAAAGAGCCTGGGAGTACTTTATATAACAAGAGGAAGGCTCTATCACGTGAATCTCAACTACAAAGAAATACTGAGGCCTGGAGACATTACCCAGTGAGTGGCACATATGGCTCAGGGGTCGTTTTGTCTACAGTATAATTAATCTGGTACATGTCTGGTACAGATTGTTAAATTTAATGTGTGAAGTAAAACAAAGGAACATCAATATCCTGTCCAGTTCTGCGCTGTCAACATCAATAGATTCTCAGGATTCCTCTGAGGAATACTAGGTAAAAAAAAAATTAAAAGATAATTATATATAATATAGAAATATAATATAATAATTTATCGTGGTGTAATAATTAGGTTCTACGTGACTTCAGGAAATAGTCAAATATCATAATAGCCAGATATTCTCATTGATAATTTGATAATTGTAGGAGTTTTTATTGTGTGAAAGATTGCTATGTTGCTACGCAGACATTCCTTTAATTTCTAGTAGAAGGGGACCTAGGCTGCTTTGAGGTTTCAGAGTTGACTGAATCCCTGCAATTCAAGAGTATGCATAATCTGCATGAGGGGCCCCCAGGAAAGCCGGCAGCAGCAGGCGACGAGGGACCCTCTGGGAGCACAGATCCCAGATAATGGCCAATGGCCAGTTTATTATCCTTTTACAGAAATTAAACAATTAAATAGAACAAAGTTAAATCAAAAACTATAGTGACCTCCAGAATTGTTGCCACCCTTGATAAATATGAGCAAAATAGGCTATGAAAAAATCAGCTGAAAATGACACTCAAAATATGAGAGAAAATCTAACCTTTAATTGAAGTTATGTTTTGAAGTAAAATTATTCAAAGAAAAAAAATCCTTATCAAAAAATAAAATTTTTCTCAAAAACATGTCACAATTATTGGCACCCCTGCATTTAGTAATTTGTACACCCCAGCACCTCTTCCGACATGCCCCCCAAACAACATCAACAAAAAAACTCTCCACTCAGGCAAGCTGTGCTTTTTTAAAGGCCCAATGGCTCACAGCTGAGTTGATTGCTCATTAGCCTCAAATGAGCCTGCCTGTAGGTGAGGCCACTGCTGTCCAAGGTCCTGTAGTCCTCTCCAGGCTGTGGGAGGGAACAGGAGCATCTGACAGCAGCCAAATGGGAGGCGTAGCCCCCTCTACTCCTCCCTCCACCTCTCCCAGTGTCACTCCCAGTGAGTTGGGGATGATGGTGGAAAATCCAGTAAACGAAGAACAAGAACAATTTCAAGCATGCTTGTGACTGGGATATATTTGGGACATTGTGTGGCATTTAAGGGTCTAAACCAGATAGCCTAACCCCACCAGCAATGAGCTGTGTTCCAGGCTGTGACTTGACCTCTCCATCCATTTACATGATTAAATCAAAAGGGCACGCAAGGAAAGAAGAAATGCACTTACTGAGCTGAACAGTGTAATCCTCTGAAACCCAGGCTGATGGAGGGAGCAAATTTGAACAGATGAATCCCTAATGTTCTACCCTTACTCCCAATTGAGCAGCAGCCAAAGAGGACATGCAGCATGTAAAAACCTCTCCATAGCGCCGATGGCAAGGCAGCAACCTTCCTCCTTGACAGGTGAGCAAGGATGGTCACCCAGTGTCACACTGCATTTTAAGTGCTGAATATGATTAAATCAAAAGGGCACACAAGGAAAGAAGAAATGCACAGATTTGTATGCAAACATTGCAACATTGGTCTTGCAATATGTGTACAACATGTATTGAGGAAGTAAAAACATCGCAGTTTATCCAAATGAATGAAAATGTCATATCATCTGAAAAATTCGAATTGAGAGTACTTTAATGTCAAATTAGTGGAGTGGATGTGATTCTCAAAAATAAAAATTGGTATTAGGTATTTATTAATGATGATTATTATTATTTTCCTAAATATGTTTTTTTTCAAAATACTTGTTTGAATTTAAATATAAGAAAAGGAATGACTGTTATAATTGTTATACACTACACTGTTATACACTACACTAATAGCTATGACATCTTTGGGGCGTTGGTGTCTTTCATGCGTATAGGACACTCTCTCCCCCAAACATATGACAATAGCACATTGAAACTCACATAACACAATAAGTGTAACATGTATCACAGAAACATGGGTGAGGGGAGAAGGCAATGAAATATGATTGCGCAATTATCCATTATCAATGTGAATAAAACTGGGCAGGCCAATATGGTGGAGATAATCTAAGTACAATTTTTAAACAGATTTAAGTTTGGAAATGGTACCAAGACTATCACAAAGATGTATTTTTGTGGTCTCTGCAAGTAGGGAATGGAGGAGGGCAGCATGTTATAAATGAAGAAATCAACAATTGCGCACGCAAAGGCACATATTTCCTCTCAGTATTACCAACGAATGACTCTTGGGCTATTTTATATCAACACTTAGATTGACTTGTACAAACACTTATTTTATTTTTTAATTGCTTTACATTTATTATATTTTCTTTAAATATACGATCAATGCTGAGAATGAGAGGAGGATCATTTTCACCTCACTGAAACAGATATGTGCATGGGATATTTATAGCCTACTATAGACTAATACATAGTCTACGATGTACTTTTCTGCGTTCACAATGTGTGTTTACATAGGCTACATTTTATAATGCCATTTGTGTTTTACATTTGTATTAAAATTTGACTTTTTCTCCCAAGAATTGCTTCTTCGATGTCATATCACCACGCTTCCTGCGTGTTTACTTATTAAATAGAAGATTTAATGTGTTAAGTTACATGTCTCTGTCTCTGACTAAGAATATATCTTCAAATAAAATTGACAGGATACTGCTAGCTAGCGTATCCTGTTAAGACACAGTTCCAGTGTGTGAATGCTCCTCACAGTCTGGGGGTGAAATACTGCAGGTTGGCGTATAATTGGCCGGTAACATCGCCCAGGGAGAGTGGGTTTGTCCATGTCCCATTGCACACCAGCAATGTCCATGTCCCATTGCACACCAGCAATGTCCACTTAAATAGTCAGTTGGTGGAGCAGCTGTCAGAATGCACTTCAGAGGAGAAGGCACGCTTGTCCCATTCCAATAGGTTGCGGGGATGGGACTGGCCTGGAAATATAATTGGACATTCTAAATTGGGAGGAAAAAGAGAAATCGGGATTGAAAACTGAAAAAAAAAAAAAATGGGATGAGATCTGGATTTATACTCTCTATTAATAAATAATATCTTATTTTTCTGATGTCTGATTCAACTCTCTTCATGGAAAATTGAATTTAATGAGCACCTTGTGAGGGAGGAGTATGACATCACTGCAACACATAGTACATATGCCATTTAGCAGACGCTTTTATCCAAAGCGACTTACAGTAGTGAATGCATACATTTTTCAGTATATGTGGCCCCAGTGGGGAATGAACCCACAACCTAAGCATTGCTAACGCCATGCTCTGCCAACTGAGCCAGAGAACCAGGTTCTATTATTAGTTTGATTGTTTGCTCATGTTGGGACTTTTGCCATTGAGTCTTGTTTGAATGACTCATGTCAGTTTTGCAGATAACTTGTTGGTTCCTGCTTAGGGCGCAGGCCATATTACCTCACCAGTTAGATTGGTGCTGAAACTCAAAGTCTGAGACTGCTGCTTGTGTTCCACTTGGGTAACTGCAGGTGTTAAGAGTTCCGGGTCGATGTCACTATCTGCATTCCTCTCATTCCAATTGCGTGTCAAGATATAAGTTCAGTTACTTCATTGCAGTTAGTTAACTGTGTCATCTGACAAACAGAGTAGTATGTTATCAAAGTCCATTTGGATTTTAACTTACCTTTTAGCAGGCACAGACAGTGACCATTTGGAAATGTAATCTCAAGAAACACTGAGTATCTGATTTAACAGTGCCTTTGTGTTATCAGCTAAGAATTCATAGCAGGTAAACAAAATGAGCAGGTTTTCAAACACCATGGCCATGTCCTGATGCAGTGTGATGTCGTAAACTGAGCAATGGCTTTGAGACAGTGTACAATTTTTATACTTGCACATCAGATTTATTTGTGGTTAAGTAAGGTGCCATAGATCACTTGTGCTTTAAATGGAAAGTGTAGTGTAGCAATGATCTTTTTATTTCTTAAAACTCCTTAAGGACCAATAACATTTTGCTGAGAAACATGTACAGCTATAGGGTACAGACATGATTCAGGTGTCATTTCAAAGAACACAAATGTATGTTTATGTATGTATGAGGCATTCGAATATTTTAATGTGTGTGCCAAAAAAAGATGAAACCATTAAATACCAAAAGAAAGGGGAAACAAAGTCCTTCTCAAAATGTATATTGCAATCGGTCATGGAATATCTTTTTTGTGACCAAATGTTTTTTATTTTCAAAAACCAAAAAAAGCCAGGAGCAGGATTGAGTACAGGAAAATCATAAACAACATAAAAACAGACAAAGTATCCCCCTACCCCTCCCCCTTCCCCTCCCTTTGAAGGACCCCAAGACCCTACCCTGCCTTACTTTTAGCCAATCAGCAGACTTCTCAGCACAGTAAATTAGCCAGGGTGTATCATATTATAGGCACAGGTTTGTGAGACAACAATATGGCACCGATTTTAAAGAGTTACGGAGAGGTTGAGAGGACACTTATTTTGAGTGGACACCCCACCGACCACAGAAAATGATGTAAACACTGAACCTTTTATTCAATCAGTACCCTACCACCCCTAGACCTAATCATCCGCCCCAGTGTAGTGGCAGTGTCTCTCCATGAAGTGATGTGCTTTTCCTTAGCACCGCGGATCTGAGCTGTGGACAGCTGTACACCACATCCAAAACAGACAGAGTCCACTGGCGGAGAGACAGGGAATGAGGTAGTTTCCATTGCAGAGCGATCAGCTTCTTTGCTAATGTGAGACCGGCCAGAAAAAAAACACGTGATTGACACAAAGAAAGACCGAAGGGCGATGAATCATTCAATAATAAAATATCAGGTAACACTGGAGTGGTTGTGGATATACGGGGGCTGTACTGACCCAGGGAACTATAGGCCTGTCAGTTTAACTTGCTTTGCATGTAAAATGCTGGAATGTATTATTAGGGATAAGTTGGAATCATTCTTGAAAAATAATAGTATTTTAAGGGGAAGCCAACATGGTTTTCTCCTGGACTTTTTTGAAGCGGCTACAAAGTGTGTTGACCTTAACCAGGCTTATGATATTATATATTTGGACTTTCAGAAAGCATTTGACAAGGTACCACATGAGAGGCTCATTGCTAAAATGAATTCAGTAGGAATGGCAGGAGTTGTTTAATAGTGGGTTCATAATTGGCTGCAAGAGTAACAGGAGGTGGTGTAGGCAGTGGTGTCCCACAGGGATCGGTGCTGGGACCTCTACTCTTCCTTATTTACATAAATGATCTTGATATGGACGTTAGTAGCAAAATAGTTAAATTTGCAGATGATATTAAACTCGGGTAAAGTAATCCAAGATGATTTAAACAAGACTTAGGAATTGTAGTTGATCAAAGTCTATCTGGATGCTGGGATACATAGTAAAAAAGTATTGAGTATAAATCAAAGGAGGTTATATGAATGTTATATAATGCCTTTGTCAGACCTCACTTAGAATACTGTGTGCAGTTCTGGGCACCGCACTACAAGAAAGATATAGAAGCTCTTGTAAAAGTTAAGGGCAACTAAACTGATACCTGGTATGAAAGGTAAAGGTTATGAGGATAGATTTAAGGCACTCAATCTATTTAATCTTAGCAAACGGAGGGGATTTTATTGAGGTTTTTAAATTCCTAAAAGGGATTAACAAAATTAAATACCAAAGATTTTTAAAGACAAGTGGGGTCAGCAGAACAAGAGGCCACAGGTGGAAATTAGTTAAAGGGAAATTCCGCACAGATATTAGGACGTTTTTCTTTACACAGAGAGTTGTCAATGCCTGGAACAGCTTGCCAGGTCGGGTAGTAGAGGCAGAAACACTTGGGCTGTTCAGTACTAGATACTCTTTAGATTAGGGCATGATGAGCCTAGATAGGCTGAATGGCCCGTTCTCATCATTATGTATTCTCATGTTCTATGTTCTTATATAATTGTAAGGAGATTCTCAGCAACTGGTTCCCAGACCTCTGGGCATTGCCATACCATATGGAAGAAGGTACCAAGGGCACCGCCTCAAAAAAAGGGACAGACAGGGCTGAATCATCTTCATGGTGAAGTGTATATGGGGGTCAGATAAACCCAGTGAACAAACTGTAAGTGAATCATCTGATGATTACATTACACCTGTTACGATCCAAGGTCGGGTGGACCAAACAAAGTGGAAACCAGGCGAGTTTTTGGTGCAAAAAAGGGATTTATTAGACCAGTAGACCAGTAGACTAAAAGGTCTGATTGATGGAGTGCTGCAGAGATGTTTGTCCTTCTACCAGGTTCTCCCATCGCTGCAGAGTAACTCTGAAGCTCTCCTAGAGTGGCTATTGAGTTCTTGGTTACCTCCCTGACCATGGCCCTTCTTGCCGGGTTACTGAGTACATTTGAAAAAGTTTCTAAAAAACCTTTTTCACTTTGTCATTATGGGGTATTGTGTGTAGAATTCTGAGGAAAAAAATTAATTTAATCCATTTTGGAATAAGGCTCTAACCTAACAAAATGTGGAAAAAGTGAAGCGATGTGAATACTTTCCGGATGCACTGTAGATAAAACAACTGGGACTCTAATGCGGTGAGATATTCCTAATTTTTTAATCGCTATTCCGAGTATGGACTAAATAATTCAAGTTTGACACACGATGTTCCACAGTGTAAGGACCACTATACTTGGCCTGGAATGGGGAACCAAGTATAGGCAACAGCATCAACACTTGATCACCAGGCTGAAATTGCAGGCTTTCAGCCTTGCAATCATAACAAGATTTCATTTTTGACTGTGCAAAGGATAGGTTTTCTTTCACCAACTCGCATGCTCTATACAGCCTTAGACGGAAATCATTAACATAGGACAATAGGCTTTTAGGGGGTTCTGTCTGCTTCCACTCATCAGCGATCAAATGTAATGGACCCCTCACAGTATGTCCGAAGACCAAGTCGTTCGTACTAGAACCAGTGCACTACTTCACGAATGGCCAGCAACTTCCAGGGCAATCCACTCTCCCAATCACAGGAAAGTTCAATACAATAAGACCGCAACATGGATTTTAACCCCTGAGGTCGACTGGATCGCCGACGATCCGAGCAGCAATAAAAGTATATTACTATTTCTAACGTCACGAGATTTTATCATACACCCGCGGCAAAAACAATGACAGAAACCTGCCTTATTTCCGGCAAATAATATGAGATTTTTTAAATTAGGTTAATTAGACCAAAAGTAAACCTTGCCTTTTCCTCTCTGTTTTACCTGGAAGTACCATCCCCCTTCTATTGACATGGTAACTAGGTGCTAATCTCAGGGAGGGGAGTGGAGCCATGTGTGAAATCGCCGTGTAAACAATGTCCCGACATTATATTGCATCTTGTCTGTGTTTACGGTTGCGATCTGCCAGCAACAGACTGTGTATGCTCCCATGTTTTCAAATACTCGTGAAAATATATGAATTCCGTGTCTTGTGACACTATAGGAAATAATCAGAATCATTGCAAACTGTTGCGAATAATTAACGGGAGGATATTTAACCAGCTGGCATTCTCTGTTTCGGCGCTTGGACATTATCTAGCTTGACCAAACTATTGATGGCATATAAATGTAGCTGTGATTGTCCTTCAAATAAAAATATCAAACACTTTGGAGTAAGTGTGTGTTAAGTTGATGAAATTGAGATAAATATCAGACCACACCAAAATTACAAAGCTTCTCTGAGCTAAGCACGGACCTCAGGGGTTAAAGTCTGATGAAAGCGTTCTAGAATGCCTTGACTTTGGGGGCTGAATTATGTCTGATGTGTAGTTTTTTCGAAAACTGAGAAAACGCTCACGGGAGGTGAAATTTGAACCTTGATCAGTTTGAATCATCTTGGCTATGCTGAAGATGGAAAAAAAGTGCTTTAACCCCTGAGGTCCGTGCTTAGCTCAGAGGAGCTTTGTGATTTTGCTGTCGTCTGATATTTATCTGAATTTCATCAACTTAACACACACTTACTCCAAAGTGTTTGATATTTTTATTTGAAGGGCAATCACAGCTACATTTATATGCTATCAATAGTTTGGTCAGTATCATATGCAGCTTATAAATAGATCTACAAACACACATTTTTCTGCCGTCACAAAAGTTGTGAAAGCACACACTAAACTATAGTGATGAATTGTTTTGCCAATATGCGTTTGTTCATCAAGGTCTTGGTTATGCAAGGGTGTCAAAATAGTTTAGCACATCTGAGATCTAAATAGCTAAAAACCTGTTTTTATCAGAACTGGTCAAATTTATTTCAGGCTGTGGGAGGGCTATATGCTACTTTCCTGAATATTCATGATCGACACCTGAGGATTGTCCACACCTCTAAGATCTGTCAGATGGACCATCTCTCTCTCAAAGGCCATCAGACAAAGACAAAAGCCATAGAGTAAGCAATAGTCAGTGAGCCATGCAGAAGCAAAATATGCTTTTTTCATTTTGGAAGATTTATTGAAAACATCACACAAACTATATACAAAAAAATTCCAAATTAAAACATGGTGAAACATTAAAACATCTGTTCTTTCACAGTCTTTGGTGCTACTTCTCAAAACTGAACACCATCTTGCTTCACCCTCCGCTTTATTATGTCCCCAGCGAAGGCTGCATGGATGGTAGAACAGACAGGCACAACTTTTTTGGTGGAGGAGTAGGTGCTTTTTCTTCCACGTTGTCACATCTGGCAGAGGAATGCCACATATTACAAGTCATACAGCCTAACAATAATGCACATAAGACACATACCTTTGTGTAGGAGTCCTGCGTGGCTTTTTTGGTGGAGGAGTAGGTGCTTTGTCTTCCACATCATCGTGAGTGTAAACATAAAAAGCAAAAGGTTGTAAGGACACACAATACATCAGAGCATTACAGTGAATAGCTTTTTTATAACATTTTAGGCTGCTTGAAAAGTATTTTTACATAGATCTTGAGTGCCTATTGCAATTTGTAACGTTACAACAAACGCAATATGTTTAGCGTCAAAAGACGCGGAATTCATATATTTTCACGAGTATTTGATAACATGACAAATAAAATATAGTTACTTACTCTTCGTCAGTTAGGTCCTCAGCTGGATCAATTCAAAATTCAAAATGCAGTCTCTCTTCATCTGAATCTTCTTCAGTATCGGGACATGAGTTGTTGTCCTCGTCGCTTTCCATCAAGGCTCTCAAACACTCCAGCGCAGAAAATCTTGCCATCTTGAATAAAATGTGCTTCAAATTGTCAGGACATTTTATTTGTTTACATCAGCGATTTCACACATGGCCCCACAACCCCTCCCCACCCCTCCCCTCAAGTTTCAAGTTTCAAGTTTGGCGTCTGAACGAATCATGTCAAATAAAGTAGTCAAAGTAGGGTCAGACTTCTGTTCAGCTATAAGCTCGTCACGGGACACTATGAGCAAGGGGGAGAGTGAAGCTTCATTTGGCTGTGGCTTAATGGGTACATCAGGGGATAGAGTAATCACCTTTACGTCAGAGGATTCACCCTCTGTGAGGATCGTATCCATAACACATGGCTGTTCCGCCTCGCGCTTGGCCCAGTAGCAGTCTTATCATTGTAAGGCAAAATACCATCTAAGATGAAGCTCTGTAAAGCCCCTGTATCTCGTAACACGCGCACCGGCTTTCTCTCCTGACACCTCTGCAAAGACACAAAACCATCATTAATAAAAGGAGCAAAATCAGGGTCAGGAACACTGGGCCGACCTGGGACGTTTTGTATGAAACCAGTGACATGAACAGTGTCAGAACGTGGCTTTACTGCCAAAATAGCATGTTTGGAGAACACCTGAGTATTTTTAGACAGGGAGAATTTGTCAGATAAAAAAATGGGACATTCCCCTTTCCAATGACCCTTGTTTTTACATGCATGACAAATTCGATTGCCATCGTATTTGCCATCGGTACCAGGGACAAATCTCACAGCGGGAGGGTTGCCTAGCGATTATTTTTCCGCTGGTCAAATGGTCCATTTCCTTTTTGACGGAGACCACTAAAAGTGTGCTTGTGAAGGAGCGCATAATTATCGGCCATAGCAGCAGCTTCTATCAGATCAGATACTGCGCGTTCTCTGAGATGAGTAGCAATTTGTTCTGGAATCGTATTTTTTAACTGTTCTAAAATCATTAAATTGCAAAGTTTGTCATATTCAGTCACTTTGGAGGCCTTACGCCAACGATCAAATTGAACCATCAGATCTCTCACAAACTCAACGTTGGTCTGCTTATCAGCGCGTTTAAAATGTCTAAATCGCTGCCGATAAGCTTCAGGGACTAATTCGTAGGTTTCGGATTTGGCCATAGTGTCAACTTTAAATAGCCCTCGCTCCACAGCGAGTCCCGACAAATACTCACGAAGATTAGACACGTTAAATCGTTTACTACACAGTGAGGCAGATTCACCCCAATGCTGAGCAAGCAACAGTACTTCCTCCTTAACAAGGAAACGTAAAGAAATTGCTGACGAACGCAATAGAAACTCGTTAACATGCAGATTTGTATGTAACTGAGAAAGCCCACGGCTTCGACTAGAATACAGATTAGAATCAGAATACATTCAGTTACAACAACAAAACACTGATTACCTTGACACAGAATGACAATCCTAAATGGAGAACTTTACTGCGATGCAAACATACACGTTGGACAAAACACTACACGATTGGTTAATGCAAGTCACAGTATGCAGCGAAACAAGGAAGTAGGCTTGGGCTACCCAACGACTCCAACAAAACGATGCTTAAAAGACAATCAAGTAAGCGATCATTTAAACTCAGTTGTGACAAATATTAACAATAACACTGCAGTAATGAATAAAGTTAAACCTCCTTACTTCCCCATAGATCAAGCCCTGTTTAAACAAACACACGGTTTGTAATCACTCATCATGGCATTGGACAAGTGAAACCAGCATGTTCAATTCCCAGGTGGGGCACTGCTGGGTGTACCCTTGAGCATGGTACTTAACACTAGGGGCGCCGACTCCGCCCACGCCTTTGAAATACCTATGACCACCGCCTGTCCGGTCAAAAGACCGCTAAGTCTACAGACAGAGGCACTGGTGCCGACGCAAAATGTTTGCCAGATGGCGCTCCTTACACAGAGAGTTTCACGTTTTATTCTATGACATAAATTAGGCACGTTCATATCTCAACCGTGAATTTTGAAGCTGTTATGTGTTTTTAAAAAGTAAGCTGCTAACAAGTTGCTACATTCAAACTACAACTGCTGTCGGAATAATTAAATGTCATTACATCAACGCTCGATATGCTGTCCCTAATATTAGTAGCTTTTGGCTCTGCCAGGTAGCTAGGTACCGATTGCTAAAATGTACTAGTTGGCTAGCTACGAACATAATATATGAATTGCCTGCTCAGTTGGCTAGTATTTCTGAACTGTACAGCTAGCTGGCTAGCTAAGAACATACCATTGCCTGCTCAGCTGGCTAGTATTTCTGAAATGTACAGCTAGCTAGCTAGCTAAGAACATAACATTGCCTGCTCAGCTGGCTAGTATTTCTGAAATATACAGCTAGGTGGCTAGCTATGAATAAGCATTGCTTGCTCAGCTGTACAACTAGCTAGCTGGCTAGCTATGAACATAATATATGAATTGCCTGCAGCTGGCTAGTATTTCTGAAATGTAGCTACAGCTGGCTGGCTAGCTACGAACATAATATATGAATTATAATATATAATTATATTATAATTATATAGCCAGCTAGCTACGAAGATAATAATATGCATTGTCTGTTCAGCTGTACAGCTAAGTTAGCTGCCTACCTACGAATATAATATATGGATCGCCTGCTTAGATGGCTAGTATTTTGTGTCACTTTGTGTAACTTTAGGTAGCTTTTGGCTCTGCCAGGTAGTGAAAGCTGCAGTCAAGCTACAAACATATTGCCTGCTCAGCAGGCTACCACGCAACTGAAATTATAGGGGAATTGGTCAGATTAAGCTAAAATATACAGTTAGCGAGCTGGCTAACTAAAAACTAAATAAATTCATAGTCTGTTCAGCTTTGGTCTTCTTATTTGCTGTCAAACTAGCTATTGAAACAGCCATGAACACCAGCGAGGTTACAGCAGAGATAGCTAACAGCGAAACCAGCTAGTTCAATGCAGGAGGACTGGGCAGGCTAGTATGAAACGAATGGTGGTGCGTGGGCAGACAAAAGAGACAGCAGGTAGCCATTTCCCTCAAGCATTCTTGAAGTTATTGTGGGATAGCTACCTAGCCAAATTGTAATAATTGCATTTTGTTATCAGAAATGGCTGTTTATATGAACCTTAATCTGTGTACAAAATATTTCTGGGACCAAATCTGAAATCATACTTTTGTATGTAGCAGCGGGTTGTAGCAATTATCGGTCTCTGTGATGACAAGTTGCAATATAACATAATACTTGTGCTTTAGTGTTATAAAGTATTATTGTTTAATTCCAGAAACCGTTTTCCTATAATAAAGCTGAAGCCAGAAGAGCT
This sequence comes from Aldrovandia affinis, assembly GCA_029706075.1. Taxonomy (NCBI): domain Eukaryota; kingdom Metazoa; phylum Chordata; class Actinopteri; order Notacanthiformes; family Halosauridae; genus Aldrovandia; species Aldrovandia affinis. The sequence goes on from JAINUG010000007.1 coordinate 1,797,220, forward strand.
GCGCTGCTAATGTGTATCATTGCCAAGTCAACCGGACAGCTGACTGCATGCAAGATCAGAATGTAGGCTAAATAAAGGCATGGATTGTTTGTTGTTTGATTTTTATGATGGATGGCTGCACAGCATAGCTACCTATAAAAACAAGCGTTATCTGCAACTTGAAGATATACAGCGGGTCCATTAGTCCTCTAAGATTCAGATGCGAATTAGTTTGTGGGCAGACAAAAGAGACAGCAGGCTGAACACCGGTTTGCCTAAATCAGAAGAGATTAGCTGTTTGTCTCTCCAGGGAGAGTGAGAATGGATTCACACGCACGCAGCCATCCCCCAACTTCCTGAATACCCCCTCCTGTAAAAATAATGTATTTCAATAAAGATTTCTTTCCAGAATACTCTTCCTCTCTCCTGTAAAAATGTAATCCAGGTTAGTAATTTATTTTTTTTTTTATTGTTTCATGTAGATAATATGGCCCAGAGTTAGAAATGACAAAGTAAAAAAATAAAATTGTAATGCATTTTGATTTTACAGTGTCAAAATTAGGTGGTTTCATAGTGAAAATTGCATAGGTTTCAATGGGGTTCAAGTTTCAATGCAAGTTTATCCCCTTATTATGGTCCAATACTGAAAAGTATGTTATGATATATAATGTTTTAACATCTATTTTAACTTAATAATATGTTTGATTGCAATTTAATAAATATGAATGACTTAAATATATATAATTTAACGTGTTTTTTATTATTATATATTTATTGTGAGCACTGTAGCAATTATTTCATACTCGGTGTACAAAAAGATGTAAAACAAAACAATGTACACCTACATGCCTACACACACACACACACACACAACCTCCGTAAGCACACAGGTGCACACACACGCACATGCATACGTACACATACTAACAAGCTCGTCCCCCCTTTCGCCTGCCCGCAGATGCCCATGCATACACACGCGCACACACATACATGTGCACGCACATACACGCGCATACACACACACACACACACACATTAATTGTTTATATATCCTATTTATATTTATATACTATTTATATATACTTTTTAAAAATATGATGACTTTTAAAAAAATATGCTAAAAATGTTTTTTTTCCAAAGATTTCTGTGTCCGATTTCTAGCTCGTAGATTTCGGCGATATGAAACTGAACAGAACTGCATACGTCCCATCAAGTCCCATCAAAACTGAATGGACATGATGGCATGGGCGGGGCTGTTACAATGATTCTATTCAAATTACAATTAGGCTACTAAAACAGAGCTATAAAGGAGAGCATACTTATCAGTTTGGTTACAGTTGCAAATATGGTACGCTATACTGCACAGCAAGCTTTAGACTTCCTACAGAATGTAAATGAAATGCAGTCGGAGGATGAGGACTTGGATGGAGTGGATATTGAATCTGATTCAGATTCAGGTTCAGATTCTAGTCCAGATTCTGGTTCTGAAATTGAGACTGGCAGATTTGTTTCGGCAAGACAAGAGAGAGCAAAAGATGGAATGGTTTGGGTTGAACAAATGGCTGGTAACACATCAGGCAGAACAGCATCACACAACATCATACAAGAAAAGCCAGGCCCTACACGGCAAGCAAAGGGGAATATTGAAAGTCCACTGAGCAGTCTGCTATGTTTGATTGACATGGAAATGTGGGAGCAGATCGAAATTGCACAGAGACGGAGCAGAGAATTGGGACATATCGGTCGATGAATTGAAGGCATTCGTGGGACTGCTGTATATACGAGGAATAAGCGGCGGAAAAAGCATGGATTTAGAAGACTTCTGGTCTTCTGACTTGGGCAATCTGGTTTTTAATGAAACGATGTCGCGGCAAAGGTTTAGAGACATAATGCGCTATCTGCATTTTGATTAAAAGGACAGAAGGGCTACAGGCCTTGAGAAAGACAAATTTGCCATGATTTCAGAGATCTGGAACAAATTTGTAGGCAACAGTATTGCATATTACACACCTGGAGAAAACATAACTGTTGACGAGCAGTTGTTCCCTACCAAAGCACGATGCCGCTTTTGGAATAAAGCTCTGGATCGCAGCCGACGTAGAAACGAAATACATGCTCAACGCTTTCCCATATCTTGGGAAAGATGAGACGAGGCCTGTCGGTGAACGGTTGGCTGACAATGGGGTAATGCGCCTCGTGGAACCCTTCATTGGGAAAGGAAGAAATATAACTTCAGACAATTTCTTCACCTCAATCGCTCTGGCAAACAAACTCAATGCGAACAAAACCACCATTGTTGGTACCATGAACAAAATTAGGAGAGAAGTGCCCCCTTCTGCACGGGCACAGAATAAAGACCGACCACCACAATCTGGAAAGCTGGAAAAGCTACACTCACTGTTTATCAATGTAAGCCAAAGAAAAATGTGTGCATCTTAAGCACCATGCACCCATCAGAGATTGACAATGGCGCAAAGAAATTGCCCGAAACGATTGCGCATTATAACAACACAAAAATGGGAGTGGATGTGTGTTGGATCAGATGGCACGGTTGTATTCAGTCAAAGGAGGCAGTCGCCATTGCCCAGTTGCTGTGTTCTACAACATTTTAGATCTGGCTGCCATCAATGCCCATATTTTGTACATGCAGTGCATGGACAAAACAATCAGCCGGAGAAGGTTTATTCTTGAGCTGACAAAGGAGTTGCGTGCAAATCACATGATGGCAAAGGCAGCACTAGGCTTACGTACTCCAAGACGTACAGCCCTTACACCGCTATGCAGTCCACAAGCTCCTAACACACCTCAGCAAGAGCGGCCAGTGAAACAGTGTTAGGTGTCCAGATGTCAAGGGAACAAAACTTGTGACATTTGTTACAAGTGCAAGCGATTTGTCTGTGGAAAATGCTGTCAAGTCGCACCCAAGCTCTGCTTGAATGTTGATGGACACCACAGACTTTTTTGAATTGTAGAATTGTAAGCAGAGTAAGAAATGTTGGATTCACCTACTTTTGACTTGTATTAAAACAAAGTTCTTTCCAAACTGTTTTCTGTTTTCTTGTGGGTTATAAAATAGTATAGTTTGGACACATGGCACTAGCAAGCAAAAGCTGTGACCTGAGCCATGCAGGAGTACAACTAGCATAACACGGCTATAGTAAACGGAGCCACAATAACTTTTCATGTTACGTTATATTTTTCAAGTATGCCATGCAGGGGCATAGCAGACGCGGGGGACACATCCCCCCCACATACAAATGTAATTCTGTCCCCCGCACTTTTTCTAAGCTAATATTAGAAAAGTATTGTAGACATGCATAAATTTGACTATGTTCAGGTGCGAAGAACTGCGATACATCTCAGTCAGTGGGTGCGTGTTACGCCCTGTACCCTCACGGTCACATTACCAGCGGAGAACGCAAAGACGGAGCGTAATCGAGTGTATAGCCCGTAGTGGCGACTACCTCTAATACCATGTACTTATTCTGTCCTATATAGGCTACTATAGGCAACGGTGAGCGTTTGCTATTATCCATGTCTTTGGAGACATTCTTTTATTTTTTGACAAAATATAGGCCATTTACAAGACAAGTCTGTCTTGACAAGTTATATCTGTGGTATAGGCTATTGCGTTTTGCGGAGAAAAGCATTTTTAAACACACATATAGGCTATGTATGATTTCAGAATCTGATATATTTTGAACACAGATAAAGGTTCGTATTGGAACGAAACTCGTCATATGCTTTATCAAAATTTAGACTGTAACCAATGTGTTGGTTAGAATGGCCATAACAGTTAGCCAAAAAGTTAAACTGGAGACTTCGACAGTCTATAATCTCGCAGCACGTGCAGAGAATGATAAATATAACATTTTCATTTTGAGCAAGGTCATGTGGGTGTTGCATCTCTAAATGCCATTCTAGTTGTTATTATTATTATTATTATTATTATTATTATTATTATTATTATAAAGCCATTCTGTAAAATAGAAACTCTTGGCTATAGGCTATGTGAAGATCCTTGCGCTATTTGGTGTGGTGAAAGAGAACTGAATCGTTGGTTGGAAGACGAACGAGACGTAATAACACACGAATAACACACACGGAGGGGAATAAAAGCATTTTCGCTTTTTTTCCAAACATGATTTTGACATTTTTGTAACACTGTTATGTAAAGTCAAGGAAGGTGGATGCTGTAACTTGTATGTAACTAACATAACAATTTTCTAAATGTAACTAGACGTCAGTACCGGTCAAGTGACCGGTTTCAGCGCTCCTAGTGTTAACTTAAAATTGCTTCAGTTAAAAAATATCCAGCTGTATAAATGGATTGTATGTAAAGAAATGTAAACTGTGGAAGTCGTTCTGGATAAGAGCATCTGCTAAATGCTTAAAATGTAAATGTAAATGTTGTTACGATCCAAGGTCATGTGGACCAAACAAAGTGGAAACCAGGCGAGTTTTTGGTGCAAAAAAGGGATTTATTACACCAGTAGACTAAATAACAAAAGAATACTATTGATTAAGGAATGATGTGGTGACATCCATTTGGCTGGACCGGGAGAGAGTGATCGCCTACACCATCTGGCCTTATATAGCTCTGGTCTTCCAATTGACTAATTAAGCCCCGCCATCTGCTGGCCAAACACTGTCCTGCACAGAAAGGCAAAAAGCAGAGAACAGCAACAGGGGCCCAGCACAAACATACAAGGAACCTAAACACACCAGACTGTGTCCCAGTTAATAACAGTGTCTAGTGTTGGCATATCCCTTTCCCAGATGGTGTCAATGGCAAAAGGCTTATACGAGAGCTTCAGTAGTAGTAAATAGATTGAGGATACTAGACCTTTGGATATGCCCCAGTGAGCTAGTACCTTGTACAGTGGGTGTACGCTCGATAAAAAATATCCTGATTGAATAAAAGGTTCAGTGTTTACATCATTTTCTGTGAACGGTGGGGTGTACACTCAAAAAAAGTGTCCTCTCAACCTCTCCGTACCTCTATAAAATCTGTGAACATAATGTCTCACAAACCTGTGCCTATAATATGATACACCCTGACTACTTTACTGTGCTGAAAAGTCTGCTGATTGGCTACAAGCAACTGGGACGGCAGTGGCTCAGTGGTTAGCAACATGGGCTGGCAAGCAGAAGGTTGCTGGTTCAAATCCCAGGAAGGCCAAAAAAACAAACAATGAACTGGAAACTGGAGGGATGCTAGTTCACTTAATGGGGCACTGCCAAAGTGCCTTTGAGCAAGGCACTGAATCCCTAACTGCTCCGGGGGCACTGTACTATGGCTAACCCTGCGCTCGGACCTCTTTTAGGAGAGATATTTGTAGAGATACATCCAAGTAACTTGTGTAGCATGGCAAAAAAATTAAGAATATTCTAACTGCACATATTTGAAACTCTGCAAAGCAACACGTCATTCAACAGATAAGGGTGGACTATTATGGGAAAGCAAAGTTTTACTGAAATGGGGTGGTATGTGATAAGCATCTGTATTACATAAAATATTAATCAGAACACAGGGGCTCGATTGAACGGTAAGGACAAGGGTCTTATTCCTTATACATTTTTTTCACTTAGAATTTTATTTTATTGACAATGAGTAGAGTGCAATTGGAAAGTTTTAGATTTTGCACACGTGAACTAGGAATCATTGTGGTAACTTCGTTTACGCTGGCTGTTTCTGGCAGTGTAGAGAGACACTTCAGAGCACATTTTTTTCGGGCTGAAGCTGCCATTCTAAGCTATGGATTCAAGGCAATTAAAAACAAAAACATTTTTATTATGGGGCCTCAGGTCACCACTTGCTTTCTAATGGTCAAAGCATTTGCCCGGAATGCAGGTTGCCCGCCGCAGCTGCAATTAGAAACTGTCCGAGAGCCCCGTGATTGGCTGACCATCCCAGAGGGAGGGGGGACATGGGATCATCGAGAAGCGCGAAAGGCGTGAAAGGCATCCCTGTATGGGAAAAACTAGCTTAACTATGAGGACAAGAGGCGGGCTTGTGGGGGGAGGGTAAATTGAAAGAAATAAAGGGTATAATTGGCTACCAAATTGGGAGGAAAAACTGAAGAAATTTTTTTTTTTTTGTATTATATCATAGGATTTTATAGTGCCATGAGTACATTTTATGACAGGAGGGGGGGTCTTTCAAATTTCAGTAGTGTTAGGGGAGGTTCATTCTGAACTCTCTAACTACACATATAATGCATACTGTATACAGCAGCAGATAATCAGAGCTTCCACACACACACCAGAGAGTGTGAGGTATGACGGAGATATTCGCCTTGGCATCATGCTGTGAAATTCGTTGGCCCCACTTTGGGCACACTTTGTGGAGAAGTAGACTGCACCAGCAAATAAATCTATTTTTTCCCCCAATGATTCTATTTAAAGAATAATATTTGACATTATTGTTGTACATTTCGGTTTTGAATTTATTTAAAAAATATATATAATTATGCTAAATGAATTCAAATCCATTCCAATCTGACATAGCTCACTACATGTAGGGATGTTCAGTGCTGAACAAAGTCTGTGTAATATAATCAAGGGATTAATACATTTTTGCAACAGAGATGGGAAAACACAAATTAGATATTAATTACACCACCGTGGCAGAGAATTGATGCATAGCAAGATCTCACATGAATGTATACACTCCCTGAAGGAAAATATTTGACCTGCAACCTTATCAGAAATGTGTCATGATTTTATATGATTTTATTGACGTTATTTATTAACCTGTTTACTTCCATAAATTTGGAGGGGTAATGTTGACTTTTTCTGAGAAGCAATTTTGTACCCCAAGAGTTTTCATGACCTCTAAACCATCTGGATAGAGAAGGATATCTGGTCCCTCAGGTAACTCTCAGCAGACTGAAATCTGTTATTTCTGCCACTATAAGCACGTCATGCAGCACTGAGTGTGACTGCAAGACAGTTTTTAAAAAATATATTAAAATGATTAATCCAAATCAAATTTATCCATATTGTAAAACTCATTCTGAGATCCAGACATTTCATAATCTGCATTACTTTGATCCTTTTTAAGGAAAGGACAGTACTGGATTATATACAGTATATTGTGGCAGGATCAGGGGTGTTGGGGTACAATGCAGCCAATGAACAATAATAAAATTACCATACAACGATAAAATAGGAAGATACCTTAATTTATTAAGGGAATAAATACAAAAAGGGTAGGGGGAAAAGCCAGCAAGTTCATTATGTGATCCGTTCTCATGGTCTTTATCCGTGTTCCAAAGTCGTTAAGCTAATCCAGTTCCTCAGTCAATCAAAAAGTCGGTGCACAAACGGAGTTATCAAAACAGTCAAAAATCAAGCATGAATCAACCACTCACCAGTTTGTTTGAGGTAAAGGTACACCTTTTATTAAAAAAACAGACAATAATTGATTGCGTAAGTATTCACCCCCTTGACTTAATACTTGGTAGAAGCCCCTTTAGCTGCAATTACAGCTGTGAGTCTGTTTGATTAAGTCTCTACCAGCTTTACACAACTCTTTACAAAATGTATTGGGCTCCATCAGCTTGGATGGGGACCATTGGTGAACAATTTTCAAATCTTTCCTCAGATTCTCAATGGGATTGAGGTCTGGGCTTGACTGGGCCACTTTTTAGTTTTTAAACCCCTCCAATGTGGTTTATTTGTAATTAATTCAAAAGCTAACTACAAATGTTTTGGTTTTTTTATTTGACATTTTTATTTGACAGTATTTCAAGAGTAAAAGACGACTCATAACTCTCTTCCACTGCTTAGAAGTCCAGTTTTTGTGCTCATTACACCAGGTTATGCATTGTTGAGCATTGACCTTGTTTTAAGCAGTTTCTGAATGGTAGCCCAACCATGAATATCAGCTTTGTGAAGCTCAGGATATACAGTTTTTGTTCCGACTGGGTCACGGAGGTGTAGACTCAATTCTGTGGTCATTTTTGAGGCTGTGGTTTTGTGGTTTTTAGCCACTATCCTGTTAAGTTTCCCTCTATCCATGTCAGTAAGCTTTGACTTGTGACCACTGTTCCTCTTTCCTGATGCAGATTGTTCCTTGTTTGGTGTATGCTGTCATGATTTTCGACACATTAAGTCATTTTGCTGTTTCTTTGAACCTTGCACCTGTAATTAAGGCATAAAGTACTTGACCTCTTTCAAACTCTGTTAGAACTCTCATGTCACTTTAAAAACTCACATATTAAAGTGTTGATTTTAAAATGATTTTATAGCAGAAATATTTTGATAATTAGTGTTGATATTAATATGAAACACGTGTGTAGACTCGAGTTCACTGCTCGTCTCTATGAGGCAAGATAATTCTCTGAGGGCAGCGAAATCCACTTCCTTGGAGACAGAATTCACTCACCCATGTTCTGGAGACTCCTGACGTGCTTCACAGCGAACTCCAGCCGGCTCACCCTCCTCCTCCTCCCCCTGGGGTGGACAGCCCAACGCCCGATCAGGGCTGACAACCGGGGCCGGTTCTGGTAGAGCAGCGCACACCATATCGAACCAGCCAAAATACAGTGTGTTAGACCGCTACGCTATCCACCGCCCGTAGACTCCTTTTAAATTTCAGTTTAGTTACTTCAAAATACAAATTTCAGTTGGTGTTTCCATTATTTTGTATACCCCCTGTGTGTTGATATATATACAGTACTGTGCAAAAGTTTTAGGCAGGTGTGAATAAATGCTGTAAAGTAAGAATGCTTTCAAAAATATAAATTTTAATTGTTTATTTTTATCAATTTACAAAATGCAAAGTGAGCGAACAGAAGAAAAATCGAATCTGTACCTAAAATAATTGATGCTGTTTTGAAGGCAAAGGGTGGTCACACCAAATATTGATTTGATTTAGATTTCTCTTCTGTTCATTCACTTAGCATTTTGTTAATTGATAAAAATAAACTATTAACACTTCTATTTTTGAAAGCATTCTTACTTCACAGCATTTTTTCCCACCTGCCTAAAACTTTTTCACAGTACTGTATATATAGTGTATTGTGTTGATGATTGTACGACACTTCCTCCGGGTTCTATTGGAATGTTTGGATCTGACCCAGCCCTCTCCTCTTTGCCCTCAAGGTTCAGCCATAGGAAGCATCCAGACCCAAGAGAGGTCACTTTCAACAATGATGTCTCTGCTGTTTATGGAATGTCTTTTTGCTCGGCTTCATTTAGAACGCAGCATTTAGAGCAGGGTCAAGCTGTGGCAGCAGTGGTGCCCCATTGTCCCAGAATGATGTATGATGTTAACTGGATCACTTCCTCCAGCACAGGCGATGGTACTGTGCCGTCGAGGTGGGTAGCAGGTCTTTCATTCACAACAGCATGTCTTTCACAGTGAGACACAGAGGGAACTCTGTTATGATGGAAATGCTCTTTCAAGGGCAGACAGAGAGAACTTTGTCGTGGTGTAGATGTTTTCCATACCCGTGCTGGTAAGTGGGCAGCGTTTCATGTTGAGCTCATTTCTGGTTATGAATAAAAAAATATTTAGCCATCTATGCTTATTTCTTGCAGATCCCTCCTTCATTACGGGTTTTGAACATAACTTCCCAAATGAAATATGACTTTATAATTATTTATATTAATTTGAGATATTTACCACTTATTTTTTTACTGGTTACACACATTTTGTAGACAGATGTTGATTTAATCAAACAGTAATATGTTACTTATGTGGCAGGGGTGGCCACCTTGCCAGGTGGTGAGTGGGTGGACAGGAACACAAATAGAAGGATTCCAATGAGCCAAAGGCAGTTTTATTACCCAAATAAATGGGGAAAAGTCAAACTAAACAATGTCACTCCGTCACTCCAAGGGTAAGAACAAAAAATGCTCCACGTCTAAAACATTCTCCTCCAGGAATGGCAGGCTGTGCTTTTATAAAGGCACCCTGCTCCCCCTTTCACCCCTCCCAGTGTCACAAGAGACATTTAGGGGGTTTTCCAATTTGTCGTCTTTTTGTTCGTTTTACGCAAACATTTCCAAGCTGAACTAGTTGAACTGTTGTCAGGTTTGTCGCTTAAATCATTTCAAATGTATTTTCTGGTCCCTTGGTATTTTTGCTTTAAATAATGACCAGTAGCCCACAGTATAAAATACATGGTGGGAATAATTATGGATCCGCACATGACATCACATTACTGGCAACAGTCCTGTCACACATTAACTTTGAACTTTACCATTGCTGCTTAAAAGGCAGAGTAAGAGTCAATTTGACTTAAGTGGTATTTTATTGTGAAAGGGGGTTTGAAAGACTGTGGTAATTTGGTGTTGTGCCTTTGACTACAAAAATAGGCAGGGGGAAAGCAGATGGTATATTGTTTTATTGATTCCCGGCTGACTAAAGGAAAGATCTGTGGGTCTCAGCTGTTCTCTGTGGAGAGGTTATAAACAGAAGACTTCTGTCTAGCTAGCTAAGAATGTTTCCTTGTGCTTGGAACCATAATCAATTTACAACTAGTTAAATATACATAAATGTTTCACTATTAGTGAGCTCATATAAACAGCATCCTGCCGTGACAGAAGCTTTTTCATGGAGCTTTGTGAAGTAATGTTAGCCACCTAACAATTTAACAATGGTATCTTTATTCCCTTGGTTGTCACTACGGAGATAAGAAAGGTACATTTAATATGAAGGAATTTTTCACCATTATTTTGTGCAGTTTCAGTGAATGAACAGTGAAAACCTTGACCTATTTAAGAACATTAGAAAATGCTCATGACCATTCCTCCCATTCTGGCTCCTCTGCCTAAGTTGTCAAGCTCTCAGTCCAGCATGTGAAAGGTGGGTTTCCAGTTTTTAGTTTTTTTTTATTGCCACTAGTAATATAAAAACAGCGAGGAGAAACGTACCTGTTAACCAGCTAAGTTGAATATATAGTGTATAGTTTTGAATACATTTTGAATTGCGTTACTTTTGCAAATCATACTCAGCATGCCACGTCCTTAGATTTGTTTTTAGTCAACTAGCTACCAAAATTATAAATCAGTATTGTTGGCAGAATGTAAGAGAACTCCAGATTGAGCCTAATTAGCTGGATCAGATGCTTTAATTGATGATTGAATTGCTTTGAGTAACAGCAAAAAGCAGCGGACCCCGCTAATCTCCAGGACCAGGGTTTGTATGTAGTATGATTCTGGAAAGCCAATATTATGTAAGTGCAAACAAAAAGACATGCAGGCCAAGTATAAGCCTAAATTAGCATACATGATCTCATCTCAGGGTAATCATCCCATAATATGACATGCCTTTGTCTACCTGTCTTGACAGATATGCAACCAAAAAAACTACACTATGAAGGCTCCATGAAAATACGTTCGCGGGTAGTTTCCCACGCTTCTGTCTGCCCATCTCATGTGAGCCTCACTTGATCCTTTCCAACATGGCTCTCATGCTGATAATTTATTACAAGCTGCTCTTTCCTTTTAATGAGTACCATTAGTTGACTGGAGCCGCGTCCCTCGACTTTGAATTTTAATCACTTCAGATCTCTTTGTAGTTTCAACGGGGAAACACTTGATTCTAAACTTGTTCACTCCCCCGTTCACACAGATTATTCCAGTGTCTCTCATTTTGGGCATGTCGTTTCCCTATTAAATCACCTTTTTAAAATTTCAAACTGTCGGCCTGCAGGTGAAATCCTCTGTTGATCATTTGTACCTGTACATGGTTGTAGTAGTTAGTTATGTGCTATTTACTTGTTCCCAATGGCTAATTAGTTTGTTAACTGTATGTTTGTGTTTGCATACCTGATAGTAGCAATGATCCTTTCCAAGCTGAACTTATTGTGGCTATAAGCAACTGCCTTGTGGCTGCATGAGGTAATGAGATGGGTTTCATTTTTTAATTCTTTTTGAAGGCTTTGAAAGTCGTGTACAAATGTTATAATTGGATGTACCTATGAGAAGAGTATGTTTTTTGTATATATTATTTGAGCTCATTGGCCTTATGAGTATGAGAATACCTTATTTTCATAAATCTGTTCTTTATGGCTCTTGATATGGTATAAAGTTCAACATACACAAGCCAGTGCAAGAAAAACGGTTTACTTTTGTATTACTCCGACTACAAGTACTTGACCAGTGCATTGGGTCACTACCACTTCCAGTTATCATTTTGCAACAGTCGCAATGCAAAAATAAAATGCTCTTAAGTCTCTGACAGCACGTCATTAGCATACTTTTCAGATGCAGACAGACGTAGTGATGTGTTCCTTTTTGCTCCTCAAACTAAAGTACACACAACAAATCCACAGACGTGCGTCCCTTTGACCTTCCATGTGACCGGAACGTGACCCCCAAGTCTCACCTGTTGCATCTGGGAAGACAGACCAGCTGTTGGCGTGTTCCTAATTCGTAAAACCACTGGGTCATAATTACCACGTGGGCGGGTGGACCTTCCTGCTCCTCCCCCTGACATGCCCCTATTTGGGCATGGCCTTTCCTGTGGACTCTCCCAGAGGGGCCTCCCTGGCAGATGTTTGTGTGCAACCTTTGACCTCTTTGTCCTTAGGAGGGGGTGATGGAGGCTGATGTTTGTGATTTATTTGAGCACTGCTCCAGGGCTCTGTAGATTGACAGTGGTTCCTGTGGCAGCTGGTTTGATCGACTCTTAGACCTCGCTGTCCATTTACCCGCTCCTAGTCTTCAGTCAAACCGTCGGGAGTGTCAGGTGATGTGCTGTCCTCAACCAAAGTGTCATATAGGGCAATCCCATAATACCAGGCAAAGGCTTAATTGTTCCTCTGAATGAAGAACTTGCAATGTGTCACTTTATGTAGGGGTGTGTTTCAAAACCAAGACATGGTGCTGAAGCAGGTTGACATTGCTTATGTTCTTTTTTTTTTTTTTTTTATGCCCACCAAGCTTACAAGCACTCTGATAGTACACTTTCGTGGAATAGATGAGAAACATGTTTTTCAAAAGTCTGAAAGCAACATTTATTTTTCTCCTTTCCAGTATTATTATTTTCAGTAATTCTATCATACATAAGTATCATTCTCAGTGGAGTAATTCCATCCTAAGATTAATGCCTATCATTTTGGAAGGTGTCACATGAACAGCTGTAGTCATTACAACTGGGGAGGCCTATCCATAGTTTTTTTTTGCTGCTATGTTTTGTTACTGGGGGAATTGGTAGGTGAGGCGGAATGTCTGTGGAGCTAAATAACTCAGAAATTACCTTAACAGATAACATTTCACAATCTGTGAACAAAATCTCACTGTAGCATCTGAGCAATCTTCAATTTATGAAGCTTTCTTTCACTTAACGGTTTCCCCCTGTGCTCTCATTTTAATGAATTCAGTTGTGTGCCAGTGAAGAGCAGGTGTTCTGTTTTATCAGAAATCTACTGAGGTGGATCTAAATCTTTTGCAGTTATCTGTGATTGTAATAATCTGATTTATCTTCGAGATAAATAATTGCACTGGTCTAACAATGCGAATGTGTAGAGCAATTCAAATTTCCATTTAACACCCCTAGCAAAGCATGAAATTTGAGGTAATATTGCATAATCCCTTGTGATCGTTATGTTGTAATTCAGTTATGCTTTGCTAGGTTTTTCTGTTGAAAACATGAACAAATACTTACAAGGGTTTCTGTAGACCAGTGGTGGGCCGTGCATTTCACACCTAGGCCTTCAGTAGTGCTCCGTCTGAATCAATCCACCCCTCAATAACTATTTTATGGCTATAAAAGCCATCTTATTGTTATGTTTTGAGTGTCTGTTCGGTTTGTTTTTGCACTTTGTTTATTTATCTTTCTTCAGTCATGTTTCATTCTCGTTCTGTCATGCACTGTTTCGGTTTTTCCGTCTTCGTTTCTAATTTCGTTTTACTTCCTTCTTACTTTCTAATTACACTTTGTATATATTAGTTAGATGTATATAGTACTAACCAACTACGCCTCACAGCAAGAAGGTCTCGGGTTCGAATCCAGGCCGGGGGCCTTTCTGTGCGGAGTTTGCATGTTCTCCCCGTGTCCGCGTGGGTTTCCTCCGGGTACTCCGGTTTCCTCCCACAGTCCAAAGACATGCACGTTAGGCTAATTGGAGAGTCTAAATTGCCCGTAGGTATGAGTGTGTGAGTGAATGGTGTGTGTGCCCTGTGATGGATTGGCGACCTGTCCAGGGTGTATTCCTGCCTCTCGCCCGGAAGGCATGCTGGGATAGGCTCCAGCACCCCCCCCCGCGACCCTGACCAGGAATAAGCGGCTTAGACAATGGATGGATGGACTAACCAACTAATCTACTAACATCGCTGTCATTCTCTCTCGTCCTATCTCTGTTCGCTTCTCACATTCCGCTTTATTCGCACGCAGATTTCTTTATGCGTTCCTCCTCCCTAAAAAACCGAAACATAGAATTTCCCGAAGTGCATGACAAGACAAGGAGAGGAACTCGAACAGGAACAATGACAGACGGGGAACAGAACGAGAATGAAACATGACTGAAGAAAGATAAATAAACAAAGTGCAAAAACAAACCGAACAGACACCCTTTGCCGTTGCATCGCAGATAGATAACTCGTGTATCCAGAATAAATGCCTTTACTGAAGAAACAAACCCGGGGTGCTAAAGCTGCGACACACATATCAATAATAACCTCATAAAATTGCAATATTATTTAGGAAAATAGCAACATTTTACTCACCAAAAATCAGTATTATTTCTACACAAAATCCATCCTCCTTTCTTTCCTCAAAAAGAGTTCAATTACTCTGTCGTACAGATTATCCGTGTGTTTCAGTTCCATCAAGAAGTCCTTTTCTATCGCCATCGAAGCTAATGCTGAAAGTCGAGCCTGCCCTGTCGTATTTCTGGCATAAGTTTTAATTCGCTTTAGGGCTGAAAATGTCTGCTCAAATGTCTGAATCACATGTATTTTCATATTAAAGCATTTAACCAATCACATTACATCATAGTCAGACACTCTCTGACTATCCAATCAAAGGGTGTGAATATGCTGACGTTACCTAGGCCTTCTAGAAGGCCTTCGTGCCCCCAACTCAAAATCAACAGTTTGATCAACACTTATTTTATGCCTCAGGGCCTGCAGAACTGATTGTGAAGGCCTCCAGGCAGATTTCTTTGACCCTGGCAACAAATGATGGCTGAAATGTGATTGGTTAAATGCTTTAATATGAAAATACACCTCTGGAAGCAGCGCAACCAGGGGAACAGCTATGAAAGGAAGCGGACAGACCATTTGGAATTATTTAATAAGTATTCATGGAAAAAATATAATTAACATCAGTCTGTGATTCAGATATTTTTTAGGCCAGCAGAGAATGCCTTGCAGGCCCTGACGGCCCACCACTGCTGTAGACATATCAGTCAAAAGTCCAGCAGCAAGAACAACAGCAATAATAATAATTACAATTATAATAATCTCCTCTATTATTGCATATGCCAATTGCATTCCCTCCCACATATTACATTTAAACACCTTTATAATTTACACGATAAAACTATGAAATGGCATTGTTTTTCCCCCCTTGTGGCTAGAATCAGTCACGTACTATTGTTGTTCTGCTTCATCCTGGTGGCTGAAAGCAGGGTTAAAGTCTTCTCTGGCAGGACTGTGATCTGCTGGCTGGGCACCAGCAATCCTACTCAATAATCTTTCACAATCATAATGAAATATAATAATGAAGGGAAATGATTGATGCTACTTACCAATCTAAGGGAAAGTGCTTTTCAGTGCACTTAACACACGACCACTTTATTTGGAAGCTCCTGTATCTTCCAAAAACATTAGCATACTTAACAACAAACTATAATCATAGCAATTGTAATAATTAATCTTATAAACTTGAATAACAAGTAAACTGTGACTAACACTCCTGAATTAAAATGATCCAAACAATAATAATTTTATACGGAGCAGCAAACGGCTACAAAATAAGGGCCAAGCGTGTGCACAACGGACTCGCAGATTGAACCACATTATTATCAAATTTGAGATTTGCTTTAAAATGTGATGATTTTATTATTCAGGGCCCATATGTAGAAAGATTCTAAGAGTAGAAGTGCTGATCTAGGATCAGGTTTCCCCAGTCAATATTCTAACCAGATCCAATATGAGCTAAAAGGCTCTGATCCTAGATCAGCACTCCTACTCTTAGAATCTTTGTACTTACGGCCCCAGATCAGGACAACGGAGATGTGATTGGAATGGTAATTGGAATGTGGGTATAATATGATGATGATGTATTTTAAAATTTGGTGCAAAAAAAACATTAGCACTTGCCCCCCTGACCAACTTCAGCTCATTCCCAACGCTGCTGCTTGCCTTGCGCTCCTCCTCCTCCTCCATATGCTCGCCCCTCTCCTTCCCTCCTCACGCTGGCCTCTGATTACTGTGTGCATCACATTGGAGAACCTTGAGCTGCTCTACCGGGCACTCAAGGGCATGTGCTCTCCCCTCTGCCTTCAATCCATCATCAGACCTTATAGCCCCACTCAGCAACCTCTGCTCATCTGGCAGCTCCTCCCCTGCGCGGCCTCACGGTGTTCTCTCTCTATCTCTCTCTCTCTCTCTCTCTCTCTCCCCTGCTTTCTCTCTTGCTCTCTCTTGCTTGCTCTCTCCTCTCTCTCTCTCTCTCTCTCTCACCCTCTCTCACCCTCTCTCTCCCCCTCTCTCTCTCTCTCTTTCTAGCCCTCCCTGACCCCACAACATTCTGCTCTGCTGAAACACTGAATCACAAAAAACATACAGATGTTTGAGCTGCACCTCAATAATTAGGGCAGAACAGCTCCCATTCAAAGCCACAAAATTGGCCAGGGTGAAAAGTGAGCGCCGGACGACGGAGACAGTCGGCCTGAATACGATGCTGTTGGGTGGTGCGCTCGATGACTAACCTAGCTCTTTTCCAGGCCTGTCTGCATCGCCTTACATGTAGCTCCGCCGAAGGTACCCCGGTCTCAATCTCCTGGTCAGGGAAGAGAGGTGGCTGGTAGCTGAACTGGACCTCGAATGGCGACATCCCGGTGGTAGAGCAGCGAAGGGTGTTGTGTGTGTATTCGGCCCAGGGAAGGTTGCGGCTCCAGGATGTGGGGTTGGATGATGAGAGACACCGCAGGGTCGTCTCCATGTCTTGGTTGACCCGCTTCGTTTGCCCGTTGGACTGGGGGTGGTATCCCGACGAAAGGCTGGCCGTAGTCCCGATGAGCCTGAATAACGCTTTCCAGAACCGGGCGGTGAACTGTGGTCCCCGGTCGGACACGATGTCGGTGGGAAGACCAAACACCAGAAACATGTGCTCGGCCACCAATCCCGCAGTCTCCTGGGCCGAGGGCAGTCTGGGCAGGGGAATGAACCGGCAGGCCTTGGAGAAACGGTCCACCACCATGAAGACTGCAGTGTGACCGTGCGAGGAAGGTAGCCCTGTGACAAAGTCCATGGAGATGTGAGACCATGGGCGGTGGGGAATGGGTAGGGGATGGAGTAGTCCTTGAGAGCGTGTCCGGGGGTTCTTGTCCACACGGCACAGGCCAGGACGAATGACCGGACCTTCTCCTCCATCTTGGGCCACCAGAACCGCCGACGGAGAAACTCCAGGGTGCGCGACACCCCTGGGTGTCCGGTCAGATGCGAGGTGTGACCCCACTGCAGAACTTATCTCCGTACTGCCGAGGGAACAAATAATTGGTTAGGCGGGCCGTCGCCAGGGCCTGGCTCCGCTCGTAAGGCCTGACCGCACGTTGGACCCCGGGCGGTATGAGAGGGTAAACTGGAAATGGTTGAAGAACAGGGCCCACCTTTGATTGACGGGAGTTCAACCGCTTGGCCTGTTGTAAGTACTCCAGATTTTTATGGTCGGTCCAAACGGTGAATGAGTGGGCTGAGCCCTCCAGCCAATGCCGCCACTCCTCCAGAGCTCTCTTCACGGCTAGCAGGTAGCGGTCCCCAACGTCGTAGTTGCGCTCGGTAGATGTCAAGCGGTGCAACAGGAAGGGGCATGGATGGAGCTTGTTATCAGGTTGCAGCCATTGAGAGATGACGGCTCCAATGCCAGTGTTAGACGCGTCTACCTTGATCACGAAGGGCAGAGATGGGTCCCAAATCATCAGGATGGGTGCTGAGGTGAAGCGCTTCTTGAGATGCAGGAAGGCTTCGGGAGTCCAGATGAAATCCTTGGCCTTCCCCGGGTTAGGTCGGTGAGTGGGGCCACCACCGTTCCGAAGTCCCGAATGAATTGCTGGTAAAAGTTGGCAAAGCTAATGAAGCGTTGCACCTGTTCGAGATCGAGATGGGGCGTGGCCAGTGGCGAACTGGAGTGGGCAGTGTGGTGTAATGGTTAGGCTTGTAACTCAGAGGTTGCAGGTTCAATCCCCAGGTGGGACACTGCTGTTGTACCCTTAAGGAAAAAATGTTCAACGAAATACCCTGGATGTGCTTTCTTTGTTACAATGTATGCAAGTGTCTAGGAGCAAGCAACAACATGGTGTAACAACGGACATAATGATAACTACTATGCAAGACGGCTGGCTTTGTTTCACATGTGTAATTAAAAAACAATGCAGACTCTTGTTCCATGTTACCTACATTGCAGTTACTCAGTAATTGCCTGTTGTTACCATAGTAATTACAATATAACTACATCAGTATGGGTACAACTCAATGTTAAGTGCTACCCTTGCATTTATTTGTAAGTTAACCCCCTGAGGTCAACGGGATCGCTGACGATCCGAGCAGCAATAAAAGTATATTACTATTTCTAACGTCGCAAGATTTTATCATACACACGCAGAAAAAACATTGACAGAAACCTTAGAATCGCGACTTTACGATTTGAGCACTGGCAAATAATATGGGATTTTTTAAATTAGGTTAATTAGACCAAAAGTAAACCTTGCCTTTCACTCTCTGTTTCACCTGGAAGTACCGTCCCCCTTCTATAGACATGGTAACTAGGTGCTAGTTTCAGGGAGGGGCGTGGGGCCATGTGTGAAATCGCCGTGTAAACAAATACAATGTCCTGACATTATATAGCCTAGCATCTTGTCTGTGTTTACGGTTGCGATCTGCCAGCAACAGACTGTATGCTGATATTTATTTTATTTCCCATGTTTTCAAATACTCGTGAAAATATATGAATTCCGCGTCTTGTGACGCTATACGGAAACAATCAGAATCATTGCGGACTGCTGCAAATAATTAACGGGAGGATATTTAACCAGCTGGCATTCTGTTTCGGCGCTTGGACATTATCTAGCTTAGCTTGATAATACCTATTGTGATGAATGTTTCTTGCCTCTCGGGAACTTTGGAATACGTTTGTGTGCTTATTGTTGTTTAGATTCCCAGTGTTTAGTTTATTCCTTGTTTTTGGATACGTTTTGTTTGTTCCTGATCGTTGGTTATTTTGTTTTGTTTTGTTTATGTCTTTCCGTGTCTTCGCAGACACGGATTTTGCTTTCGTTTTCCTACAGACGTTTAAAGATAAATATCTTAAACCCAGAAAACGGGCTACTTTTGATCATGTGCCTGTGCCGACTCTGGATGTTGGCAAACTGGCTTCTGTTGGTCGCAAGAAATGCTTACTCTGATGGCTTTTGTCTTTGTCTGATGGCCTTTGAGAGAGATGGCCCATCTGACAGATCTTACAGGTGTGGATCATGAATATTCAGTAAATTAGCATATAGCCCTCCCACAGCCTGAAATAAATTTGACCAGTTCTGATAAAAACAGGTTTTTAGCTATTTAGATCTCAGATGTGCTAAACTATTTTGACACCCTTACATAACCAAGACCTTGATGAACAAACGCATATTGGCAAAACAATTAGTCACTATAGTTTAGTGTGTGCTTTCACAACTTTTGTACATCTTTATAACTTGTGTGTTTGTAGATCTATTTACAAGCTGCATATGATACTGACCAAGCTATTGATGGCATATAAATGTAGCTGTGATTGTCCTTCAAATAAAAATATCAAACACTTTGGAGTAAGTGTGTGTTAAGTTGATGAAATTGAGATAAATATCAGACCACACCAAAATCACAAAGCCTCTCTGAGCTAAGCACGGACCTCAGGGGGTTAAGGACAAATGTTATTTGAATCCAGTACCTTACTTAACCTGAATTGCTTCAGTAAAATATCCAGCTGTATAAATGGATTGTATGTAAAGAAATGTAAATAAAACTGTGTAAGTCGCTCTGGATAAGAGCGTCTGCTAAATGCCGGTAATGTCATGTAATGTAATGCTTGCATCTTGACGGGGTCCATCTGGATGCTGCCTGCCTGTAGGATGAATCCCAGGAATGTGACGGTGGAAGCATGGAACTTGTTCTTCTCCAGTTTGACGTAGTTGGTTCCGCAGGAGCAGCTGTAGTACATGTCGCATGTGTTGTTTGTATTCCTGGACGTTCCTGGAGAAGGTAAGAATGTTGTCCAGGTATACGAACACAAAGCGGTTGAGCGCCTCTCTCGACACGTCATTGATGACGCTTGGAATACCGACAGACTGTTGGAAAGCCCGAACAGCATGGTATTCGTAGTGCCCGGTCGGCGTGTTGAAGCGGTCTTCCACTCGTCTCCCTTATGAATGTGCACCAGGTTGTATGCGCACCAGAGGTCCAGTTTGGAGAAGATGGTGGCGCCCTGGAGCATCTCGAATGCCGTGGAGAGTGATGTTGTTGAGCCCTTGGTAGTCGATACACAGCCACAGGCCCCCATCCTCCTTTCCCACAAAGAAAAACCTCGCCCCCGCCGGGGAGGTGGATGGACGGATGTGTCCGGCGGCAAGCGCCTCCCGTTTGTAGTCACTCATCGCCGTCATCTCGGTCCAGGACAACAAAAAGATCTTGCCCTGGGGAGGACTGGTTCCCGGCAGCAGATCAATGGCGCAGTCGTACGGACAGTGAAGTGGCAGAGTGGATGCGTGTTGCCTGATGAACACTGCCTGGAGATCACTATACACTGGCGGCACTCAGGCCCATTCCTGGATCTCCGGTTCCCGGCGTGAAGTGGCAGCGGGAGAGAGAGGCAGCAGACAGGTGCTCTGGCAAGTCAATCCCCAGCCCAGTATCTTCTCAGCGTTCCAGTCGATGTGGGGGTTGTGCCTACTTAGCCAGGGGTAGCCAAGCACGAGGGGTAGCTGCGGGGAGTGGGTGACCAAGAACTCCATCCGTTCGGTGTGTTTATCCATTATGGTGACCTGGAGTGGAATGGTCCGCTGCGTGAGCTGGAGTCCAACATCACCAGGGGGATTTGCAGTTGCCGGGCGAGATTGAGGTCGATGAAATCCCCAGCCACTCCGGAATCAACGAGGGCAGGAGCCAAGTGCTGAGAGGTGTTCCATTGCAGGGAGATGGGCAACACCAACCCAGTGATATGTGATGAATCTGGAGTAATTGTTGCACTTCTCACCACCCTCCCGGTGTGGTATAAGCGTTGGCTTTTCCCTTGTTCCTCCCAGATGTCCGTCGCCCACTGCAGAGCGGTCCCGGTGAGAAGGGAGATTACATAGGCTATCCGGGAGCGATCGCTGGGGAATTGCGATGGTTGGAGTTTGAACGCCAGTGAACACTGCGTGATGAAACCGCGACATCCCGTGGGATTACCGTCGTAACGCTCCGGTGCCGGGAGACGTGGGTTGCGAGGTAAGCTGACTTGGGTGTTGTTCCTGGGTTCCGGGGGAAGCTGAGAGGTGGCGGTCGGGGGTTTGGTTAGCAGTAGCTCCGTGATGGTGTTGAACTGGCTGGCTGTTTGGCGGCTGAATGTGTTAAGTTGTTCCGTTAGCAGAGCGATAGCCTGGTCCTGCCGTCTGATGGAGACTTCCTGGCTCTGGATGGTCGTGTGCAGGAAGCTCTGGGTCAGCTCGGTTTCCGCTGGTTCCGATGATGGCTTGGACATTCTGTTAGGATTGTGGTAGGTGTGGAACCAAGTGCAGGCGAGAGAGAGACCCAGAATGCGGAAATGCATTTAAGATATTTATTATCTTTAAATGCTGGCAAGGAACGAAAGCAAAAACCGTGTCTGCGAAGACATGTAAAGATACTAACTAAACAAAACAAAATAACAAGCGATCAGGAACAAACAAAACTACCTAATAAAAAAATCCAAAATGTATTCCAAAACACGGAATAAACTAAACACTGGAAATCTAATAAACAAACAAGAACACGAACAAACAATTTTGAGGAGGCAAGAACACTAAGCAACAGTGGGTACAACAAAGCAAAGCTAGATAATGTCCAAGGAACGAACAGAGAAAGTCATCCAGTTAAATGTCCTCCCAGTAATCATTCACAGCTGTCAGCAATGATCCTGATTGTCTTTGTGAATTCCTTTGTACTTTGTGTAAAATAAGTACAATGAACGCTTACAAAAATGGGGAAATTATCTTTTTTTATTCTAATACAATTGCTCAGAGAAAAATATTTTCTTTAACAAGTAATAGGTTTTTTTCCCCAGAAAAAAGGGGTGTGAATAATTTTGACTTGACTTTATGTTCTTGTTGCTCCTTCGAAATGTGTTTACCATACCTGGCCATGACTGGGAGATCTGGTTCTCAATTCAAAAGAGACGGGTAAACCATTGCCTCTTCTCTTAGAATATCAGGATTGAAAACAATTCATCCTTCACTAAACAATACTATTATTTCTCCCTTTCCCAACTCTCTTTGCACTTCATAAATGCAATGCTTATACTGTCAGGGAAAATGAGAAACGTTGCGGAAGGGTAAGTATAAATAACCCGGCGTGAACAATTTCTTACTCACTCTTTATTAGCAGAGAGGTTCATAAATCATGGCCCTGGAAATGATTAGCTGCGTATCGTACGAGGTCCTGTGAGTGTCAGCACTGTAGGGAGAATGGCAACACTGAAGCAATGCTCCAGAATCAAATTCTAGCCCCCATCTCCTTCTATCTCAACGTCCACCTCTGCTGAATCAACAAATAGACATGACCATTTGGTGAGCCGGGCAAGGACCCTCTATAAGCATGCGCAGGGATTCTACATCCAGCAGCCGCTACTTGACATGCATTATAAAAACTAATATGCAAATGCATTGATAAAAAGGTGATTTATTTACAGCCAGAGACCATTGAAGTGATTCCATGTCGGCGCTACGTTAATTCTCCCCCAAGGCTGTCGTACTGCATCTGTGCGACGTGTCTCTAAGTGTACTTAGAAATGAGTCCACAGTGTCACCTGGAGGCATTCAGCTGTAAAACAGATCACAGGTTGACTAAGTAAGCAGTTCATTGATTCTTAGTTTGTTAATAAATGGGCGTTTATATTTTCCTGTGTTGAATGATTGTAATTTAAGTATGTGAACTGTCCCAGCGTAGGACAGAACATGGTTAAAAAGATTTATTACAAAGGTGATGGTGAAGCCATATTTTATGGATGACATGTCATTGACTGTCATTGTCATAACAACCTCATACGTACTTAGCATGCCTGCAGTACAGATAAACCCATATAAACACTAGCATCAGGAATTGTCTTGCCCAAACGACAAAGACAAGAGACCAACCACGGCCCTGGTATCTCATTATGGAGAATTAACCCCTCAAGTTTAGCATCGTTCAATCAAGGTGTGAGCAGTGGTAGACAGATGTCTTGCCAAATTCTGAATGGCTTCATTTTTTTGTTCAAGGTGGCAGTTCCACATCCATCATGTTCGTTTTTCGGTATTGATTTTTAATTTGTTTTGTGTCAGCCAGCTTTCATGGGTTGAGAAATGTGTTGCACTCCATAAATGACAACATTATATCTTTCTGCAACTTTGTGATAGCCTAAATATAACATATTCCTATTTCTGAGATATATATTCACTTTTAGTACACTTTTATTACGAATTCTTAACCATTTTTTTGAGTTGAATAAATTAACTAGAATTATTGAACAAATATGACTTGTATGGTAGTATAATATAACACTTTTCAATTCTAATCATTTGATAATTGTATTAATAATATAATATAATTTATGTCATTTAGCAGACACTTTTATCCAAAGTGACATTCAGTATATGTGGCCCCAGTGGGAATTGAACCCACAACCTAAGCATTGCCAATGCCATGCTCTACATACTGAGCCACACAGAACCATATTTATGTATTTGAAAGCTTGCATGTCTTTGACCCCTTGTCCTCCTTTACAGTCCAATGTGTAAACTAAATATCTGAAGTCTCTGAGACGGGTACGTGAGGGTTGGACCCGAAATGCACGACTCAGACAAAATGACATAAAATAAAGACCCGCAAGGGCTTTATTAGAGGATTGTTCAGGAGACGTAGTCAAAACAAAAGCAAAGTCTGATAACCGAAAAATCAAGCCAATAACCAAAATACAGTACCGAGGAGAAGGCAGTCTCGAACTCGGTAAAACCATGCAAAGAATAAAAATAAACCAGAGTAGCTGTCAGCGGGGCAGAGGTACAGGAGGACGGTAGGCAGGCTCGTAGTCAGGGACGGTGCAAGAGTCAAGACCGAAGTCTGCTCCAAGGGGCAAAGGCACAAAAGACAGCAGGCAAAAACTCGTGGTCTAAACAGGCAGTGGTAACAAAACGGCAGGCAGTAACAATGGTCAGAAAACAGGCTTGGATCGTAACAAAGAAATCAGACTTGGGTAATGCTCAAAGGTGCTATAGAGATATAGGCAACAATTTCGCAAGGACGTGACAAAAACACTGAGCTTATATGGAGGTGTAGACAGGTGCAGACACTTAGCTTGAGAACAGAGCGAAACAGAAAACAGCTGAGGAGAGCATGACAAGGTAACAAGATAATTAGTCGTTGTTAGTAATTATCCTATCCTGACCTAGCGTTAGTAGATTAGTAAATTGACATGAACTAGAAACGAACGGAAACATGAATACACATGGTTAGTGAGTTAGTAATAGGAAATCTCCAGCACGTTGGCAATTAGAGTTACTAAATTGCCAATCGTGCTAGCAGAAACAATAAACCTATCTAATCATTAGTAAATTAGTTAATTAGTAAATCAGACAAGGAGTTAGAAACAATAAGGAAAACGTGAGCGACAGCGAGAGAGAGAGAGAAAGCATGAACGCAAGATCTGCGGAAAGAACATGGAAAAGTGTATGACTTAACTATGAACCGAAACGTAACATGAAAACAGAATCAAGACATGACATGAAATGAAACGTGACATGAATGAAACATAAAACATAGCATGAATACGTGGAACCGTGACAGTCTCAGGCTTCAAATGAGAGCTCTCAAATTGGAGGATAGTTTTGCACCACAGGTAGCAAAGCCAACCATATATGATATTTTGGCTTTCAGTTTCTATCTCTGAAAGGCTATTCAAAAGCACATTTGTGTGACGACCGTGATAAGGACCCAGACGCAGATCAGGGATATGGCAAAAGAGTAGTTTATTAGAAGGCAGGGGTCAAAACCAGGAATCAGAGAATCGGAGGTACAAAAACGCGAGGCAGAGAGAAGTCGAAAACAGGCAGTCAAAAGGTCGATAAACAGGAAGGCAGAAAGGCAAACAAACAAAATCACTAGGCAGGCTCGGAGTCGTAATAAGAAGGGTAGTCTCGGGAAATACAAATTACACTGGCTTCGGAAAGGTAGGCTCAGGGAAAAATGAATCAACGTACTGACAACGGGTGAATGAAAACACTGAACATATATACAGGTAGAGACAGGAAACACAATGGGAATCAGGTGTGACTGGGAGGAGAGAGAGGTAGGAACACAGGTGAAAACAATGGGAATCGTAATCTAATTACGAGGGGAGACGAAAGACACGGACTGGGAAACATACAAACAAATATACAATAAACGACCTGGGAGATCAGGCAAACACGTGCATAGCTAGAAGGGGAGGAACGCAAAGAGAGAAAGTGCGTGCGTATGAAAGGGAAAGTGAAAAGCTAATCAGGGATACGATAATGAGAGAGAATGAGCGAAAGTCAGAAGCGTGAGATAATTAGTGATTAGTAGTGTTAGTAACTTAATCTAAATCCCTAATGTTAGTAGATTAGTTGGTTAGTACTATATACATCTAACTAATATATACAAAGTGCAATCTAGAAAGTAAGAAGGAAGAAAACGAGATAATAAGCGAAGGCGGAGGAAACCCGGAAATTCTAAACACCCGAAGTGCATGACAAGACAAGGAGTGGATCTAGAAATAAACGGAACAGGAACAATAACAGACGGGGGAGCAGAACGTGACAGAACAGTGAAAAATGCAAAGCAGAAAAAATAATAATGAAACATGACTGATAATAAATAAACAAAGTACAAAAAAGACAGAACAATAACTCAGAATATAACAATTTTCTGTATTTCAGCAAACATTAAAAGGCTACTGCCAGAGTTATAGTTAGACTATACTCTGCTTAGTCCCTGTGCATTACTGAATATTATCCTTCTTTAAAAAAAAAAAAAAAAAAAACCTTCAGTCCCGTTAAACTCTTTCAGTCAGACAACGTCTGAAAATGGGAAACTGCTTTACTTTCAGGAGCCAGTATGCACATCCGAGTAGCCTGTCTGTCCAGTGAAAGGTTAGGGCAAGGGGCAGTCAATGCCAAATCCCCTATTAAACAGCCAAGCTGGTCAAGTGCAGGGGGAGGAGCTACGGAAAATCAAAGCAATCAATTACAGCTAGGAATGAGGTGGCAAATTACCATTTAACTGTGACCCTTATCATTCATTTGATAATTATAAAATGGGGCCACAAACTAAAGACTGAGACAGCACAGCATTGCATTTCTGGAAATAATATTCAATTCATTAGCATGTGCAGTCAATGCAATTATACACCGTTAGTTACAACTTGCATAGCATGTAACCAGCACATGAGTACAAAGTACTCTGGATGTGCTTTCTTTGTTACAACGTATGCAAGTGTCCAGGAGCAAGCAACAACATGGTGTAACAACGGACATAATGATAACTACCATGCAAGATGGCTGGCTTTGTTTCACATGTGTAATTAAAAAACAATGCAGACTCTTGTTCCATGTTACCTACATTGCAGTTACTCAGTAATTGCCTGTTGTTACCATAGTAATTAAAAATATAACTACACCAGTGTGGGTACAACTCAATGTTAAGTGCTACCCTTGCATTTGTAAGTTAAGGACAAATGCTATTTGAATCCAGGCCATAGCCAGGCAGATTATATCAGTGAGCTCTCCCAGTAGAGAGACCAACAGCTTGATGTAAGAATTTTAAATTTTAAATTTTAAATTTTTTAGGCATTTAGCAGACACTCTTATCCAGAGCGACTTTCACAGTTTACATTTCTTTACCTACAATCCATTTGTACAGCTGGATATTTTACTGAATCAATTCAGGTTAAGTACCTTTAGCTCAAGGGTTTGAGCAGCAGTGCCCCACCTGGGAATTGAACCTGCAACCTTTGAGTTACAAGTGCAGTTCCCTAACCAGTATGCTACACTGCCACCTACTACTACTGTAAGAGACTACAAAATGAACCAAATTCTCACAAAACAAAAAGCATGCTACCAGCTCCCATTTAGCTTGAAAAAGAAGATGACATAATATGTCATAATAACTGAAATTAGACATAATATATTATATTAGTAATAATCATGTAATATTATGCCCTGACCCCCCCCTCTCTCTCTCTCTCTCTCTCTCTCTCTCTCTCTCTCTCTCTCTCTCTCTCTCTCTCTCTCTCTCTCTCTCTCTCTCTCTCTCTCTCTCTCTCTCTCTCTCTCTCTCTTTCTCTGTAAAACTCTCTGGAGAAATCTCAGAAGCATCCCTTTTCACCTTATTGTAAAGACAGCTCTCGAAGAGGGACAAAATGCCCTTGTGTCATCAAGGCCAGCCAGTTGTTGCAGTGCCATACTATCCTGGCAGTCAAAACTGTATTTCGTCCACTTTACACTTATTCTACAATGCTGTTCCAAAGTGTTTTGCTGATAAAAATCTGAACAAGGCACTGTTCAACAGCTTAAGGTACTTTTACAAGCCACTTGACCCTACAGTTATAATGTTTTTACAGCCATCCGCTGCCAAAGGAGGCACTCACTCAGTGACTGAATGCATGAAGGAAGTGTTTGAGGGACACAACCATTTTGGGGGCTTCATCCTCCAGCCACAGCAAAAACATGATCACTTATGTCCTAACATCTCTTCCCTGCCTCTCAATTAAGCAATGAGCCAGCTTAAAAATGTTGGTCCTTATCTACTGTACTAGTAACTGAGTGAGCAAGCATCATATTCAATATCACACTGTTCAATTCTTGTGGTCACAGGCAGCTACCTAGTTATATTAAATGTGATGTTACAAGTTAAAACATGGCTACAGGGTCCCTAAACATTTTTTTAATGATCTGCATTATCATCCAACGATGTTCACACAACTTGTATAAACGCATGAATCAATGCCCTAAAAATAATCCAATAGAAATTCAATAAAATAGTTAATATTGTAGCTAATAGTAGTTTCATAAGAACTCAAACTTTTTTTTCTGAAATATTTTACTGCATAGAGCTTAAAATCCAGGGGATCAATATTAAGAAGTTTGGTTGTAAACCTAAACTATGCATAATCCCTTTACCAAATGTGCCAAAGACAGATTCCACTCTGCTACTCTTTACTTTATTATTTAATTTTTTTAGTGGGAACATAATGAACCTCCAGCAGACAGATATTATATAAAACCACACAGGAGGAGGTCACTTCTGATACACACTTTATAATCCGGATGGCTACACCGGTACACAGGTCATCGCTTCCATATGCTTACACTAATGAGGTCAGCAGAGTCCCACAATTTTCGGAGTGGTCCAGCTGTTATGTAATTAGTGCACATGTTTGTGTATGCTAATGATGCAGTGTTTAATAGACTCATTTTAAAAGCCACTGAAGCTTTGCGTTCCTCTTTTGCATTGCCACGGTGGTCAACACTGATAAATCATGCAAGGAAAATGCCATCTATCATAAAGAGTCGAGACCAGACATTAAAGGTGCAGTACACATTATGTATGATTTTTCAATCAAATCTGCTTTGTGTTTTTGAGGGATGAAAATCCAGGATCAGGCTTTACAATCTCTACTATTTTAATTAAAATGTATAGATTCTAACATCATCATTTAATCTGTAATTGTTTTATTGATAAAAATACTTCCAAAATCAGGTTAGCCCATGAGGCTGGATAGTGTCGTTCAACTGCACCATAACAGGTGAATTCAGGTGAATCCATCACTGGATGGTCCTTCTTCACGGAGGTCCATCTCATTCATTTAGGCTTCCCACTGAAACCAGCTTTTGGACCGCAGTCTTACTCCGAGCAGTTCCATCTTGAGTATTTAATAATAATAATAATAATATAATATATGCCATTTAGCAGACGCTTTTATCCAAAGCAACTTACAGTCAGTCCACAGTGTAGTATAATAGTTAGGGAATTGGGCTTGTAACACAAAGGTCATAGGTTCGATTCCCAGGTGGGGGCACTGCCGTTGTACCCTTGAGCAAGGCACTTAACCTGAATTGCTTCAGTAAATATCCAGCTGTATAAATGGATTGTATGTAAAGAAATGTAAAATTGTAAGTTGCTCTGGATAAGAGCGTCTACTAAATGCCTGTAATGTAATGTAATGTAACAGTAGTGATCCGTTTACTTCCTTCTTTATTTCTTTCTATCTGTACATATTAGTTATGTGTATATAGTACTAACCAAATAATCTACTAACGTTAGAGATTTTGATTATGTTACTAACATTTACTAATTGCTAATGATCTTGTGTTTCTCTCCTATCGCTTTGTCTGCACGCGTTTTCTATCTATGCGCTCCTCCCCTTCGAACTGTGCACGAGTCTACCTGCTCTTCCAGGTCGTTTATTTTCATTGTGTCTATGTGCTTCCCAGTCCGTGTCTTTTGTCTCCCCTTGTTATTGTATTAGTGATCCTATTCGTTCTCACCTGTGTTCTTGCCCTTTTCCCCTCCCAGTCACACCTGATTCCTATTGCGTTATCTTCCCCATTTGTATTTAAGTTCCTTGTTTGCACTTATCCCTTGTCAGAACGTTGATCAATATTCACTGTGCCGATTGTTAGTAAGCCAGAGTTTGTTGTGATTTCTGAGACACCCCTTCTGTTTGACTCCGAGTTGTTGCCTTCCAATTTTGTTTGTTTGCTTATCTGCTTATTTGGTTTTGATCTTTTGGACTGCCTTTTGACTTCTCTTTTTGGATTCAATTTTTGTACTTTATCTAACTCTGACTATTGGCTTTGAATTGTGCTTGATCATTAAACGTTCCTTCCCTGTCTTATCCTGGTCTGCGTCTGGGTCCTTGTTCGGTCCTTTACAATGTGACTGTGTGATTCTTCAAGCATTGACAGTAATGTATGTACTGATGGTCATAAAACATAATGACTTTGTATGCTTAATGAAGTGCAGCATTAGCATTTTATCTGTCTACGATGCACGGAAATGGGCTTCACAAGATCAACTCAAGACTAAGTGCTGATGCTGTGCTTTACCAACTTGGTAATGGCGCTCATCATCACTCAGAACTAAGTGACCAATTTCATGTATTGCCGTACAAACCAGTGTACTTCAGTTGGCCAGCATTAACTGTAAATTTGTGATCTTTAGTGATGAGATGAAACCTCTATGAACCTCTAAGAACCTGTGTAGTTCAAGCCCAATAAGGAGAATGTTTATTTTTTCTTTTAATTTATTTCACAATGGCAATGGAAAAAACTTGAAGGGGAGATTCCAGATTAGTTTGTTTGTCGACAGCTGAATATTTGATTATGCTGGACGATTGATCTTGATTAACGGTGGAATTGAATCACGCCTCATTTCACAGGTCAACAGATGAACAGTAATCAATCCTTCAATTAATGTAATTCAATCGTCCAGTGCTCGTCATAGCCTAACTGCTTATTCTGCAGAGGCCGGGAGTGCCCAGGAATAACCCAAAGTGATCTTTAACAAATTAACTGGTAAAAGCTTCTGTGTACCAAGGCTTCTGTCTCCACTTCAATTCATCAGGTTCATCTCAGAGAATGTGTTTAATGTGTCCACTAAAAGCATCATATGCAATAATAATGTTAATAGTGACAGCCATTTGCTATTTTAATAATCATCATTATTACAAGTTGTTTATTACAAGCTCACTCATGCATACAGTAATTTGTGGGTACTTAAAAAAACAAAATCAATAGCATTTAACATATTAGAGTTAGTAAGGTTTGGCCATACCTCATCACAATGAAAAAACCTACCTGTTGCAGTAGGTTGCACTCTATTTCGGTGTAGAAATTGGTTATTTTCCCACCAGTAGACAGATGAAGAACCACTGTATTTGGAGTTGCTATACCCCCTAAAGGCAATAAAGTCACAATTGTTATTGCCTCAGATTTCATGATCAAAGTACAATCCTTTTCAAGCCAGTAGAACATTGTTGACATTGTTGTTTTGCTAATTCAGCAGAGTGAGCAGCACTGCTAATTTCACATCCCAAGAAATGTACCCCTTATGGCGATTTAAATTACAATGATTTAAGGTTCATTCTAAGTCTGAAACACAGACAGAAAATAAAGATGGCCAACTTTGGGAACAACCGTAACGATTAAATCATTTAGCTTGTGGTCATGTCAGAGTGATGATTTCTAATTCAGCACAATCGATTTTAGCACACTGGCACTGTTCATTAATACCATGGTTTATTTGTGGATTAATAAGATTTTCCATACAAGCTAACAAAGGCCTACAGAAAAACATCACAAAAGGCATTCAAAGTGAAAAATAAGACTGCTTCCTGGAGTAAACTCATAAGCAGGTGCCACACCAGGACACAGAATAAATGCGTTTTGCTGCAGGAAAATGAAACCTACCACCATGAAACCAACTAAAACAGCTAGAGCAGGCAATCACACACACTAATCCTTTAGAAGTGAGTTTATAAAAAAACTTGATCCAATACCTCAGCAAAGCACTTTATGGTGCCTTTACCTTTATTTTCTTTTTGTTACTTTTGTTGCTTTGATATTGCCACATCAGTAATAAGTTGGTGAGCTAATCCATAAGTGGCACTTGAGGCCACTTTCCACTAATTTTTTTTATTGCTTAACTTTTTTTTTTCTTTGAGAGCAAAGGTGTAAGGAAGCTTCTTATTAATCAACTTTAATACACTTTTCACATCCATTGAATAATGTACAACTTGCATTTCACAGAAGTGACTTAATTACCAAGTAGTTCTCCCAAAACATTGCTTACTTTCTCCATTATTAACAATCTACACAGTTCCCATAATATAGTTTACATAATCCTGCCTTTAACTAACTACTTAAACCAATAGATTTTAAACCTATAAATTCAGTGATGTTAATTTTGGTTGGTTGTTGCATGTGTAGTTGGCAGATTGAAAGCGATACGACAGTGGGTGTCTGAAAAGAAAATTAAAAGAGGGAAAGCAAAACTATAACAAAAAATGTATCCAACAGACCGCGTCTTTAAAGGAAATGAGATTGTGCAAGATTGAGATGATTAAAGCACTAGCTTTGTTTTCACTGTTGTGTTTTCAAGTTCAGTTCCAGTAAAATGTAAGAAAGTCTTAATTAAAAACCAAAATGAAGAATATTCTGAGACAAATGCGAGTGGCAGGTTCTGTAATGTAAGATTACATATGCAAGGCATGCCTCTTGTTTGTATGGTCCTTTTACACTCTTCACGTCATGCTACAATGAAACAGCTTCCAAAGCTTGAATGCTAGAAGCTGATACAGGGAATATTCTTGTGTTCACTGCCTGGTACACATCGACTGAATGTACTGATTTACACAATCTCATTTAAAAAAAATCCATATTTTATCATTAAAACACCAGAGCTCTCCCACTCTGCCGATACTAATCAAAATGTCATTCCCTTAGCCAATGTATTGAAAGCAAACATATCATAAATCACAACTATCCTTTACTTGTACAATCAAATCATTCTGTCGAGTTGCTTATTTTGCACCAGTTTATTCTGATCGAAACATTGTTCAACCATATTTGGATTAAATCCGGAGAGTGCTACAGGAGTGGCTGAGGCAGCACTTCCCAGCAGAAAGGGATAAGGTCACTTAAAAAGTAGATGACAGTTCAATTAAAGGATGGGATAGTAATGAGGAGGATGATGTGAAGGACAGCGTATCGTGTCAGACTCCCTCATTGGCTTCAATGACTACGCTTTTTCATTTGTCTGCTGGGTGGAGAGAAAGAAGAGATATGTAAAAATGGCAATAGGGAGTGGTTAAAAATATATATTCAGGAAGGGAACTGCCATACTGAAGTCATTACTTCCCCTTTAACTTAATTTTAAAGATGAACTTACCTGGATATTGTGTTATATCATTCATTTTTACTCCCCTCAAAGGTCACAAAGTCTGTAAATAAGGTGGAACAGTATATCATATGTGCACATATATCAGTATATTTTTCTTCCATTACTAATATCAGGCCATAACAATTAATTCATGTGATCGAGAGATCAATTCATTGTCCATCTTACTTCCGTGAGGTTTGATTTATGACCCAATTCATTCCTTCCGCAGCGCTTTTTGTCATGTGTCTCTGATTGGATGTGTGTCAGCGGGCGGAGATTGATTCTGTTTCCAAGCACTGATCCAGGATCAGTATTACAATTTGTTTGCAGAAAATACCTAAACAGGCTATGTCAGACCTAACTGACCATGAAGTGTTTTTTGGGAAGAAGAATGCTAATAGGAGTGGCAGCATTCTTCAAAAAAATGTTAATTGGGTTTATCAATTTGGTAGCCAATGACACCCTCTATTTATTTTGATTTACCTTCCCCACGTGAGTCCGCCGCTCGTCTCTAAGAGGCAAGCTAATTATCAGAGGTCAGCAAACTCTGCCTCCTTCCAGACGGAATTTGTCCAGTAGGTCTCACGTTCTGGAGACTCCCTTACGTGCTTCATGGCGGACCGAGCCAGCTCACCCTCCCTGCTCCCCCTGGGGTGGACAGCCAAATGCCTCCTCCGATTGGGGCTGATGACCGGCTGATGGCCGGTCTGGTAGAGCCGGGTTTCGAACCGCATCCCTGACAGGCAGCGCACACTGTATCAGACTAGCCAAAATATGTTTTGTTAGACCGCAAATGGTATTTCAATCTTTTCTAATCAAGCTCAAACACAATTAGAATAAAATCCACATGAGAATGGAAAAACTGGATTTGAACTGGATCAAGATGGGAGCAGATTAATCAGAACAATCATGGGATCTAATTCTCTTAGATCAACTAATTTTCTAGGTGTCTGTTTGATTTAGATAAACCCTTGCAAATACCATACTTTTTGGCCAAAAATGTGTTGTTTGTCTGTTTCATGGAGGGGTGGGCTGACATTAATGGCCTCTCAGTCAGTGGCGGAGCCAGAAGAGTGTCCGGGGTGGCACTGGACACCCCTGATATCTGATTGGCCACCCCGGGTGCCACCCTAAAATTTAATTCACTATCACTGGCAGTTTGATGCTGATTGACATCTTATTTAACCTCTTGTTGAAAGAAGCGTTTATTTTGACATCCAGCGGCGCCTTTTTCAAATCGAGGACGAGGAAGAGAGAATATTTCCACAGCTCACGAGTCACGTGAGCGTCAGCGTATTCACACCCTTTGATTGGATAGTCAGAGAGTGTCTGACTATGATGTAATGTGATTGGTTAAATGCTTTAATATGAAAATACACGTCTGGAAGCAGTGCAGCCAGGGAAGTCTGTGATTCAGACATTTGAGCGGACATTTTCAGCCCTAAAGCGATATTAAAACTTATGCCAGAAATACGACAGGGCAGGCTCGACTTTCAGCATTAGCTTCGATGGCGATAGAAAAGGACTTCTTGATGGAACTGAAACACACGGATAATCTGATAGCCGACAGAGTAATTGAACTCTTTTTGAGGAAAGAAAGGAGGATGGATTTTGTGTACAAATAATAAGGATTTTTGGTGAGTAAAATGTTGCTATTTTCCTAAATAATATTGCAATTTTATGAGGTATTATTATTGATGCTTTTTTATGTGTGTCGCAGCTGTAGCACCCCGGGTTTGTTTCTTCAGTAAAGGCATTTATTCTGGATACACTGAATAACACTGAAACACACGGATAATCTGTACGACAGAGTAATTGAACTCTTTTTGAGGAAAGAAAGGAGGATGGATTTTGTGTACAAATAATAAGGATTTTTGGTGAGTAAAATGTTGCTATTTTCCTAAATAATATTGCAATTTTATGAGGTTATTATTATTGATGCTTTTTATGTGTGTCGCAGCTGTAGCACCCCGGGTTTGTTTCTTCAGTAAAGGCATTTATTCTGGATACACGAGTTATCTATCTGCGATGCAACGGCAACGGGTGTCTGTTCGGTTTGTTTTTGCACTTTGTTTATTTATCTTTCTTCAGTCATGTTTCATGAGAGAGAATGACAGCGATAGAGACGAGAGAGAATGACAGCGATAGTTAGAAGCGTGAGATAATTAGTGATTAGTAGTGTTAGTAACTTAATCTAAATCCCTAATGTTAGTAGATTAGTTGGTTAGTACTATATACATCTAACTAATATATACAAAGTGTAATTAGACAGTAAGAAGGAAGTAAAACGAGATTAGAAACAAAGACGGAAAAACCGAAACATAGAATTTCCCGAAGTGCATGACAGAACGAGAATGAAACATGACTGAAGAAAGATAAATAAACAAAGTGCAAAAACAAACCGAACAGACACTCAAAACATAACAATAACATGGCTTTTATAGCCATAAAATAGTTATTGAGGGGTGGATTGATTCAGACGGAGCACTACTGAAGGCCTAGGTGTGAAATGCACGGCCCGCCACTGATGAAAAGAAAGGGAGAGATATCAGACATTTTTAAAGAAGAACAAACAGGCAGATCAGGTGCAAACAGACCCCAGCCCTTGCATCACCACCAGACCCCAGAGCAGCTCCCTACCTGAGGCTAGTCAGGGTCCACCCTATGTTCCCAGGGTCCTATGTTCCCAGGGTCCTATGTTCCCCAGCTGTATATCACGTTCTCAGGGTCCTATGTTCCCAGGGTCCATCGATTTGCGTTTTCATGTAAAAGTAAAAAACTTTATGTACAAAATATGAAACAGTCATTCATACATTTATGATTTTGATTGTAAACTGTGGAAAGTTGTACAGTAACATTTAACGAGCGTCGCCAGGCTGTATTCGTCAAACAAATGAAATGGCTCTGTGTAGTCCCTGGAATCTGCCGTTTCCAGCGATACCAGCCTAATTTTTCTATGACAAGCAGAATGGCCACAGTGAGTAGAAATGTATGTTTATAACCCTGCGAAAATAAGTTTATGCTTTTTGTCAAACCTTGATATTTGCTTACAGCCGGGATTTAAGTCAGAATAATCTCTAAAACTGTCACATCTTCATCAGCATTGAGGGATAGACTGTAGGCTAGCCAGGTGCAATGAGACGACAGCTGACGAGACAATTTCTTCAGAATCACGTCACTGCACAAGACCTATTAATGTGTGTTAACAGAATATTGAACTGGGGAACATAGGACCTTGGGAACATAGGACCCTGGGAACAGGACCTTGGGAACATAGGACCTTGGGAACATAGGACCCTGGGAACATAGGACCCTGGGAACATACATACGGTCCCGGCTAGTCAGAGTCAGTGTGGTCAGACTTCACAAGGACCCAGTCTACCACCACCAGGTCAGAGCATCTACCAGGCAGTCAGTCACATGCCCAGTCTGATGACTCTCACAACAAGGGTGATTATTTGACAATCTTAGAAGAAATAGCAAAGCATGACCCTCTCATAGAGAAAAGGATGAACGCATGTGGCAATGCTAAGTACACAAGCCACCAAATCCAGAATGAAATTCTTGAGGGCTTAGCTGAGATGGTGCAAAGTTAAATAAGAGAAAGTGAAGCTTTTAGTGTAATTGTAGATTAAACCAAAGATTTAAAGAAAAAAGAACAAATGTATTTAGTTGTGAGGTACTATATCTTGTGTTTTCAGTCAGACAGAAAAAAACCATATTGTTTGAATTGGGTGGATCGGAGAGGTCTGCACAAGTTGGTCATACCTGGTATGTCAAATTTCAAATGTGTGTTTTTTTGTACATTTACTTCCATAAATTAACTATGCAAATGATGTCACACACAAATGCCATCTTATCTCCTTGGTGCTTGAGCTTTATCTTCTGAAAATACCCAGACCCAGATTATATATTCATGAAAACAGAGTGACCCAAGTCTCTACAGTACAGTGTGTGTGTGTGTGTGTGTGTGTGTGTGTCCGTGTGTGTGTGTGTCTGTGTGTGTGTGTGTGTGTGAGAGAGAAAGAAATTGAGCTGCAGTTCCCAGGTGGAGACA
The DNA here is from genome assembly GCA_029706075.1 of Aldrovandia affinis. NCBI lineage: Eukaryota > Metazoa > Chordata > Actinopteri > Notacanthiformes > Halosauridae > Aldrovandia > Aldrovandia affinis. The sequence continues at coordinate 1,834,583 of JAINUG010000007.1, forward strand.
CTGGCTATTCAAACTATGTTAAAGAATTATAGTGAAGTAACCCTAGTGGACTACACTATCTACCATATTGAAAAACTCCGGGTTAAGTGAATTATCACTTCTACCTCTAATCAGCAATCATAGGATTCATTCATGCTTCTTAGATGCCAGGTTAGGGTTACACACAAAATTTCTGTCATGGTCTATGGACCCTCTGAAGTAGCCTTGGCCACCCTCTGGTCACCCCATATATAAAACTCTAGTTCTGCCACTGCTCTCAGTTAACCTGCATTCTAGGAAGTGAGCTACAAATGTAAAGATATGCTAATTTTAACTTGGCCCGCATGGAAGTATGTGCCTTTGCCCACCTACTTTGTTTTAATAGCTACAGAAAAGCGACATTGGAAATACAGTAGTATGCTGGAATTGGCACAGAATGCTCACTGATGTAATACAGATGTTGCAGAAAAATATATAGTTTTTCGCTGTGCCCGGCACAGTCACGAAAGACATGATCTTACCAGTGAAGAGTGTTGCAAACGAGATATCTGACAAACAACTCTACGTTGATAGGTCAGATGTATTTTTAATTGAATAAATAAACGCTGATGCTTGAGATCTTTTTAAAAAAACAGACGTCATGCACCTAATAGCCTATTATTTAAATGGGAACTAAGCCAACTAGTAGTTCATGTTACACAAACTTTTTGTTTTAACAGTTTTTAATTTTATTTTAAAGGCCGTGAATAGCTTGTACGCTATACGTTTGGCAATAATTTAATTATTTACACAATTATTTCATCCGTATGGGATTGTATCCTCAGAAATTGGTTTAAAACCATTGCAATTGGCATGCTGCCAGGTTGGCCAGTACATGCTTATCAATTGGGTAAATAGCCTAGGTGCGTCCTTTGCTGTGAACTGGCTCAAACAACAGTTAAACTTGCCATGCAGCAATTTTACACGTTAAATTGCTCACACTCCCAATAACCTACCAGAACATTTGATGGGATAAGCAATCATTCTAGGCAGTAAATCATTTAAAGTTTGACATTCTATACAAGGCTCGATAATTAACTGAAGCATAAAGGAATTAGTCGAATGGTTAAGGAGCTTGTATATCAAAAAAGAAAACTACTGTATGTTCAAGAGGGTCCAATGAGTTAGGTCTCATATTTTTAGAGTTGTAATGTCATGGTTACAAAATCACTTTTAGATCCACTTTTTCATGGTATGAACAAGATGCCTTCATGCAGTTTTTCCGCCAAGACTAAAGAACTGTAGAGAAAAAAAGAAAAAAACTTCAATGCTGACATCATACTGTATGCACTAAATTAGCATATTCCCATAACTAAACTCCAAAACCCTTCTGACAGTAATAGTCAGTGGTGTATTTTCCCAGCACTCAAACCAATCAATCTACTGGGACCTCCAGAGCAGGAGTCCCCTTCTGGTGTGAGGCAATATCACATTCTAGCCTGTTTGATCATAAATAAATGACTTCCAAAATCACTGATCAAAACTAAATCCCTTTAGAACCCAGTAGAATTGTATAATTCTGCTCTATAATCCCAAAATAATTAAAGGAAAGCAGTTTTAGTAAACTAAAAATAACCCAAGAACAAAACTAAATATATAGCTGTAACATATTTATTTCAAAGAAGATTCAATATTCAATATTAAAACAAGTTTATATATGCAACCTAGAAAAATCCCACTATGACTATCAAGTTAGCCATCTTAAGCAAAAAAAAGTTTTCTTGGGGAATCACGTTGCCCTGGAGATAAGATGGCAGCATAAGCCATCTAAATGGCTAAATGCTTAAATGTAAATGTAAGCCTGGCGCTCACTCCCTTCCCTCTGAAATGCGGATAATTTTTTCCTAATCACTCGAATCACCACACGTCAAACAGTTTTTTAGTGCTATTAAAACTGTTCTCTGGGAGAATCAACAATGGCGGAACACTAGCTTCACCCACTAAGGCTAAGAAAGCTAGCTCGCGCGTAGGACACCTGCATGGAGAAACAGCACCAGTTCTTCGAACCCCAGTGTTACGGGTGAACTTATGTGACCTCAAGGGATAACAGGTGTTTGATTGCTGTCTGAGGCCATGCTCGGACTGTGTTATCACCCTGGACCTGATTGTATCATCTTTAATTGCACTGTCCTCGACCCTGTCTGGAGTTTTTAGGGGGTGGGAAGATGACAGAGAGAGAGAAACACCACAATTTGGTTTTCTGTAACTTCGTGCCATTTAGCCATGCCTTTTGGAGAAAGACTTTACAAAGATCTGTACTTTACCTACTTGTTTGTTATTCTGTTTGCGCATTTTTGTTTTCTTATGTACATCTTTTCTGATAGCTAGGTGAGCATAGAGTAGGGGGAGCAGCTGCAGAAGAAGCGACAACAGTGATTCGCAAGCAAGACTCTTTGTCTAGTGTAGGGCTTAGTTAGATGGTTTTGTTTGTTTTTCATTATTCCTTCGTTGTCTCTGTAAGTATGTCTTTTAAATCAGTATTGTAAATAAATCTTGTATGCTTTTATATATATCTGTCTGACTGATTTGTTTGTTTGACCCTTTGTGGTCAGCTATCCAGCTATTGCACTGCGGATGGTTTTGTTGGGTCGTAACACCAGCTACAACGACTAGAGCAGATGGGAAAAGGTTTGGATGCAAAAATCTAAATAATGCAAGTTCATCGCATTCACAACAGTCACAACAGCAACCTTCTTCGTTACTCTGACCGAGAGAAAATACTCCTGGCTGCTAGGAAATTATTTTTCTCTGCTAATTCAATTTTCTTTAACATTGCTTTGATGTTCCTTTTGTTTATTATTACCTGTGTTTTAAGTCATTTCCAAGTATTTACAGAAACCTATACAACATTGTCAATTATGAGATAAACCCAGTTTCCAGCAGGTGTACTCAAACCTTTGACTGGTGCTGTATGTGGAACGGCTGGCCGGTCCTTTTTTCTGGGGTTTTCTCTCTCTTCTGAGATCAGAAACCGGAGTGGGTGGGAGGGTAGAGAGAAGAGTGCACCAGATACCCTTCATCTACTTTTCCCACCCTATGCTGATTGGCTTAGCTTGTACAATAAGTCCTTCCTTGTTTAAAACCTCCTGGTAATATTTAGAGGAGGCTTCCAAGTCTTTCTGGTGACAAGGTGCCAGGTATCCACGTGCACGTTCCTAAACCAGGGACTGGTTTATGGTGGCAGGTCTGGGTTGACATTACCTATCCCTCACCTTTGGGTTGAGCAGTGCTCTGCTGGTGGTAGAGGATGGGATAGAGAGACTCTGGATATGAGCGTCTGCTAAATAATTACATTTAGAGACAGTAGTTCCTTTTACTGGGAGGGAGGGGTAACTTATAAAAATGTTCAATGCATTTCAACAATGTGAGCTACAAATATATTCATATTTATATTAAAATTGATAGAGGATATTTCAGATAATGGTACAGGTACTACAGTTGAAAATAGTCCATATTCTGTATCAGGGGAATTTTCCAAGCAGAGGCAGCACCTCCTCAAAATATTTCTAGGAATGAAAATAATTAATATTACTTAAAAAGATTGGTTCATGTAGTGTATGCTTTAAAAAAAATTTTGGGCAATCAGCATCACAATCATTACACAGACTGCATTATGGGAGTATGTCGCAAGCTAAAGAAGTTCACAAACTTTGCTTTGTATTCTGTTACCTATTTCAATTATTTCCTGAGTATATAGTTGAGAGCTTAATTGTAAATTTCTCTCAAGTCACCAGGCCTGGAATTTTAGTTTTGGGTGGGTTTTTTTTGGTGAATGGTAATTTTTAGGGCACCAAGCCCAATGAGAGGGGAAAAAAAGCAAAATGTGTTATGAAACTAGTACACCATCATACAAATATTTTTTTTAAATCATGAAAAAGAGAGATCAGGGCAGAAGATGTTTTTAGAGGTAGTATTCCTCCCGAGATTTGACAAGTCAACTTGCAATAAATGCTGCATAGGACACGTTTTAAAAATGTGATATTACAGCATATATCCATGGCCTTCGGTGAATGGTAATCTCTTCCTTCCTGTGCCCTTCAAGGAGCTTTTCCATCGCTGGTCTTAGGCGTACTCTTCAGGGGGTTTAAGGCTCCATACTCTGTAAAGTTTCTTTGTGACAATGTATTTGTTAAAAGTACTGTACAAAACAACCAAATTGACTTATATACTGTGGGACTGGCTATTCTGATGGGGACACAGGCTCTGACTCATCTGCCTTGCTACTGAGACTATTTTTAATATATTGTGGCAGCCCAATGGGCTGCACAAGAAAATGGCTGCCTGGCCTACAACACATGGGAGCCAAGAAACACTACATTTCCCAGCAGGCCACAGTCACACCTGAGCCAAGTGAAAGTAACGGGACTAACGACCAGCTGAAGGCCATTTCAAGGCCTATTTAAAGGGCTGATTCCCACTACACTGGGAGAGGAGTAGGAACGTGTTTGTGAGGAGTTGCTGTGTGAGTTTGGAGAGTAAGAACCTGTGAAGTCGTTGACCAGCCAGGATTTGGAAAGAGTGTTGGAGTGTGTTTGTTTTGTGTAGGAAATTGGATTGTTTGAGGACCCCCCTTTGGATTTGACTACGGACTGGATTACGGAACTGAACTGGATTTTGGAATTGGAACGGACATTGACAACGAGATAAGGATTTGTGGACTTTGTGTTTGTATTCCCCTGAAGACCCCACCCTTTGTTTTGTGTTGTCGTTTAATAAATGATAATTTTTGCTTATATTACTGCCTCCTCCGTATTCTTGAACTTGCCTACGCCCTCTGCAAGGTCCGTGAGTGTCGCCCAACCCCTGGGGGCACCACATATGGTGGAGAATGCGGGCAGAGGGCATCACTTATAGGCAAGAGGAGGTAGTGCAAGTGTGTGGGATTTTGTATTTTTGATTTTTGAAAGAACTACTCCATGATGGAAGGGGACTGGACAGTGGATCCAGACATGGAGTCTTGGCTGGAGGCAGAGGGGCACAAGCACCTGTCAAAAGTGCACCGACGTTCCCTCAAGGTCTACTTTCAAGCAAGTCCAGCCCTCAAATGCTCCTTTTTGGCTGGAATGGCGCCTGACGTTGCTGAGGCCATCAGTGAAATGGAGAGGGTGTTGAGAACCCTGTAGAGACCACAAGAGATTAAAAAAGTCCTAAAGAAGGATGGCCACTCCTGCTCTGTGGTGCCCCCTAGGGAGAAGAGGAAAAATGTCCCAGGTAAGCCACAAAAGCAGCATACAACGGTCGCAGACAAGTTAGAGGCACAAATTGTGATCAAGGGCAAAGAGGACGAAATCCAGAGATTGGAGAAATGTTGTCGGGACCAGAGGGAGGACCTGGTGAAGAACCAGAGATGGGCGGCCATGGTGGAGGACCAATGGCGAGTCACCCTCCAGGAGGTCCAGCAACTGAAAAGTGTCCAGACTGAGCTGTACCGGACGAAAGCTGAGTTGGGGACCTCGGAGGAGCGCCATCTGGTGGCCGTTGGGAGATTGCTGCAGGAGCACACCGACTCCCTGAGAGTGCTGGGAATCATGGCTGGGGAGCTGGAGAAGGACAAAGCATCCCTGGGCAATGAAGTGAGGCAGGTAGAGGCCCACAACCTGGCGCTCGAAGAGCGGGTGAGTAACCTAACTAAGAAGTTGGAGGAAAAGCAGCAACAGTGTCTGGACATCCAGGAGTCCCAAGACCAGGCCAAAGAGGAGTATGCCAGGGTCTTGGGGGATGTACAGACCAGGCTCGCCCAGAAGGAGATGGAGCTAAGGAGAGAAGCGGAGAACCATGCGTCCGAGGCGGAGCAACTCCAGAGCCAAGTGCAGCAGGAGAGCGAGGGAAGGCGGGAGCTGGAGGCTCAGCTGGAAGAGGTGAAGTTTGTTCTAAAAGAACAAGAAGATAAGATTTTTGCGCTACAAGAACTTCACCAAACCGCCTCTACAGCCCTCCTGACCGAACAGAAGAAAAATGAAGAGCTCCCTCTACTGCGAGAGGAAATGCAGGTCTTGAGCGAGAGACTGGACCAGAAAGAAGCCCAGCAGCGGGCCACAGATAATTATTTTTGTCAAGTATTAAAAATACAAACCGAAACTCTACAGGATCAACTGGACGAGGTGAGTGAAAAGCTTGAGTGTGCAAAACGTGTGCCCGGTGTACAAGATTCTGCCACACAGGTGGAGCTCTCACAGCCAGTGGAGCCAGCAGGAGGCAATGACCAGACATTGGAGTTGGAGTGGGATGGATAGTCTTCAGTCCCACTCAGCCTGCAGGACCTTGGAAGGGGACTAGAGGAGCAGTATGTGGAGGATGAACTGTGGGGAGACCACAGTGTTGAAGAGAGCCTCTTGGCAATAGCAGAGGCCTGGTGGACCACCCAACCCTCTCCTGAAGTGGTGAGTACATCTCCTTCCCTGAAGTTGAGGAAATTCTCATCTGAAGAAAAATGGGAAACAAAATAGCCTGACTTGTAAACGAAAGGACCGTGGGAAGCGTCTGTGGAAAGGAGATGCCAATATGAAAAATAAAGTAAAGGATAAAGCTAACCATCTGTTGAAGAGTGTGTTTTCCCCAGTTACCCCACTTGATCACATGGAAGCAACGTGGCAGTGGCGGAAAAGGCCCAAGAGAGGACGCCAGATGACGAAGCTGCATCCCGTGCACTGGTGGAGCCATGGAACGTTGGTGAAGCCCAGAGCCCGAGGGGTGGTTATCCGGTCCATGAAGCCCAGAGCCAGTACCCACCTATGGCCAGTTGGTGGCAAACAAGGTGAGCGACTTTCGCCATTTCCTAACGGCTTGCAGACGTTCTTGCAGGTGATGGACGGAGACTATGGGATCCGGACGTTTGACCCAGGGGTGACACTTCCTGAGTGGACCTGGTGGCTGCTGGACATAGGCCGCTCAGCCCTCATGAGGTCAGAGCTGAGGAGGAGGGTGTGTGGCAGCCCAATGGGCTGCACAAGAAAATGGCTGCCTGGCCTACAACACATGGAAGCCAAGAAACACTACATTTCCCAGCAGGCCACAGTCACACCTGAGCCAAGTGAAAGTAACGGGACTAACGACCAGCTGAAGGCCATTTCAAGGCCTATTTAAAGGGCTGATTCCCACTACACTGGGAGAGGAGTAGGAACGTGTTTGTGAGGAGTTGCTGTGTGAGTTTGGAGAGTAAGAACCTGTGAAGTCGTTGACCAGCCAGGATTTGGAAAGCGTGTTGGAGTGTGTTTGTTTTGTGTAGGAAATTGGATTGTTTGAGGACCCCCCTTTGGATTTGACTATGGACTGGATTACGGAACTGAACTGGATTTTGGAATTGGAACGGACATTGACAACGAGATAAGGATTTGTGGACTTTGTGTTTGTATTCCCCTGAAGACCCCACCCTTTGTTTTGTGTTGTCGTTTAATAAATTATCATTTTTGCTTATATTACTGCCTCCTCCGTATTCTTGAACTTGCCTACGCCCTCTGCAAGGTCGGTGAGTGTCGCCCAACCCCTGGGGACACCACAATATAATAAAAATACATAAGCATTTTAACTCACAAGTTTAAGGCTTTATTAAGTTATTCATCCCAAATATTTCTTCATGTTATTCAATTGCCAGACAATAGCCTAATTCTGGCGGCACGGTGGTGCAGTGGATAGCACTGTCGCCTCACAGCAAGAAGGTCTCGGGTTCGAATCCAGGCCGGGGCCTTTCTGTGCGGAGTTTGCATGTTCTCCCGTGTCCGCGTGGGTTTCCTCCGGTACTCCGGTTTCCTCCCACAGTCCAAAGACATGCACGTTAGGCTAATTGGAGAGTCTAAATTGCCCGTAGGTATGAGTGTGTGAGTGAATGGTGTGTGTGCCCTGCGATGGATTGGCGACCTGTCCAGGGTGTATTCCTGCCTCTCGCCCGGAACGCATGCTGGGATAGGCTCCAGCCCCCCGCGACCCTGACCAGGAATAAGCGGCTTAGATAATGGATGGATGGATGGATAGCCTAATTCTAGCCTCAACTCACCCATTGAAAAACACAACACATCCAACAGTTGACTCTTGACAGCTGATATTTCAAGCTGCCATTCTTTGTAGTATAGGCTGCTTGCATGTTATGCAGTCTTTTCTTGGCATTGCGTTACTATGGCTAATGACGTTAGGGAGTCGCAGGAACTAAACTAACACTGGCTGAAAACATCTGGGAACTATCAGGGAATGCCCCAGTAGATCATGTCTATCTTGCTATCTTACTAACTACCTTGCAATTTTGTCTGATAATGACTGATGGTACTGACTGTAGAAAAATGGGGAGTGGACTTGTTCTTTGGGTTGCCTGTCAGGATGCAATGCTGAGTAGTGATTGGATAGCAGACATGTTCCTCACTCATTTCTTTCATCGACCAGCCCGATTAATCCACACATAAGTGTTATACATTTGGGGCCAGTATCAGTGTGGCTGAATGTGACAGGTATTTTTTTCAGGTGGACAGGCAGGGACGGACACTATATTAACTTTGGCCATGAGGGCTGCGTTTTGTTTTTGTTTTTTGGGGGAGGGTTGCCACTGTGAATTTCGTGCCTTGAGTCTTTCCCCCAAGACATTAATAAATCCTGGAAAAGCTTTAATAAACTGTGACTGTGAATGTAAAAAAGGGTGTTATCACACTTGCACTGCTTGAACAGTGCTTCCAAGTGAAACTGTGCTGTGGTTTTGCCCTTAAGCCATTGTATTTCACCTGGTCACTGATATTATAAATTTCACCAAGAGGAAACTTGTATTTTCATATGATTCTGTCATCATCAGGCAGTACAGTCAATGGGTGGAATGTCATTTTTGTCTGACTCATGAAAGGTCTATTGTGTGTCACTGTTATACAAGGTTGGAGGGACCTTCACACACAATGTATGTTCTCACAAGGTGTTAATACACTTTTGAAGTCCATGGTTCTCACTATCAGTGGCAATAGACCCTATTTAGGGTCTTTAAATCTAATCAAATCAAATCAAATCAAATGTATTTGTATAGTGCTTTTCACAATTGAATTGTCACAAAATGCTTAACAGAGGGGGAACCCAGGCCTAGACCCCCGCAAAAGCAAGCCTAAAGGCAACAGTGGCAAGGAAAAACTCCCTTGATAGGGAGAAACCTTGGGAGGACTAAAAGGGGGGGAGCCCATCCTCTTCTGGCTGGCATAGGGTGTGTCCAAAAAAGACCATATCATGGTCAGTCCAAGGTGACTGTAGCCCCCCTGTCTTTCATCTCATCGCCCCTGAAAATGATTAGTAATTCTTTTCCAAAAAGCATTTTTATCTAATATCTATTTTTTTAAATACCACAGATAGAGAGTGGTATTTCAAATTTGAGAGTGACCACCATTGTGGTGTTTTTGTTTTGGGGAATGTAACAGTAAATTGATTAAAAATGTAGGCTTGTGCTTTGCATGTGTGCATATCACATTCTCAGTGGGGGCTGAGCCCTCCTAAAGGTCAAATCCTAGAAACGCCTGTGCTCACTATATATAGCTTTCAGTAATAAGAAAATGTACTCCCACACACACACCTTTCTCTTGCATGTGCTGTCTCTATGCATAACCCAGACCTTTTGTGACTCCACGATGCACCTTACAGATGATTCCACTAGTGTTTGGGCGCACATAACGAATAAAACCATTCTCTGGATTGCTTTTGCTTTTGCTACCTGTTTTACTGTGACTTCGCAACAATCACATTGGCCATTTATAATGCTGGATTTTTATAGGAGCAATTAATCTCTCTTTGCTATAACTGTCAAACCTTCGGTCCAGACTGTGTTGCTCTAACCACTGGTCCAACCTGGTATCAGCAAAACAGAATCCAGAGAGAATGTGATGCAAGCAGTACATTGGTTAAAGTTGTGCAATTTCAGTCTCCTTGGAATTGCGGTTTGAGGTTCGTCCTTTCTTTAGGCCAGCTACGTGTAACAAGTTTATTTTGACAACAATAGTATCGACATTTCTCGGTGCAATATATGGTAAAGTGATTTAAAAGTTGTGTTGTAAGCATGTTTCAGCCACTGCTCCTGTTGGCAAGGAAAGCCGTGTTCAGATCGTGGGGCTGGGGGATGGGCTGAGAAGCTGATTCAGGGAAAATCCCCTGCAAATCGTGGCTGTGGAAGTTACTGTAACTGTCCTGTTTTCGAGTTCTAAGGATGAAAGGGTTTACAAAAACAAATTCATTGAATTTAGACTGGCTATCTGTGCCAACCCCTGCGATGAAATCTCTGAAATAAATCGCAGAACCCAGCGACCTGCTCAGGTGAAGATGATTTAGATGTGTGCCACCATCGCTTCGTTTTCACAAAAAATGTGTTAATGTTTCGTGGTCTCCGGATCACAAGTTAAGGCATAGCACTTTCACCGCCCTGTTCTTCTGCTACGTGCATTTCATCTTTTCATTCTTTTTTTTTTTTTACCAACTCTAAATGAAGACAAAAGCCTTCTCGTGGGAACCATTACATTTCTCCTGCGATTAGTGGTTTTCCATTTCATGTGCCCTCAGCCATTGCAGATACCCTGAGCCCCTCCACTCCACCCAATCTGTGCCCCTCCAGCATGTTTTATTACTGCTCACGAGCGCCAAACTGGGCTATTATTTACCAGGTTTACCCCAGATTATTCTCCACCATGTTGTCATGCAGAGTTTATGGCCACAGGGCAGAATATATTCCCTCTCCTACTTAAATGTAATCACTGCATTGAACACCTTCTGGGCCTTTAAATGTGGGTATCTGTGGCAGCAAGACCATTTCCACTGGACAGGTTGGTAGTGCCTATACAAATTCTTTCTGTTTTTGTTTTCTGTCCGTGAACCCCACACTCGTATATAAAATGGTGTAGCACTAATGATAACATTACTCCAAGTACATTATATATACTTGGGTGTAATCACGGAACAGATATGTTCTGTTCTTTATATGAGAAAAAATCTGAACCAAATAAAAAATATATACAGTGAGCACCATAATTCTTAGGACAGTGACACATATTTTGTTATTTTGGTTCTGTACTCTAGCACTTTGAGTTTGAAAGGATGCACTTCAACCTCATTGTCATTGTATCCTTTCAATCTCAAAGTGCTAGAGTACAGAACCAAAATAACAAAATATGTGTCACTGTCCAATGAATTATGGTGCTCACTGTATATATTTTTTATTTGGTTCAGATTTTTTTCAAATTTTCCTCCCAATTTAGTGGCCAATTATACCCTCTATTTATTTCGATTTGCCCTCCCCACACAAACTCGCCGCCTGTCTCTACGAGGCAAGCTAATTCTCCGAAGGCAGCGAGCTCTGCTTCCTTCGAAATGAAATTTGCCCACCCACATTCTGGAGACTCCTTATGCACTTCTCAGCTAGTTTGTAGGGCCGGCTTATCACTTCTTTCCTAGAACAGAAAAATCTGTCCCCCTCTCCCCTCATAAACAAGTGCGTTAGACCGCTACACTATTGGAGGCCCCTCAAAGGGAAATTTTAAGGTAGGGTTTATTTGGAGCTTATACATATTACTTCTTTCAAGTAAATAGAATTATCATTTTGTTAGAACAGAAAAATCTGTCCACCCAATTTATATGAAATATTCTTACACTGTTCATAAGCAAGGTTATGACATTGCCATAATGCCAGATACTTTATTTATTTTAGATGAGCACTGGTATCGTCCATTACAAAAAACATCTATCACTATAAACATTAATATTTTACTGTAGGTGCAATGGTAAATACAATTGTAATTCCAATCCATCACTAAAAACAATATTGTAAACTGAGTTTATTTTATATTTGCCGTAATAAGTCTAACAATTTGATAACTTGTGTTTTTCTTGTTTCCAAAGATTCAGTGAAAAATGATGATGGAATATGTAACTTTGTTTCAAACATGATTCAGACTTAAGACAATTTACATTGCCAAGTGTTTTGTTTGGGGATTAGGATGTTCAGCACTTTTTAAAGCACTCAGGGGATGTAATTGTTTAGTGCTCCGTGTGCACTGAGAAAATTAAGAATCCAATTAGAGTGAATATTGGAATAATTGTGCCTAATACAAATGAATATAAAGTGAATATAGATCCTGCGCCTTCACATTTATCACAGTAAAGATTGTTGTGTTGACAAATTAAGACATGTAAATAAAGAAATGTAAGTCTAGAAGAGGAAGCATGTTTATATAGATGTTCCCTGAAACACCTCTAACAATCCTTATAAAATGGATAGTTCCAGTCCTGGATGCTGATTGGTCAACCAGATCTGCAGAGCCGATGTTCATGATAAAGCACAGCAAAATAGAATGTCCGTACATTTCATATTTTAACATCCTTGCGCCTCCCACTAACGCAAACATCCTAGATGCAAAAGATTGTAAGCAGTCAGTCCTAAAAATAATGTCAAATTTTAAAGTCTCATTCAGCCGCCTAGGTTCAATGTCCAGATCTTCAAAGTGGGCTGTGAGGTCTTTCACTTACAGGTGCGAAGAGAAGAACATTTCTGTTAACTACAAAACAACATTGAATGGCGAAATGAATACGATTCTGTGTGAATCCTCGGTAAGTTGAGAAATGGAAAATAATAGTGGAAGAATACACCTTATAATCTGTTAAAGTTTTCTATTTAAAATGGTCTAGTCTTTCCTGAGTAAATACAGATGTCTTTGAATGGATCTATTCCATTAGAGCAGCATGGAACCAGAACCTGTGTTTTACCATGAATGTTGGCAGGGGTAGGGGGCAGTGGCGGGCCGTGCATTTCACACCTAGGCCTTCAGTAGTGCTCCGTCTGAATCAATCAGTGGTGGGCCGTCAGGGCCTGCAAGGCCTTCTCTGCTGGCCTAAAAAATATCTGAATCACAGACTGATGTTAATTATATTTTGTCCATGAATACTTATTAAATAATTCCAAATGGTCTGTTCGCTTCCTTTCATAGCTGTTCCCCTGGTTGCGCTGCATCCAGACGTGTATTTTCATATTAAAGCATTTAACCAATCACATTTCAGCCATCATTTGTTGCTAGGGTCAAATAAATCTGCCTGTAGGCCTTCACAATCAGTTCTGCAGGCCCTGTAGCATAAAATAAGTGTTGATCAAACTGTTGCTTCAACCAATCAGATTTTGAGTTGGGGACACGAAGGCTTTCTAGAAGGCCTAGGTAACGTCAGCGTATTCACACCTTTTTTGATTGGATAGTCAGAGAGTGTCTGACTATGATGTAATGTGATTGGTTAAATGCTTTAATATGAAAATACACGCCTGGATGCAGCGCAACCAGGGGAACAGCTATGAAAGGAAGCGAACAGACCATTTGGAATTATTTAATAAGTATTCATGGACAAAATATAATTAACATCAGTTTGTGATTCAGACATTTGAGCGGACATTTTCAGCCCTAAAGCGAATTAAAACTTATGCCAGAAATACGACAGGGCAGGCACGACTTTCAGCATTAGCTTCGATGGCGATAGAAAATGACTTCTTGATGGAACTGAAACACACGGATAATCTGTACGACAGAGTAATTTAACTCTTTTTGAGGAACGAAAGGAGGATGGATTTTGTGTACAAATAATAAGGATTTTTGGTGAGTAAAATGTTGCTATTTTCCTAAATAATATTGCAATTTTATGAGGTTATTATTATTGATGCTTTTTTATGTGTGTCGCAGCTGTAGCATCCCGGGTTTGTTTCTTCAGTAAATGCATTTATTCTGGATACACGAGTTATCTATCTGCGATGCAATGGCAATGGGTGCCTGTTCGGTTTGTTTTTGCACTTTGTTTATTTATCTTTCTTCAGTCATGTTTCATGAGAGAGAATGACAGCAATAGAGACGAGAGAGAATGACAGCGATAGTTAGAAGCGTGAGATAATTAGTGATTAGTAGTGTTAGTAACTTAATCTAAATCCCTAATGTTAGTACATTAGTTGGTTAGTACTATATACATCTAACTAATATATACAAAGTGTAATTAGAAAGTAAGAAGGAAGTAAAACGAGATTAGAAACGAAGACGGAAAACCGAAACATAGAATTTTCGAAGTGCATGACAGAACGAGAATGAAACATGACTGAAGAAAGATAAATAAACAAAGTGCAAAAACAAACCGAACAGACACTCAAAAACATAACAATAAGATGGCTTTTATAGCCATAAAATAGTTATTGAGGGGTGGATTGATTCAGACGGAGCACTACTGAAGGCCTAGGTGTGAAATGCACGCCCGCCACTGGAATCAATCCACCCTCAATAACTATTTTATGGCTATAAAAGCCATCTTATTGTTATGTTTATTTATCTTTCTTCAGTCATGTTTCATTTCGCTCTGTCATGCACTTCGGGAAATTCTATGTTTCGGGTTTTTCCGTCTTCGTTTCTAATCTCGTTTTACTTCCTTCTTACTTTCTAATTACACTTTGTATATATTAGTTAGATGTATATAGTACTAACCAACTAATCTACTAACATTAGGGATTTAGATTAAGTCACTAAACACTACTAATCACTAATTATCTCATGCTTCTAACTATCGCTGTCATTCTCTCTCGCCCCATTCTGCACGCTTCTCACGCCCGCTTTATTCGCACGCAGATTTCTTTTATGCCTTCCTCCTCCTCCCTAAAAACCGAACATAGAATTTCCCGAAGTGCATGGCAAGACAAGGAGAGGAACTCGAACAGGAACAATGACAGACGGGGAACAGAACGAGAATGAAACATGACTGAAGAAAGATAAATAAACAAAGTGCAAAAACAAACCGAACAGACACCGCTGCCATTGCATCGCAGATAGATAACTTGTGTATCCAGAATAAATGCCTTTACTGAAGAAACAAAACCCGGGTGCTACAGCAGCGACACACATTAAAAGCATCAATAATAACCTCATAAAATTGCTATATTATTTAGAAAATAGCAACATTTTACTCACCAAAAATCCTTATTATTTGTACACAAAATCCATCCACCTTTCTTTCCTCAAAAAGAGTTCAATTACTCTGTCGTACAGATTAACCGTGTGTGTTTCAGTTCCATCAAGAAGTCGTTTTCTATCGCCATCAAAGCTAATGCTGAAAGTCGAGCCTGCCCTGTCGTATTTCTGGCATAAGTTTTAATTCGCTTAGGGGCTGAAAATGTCTGCTCAAATGTCTGAATCACAGACTGATGTTAATTATATTTTGTCCATGAATACTTATTAAATAATTCCAAATGGTCTGTCCGCTCTTTCATAGCTTTTCCCTGGTTGCGTTGCTTCCAAACGTGTATTTTCATATGAACCTCTGAGGTCCGTGCTTTTCTGATGTTTTTTGATTTTGGCATGGTCTGATATTTATCTCAATTTCATCAATTTAACACACATTTACTCCAAAGTGTTTAATATTTTTATTTGAAGGACAATCACAGCTACATTTGTATGCCATCAATAGTTTGGTCAGTATCATATGCAGCTTGTAAATAGATCTACAAACACACAAGTTAAAAATAGTTAATTTTTCTGCTGTCACAAAAGTTGTGAAAGCACACACTAAACTATAGTGACGAATTGTTTTGCCAATGTGCGTTTGTTCATCAAGGTCTTGGTTATGTAAGGGTGTGAAAATGTTTTAGCACATATGAGATCTAAATAGCTAAAACCTGTTTTTATCAGAACTGGTCACATTTATTTCAGGCTGTGGGAGGGCTATATGCTAATTTACTGAATATTCATGATCCACACCTGAAAGATCATGGTCAAAGGCCATCAGACAAAGACATCTTGCAGAGTAGCCTATCGCATTTCTTGCGACCAACAGAAGCCAGTTTGACAACATCCAAAGTCTGGCATTGGGCACAGGCACATGATCAAAAGTTTAAGATATTCATCTTTAAACGCCTGTAGGAAAACGAGTGCAAAACTGCGGTCTACGAAGACACGGAAAGACATAAACAAGACAAAACAAAAATAACCAACGATCAGGAACAAACAAAACGTATCCAAAATCTCGGAATAAACTAAACGCTGGGAATCTAAACCACAATAAGCACACAAACAAGTTCTCGAGAGGCAAGAAACATTAATCACAATAGGTATTATCAAGCTAAGCTAGATAATGTCCAAGCGCCTAAACAGAATGCCAGCTGGTTAAATATCCTCCCGTTAATTATTCGCAGCAGTCCGCAATGATTCTGATTTTTTCGATAGCGCCACAAGACGCTGAATTCATATATTTTCACGAGTATTTGAAAATATGGTAAATCAAATAAATATCAGCATACACCGCCTGTTGCTGGCAGCTCGCAACCGTAAACACAGGCAAGATCCGATATAATGTCGGGACATTGTTTACGCTGCAATTTCACACACGGAATTCATATATTGAATACGAGTATTTGATAACATGGCAAATCAAATATAGTTACTTACTCTTCGTCAGTTATTGTCTTGCCGCTTTCCATCGATGCTCTCAAACACTGCAGCGCAGAAAATCTTTCCATCTTGAATAAAATTGTATGTCTGTATAAAATCTTGCTTCAAATTGTCGGGACAGTTTGTGTTGTTTACGCCGGCGCCACACATGGCCCCACGCCCTCCCCACACCTCCCAAACTCGCACCTAGTTACCATGTCAATAGAAGGGGACGTTACTAAAAGGTAAAAACAGAGTAAAAAACAAGGTTTACTTTTGGTCTAATTAACCTAATTTAAAAATCCCATTTGATTTGCCAGTGCTCAAATCGAAAGTCGCGATTCTAAGGTTTCTGTCAATGTTTTTGTCGCGTGTGTATGATAAAATATCGCGAAATTAGAAATAGTAATATACTTTTATTGCAGCTGGGAGCGGCGCCGCTCCCGCCGTTAAAGCATTTAACCAATCACATTACATCATAGTCAGACACTCTCTGACTATCCAATCAAAGGGTGTGAATACGCTGACGTTACCTAGGCCTTCTAGAAGGCCTTTATGTCCCTAACTCAAAATCTGATTGGTTGAAGCAACAGTTTGATCAACACTTATTTTATGCTACAGGGCCTGCACAACTGATTGTGAAGGCCTCCAGGCAGATTTCTTTGACCCTGGCAACAAATGATGGCTGAAATGTGATTGGTTAAATGCTTTAATATGAAAATACACGTCTGGAAGCAGCGCAACCAGGGGAAAAGCTATGAAAGGAAGCGAACAGACCATTTGGAATTATTTAATAAGTATTCATGGAAAAAATATAATTAACATCAGTCTGTGATTCAGATATTTTTTAGGCCAGCAGAGAAGGCCTTGCAGGCCCTGACGGCCCACCACTGGTAGGGGGTTATCGGAGCTCTGCTAGCGTCATGCCAACACCTCCTCACCATGCCGATATTCATGATATAACGCAGGTTCTGCTTCCAAGTAATTTTATCAGTGGCGGGCCGTGCATTTCACACCTAGGCCTTCAGTAGTGCTCCATCTGAATCAATCCACCCCTCAATAACTATTTTATGGCTATAAAAGCCATCTTATTGTTATGTTTTGAGTGTCTGTTCGGTTTGTTTTTGCACTTTGTTTATTTATCTTTCTTCAGTCATGTTTCATTCTTGTTCTGTCATGCACTTCGGGAAATTCTATGTTTCGGTTTTTCCGTCTTCGTTTCTAATCTCGTTTTACTTCCTTCTTACTTTCTAATTACACTTTGTATATATTAGTTAGATGTATATAGTACTAACCAACTAATCTACTAACATTAGGATTTAGATTAAGTCACTAACACTACTAATCACTAATTATCTCACGCTTCTAACTATCGCTGTCATTCTCTCTCGTCCTATCTCACGTTCCGCTTTATTCGCACGCAGATTTCTTTATGCGTTCCTCCTCCTCCCTAAAAACTGAAACATAGAATTTCCCGAAGCATGACAAGACAAGGAGAGGAATGACAAGACAAGAACAGAAGAGAATGAACATGACTGAAGAAAGATAAATAAACAAACAGGAACAATGACAGACGGGGAACAAAGAACGAGAATGAAACATGACTGAAGAAAGATAAATAAACAAAGAATGCTTAGATAATGGATGGATGGATGGAAAAACAAACCGAACAGACACCCGTTGCCGTTGCATCGCAGATAGATAACTCGTGTATCCAGAATAAATGCCTTTACTGAAGAAACAAACCCTGGGTGCTACAGCTGCGACACACATAAAAAGCATCAATAATAACCTCATAAAATTGCAATATTATTTAGGAAAATAGCAACATTTTACTCACCAAAAATCCTTATTATTTGTACACAAAATCCATCCTCCTTTCTTTCCTCAGAAAGAGTTCAATTACTCTGTCGTACAGATTATCCGTGTGTTTCAGTTCCATCAAGAAGTTCTTTTCTATTGCCATCGAAGCTAATGCTGAAAGTCGAGCCTGCCCTGTCGTATTTCTGGCATAAGTTTTAATTCGCTTTAGGGCTGAAAATGTCCGAATGTCCGAATACTTATTAAATAATTCCAAATGGTCTGTCCGCTTCCTTTCATCGTTTTTCCCCTGATTGCGCTGCTTCCAGACGTGTATTTTCATATTAAAGCATTTAACCAATCACATTACATCATAGTCAGACACTCTCTGACTATCCAATCAAAGGGTGTGAATACACTGACGTTACCTAGGCCTTCTAGAAGGCCTTCGTGTCCCCAACTCAAAATCTGATTGGTTGAAGCAACAGTTTGATCAACACTTATTTTATGCTACAGGGCCTGCAGAACTGATTGTGAAGGCCTCCAGGCAGATTTATTTGACCCTGGCAACAAATGATGGCTGAAATGTGAAAATACACGTCTGGGAGCAGCGCAAGCAGGGGGAAAGCAGGGGAAAGCTATGAAAGGAAGCGGACAGACCATTTGGAATTATTTAATAAGTATTCATGGAAAAAATATAATTAACATCAGTCTGTGATTCAGATATTTTTTAGGCCAGCAGAGAAGGCCTTGCAGGCCCTGACGGCCCACCACTGAATTTTATTAGTTCCCCTGTACATTCCTCTGTATGTCATCGAAAACAATATCATTCATAAAACAATTGTCAAAAATAAATAAATCCATGGAAAAGAATGAAGTCATTCTGTGAATTGTCTCAGCAAGCACAATCCCATTGATTGGAGATCACAATCGAGGGATGTCAGCCGGTGAAAACACTTATGTTCCATACATTGTTTTTCTAGCCTCTTTTTTGGAATAATGTATTACAAATGTATGTGTTTATTAATGGTATCAATGTATTACTGGACACCATTATCTATCATAATATCCCATTCTGTGACTCCAATAAGAGGTGATGGGCTAGAGTTCTGGCAGTGTAGAAGCTGAAAAATGAAACCGCTGCTAATCATTAGAAAGGTCAATAAACAATTAAGTGAGACTTTGCATATTGCCATTTTTCAAAGTACTTATCTACTTGTGGTCTGAAAACAGTAACAGAAAATACTGGACCTAATGGCTTTCCAATGTGGTGAATCCACCACAGTATCATCAACCTCCTGGACCATATGGCAGTGGGAACAAATTAATAAATTGGTATGTGCGTATCCCCCACTTAAAAGACTTAGGTTTTTTTTGGTTGTTGTTATATAATTTATTTTTGGTCAGGTTATATATAATGGGATAAAAAATATGATATATCCATATATATATAACATAATATCCCACCCATTGGTGTTGTAGTGATGTTAGCTTGGGTTTCCAATATTTATTTATTGGGGACAGTAGCCAGTAGAACCCAATTTGTGCAGAATAAAAGACAGAACAACAAACTTATCAATAATCAGGATGTTTATTAATACAATCGCTAAGGAAATCTATCAAATAACTAATTCTGATTACTGATTCTGATTCTGATTTTTTCCTAACATTTCACATCCATCTATCTGATAGCAATTAACTGCGGCATAAATATCTGATTACACTATGCCAATGGATAGCTATGTGGCATTGGAGTATTGTATTAATTAATCACATTACCAAATAATTAACATTAGCTAGCTAGCTAGCCGATTAATAGCTGGGTAGTATTTAACATTGCCAGTAGTTGTGTCTTCTTTGTGCATAGTTAAGAAATGTGTAACCTTTGTCAGTCGACTCTTGAAAGATCATAAAATGTGTTAAATATATGGCCAGGGGGTTCAGTGTCCTCAGCATCAAAATCCATTGTAACTCCTAACGGTAGTTAGCAGCGTCTTTGTTTTAGCTACTGCACATGTCTGTAAATTGGACCGACTCCGAGACAAGGGAACTTTTGTCTGTCCGCACAGACCACAAAATTAACTGAAAGCTCTGTGGCACTGTCAGAGATGACATGGTCTACGACAAAATAACAAATATCCTACACAAGTGAGGTATAATCAGACAGAAGGCCCAGATCATGAGCAAACTGAAAAGTCTGCGTAAAAAAAAAACTTCAAATACATACATCCTCTCTACACAGAATTTTTCCTTATAGGAACCCTATATGGGAATGATGAAAAACACTACCATACCCGAATAATTGAACCCGGCAATGTTGTGGATTCCATGTGGGAAGGGGATTCTCTTTAAAAAAATTAAAAATTTGCTTCTGATTTTATCCCATCTCATCTCATCTTCAGCCGCTTATTCCTAGTTAGGGTCGCGGGGGGGCTGGAGCCTATCCCAGCATGCATTGGGGCGAGAGGCAGGAATACACCCTGGACAAGTCGCCAATCCATTGCAGGGCACTACATACACCATTCACTCACACACTCATACCTACGGGTAATTTAGACTCTCCAATTATCCTAACATGCATGTCTTTGGACTGTGGGAAGAAACCGGAGTACCCGGAGGAAACCCACGCGGACACGGGAGAACATGAAAACTCCACACAAAGGCCCCGGCCTGTCGAACCCGAGACCTTCTTGCTGTGAGGCGACAGTGCTATCCACTGCACCACCGTGCCGTCGTTGATTTTATCCCATTTTCTCCAAATGTAGTAGCCAATTACACCCTCTCTTTTTAATGTCAATCCCCCTTGTATTGTGAGTTCACTGCCGTAGCCCTGTGACCGGCAGTGACAAAGGCGAAGTACCACCTCCTCCGAGCTGGCACTAACCAAGCCGTCGACCGTAACTCTGGTGCACACAGAGCCACTCCTATATGCAGCAAACTCATATCAGTTTCCATTGCCCCTCCCTGGGGCCGAAAGCCAATTGCTACTCCCTAGTGGCATTCCCGGCCAGAGCCGACTCTAGCACGGCCGGTGGAATCGAAACCCAGTCGCAGTGGCCAGCATTGAACGTTGTAACCGCTAGACCACCCGGGAGGCCCAGGGGCATTTGTCCCTGAGACCCGAATCCCAGTGCGTGTTACAGTGTCATTTTAAGGGGATTTTGTGGGGGGGAGAGGGGTCAGCTATATTTTTGGCTCTGATGTTCACTGATAACTGTGTTATTGTCCCTGGGGAGACACAGACTTCCCCCACTACACCCCCCTGAAAAATGAATAAAGCTATTTTAACATCTGCACTTTAGAATAATTATGATAAGTACACATTATTAACACAGCATGATATTTTCTGCAATTAAATTGTTTGGTTATAGCTTTAATTACAGCCATTAACATTTAGGGGAGTTAAACAACTAACTGCTGTGGAGCTTAAATTACTATAAATGGATGAAAATGAGGGACTGCTGGGTGGCAGCATCCTGTTAAGACACTGTTCTAGTGTGTGGATGAGCCCCACGGTCTGCATCCTCTTAAGGCACTGTTCTAGTGTGTGGATGAGCCCCACGGTATGCATCCTGTTAAGGCACTGTTCTAGTGTGTGGATGAGCCCCACGGTCTGCATCCTCTTAAGGCATTGTTTTAGTGTGTGGATGAGCCCCACAGTCTGCATCCTGTTAAGACACTTTTCTAGTGTGTGGATTAGCCCCACGGTCTGCATCCTGTTAAGACACTGTTCTAGTGTGTGGATGAGCCCCACAGTCTGCATCCTGTTAAGGCACTGTTCTAGTGTGTGGATGAGCCCCACAGTCTGCATCCTGTTAAGACACTGTTCTAGTGTGTGGATGAGCCCCACTGTCTGCATCCTGTTATGACACTGTTCTAGTGTGTGGATGAGCCCCATGGTCTGCATCCTTTAAGGCACTGTTCTAGTGTGTGGATGAGCCCCACGGTCTGCATCCTGTTAAGGCACTGTTCTAGTGTGTGGATGAGCCCCACAGTCTGGTATCCAATCTGTGCCAACTGTGACCAGCAGCCCCACCGGGCAACACATAATGTCAGTAGCATTACCCAGGGAGGGAGGGATCAGTCAGCCAGATTGACCATGTCTCATCACACACCAGCAATCCCCGCTGGTCAATTGGGTATCCACGGTTTGCCTGTATAAAGCCATGAAGTGTCATCCTCTGACTCGTCTTTTTTTTAATCCAAATTTTTCCTGTTTTTCTCACAATTTGGTTGCGAATTATGCCCTCTATTTATTTCAATTCACCCTCCCCCACGAGTCCGCCGCCCATTCTCCAGTCCGAGCCAATTTCCCGAGGCCGACAGATCCGCCTCCTCCAAGACGGAACTGGCCCACCTACTATTACACTGCTAATACACCTACTACAAACTCATGCTGGCTCACCCTCCTCCCTCCCCCCTGGGCAGACAGCCAAACGCTGACCCCAATCAGTGCTAATAGGCAGGGCCAGTCTGGCACAGATGGGTTTCAAACCACGTCCGTGATAGCCAGCTCACACTCGTATCGAACCAGCCAAAATACGGGTGCATTGGACCGCTACGCTATCCGCCATCACCTCTCTGACTCATGTCTGCGAGCTCAGCTGCTGTGTAAGAAGAAGCAGCAGCTGACGTTGCATGATTTGCAGGAGTGTACGCGCTTGTATACACTCTTCTGAATTGACAGCAGAGGTTGCAGCGAGTGTACGATTCCAAAAGTGGGAGAAAGAGAAGGAAAAAAAAATTGAACCTCAACTCCCAGCATTCAATTAAACGTAAACCTTGATCACTTCACTTGGATGTCACTGCAGCCAAAACACATAGTTTGCTTGTTGTGCATGTACAGTATATTAAGTAAAGTTGTTCATCAATAGCTATCCTATGTAACTAATTACCAGTGTGTGTTTTTCCATGCAGTAAGGATGTGTGTGTGAGTCATTCCTCATGAACTACTGACTAATCATTTTTGTGACTATATGTCAGGTGCTGCTTAACATAAATCCATATGCAAGCTACATTGCCTTGAAACACCACAAGGTTAGTATTAGAATGGTATTGTCAATAGAATCATGCCTGCCATCAACAAAAAGTTGGGACTTTTCTACTACCAAGAGCTATGGCAGAAGATCATGGTACCTCATAAATCTATGACAGTAATTAATTACACAGAAATTTGTCCCTCAAGTTACAATTAAAGTTATTCTTCATGCCATTGTGCTTTTTATAATTGCAATCTTGTTTTTTTATTGCTCAAATTACAATGGGCCTAATACAGATGTTTTATTAAAAATAAGACTTACTGCAGGCGGACTTTAAATTCCTTAAATTGCCCCAATTTTGCATTCTTATGAAATACTAAAACTTTTTTTATTATTATCTTGTACAATATTCAGAGTAATACGACATGCATTTACATTTCAAAACATAAACATGACAGGGCAATACAAGTGAATCAATGCAAACACCTGTGTGGTTCTGTGTGGTTCAGCAGGCAGAGCACTGACAATAGGTTGTGGGTTCGATTCCCATTGGGACCACATATACTGAAAAATGTATGCATTCACTACTGTAAGTTGCTTTGGATAAAAGCATCTGCTAAGTAGCATATATTATGTTATTATATTATATTAGATATGCAAATGTTCTGGAAAGCCTACACTCAAGGCCAACTGTTTGTATGTCACAGCAAGGGGGCCACATGAGTGGCTCTCTGAATAGCAGATCCAGATAATAGCATAAATGCATTTTAATGCAAAAGACTTTAAATAAATTATTGGGTTCGCATTGTGTACTAAATATAATAGCATAAGTATATATTTGGCACACACCTCCATTCCATAGCCATTGCACATATATTGATCCTTTGGTTAACATTTTGTGGGGCCTGTTTTTTTTTTTTAAGATTTTGTTTCAGATTGTGTCCCAATTCAGTAGCCAATTACACCCTCTCTTTTTCATGTCAATCCCCCTCGTATTGTGAGCTCACTGCCGTAGCCCTCAGACCAACTGTAACCCCGGTACACACAGAGCCGCTCCTGTACACAGCAAACTCATGTCGGCTTCCCTCCCGCCTCCCTGGGGCGGACAGCCAATTGCCGCCCACTAGTGGCACTCCCGCTGGAATCGAACCCTGATCGCAGTGGCCAGCGTTGAACATTGTAACCGCTAGACCACACGGGAGGCCCCTGGCTTGCATGTTTTTAAGGTCAAACCATGTCAGTGTGGCTTCTGCACAGTCTCCACCTCCATCCCTAAGAAGCGGTTCCCAGTCTTAGGGAATACTGAATACTGATTTTGGTTTTGACATCTCGTCGACATTTACCCATACTAGTATATAACAAGTATTTAGTATTAGTTTTAGTATGTATTCAACTTAAAAACACAAGATTCTCCGCTGATAAATGTCAATAGGGACTGGGCGATCCCGATATGAAATGGAATAATTGCTCAATCAAACTAATTGATCAAGGACCGTTGGCACAAAATATTCTAGCAGGCCTAGCAAGTTTTCAATAAGCCTAGGCTGAAAAGTGTGCTTGAACGTCCTCCCATACCACTGGCCTGCCTGCAGACATGAATACAGGGCGGCTTGAGGATAAATGGCCCATTTACTTAAATTAAAGGCTTGGTGCATTTCAGTAGGTTGTGTGCTACCTTAGTTATCACCATCAATCAAGTGCAAAGTATGAAAAATGCCCCTATATGTACAGTCTTTATGTTTTGTGATTCCCTTCAGCGGCTGTGAAAATAAGATTGCCAAAGTTATATGTGAAAAGTTTTGAAGATTAAATAAAGGTTGAAGTTTGTCTGCAATACAAAGTCAGGTCACGTGATATAGTCATATTTAAATAGTGCTATTGTCACCAAATGTATTTCAGAATGTGGGGTGTCTGTATACACTTGATATAATACACATTGGGTATTACACATTGTAAAAAAAATATATAATAATAAACCAGCAGTATACTTTTCATGAAAGGAACAGCAATGAATACAAAATAGGAACTTGGCATAGTCTGGATTTTAGCCACTAAAACGAAAAATATCCCAGCAAGGTTTTTAATGTTACTGTTACTGTTTCAGACAGTAACACAAGTCTGGACAATATCTTAAAATAGATGCTTTATACTACATAGTCAATTGAGATAATATTAAACATCTTAGATACAGTACATCTGGCAGGCAAACCCAAATCAAAAAAAAAAAAAAGCAGTTCAATCATTTTTCATTCAATAAAGTGTTATAGTGAGGCTTTTAAGCTATACACACTCACAATAATGCAATAAAGCACATTTTGCATTTATTGGAAGTTTCTTCAGCCATATTAACATAATTTTGAAAGTCGTTAAATCTTATAGTTGACAGATATTGTGCCACGTGTCTTTATGTTATTCATGACTATTTGATTTGATTTAAAAGGATTTTATCAACATTTTATGTCTAAATATTTACATTATATCAGGCATGCATTAACAGGTATTTTCCAATCTCTGACGTGCTTGGGGCGATTATGGCATTTCTCATGTTCTAGAATAATTGTTGGTCCAATTTCATTTTCCAAATGAATGCATCAAGTCAATTGGCCTTTTGGGAATCCATTTTCCCAATAACATTCCTGGTCTTGATAAGCCACACAAAACAAGTCCTCGAGGCAGCAGCAATGATTTCAGGGTGAATTAGTCAAAGTGCTAAAGGTTTAGTCTTGATGAGGGGATTTCGTAGGAAGCAACACCCTACATTCATCCTTTTTTCCTGGATACATTTCAAATGCCAAAGCTGATGATTCTGTATCAACACCTCAATATGATTGTGCTCCAAAGCAGGAAACTCTCCATGCAGACAAAGTCAATTAGGTCATTTTCCAATCAGCTACCAAGATGCAAATAGTTTTACTGCTCAGCAAAATTGACCATGAGACCTCAGATTTGTTATAGATTCAGTTTGAATCAACAGTAAAACATTTATGTGTATGGGCAGAAAATAGAATAGTCCAAGAGTTTTGATTATTTATACCCTGTAAATATGTACGTTTTAAAGACAACATAAGTTGACATTGACATGGTTTGGGACTTACATCCTTTTCATAAGTTATTATGACTTATTCTGCCTTGTGAAACTGGACCATCTTATATTTTGCTCCAGACCAATGGCCTAAATACTTGTCAGTTTTACTAGTTGGTGCATAGTTGAGTATCAAAAGTACAGTATAATTTCGAATGTGCACCCTGTTCCCTGCACATTAGTTAATGTCATCCCAGTTTTGCACCAGCAACTCACGTCCATTAAGGACAATTACACTGTTTATGCTGCTTCTGACAAAAACTTGGAGCATGGCTACGAAAATGGTTAATTTCCCATTAGCAACACCGGGGGCTTTATCAATCTAGACTGGCAGTGCTCCTAAACTGCCTATACTACATCTGCAAAAGAAACAACGCAATTATGAAAGCCATCTGGAACAATAACCGAGGAGAATGGATATGATTAACACTAACGTAAACAGATGGCAAAGTGTTAGATTGGTGTTCGACAAGCACATAATAGAGGCAACCTCAACTCCAATTACAGAGCCACAGCTCTCCTTCGTCGTGAAGGAAGAGCCTTGTGGTGAGGTGAAGACTGCTAATTGGAAGCCATCCTGGACGGACAGAATTGTGGACAGTTGAAAAATAACTGTGATGGGGTTGGGGTGGGGAGGGAAGAGAGCCAAGTACGTCAGTCAGAAGTATTGTTTCCTTTTGAGTCTCAGAAGAAAAGGAAATCAGGATTGCCTGTACTTATTGTATTGATGATTGTGTTGTTTCTCCACACATTAGGGATCACTGGAGCCAAAGTATGTAGCAATTATGGGAAAATATTCAAATTCTCTTTTGAAACAATGTTGGCGCTTTTTGGATCTCATTCATTTTGTAACATTTCAAAAGAATAATATGCCGTAAAAAAACGAAACCTAGTGGTCAGTCCTTCGCACATAAAAAAGAAAAGCCTCATTAGAGGCTCGATATCGACACTGAGGAATCTTTGAGGCCTTTGCCCACGTCTAAAGATGCATAACAGAATGATAGGTCAATTTGAGCTACTGAAGGATATGGGGTTTTTCATTTCTTTCTTGATTTGTATTTTTAGAACCTCTCCCCTGAAGGCATGTTTTTACCCCCCCACCCCCTTTTCTTCTTTTCTTTTTTGGTATCAGTATCAACTCCCCGCTGTAATCGACCGGCATGAGACGGATTGCTGGATGGATGAGGCTCCTTTGAGTTCTCTGCTTTAACAGGTTGTCTTTCCTCCCAAAGAACACAATCAGAGAATGTTGACAAGTAATTGCATCCAGCAGGACTAGTCCTGTGATTTCAGCCTGGCATCTGTTCACTAATGGCTGCCGTCGTGAAATGATGAAAATCAACCCCAAATTAGTTTCTCTTCCCGGCGGTACCCCGTGATGACCAGTTCTGCCAATTGTAAGCTTCGTGTAGAAACCATGCCAAAACATTCACATCCAAGAGCAATATCAAGATTCCCTGGCACAAACACTATTCACATCAACTGGAAGAGGTGTTTCTATGACTTAATTTGCACTTGTGTATATTTTAGAGGTAATGTATTTTCCCAATTTTTTTCATTTCAATATATATATAGACTACCGGTCAAAAGTTTTAGAACACCCCCATTTTCCAGTTTTTACTGAAATTTAAGTAGTTCAAGTCCAGTGAATAACCTGAAATAGTACAAAGGTAAGCGGTAAACTGCCAGGTAAAAAAAAAAGAGATTAGGTTACCAAAAACTGAAAAACTATTAAAAGATTTTGGCAGTGAGTAGTTTCCTACACCATCAAAAGGCACTTGGAAACTGGAGGAACTCTGACAGGAAGAAGTCTGACAGGAAGAAGTCTGACAACAAAATCAGAAGACAAGTTTCTGAGAGTCAACAGCTTGCGTAATAGGCAGCTCACAGGACAACAGCTTCAAGCACAGTTTAACACTGGTCGAAGTAAGGAAGTCTCAGTTTCAACTGTGAAGAGAAGACTTCAAACTGCAGGTTTGACAGGTTGAGTGTCAGTAAGAAAGCCATTGCTAAGATGGCAAAATAAGAAAAAGAAGCTTGCCTGGGCCATGAAGCACTGCCAGTGGACTACTGAAGACTGGAAGAAGGTCTTCGATTAATCAAAATTAGAAATCTTCGGTTCATCACGCAGGGTTTTTGTATGCAGTTGAGTAGGCGAAAGGATGGTTCCTCAGTGTGTGACACCAACTGTCAAACATGGAGGAGGAAGCGTGATGGTCTGGGGCTCTTTTGCTGGATCCAAAGTCGGCGACTTGCACAGAGTGACTGTTAACCCACGTTAGCCCATTACATGTTCCCTGAAAAGGGCCTTTTTTTTATAACTCTGAAATTTCCATTCTTTTTCGTTTTTTGGTAACCTAAAGTTTTTTTTAAGCTCTGGCAGTTTACTCTTACCTTTGTACCATTATTCAGGTTATTCACTGGACTTGAGCTGTTTAAATTTCAGTAAAAACTGGAAAATGGGGGTGTTCTAAAACTTTTGACTGGTAGTGTATATATATATATATAATTATAATTAAAAAATATATATTTAAATAAAGAACCACATATTAAATATTGGGAGGACATAATGAAAGGGGATGTTTTATATCAACAAATTATTTGGGGGGGGCAGATATGACTGTTTTAAATATTGGTGGGGACATGTTGTTACGCCTATGACATATATTGTACCTATTCACTGTCTGTTAGTCAACAGCAAATGGAAAAAAAGACTTTCACTTTAAAGAGATCACATTTTTTTACTCACAATGTTTACTAAATATAATAACGTAAGGATGTCACCAGATTCAAAGTAAATGCACCTTCGACATGTTCATTCTGATCAGCGTCTAATACTAAGGGCAGCTGTGTCTTCCTTAATAAGGGTGACTCATCTACTGGTCCATAGGGAATACTGTTTTAAAATGTAATCCATCTAAGAGTTTGAGCCTCCCATGACCTTCACAGGAACCTGCAGTCTGGGTGTTCCTGAAGTGTGTACCCTCCGGCAGATCGGCAGAAGGAGTCCGCGTAAGTAGCAGTGTGGAGTTCGTTATTTCTCAAGGCAGCCCCAAAGTGGATACAGGACGCCCTCTGCCCCATGTGCTGTAGATGAGTTTAAAATCAGAACTCTGCCTTTGTTCCCTGTCCGCTATCCGGCTGGGACTTCTCTTGATTTCGTTATTCAGTTTACATCAGGCTTTGGCGGAACAAACAAAGAATGTTAAAGAATGAGAGCCGAAGGCTTCTGTGTACCCCTTGTCCTCTCAGTTCGGAAACCACCAAGACGATGGCAATTACCGGAGAAGGGGGAGACTTTTGTGGTCTCAACCTCCCCACTGGATGAAGTAGACGTGGCATTTAAATCTAACGCGTATTTCATCACAGCTGGCAGTTTTTGTTCATTAGAGCACCAGGAATAATTAAACAAGAAAACTAATTTAATTTATCATTTATTTCCCGAGATGAATGGCTCAGCGCTGCCAGGGTTGATGCACTTTCTCGGTTTATTTATGTGACAGAATCATCCGAAGTACTTTCCTGGCCCTGGAGTTAGCCTTTAAAAAATTGAGAAGAATAACCTCTCTTCAAACTGTCACTGTCAATTCATCCACATTACCATGCAATTACGGTGTCTGTTTCAAGAAGGAACTAGGCCTACCATTTGCATAAAGCTATGCAAAAAATGTATTATTATTTACAGTTTGTTACGGTACAGGTTTTTTTTTGGAATAGAACAAGTATTTGGTCATTATATTTTAATGTACTAATGACTAAATAATACAGTCATGTAAGGTCTTTCAATGTTGTATACCTCCGAATTGCGTCAATGAAGAATTGACAGAATTTCAGATTTCATTATTAATTGAAAGTAAAGGGAAGAGGCAGTCACATTTGCAGTTGTGCACAATGGGAATGCGTCACCAGAAAGGGATTTTGCAGGAATGTCCTGAGAGAATCGAGACACAAGCAGCAGAGGGAAATCAAAGTGCTCCGTTGTTTCCTTGCCAGCATCAATTATTAACCAAAGTATATACCGCAATAGCTTCGATCAAAAACAACAGCAAACTTGTAAAGATCTGGAGCAACATGTAGGATTTTATTGTACGAAATAGCTGCAGCAGGAATCCATGAGACAGAGGCTAGCTGTTGAATAAGAGACAGCCTGTATGGTCACTGATAGGTATGGGATGTTTTCTTTAATGGAATTAAAAATTGAGCCTGCACCTGAGCACATGGGATTCTATGAAAATGTATATTCCAAGGTTATGCTAAAAGATTACGTTTTTTGTTATATTGTGCAAATGGATAGTATTCTGGATTATTTTCTAGGTGTTGTTACATTACCATTGACATGCAATCACACACACACACACACACACACACACACACACACACACACACACACACACACACACACACACACAAGTAGTCAACTCCAAAAGTATTCACACTCTTGATAAATATGAGCAAAAAAGTCTGTATAAAATAAAAAAATACAGGTGTATATCTGAGCTATATTGTATGCCCAAAATGTTTTTCAATTCTTTCATACTGATACAATTGCTCAGAGAAAAATATTTTGTTAAACAAGTAATATTTGTTTTCCCTCAAAAGATGTTACAATTATTCACACCCTTTATAATTATTTGAAATAAAATCCAACAAGGATAAAATTGCATGAACAGGTTGTCTTCTATAGTGTTGTATGAGATTTGAACATTTGGGGGGGAGCTTTGACCATTCTTCCATACAGAATATTTCAAGACCATTACAAATATTTCAACTTAATATAGAAGAGGACGAACCACATACCTTTAAAATGGATGATTACTCTCAACCTGTTTCCGATGAACAATCTATCAGTTAAATCAATCAAATGTGCTTTGTGATAGAATTTCTTTACATCACAAAATTGTTTAGTATTTGCTTATATGTATATGAATTTGTGGACAAATGTAGCCCACTCTTCCTTCTCCATACCCAAATTTAAGGAATATTGACTTTGTAAATATCTGTTTTCAACAAATTATTATTTTTTGCTCAGCTTTATTGTGTTTTTCAAAGCTAGTGCACTTTCGACTACAGCTGCCCCTAGTTGATGATGTCGTTCCCTGAGACTTCCATGCCCCTGTTCCGCATGAAACACAAAGTTCCACAGTCTTCATCACGTAAGCTCCTGCCAAACGTGCCCCAACAATCACCCCTCTTTTCAAAGTCACTGAGATCTCTTTTTCTAGCCATGGTAGCCAAAATAATAGACAACTGGGCCTGCCAGTAATTGTTATACATGACCCCAAGCATGATGGGATAATTAACTCAGAAACCACACCTGTGTGGAAGCACCTGCTTTAAATGTCATTTATATCCTTCATTTACTGAAGTGTTACCTGTGCAAGCAATCGCAGTATATATGAACTGAAAGATTTGCATTGCTGACAAATACACATGGACGCCAAACGCTCGTGCTTCCCCCTGACATGAGGAAGTAAGTTTCCAGATTGCTGCAGTGATTTTCTGTCTTTTTTATTTCTTTCAGCCAGGATCGCCTGCTTGACAGATATTTTTATGCACCTAAATGAGCTCAGTACAAGCCTGCAGAGAAAGGGTGTCTTCCAAGTTCAGGACAGAGGAGAGGCTGTGATCATGAAGTTAGTGGTCACATTGACTTGATCAATCAAAGCGTGAGCATTCCCTCGTTTCTAATAGTATCACCTACGCTGCTTCCTGAAATAGCTCTAGTACTCACAGCTCTTTAAGGTCTGTCTCCACAGCGGTATCTGACTGATTCGTGGCAACATATTCAGTTCAGAGTTTCTTACACTCTGAAATACCAATGGAAAAAGAAAAGAAACGCAATGTTCTTTGAGTATTTTCACCTTTATTTGAACAAAGTTGTCAAATCTGGTGGAAGTGAAATTGGATGTAGTCCCTGAAACTTAATTAAGCTCTATTTTCAGGCTGATTAATGTAAAAGGCACCATATATTAATTTCATGGAATTTCAACCTCAAATATGAATTCATAAAAAAAACATTTAATACAATTATCCATGTTCATTCATTACTGATTCTGATTGCTTGAAAAACAACCATAAGTTCTATTAAAAAATGTCCAGCATAATTTTCTAAAAATCTGCAAACAACAAACATCATTGTGCTGTTAGATTTTTCTACTGGGCGCCCACGTATATATGACGCAAATACAATGAATGCTCGCTATGTTAAATGGACCTTCAGCAGTCAGTACATAATTGGATTTTATTTCAGTAAATAATTCTCTGTGTGTTTATATATATATATATATATATAGTCAAGCCGGAAAGTCTGCACACCCCTTTCACCCTCTCCACGTTTCATTTCATTAGGAGTGCTGCAGAGATGGTTGTCCTTCTACCAGGTTCTCCCATCGATGCAGAGGACTCTGAAGCTCTCTTAGAGGGGCCATTGGGTTCTTGTTCACCTCCCTGACCATGGCCCTTCTTGCCCGGTTACTGGGTTTGGCCAGACAGCCAGCTCTAAGAAGAGTTGTGGTGGTTCCAAACTTCTTCCATTTCACAATGATGGAGCCCACTGTTCTCCTGGGTGCTTTCAATGCTTTAGCAATGTTTTAATACCCTTCCCCAGATCTATGCCTCAACACAATTCTATTTCGGAGGTCTATGGAGAGTTCCTAGGACTTCATGGCTTGTTTTTTACTCTGACATGCATTGTCAACTGTGGGACCTTATATAGACAGGTGTGTGCCTTTCCAAATCATATCCAATCAATTCAATTTACCACAGGTGGACTAGAATCAAGTTGTAGAAACATCTCAAGCAGTATCAGTGGAAACAGAATGCACCTCAGCTCACTTTTGGGTGTCATATCAAAGGGTGTGCACACTTGTGTACATATGATATTTAACATTTTGATTTTGAATAAATTAGCACAAATGTCTAAAAACCTGTTTTCACTTTGTCATTATGGGCTATTTTGTGTAGAATTGTGAGACAAAAAATGAACTTTATCTATTGTAGAATAAGTCCGTAACGCAATGAAACGTGGAGAGGGTGAAAGGGGTGTGCAGACTTTCCGGCTTGACTGTATATATATATATGGAAAAATCCTTCCAAGGGTCAGAGCAAAGCACACAGCACCTCCCCTTGGCCTCCCCGAGTTGATATCGTCCCAGGGACTTTATTAATTGAGAAGTGTGTGCATTGTGCGGTGTCAGCAGGGGAATCCTCATCTCCCCACTCAATTGAAGCTTTAGCACATCTGCCAGAGACCCTCAAGGGTAAGGACAGGCCATGCCCCCTGTGCAACGTGTACTTTTTCTAAGTAATTCACAGCTCACCGTGTATACAATGTAAGTGGACCATTTTCTTTCTGGCCCTTCGATTTTTATATATTTATATATATATATATAAACAGTATTACAGTTACATATCCCGTACATATACTGTATCATGCACTACCCTCGCAAGAAATACCCACGCATTTATGATAACTTGATGCAACTTTTCAGCCCAGTCAAATGTTTTTAAATTGTCCCTATCAGTCAAACTTTATACCCTAGTTATAGTTATAGTTTATAAGCCTTTATGTTCTCTAGCCTTTTTGTGGGATTAGCGGTAGCTTAGCTCACAGTAAACTTGCGAGGCCGAGGGAAAACAGTTGCACTCTGGCCACTTTTAAACAAAACAGAGAGAGCCCAAGAGAATTCTCTATATTAAAAGTGGCTGAAGAGAAGGTGATGAACCTATCGGAAACATGTCACACTATATTCAATTGTGGAATGGAGGGGCAGGTTGCCAAGCAAGAACATGGTTACGATATAAAAATGCTGCCCTTTGGAATTTGTTGGTCAGGAGACATTTGCTGCATCATCCAGTCCTAATAATACATAGTAGAGGACAACCAGCAGCTCAATAGATAAATCAAAAAGAACAATCAAAAAGAAAGCAATTTCAGATTTTATTTTTCTTGTTGTTCATCTCGAGAGGAAGCTCCACTAAATACCTCAGGCCACATTAATGTTGTAATTAATCTGAATTATGTGAGGGCAAGCCTCAATTATAAAATGCTGGGAGGCAATATAGTTGCAGAAGCTGTTCAGCTATAGCCCCACTCTCAGACTGAGGCAAGTTGATTAAAAAATTACTTCAACTTAATCGAATCCAGATTGTGCCAGTGCAGACTGTAGCCGGGCTGCCCATAATTGGCGGTAAGAAGAACATAAGAATACATAACGATGGTAGCATCATCACATTTCGTAGGAGATCATGTGTTTGTCTACGCTCTCCCGAATTGACAGTGAAGGAATGTGATTGGGCATTCCAAATTGGGAGAAAACGGGGGCAAAAAAGCATTACAAAAATGCACTTAAAAAAAACTCACGCCACCAAGATCTTCACTTAAGTCAATCATGCGTGACTTGATGGCGTAATCAATATCGAGGCTTAAGGAAGCACGCATATTTTCTCCATTATCCGACTTTATGTGGCATCACTAATGATTTCATTTAATGAAGGACTGTATGTAAACACAGACACTTGGGGTTCTGGGATATATGCATCGGTTGCATCCAATTACAGTTGGCTAACTGCTGGCATGACTCTAAATTCTACAGATAAATTCATGGGGGATAATTTACGGCTTGTTTTATCATTCTTTTTACAGTTTTTATTTTCCCCCACGGATTCTGTTTATCACCGTCCTTATCATCTGTATTGTCTACACCGGTAACAAGGTCATATTTTTTGCTCTATGGATGCAATATGTGTTTTTAAGCTTTGTTTTCTGACTCCTGATTTGGACCTCATGAACATGGATTACTTGGCCTCCTGTTGTTGGCAGGTTACGAAAACACAGCCTATATTCCAACGTCAACGGGGTGGAAATGTGTTGCAAACGTCAAAATCTTCAGAGTTCATTCAGTGCCACCGTCTCAGTGTCCCTCAGCATCACACCGAAGACAGAACACTCTGGTATTCCTGTATCATGTGTCATGTTTCTAGGGAAACATCTGTAGTGGGGTGGAAAAGAACACTCTTTCGTGAGCTCCAGGTACCAAAATAGACATTGGAGCATATATTCACAGACAGCGAATTCTGCATTCTGTACCTTTTCTCATGTGGAAAATTCAACCATGCTCAAGGGAATTCTGATTTTGCATTCACTTTAGCTGTGTTCAGAGAACGAAAACATGCCATAGCATCTAATAGGTCAAGAAAGAAGAAAGAAAAAAACATCTGCTGACAAAAATATCTATATCCTGAAATGGCCCTGTCAAAGCCCAGACCTCAATCCCATTGAGAATCTGGAAAGATTTGAAAATGACTGTTCACCACCGGTCCCAATCCAACCTGATGGAGCTTGAGCAATTTTGTAAAGAAGAATGGGTGAAGTCCAGATGTGCAAAGTTGGTAGAGACTTCCTCAAGTAGACTCAACAGCTGTAATTGCAGCTAAAGGTACTTCTACCAAGCATAAAGTCAAAGGGGGGTGAATATGTAGGTAATCAATTATTGTCTGTTTTTTATTTGTAATTAAGAAAAAGCTTTAGAGTTGTTGTTTCTATTAGACATTATAGAGTAATTTGTGTTGATCAGTGGTAAGAAATACCAATTACATTTTTATTCCATGAAGTAAGAAAATAAAATTTGAAAAATACTTTTTATACCCACTGTAACTAGCCAAAATGCTGGTCCATCTTTTATTCATTAAATGTATATATCAATATTTCATAGCAAGCCCAGGTTAAATAATTTTCTAAAATAAAAAATGTTCCTGGGGCTAAAGTGGCCCCCTATGGGCTCCGGTGACCAGAATATAAATCCTTGCCTCCCATCGAAGAAACATTTGATCTCTGTTTCCTCCAGACTTGGGATGTGGACTCCCTCACTACCACAGGGCACTCACAGCTTTTCAGGGTCCCAAAGGGCCCACCAACACTTTGAAACAACTGACAACTCACTATTCTCTCTCTGCAGGTTATGAAATCCCAGGGACACCCCCACACCATTCAACACCCTGGAATAGCACAAACATTAAATAACTTACACACGCAGGGCCGGCCATAGCCTTCTGGTGGGTCTAAACAAGATCTTGTGTGTAGTAATATGTGAATAATTGGCTGTATTGCTATTTTGAGGGAAGAAAATTAAAAGCATACATGATCTACATCAATAGAGAGCATTTTGTGTCAAATTGTGGGAAACTGCTACTCAGCCTCAAGATGGGGAACAATAGCACTTAATTAACATTATAAAAGTGCAAAGACTGTTACTATTTTAATACGTTAATACATCATGTATTAATGCACATCTTGTAAGTTGCTCTGGATAAGAGCGTCTGCTAAATGCTTAAAATGTCAAATGTAAAATGATATTATTTTAATATGTTAATGCAATACAATCAGTGCTTATATTTTTATCAATTATAACTACTTTTTCTACTTTGGTTCAGGCTTTGGATTACAAAAGTTGTCAATAATTGGTACATAAGAAGGCCATTGTTTGTGTGACATAGATTTCATTCATTGCTTGTTATTAGCTAGCTACAACAAAGTTACACACACAGCTGGCAAAAATATGTTAAAATGAGGCTGGCTACTGACTACTAGCAGTAGAGGATGAAATAAACAGGATGAAAAGAAAACAACCAAAAGGGCGGTTCAGGCCTACACTCTGGCCTGTGTAACGAGTTAACACAATACAAGTTTACATAGAGTAGATGAGGAAATTCGCAGTTTGTACAAGATCTTGAATGTTACAAAAAGAAAGCAGTAATGTCTCTGCTAGAGATCTATCGATTTGAAAGATGTGTCTAGTGATCAAATGCTGAACGAAAGTCTGGAGAGTGGTCTGGGAGTTGTGGAGCAAGGCAACAACCCAAAACCCTGACGGCTAGGTCCTCGCAGTCTGGCGGAAGCACCTTTTAACCTCTGGGGCCGGCAGCATGCGCATCTCAGCATGGGCGCAGGTGGGGCAGCAATTAGTCAACAGCCACTCCGGGAACACCATCTGCTCGCAGAAAACACACAAGCAGAACAAAGACAACAAACACACACACAGAACCATCAAGCTGAGCATCACAGATCGTAACACTCATCCTCAATAAATGGATGATTGATTTTTGCCAGACTTAAAACCAGCACATCTTTAATGTAGGGGAAAAGCGAAATGCGTTCTCGTTGAGCATTTGGATTTGGATTTGCCTATACAGCTAGTTGGCAGCAGCTATATTTAGCTGATCTGGCAGGCAGGAGCCATCTACCAGCAAATAGACGATTACCTCTAATAAAACTTGTTTAAAAATAGAAATACATTTCACTCTTGTGATAAGAGGTTGAACGCATCTATTGAACATTTGATAACTGACATTTTAAAAGTTGAGTGTTGATTAGACACGGGCTGGTAGCTAGCTATGCTCATCTTCAATTTGACAAGTCATGATAGCTTAGATAACCAGTACGCAATCAGCAGCAACATGAGCAAAGTTGAATAATGTACACTTATCAAGCAACAACATTTCTTGTCACCCTAATACATTTAATAGTTCTTTTTTCAGAAATAAATATTATAAATAATATTGGAAAATATATTTAAAAAATAATATTTTAAAACATAAAATTATCACGATGTGGCCCCCCCTAGCAATTGTGTGGCCCTAAGTGACAACAATTATTGCTCACACCAAGGTCCGGGCCTGTACACACTGTATCATAGTTCGCTCAAATTTTCCTTTTGCGTAGCTATCCAGCCCATCTCTATGGGAGAGTCATGCAGGTCATACCATACCACCGGGAAATGTACACTAGGCTGTCAATGCATCAACCCATGCTTCTCAACGAGCTAAATCTAGACAGTCCACAACTAAATTAAACCTGTAGAAACACTACATCCCCACAATTTACACATCTATTCTATTGAATTATGCAATCCACAGAAAGACACATTAAGCTACAACATCCCACCATACTTCCTCTCCATCCGTAATAAGAGCATAGCTGGTATGACCATACATAATCCACAAACAAATGTTATGTAAAATGTTATAATTAGATTTGCACTAGTATGGATTATAAGAGTCCATCATGCAGTCAGATTTGAGACAGTGGTAGCGATCAGCATGATCATATTTACTTATGCATAGCTGGTGCAACCCAGACATGGACCCACACACAAAAACCAATCACGGTCTCCCGGGTGGTCTAGCGGTTACAATGTTCGATGCTGGCCACTGCGACCGGGGTTCAATTCCACTGGCCGCGCCAGTTTCGTCTCTGGCCAGGAGTACCACTAGGGGGCATCAATTGGCTCTCCACCCCAGGGAGGGTGGAGGGAAGCCAATGCGGGTTCGCTGCGTATAGGAGTGGCCCTGTGCGCGCATACCGGAGTAACAGTGATGTCTTGGTGGGTTCCGGCTCGGAGGAGGTGGGGCCCAGCCGTATGTTACTGCAGGTATCAGGACTATGGCAGCGAAATCGTAAGATATATGAGGGAGTGGGATAATTGACGTGAAAAATGAGGGTATAATTGGATACTAAAAATGGGGAGAAAAACAGGGAAGAAAAACTGCAGAAATGGAAAGGAGAAAAAAACTGTCACGCCATTGCCAAAACCATGGCATTTGTAAATGAAATGTCACAGACTGCCTTTCCCAATTAATATGCTGCCATGCTGAACAGGATACCTGAGACACATTAAATTCACCAACACCAGGAAACTAATTAAAACACACGTTTTGTGCCATCAATGATTTCCAATGCCTGCTCAGAGCAATTGACTGAAGCCATGCCCTTTTTATCCGCCTCCCCATCACTCAATCAGCAGGTATGCATTATTAGAGAAACCGAAAGCACTCTCGCCGTGAACACGGAGGTTGTGTTACGACTCCAAGAGTCACGATGATGTGCCTGGGATCTGGACGTGATTATTTAAAGTGAAAGAACAGCACTTTATTTTTTGTTTTGCAAAGATGAGATTTGAGATGCATAAGGCTAGGGATAAGCTGACTGTTAAGCAAGTGGCCGAATGAAAACGCTGAGCAGTCATTGCAGTACTAAAATGTGCTGATTGTTTTGTAAAAGATGACCAGGCCAACCCAACATACCCCCACGTCCTTACAGTCATTCAGAACCCAGTGTCACCACAAAAATAGCCTGTTAATAATGCCAAGCAATATTTAAATTCATAGATGTTGACTGTGGCCTGAATAGATATGAGCAGAATGTAATTGAAATGTGTTATGTGTAGAGGCCAATTCAATTCATCTTACAAACCAACATGATCATTTTACATTTCAAAACCTAATTATGTGTGAATGTCAGTAAGACAATCAAGCACAAAATATTATTATTTACATTGTGCTTCACAGTAGGGAGACTGCTCCATGGACCAATTATTATATCCAGTTATATCATGCTCCAAACCTCTCTGATGATAATTAAAAATGTCAAGTCCATTCAAAGTCCCTCTAATAATTGGTCGCTATCGTGTCAAAGTAGCCCCATCTTAAATGGATGGTCAGAAATAATTTCAAATGAATATTAAATTGTGATGCAATGTTCATGATAGAAAACAAAGCACTAAGCAAAAGAGAGGTGTCCAATCTTATTGAATAAATGTGGGTGCAGGTTTTCATTCCAACCCAGCACTAAAACGCCTGATTCAACTAATTAAGGTCTTGATTAAAGACCATGAATAGCTCATTAGTTGAATCAGGTTGTAGTGTTGGGCTAGAGTAAAAGCCTGCATCCACAACAGCCCTTCTCGAACGGATAAGACTGGACACCCCTGAAGTGGAAAGAACCCATAGGTAAACCAGAAATCTGTGACACAGAGAAACCTGTTAAGAGAGCGTGGAGCCAATCCATTATCCAGATTATATGGGGATACTGGTGACAGCTGTAGAATTTGTACCCGTGGCTGAGAATGATAAGTGCTCTCACACAGCCTCCAGGTGAGAGTGGGCCCTTGCCAACCAGAGAGGGATGTGGAGTACTGCGGAGGTGGTGTTGTGTGCACAGAAAAATTTGATAAACAGAAGGATACTGGACCTAAAAAATGTAGGAAAATGTATGAGTCATGCTGTAGAGATTTACTCCCCCTAGTGTCCTATACATGTAAGACCTGATGTAGGCAAGACACCTAAAATCAATTGTTCACTGCTGAGGCCCAAATTATTTGGTTCGCCATTGTGACTATGACAGGAACTTTTGAAACACAGGAGACAGTTAGAGGGGTTCCTTCTACAAAATGCAGCCGGTTGTAATTCACTGAACACAAACTTCTCAAACAAGTCAGGTAAATACATGACATTACATTACAGGCATTTGGCAGACGCTCTTATCCAGAGCGACGTACAACAAAGTGTTAACCGTAGTCAAGAACAGTTTAGCTGAAAGCCACCCTAGTGGGAAGTACAGTTCCTGGGTGCTAGGAGCAACCACATAGTTAAACTAGGACCCTGTAGGTAAATCTGTAGCAACAATTCAAAGGTAGCAATAAAGCAATCAATGCAGAAAATAATGCCTAAGCCTAATACAATACATAAACAAGTAGACGTGTAAAACTAAGCAACTAAGTAATCTTAGGGTTTGCATAGAGTTTTTGCATTGCATTGTCCAGTCTATCTAATGTTTATTTTTTCCAGTCAACTTAATATGCTACTGTGCAGGGGTTATAGTTTTTGCTATCTCTAGCAATGCTATTGGAAAGTACCTTTTGTGTATTGAGGGGATTAAAAAACACAAGTGACAGTTTCTTATCCAGATTGGGCATCCCTTCAGTACCACCTGATGTCATTTGTTGTTGTGTTAATTTAGCATGTTCCTTTATGCAGGGTCATTATAACTGCATGATAGAAAGACAGCACACAATCAAAATGCAGACAGTGCAAAAACAAGCCTCCCTATCTGAAAAGGCAGCAATTATGAAATTATCTCCTGAAATTTGATCACGTGATGTTCTAAATGGTCACGGTAAATGAAATAAGAAACAAAGGCCATTATTCGCATTTTAAAATGTGTGCCTCTTCCGGAGACTATAAAAACAGAGGAGTCTGCAAATTCCCAGTGTGGGCAGCAGAAGAAGACAAAATAATTTACAGAGATTTACAGAGACAACAGAAGAATGGCGCTATTGAAGAATTCGGCGTGATTGCAGTACAAGATGATCACGAGAGACAAGGAGACTGCACAAGGAAACAATACACTGAAGATAAACAGAAGTAGAACAATTAAGAGAGAGGGAAATGTACACAGATTCTCTGGTCAATAGGGAGCATTTGAAGTAAGGTTAGCAACTGCATTACATTTACATTTTAGGCATTTAGCAGACGCTCTTATCCAGAGCGACTTACACAGTTTTACATTTCTTTACATACAATCCATTTATACAGCTGGATATTTTACTGAAGCAATTCAGGTTAAGTACCTTGCTCAAGGGTACAACAGCAGTGCAATATCATATAGGTGAGAAAGAACACAAAGCAAAGCAAAGCAGCAGAATCAGGCTGAACACGGCATAGAACATAATAGATATATTTATGTTGGGCTCAGTCTGATGTAAACAAGCATTGCATGAAATGACAGGTTTCATTAAATGCAACCAACCTATTTGTCCATTGGTACAACATGGTAATATAATTGCTGTCCATGTACATTTGTATGGCTGAAAGATCGGTGAGTATAAGTATACAAATATTTACATTTTGTAAGACAGATCCCCCTTGTCCTCTCTGAATAATAGAATATATATATATATATAAAATGTAGAAAAAAAGAAAAATCCAAGATAAATATTTAAACTTAATGTCATTAACTTCACTTTCGCAGGAAGTAATGTTCAATATCAGAGTTTGATTATGAATGTCATATGGCTCTTAATCAATAAAAAATATTTATAATAAATAATAATATATAATAATACCTTTATTTACACATTGTAACCTACAACTTCCAAGTGGAAAAGGAAATTCAGAACATGAATTAAAAATAAAAACTAGAATAACTAGTGATTATAACTAAGATTGATAAGTATACACCACTTATTATGCCAATTGTAAACTAGCTCAGGGGTAACCAATCACCTTCCAGATCATACACCATGCTAATTGGCCTCCACCTGTGTTCAATTGTAGTGATTCTGATTACTTTATCCCAGAGCTTTCAAAATAACTCTGGGCTAAAGTGTTGCAGAATGGCACATATCAGAATATGGGTACAGAAGGTTTTCAAAGGCCCTAAAGGTGTATGGCACCACCAGGACCTTACCTTGCATCAGACTGTCCGTCCAAGTTGGATGAGCAAGAATGAGACTGATCAAAGAGGTCATCAAGAGGCCAATACCAAATTTGAAGGAGCTACAGGACAAAGAGTGGCCAATGATTGCACCCGTCAACAATACAGAAAGCTCTCCACAATTCTGGTCTGTATGGCAAGAAGGGTGGCAAGAAGGAAGCCACTCTAAATACTCCAAAACTCCACATTCATTCCCGTTTGAGGTATGCAACAAAACACTCTGAAGATTCATGTGGGAAAAAGTGTTGTGGTTAGATTAAACCAAGATGTAATATTTTGGCAACATTTTTGTAACATTTAGCATCACCCAAAGAACACCATCCCTACTGTAAAACATGGTGGTGGCAGCATTCTGTTATGGCGGTGTTTCTCATCTCACTCAAGAGGAGGCGGTTCACTTTTCAGCATGACAATGACCCAAAAGAAGGTGAATGTCCTTAAATGGCGTAGTCAGAGCCCTGACCTAAATCCTATTGAAAACCTGTGGAATGACTTGAAGAGTGTAGTCCATCGACAGTCCCCACGTAATCTGACTGAGCTTGAACAGTTCTGTAAGGAAGAATGAGCAAGCGTTGTGCAAAGTTGTGCAAAGCTGGTAGAGACATATCCAAATAGACTCATAGTTGTAATTCAAGCAAATAATGGTTCTACCAAGAACTAACTCAGCAGGGTGTACACTTATCAAACACTGTCATTCTAGTTTTTTAATTTGTACAAATTTTCACTTTGAAGTTGTGGGTTACAATGTGTAAACAAAGGTGGAAAATTTTAATTGAATTTGTTTTAATTAAAAGCTGTAAAGTGACAAATGTTTGAAACGGGGCACTGTTATTGTGTGCATTTCTTGATGAATAAATGATGCTCACGTGAATGCCTAATTTATGTTGATTAAGGACTATCATTTGCAACTATTTACCAGGTTTACATGGTTCTGCAACAGGAAATCGTGTTCATGGCCCCTTTTCTGTACTTAATAAGCATACAGTAAAATATTATTTTGTTTAATAAATACATTTAAAGCAAAAATACTGTTAATCTGTTCTTGGTTCTTAGGTTAAGTGACTAAAACTTCAAGGAAGGTTATGAAATGCCAAGTAGCAGTAAACTAATGAAATAGAAAGTGGTGTATCAATTATTATTTATTGCAGGAAGCTTCAAAGTGGAATGAGGGTGTAAAGGAACCTTATAAAAGCATCGTATTCCTCACAACCTTGTAGCTATAACCATAACAAAGCCTTGGATTCAGTCATGAAAAGCTCAAAGCTGCATTGATTTTCATCAAATCAGACAGCTGTATAATACAGATCTTTCTAACAAATATTCAAAACAAAGAGTACATCTGACCTAAAAATATGAAGATCAACAGAGCTGTTGAATCCCATATTTACAATAGTGTACTATATATTTCTTCAAAGAACAAATGCCTTGGGACCTAATTTATTTTCTTTAGCTTTTTGTGGGTCCACTTTTCTTGTTTTCCACGGAGCATCTGCATCGTTGGAGTAGAAGGTTTCTGTTTGCTTTGATACCTTCATGGAATGAAACATTTGCTTCCAAAGTGTAAAGACTGATTTAGGGAGGAAATATTCATAGAAAAGACATACACACAGGTGTGCTCGCACACGTACACACACACACACACACACACATGTGGGCACAATAATTACCACCCTTCAGGACTGT
The DNA here is from genome assembly GCA_029706075.1 of Aldrovandia affinis. Classification (NCBI taxonomy): domain Eukaryota; kingdom Metazoa; phylum Chordata; class Actinopteri; order Notacanthiformes; family Halosauridae; genus Aldrovandia; species Aldrovandia affinis. The sequence continues at coordinate 1,878,788 of JAINUG010000007.1, forward strand.
GAAGCCAAACTGAGAAAGTAGAACTGAAATGGCAGATCGGAAACAAACAGCTTCCAGCAATACTCCAGCACACCAGGCAGCCAACTAGAGACAGATGTCATTGTTCCTGACACCTGGATTGTCCTGCTGTTTCCATGTTCAGCAGACGGTCCTCAACATAGATGTATTTACTCAGTGCAATCTACACATCCCATAATATAGAGGGGTTGGAGTAGGACAACACAAGTTTGTGACCCATCAAAGCTGTAATTCTCTACCATGCCCGCACACATCATATCATCTGACATTGTTTATACGTTATTCTCTTTGAGCCCTAGGGTAAAGCAATTGCTTGGTTCAGCTATTTTATTTTTACTGAAATTTTTTGTTCTTTCTTTTTTTTAAATGTGAAACTTCATACACAGATGACACATCGCATTATATTTGCAGGTATTTGTTTTATGAGGGCTGGAACACTACATATTTTGAATGTTTGTGATAGACACATTAGCTTTGACTGCCCACTTTACTTGAAATTTCTGTAATATCTGTTACAGTGTCTTGGGTCTAATACACTTTAAAAATATATATATTGTATGCATTATTTGTTAATTTAATTCACCTTCCCAGTTCTTAATTTCTTATTATTTTATTTTATTTTGGGTAAAGAAAAGCCAACCACCCAGTACTACTGCATGCTTATTAACATGTACTACAGGAGTGAGAACCTTAAACAGGTCAAAACTTTTTTGGCAAATTCAAACAAAACAGATAGTTATACTAACCAGAGAGATGAAAGTAAACCTACTTGTCGCTCAATTCTTTGAGTTTTTTAACTAAGATTCGGGAGAGAAATGATCAGACAGCCTCTGACTCTTCCCTTGACCGGCTGAAAATAATCTCCCAACAGGTATAAAATCACCCCATCTCCCCCTTGTTTCATGTTCACCTTCATTTAACTTTTTCCCTTTTTCTTTTTTTGTTGTCCTGGGGGGAGGGGGCAACAACCTTGTCCTACAGCCAGGTGCAATCTGGACTCTAAGCCCAAGAAACAAATCCTTAACAGAACCCACAACTTTCAAATACACTTTCTGCCTTAAATACCCTCTGGCTGTATGAGTATTTCTTCCTGCTGAATAACCTTAAAGTTGCACTTTACAGGTAACAATCAAGCATCAGAAATCACTTTCCTTGCAACTGATTGTCACTGCTTGTCATCACCACTGCTTACATGGTCAATACTGCTTCTCGTAATATGCATCCTTGCATAAAACTTTCTCCAAAAAATGTTGTTTATACATTTACTAACCTTTTCCTTCCCGGTGTTACAGGTATGGTATGCAGCTGCCAACAATGAGGTCTATTGCTGTATTACTGCACTGATCTCTGGCACTAACCATGATTGATCATGCCATGTATTAATGCACATCTTATAAGTCGCTCTGGATAAGAGCGTCTGCTAAATGCTTAAAATATAAAAATGGGATTTTCACGTTGCCAAGCCACTGATGCTCACAGATCGGATATTTTCACTCCCAGGATAAGATTACCCCTGTTCTGTCAAATTATTTGGCAGTTGTCTGCAGCATTGATACTGTAATAAACTTACAGATCCCCCTAGGGGAAAACTGCAGTATTGATACTGTATTAAACCTACATCGCCCCCTAGGGGAAACCTGCAGTATTGACTGACCAATATGTAGAATTTGCTGCCACTACCTTTTTTTCCTGGTTTGGCCCAGAGGTCAGACTCCCCAGAATACAGACACAGACACAAAACACACACACACACACACACACACACAAATATATAATATCAATAATTCATTAATTTGGCCTCTTCCGGCAAAGTTGGTGATATATGGGCTAGACACATGGTTTACAGGTTTACAAAGATAGGATTGGTCTCATATTCACAGCACACATCATAGGTTAAACCCACTACACATGAAGGTATGTCTCACTACAAACAATTTTCCACACATCAGCACACTCCAGCACATAGGACATACCAAGACACAATCACACATTTAGAAAGGCAATACTTCCCTCCGTTCCCTGACAAGTCCCCCCCTTTGGGTTCAGAAGAGGCAGCTCGATTCTGCTCGAACCCCTGCGGGACAACCAGGGCACGCCGTTAACAGCTTTAAACTCAAAACCGTCTCACTCACAAGAGTTAGATGGCAATAATTGACAGGAGCAAGAAGAGAGCGTAGGGAAGCCGTAGCCTACATGAGGTAAGCTGTGCTAACAGTCATTCTTACCATTAGGGTAAAGCAGTTAACCTAATATATTCAAGATTTTGTGCAAAAATAAATTATATATATTATAACTCTTGGAAACAAAACGTTGTGCAAAAATGTATTAGCATTAGCTAAAAATTACATTTTGTTACATTGGAATTGCATTAATACATCTGCATAAATAAATAATAAATAATCAAACTTGGCTATGGTTATGGTTCATCAGTCAGCATAATAAAATTGCAGAAAAACAAGCAAAAGCATAGATCCTGATAGACTGCTACATAATCAATTTGAGCTTTCCTGACCAATTGGTTCACGGTACCCATTTAAAAGCTATGAAAAGATAAACATTTGTAAATAAATGTGCCACACAATAACAAATGTACTGAACTGTCCCTTATTTATTAGAAATATTTTAACATTTTTAAATGATATGAGTTTTATGAGTATACACACACGCATGTGCACACACAGGCTGCTAGCATGTATAATTTGCTGGCATGAAATTCAACAATAAATGCATTATTCATTAACAAGTATCAATAAGCATTTACTAGTACAACATGGAGATTAATTATTTACAACATGGATAACATCTAACCATACCATGGGCCAAAATGAGGAAATGTCTTACGGGTAAAAGAGTTGAAAATGGGGAATGGTGAGGCGTGATGGGGGGTAAATGAAGCCTGCAGACGCTTATCAGGGAGGCATCGAGAACCGGCCATTAAAAGATTTTGCCATTACTTACCCCAGTGGGAAGAGAGCAATATTGATGGGTGGTATTGACAACGCTGCCCTCCTCAGCTGTGTTGTGATGATTGATTTGGGAGTCAAAACTGCAGGCCTCACTGCCCCCCCTGTGACTTCACTTGCACACAAACCACACTTCAGTGAGCTATCTTTTTAATATCCTCCCAAAAGCCGGGAAAATATCCCTCTGGCCTTTTAAGTCTGCAGTTCACGTGGAGGTTTACTAAAAAATTGTCCCTGTTTGATCTCAGTGAAAGTGTAGTCACTTTGGGAAGCTACTCATTGGGGGGCCTTCGCTATCTTTGCAAAAGCTAAATTGGAATCGGAAGGGAAAGAGGGGACATTAAACGTTTGTATGCTCTGTAATGCTTTCCTGATGGGATTCTGTGGAGTGGCTGATACGTAAAACTAAAAGATGGCAAAATATATGCTGGCTGTGGCTGGCAATAGGAGACGTGGAGGCTCTGTGTAATAAACTGAAATTATTTTGTGGATGACTTCTTTTAATGAACATAACCATTGAGTTGAAATTTAACATGGTATGGTGTGGGGTGAGCAATATGGCAGAAGCCTGGAAATTAAAACCCCTTTTTCTAGTAGGGAAACATTTTAACAAAGAAAATTTAAAATACTCTATTTCAGTTTTTTTCCCCATTTAGTGAGAACTGTGCAGAAATTGTCCATTTATTTCATTGTAGGTAAGATAATGGTAATTTATGTGGCTGTTAAAAGTAACTTGGAATATGAGCGGAACAAGCACATTTTGACGTAAAGTCTGATATTTCTATTACTGCTTCAGCTTATCGAATCCATTGTGTTCATGCATTGTAATAGTCTATTATCCACAGCTCTGACACGTTTTTTCATGCTTCGTTATTAAATGGGATTTTGAGATATACTTGTAATTACTTTGTTCCATAGTATGCTGCCAGCAGCGGTGGATGGAGGACAGAATAGAAAATTGATTTCATATCAAACAAAAAGACATCCGCGTTTCCCAATGAATTCAAAATACATTTTTTATTTTTGAAAACATGTGCACAGTGTTTGTTGAAACCTTCCTATTTCCTTCAGCTCACTCCGCATAGAGGAATGCTGGATTTCAAAAACTCTTTTCCTTTTCATTTTCAGTACTAAAACTGACTTTCACTCACTATTTGGTTTACTGTAAACTGTAAACTGTACACCAATAAACAAAACAAATAAAATCAGAATTATATGCCCAGTAGGCTTTCTCCATTTTTCATTATTAGCCTTTATAACACAACACACCCACCCCATCCACAAACCCCAGAGCCAGGAATTGCCAGTAAGGTATTATTAAGATGTAATGATCCAGTTCAGTGACCTGTTCCCTCTCCATTGGTGAGAGGGTGAAAACAGTAAGGGGGTGTGTGGTGGTGGTGGGGGAGTGGGGGAGGCATGGATAGGCAGGGGTAATTCAGAGGCCAAAAGAGCAGTCAGTGGGCCTCCCGGGTGGTCTAGCGGTTATAACGTTCAACGCTGGCCACTACGACTGGGGTTCGATTCCAGTCGGCTCTGGCCGGGAGTGCCACTAGGGGGCGGCAATTGGCTGTTTGCCCCAGGGAGGGGGGAGTTAGGATGAGTTAGCTGTGTATAAGAGTGGGTCTGTGTGTACCGGAGTTACGGTCAACAGCTTGCCCAGTGCCGTCTTTGTCACTGCCGGTCACAGGGCTACGGCAGCAAACTCACAATACGAGGGGGGGTTGACATGAAAAAGAGAGGACATAATTGGCTACTAAATTGGGAGAAAAATTGGATAAAATCAGAAACAATTTTTTTTTAAAGCTTTTGCCTTTGCTGGAAAGGTCTTGCCATTTTTTTTCTGAAAGTCCTAAGCTACTCACTGCAAGCAATTAGCTTGCTTGTGATGTCGTCCCATGTTGGAGAGACTGCCCCGGGCTTTTGAAAACAACATTTGATTATGTTGTGCTACCTTGTCCAAAAGAAGTAAAACTTTGTCTTTGGAGATTTGTTATGTTCTCTTTTTTGTGGGTTCTGCCATTTCCACTTATTTTAAAGGGATTAGTTGTCCAATTTTGTGCCTATTTATACCTTTCTTTGTAATTTGATTCTTCAAAATGTACTGTTATAATTATTTGTAACTATTTATAATTTACATCATGTCAATGTCCCAATGAACAACTTAGATGTTGCAGAGATTTGTCAATCGATTGTTTGACTACCGACTTGCTTTGCTTTTTGCCAGACTGGTGCTTGGGTGGGGGGGGGAGTTAACTAAGAGGCATTTTAAACTCACACGTAAAATACCAGCTAATGAAGGATTTGGGGAAATCCATATAGAGGTATCACATACTTTTCCTATGTTCATCGTAAAGTCGCACGTTAATCTCTAACGTTAAATTTTTTTGGGAAACCCACCCCTGTACTCTCAAAATGACTTAAACCTGTAGATGACAACATAAAATTTATAAATCTGAAGTCTGAACTAGGAAGAATAGACAACATGAGAAGAAGGTAAGTCATTCCAAGCGCTTTGCAAGAGATTTTAAAATGAAAATGGAGGAATAGGCACACGAGAACAAATAAGTTTTAAGACCCGATTTTTAAAGAGCTGACTGTAGCTGCACCTCTGATATGGCTCGGAATTTAGTCCCAGAAACAAGGTGCAGAACAGCTAAAAGCTCTTCCCCCAACTGTTTTTAAATGAATGAGGTTTCACCAAGAGATCAGCATTTGCTGAGCGCAGATTGTGGCTGGGAACATAAGGTTCATGAAGGTCCAAGGCCATGAAGTGCTAAAGAATAAAAGCACATGCTAACTGCTAATGTGCACCACTGGGCTGCGGTCCTTGGCAAGGCTCTCGCAGTAACAGCAGTGCCGCTCGCTTGGTGAAGGGGTTAGAATTGAATAGCTTGCATAACCTCAAGCATCTGCTAACCCCTGATTTATGAGGGACCTCGACGTGCGCAAGTTATCAAGGTGTTCTTACATACCAAAGTAAAAAGGTAAACAAAAACTAAAGGGCAAATTCACACCTGCCCACTATGGGCAGGTGGACCCAACAAATGTCCCAGCTAACCTCACCATAAACAAGAACAAACAAACTAAAATCACTTACCCAGTCATTAAGCTAATACATGTCACGCTTAACAAACTCCCAAAGAAGGCTGGGGAGGGTGGCAGCAGCCCAGCCCAGACTCCAGAGGGAATGGATGGAAAGATCTTTACGTTGTTTCTCTCCCACTCTTTATCCTCGTCTTTATCCTCAAAACTTGGCAGCACACCTGCACCTGCTTGGCGAGTAATTAGGACAGAGCGCTTCGCGAGGATCGGGATAGCGGTAAATACACACAGGAAATCACAGCACCACAGCAGTCACTGAAACCCTCGCTCCCTGGTCGATTTTAAGTCATCCGTCACCACCCCAGGTCTCCCTGCCAGAGAGAACCACTGTTTTAGCTGGATACACCACCCGAGATCTCTGTTTTTATACTATTAGGAAAATGTTCATGAATGTATTTTTTATTAAGGGTCATTCATTCTGACCCCACTACATGTTCACGTTTAGGTTGTTTTCTTTTTTTTAAACATGGATACATATTACAAAAAGGAGTATTAAACATGAAAGCAGTGGTGATGACAATTAGTTAGATGTACAGATTTCAGTAGTAGTGAAGTCTGAAGAGGTAGGTTTTGAGTCTCTTGTGGAAGATGGCCAGTGATTCCGTGGTCCTGCCCGAGTGTGGAAGATTGTTCCACCACTGAGGGGTCAGGACAGAGAAGAGGCGAGACCGCGAGGAGCAGCTGCCGGGCGCCCGGAGGGATGGGACAGTCAGTTTGCCAGAGGAGGCAGAGCGGAGGGGTCTGGCTGGGGTGTAGGGTGTGATGGGTGTCTGGAGGTAGGAGAGAGCAGATCCTCTAGCGGTTTGATAAGCCAGCACCAGTGATTTAAGTTTGATGCATGCTGCGATTGGGAGCCAGTGCAGAGAGGTGAGTAGTGGGTGCACTGGACTCAACAGTGCAGATGCTACAAGCCTCATGAGGCTAATGCAGGCCAAGCAGTGGACCCTACTGCCTACCCCTGAAAAGAGAGGCAGGATTTCAACTGCCCCCCCTTCCCCCAAAGTAGACAGGCTTCCGTGCCCAATGAATCCAGACAGAGTCCCGTAAAGGTTGTCTTCTGGGAGGGGAACTTGCTGGCTCTATTTCAAGCTCCGTACTGTCACCTGATGGACAGACTGCTCTTGGGGGGGATGAAGCAATCCACTCTCCAAGATTGGTCCAAATCCTCAATGGTATAGAGGTCTCAAAGATTGCTCAAAGTATGAAAGGGATGAGCAAGAGGCAAAACAGCAGGGCAGCATATCGGTATTATTTGGCGATATGTGATATAATGGAGATTCTCATATAGCCAAAATGTAAATCATGTTACTTACTTATATCTCTTCTCATAACTAAGTTTTACTTAGGTATTAATTAATTACATTAATTGTAGGAAATGGCCCTTAAATGGTGATTAAAATATAGATGTGTTTGCTTAGCAAAACTACCAACAGGTAACTGCCAAATTAAAGGAAACACCGACATAAAGTGCCTTGGGTTTTGTGAATGGCTTTGTATGTATTGGCATTTACCTTGCCCCCTAAGGAGTTGAGTGGACCTAAACCATGCCAGGAAAATGCACCCACACCATAACAGAGCCCCCAGAACCCTTGACCTTGTGAAAAAAACACTCGGGCCTGTAGGTTTCTTTTGGCGTGTGCCACACATTCGTCCACCTGTTGAGAACAGGGTGAAGGATGACTCATCTGACCAAATTTTTCCACTGCTCAGTAGACCACTGCCTGTGTTCTTTGCACCACTTTACTCCCAAACGTGTGTCACTGAACCCATTCACCCCTCTTTGAAAGTCTGTGATATCTCTCCTTATAGCCATTGTAGCTAAACTAATGGGCAACTGGGCCTGACCAGCATTTTCATACATGACCCTAAGCATGATAGGATGTTAATTACTTCATTAACTCAGGAACCACACATTTACATTTTTTCATTTACATTTTAGGCATTTAGCAGACGCTCTTATCCAGAGTGACTTACACTGTTTGCATTTCTTTTTACATACAATCCATTTATACAGCTGGATATTTTTTTACTGAAGCAATTCAGGTTAAGTACCTTGCTCAAGGGTACAACGGCAGTGTCCCCACCTAGGAATCGAACCAGCAACCTCTGAGTTACAAGCCCAGCTCCTTAACCATTATGCTAACACTGCCGCCTGTGTGGATGCACCTCTTTTCAATACCTCTTTTTGTATCCCTCATTTACTCAAGTGTTTCCTTTATTTTGGCAGTTACCTGTAAATAAATGAAGTTAGGTTGAAGAAACATAAACATGATAAAGTGCTAGTTCAATGCTGGCATGCTGTCGGTAAACAAGCTACTGTGTCATTCAATTACCTTTATATCAGTAAAGGCTTTTTACAGATGTTTTTCTCTGTCCTAACCAGGACATGGGGGAGGGGGGACTCCGTATGAAAGAACGACAGCACTGTGAGAAAATTGTGAAAAATAGCCGCAATAGAGACAGGGCCATGCTGCTGATTGTGGGCTGGAGAAGGGGCTTTAATAGAGGCACTGTAAATTGAATTCAGGACAGGACAGTGCCCATTGGAAAGGTTGCCGAACCACACGGATCCTAGATCTTTATTTTGTTTTTCCTCCAACACTTTTTATGGCACAGAAATAGACTCTAGTAGTTCCAAAGCATATGAGCTGGAGAAGCAATTAGTAAGAATTATACAGATGGCCAGAAGGTCATGTTTGCATCATTGGCGGTACTCCTTGGCAAGGCTTTCGCTGTATTGGCAAGACTTGGGTATGGAGACCCTTCAGATTTGGTATTAAACAGGGGACAATGAACAGCCTGCACCCTGTAATAGTGGTGCCGCTTGCTCTGTGAAGGGGTTAGAACTGAACAGCTTGCACAACCAAACTCAATCTCTGCCAATGTTTTTGAAATTCTGAAATGGCTACAGTACATCAGTATGTATTAATAGTTTTATCCAGAGGATTATTTTCAGATGCACGCACGCACACAATGCAAGCCCATTAAAGCAGGCAGCATGTGGTCACCAATCACCAATACAGTCACCACTCAAAGAATGAAAGCTGATTTTTATTAAAAAATATATTTTTATGTTGAATGTATACATGATGCTGTGACACTATAGCAAAACAATGGTTGTATCTTTGCTTAAAAATACAAGAAGTAATTTAAAAGATTCGATTTAATCCAAAGTTTATTTCATTACTAACATAAATGGTTAATACAAGTTTTTAGAATACAACAAAGGCAATAAGCAAAACAAATGAACTAAGCTGGTCATTATTAATGATGATGGGGTTTCTATTACACTATCAGGACATTGCCTCATGTTCGGGTGAGCTTTTAATGAGCTCAGCTTTTTGCTTAATGTATTCTATTTACTTGGAACAAAGATGTGCCAAGACAGGGTCTTTTTTTAAATTGTTTTTTTTGTTTCAGATTTTCTCCCATTTTCTCCCAATTTAGTAGTCAATCACAGCCTCTATTTTCCATGTCAATCCCCCCCTCGTATTGTGAGTTTGCTGCCGCAGCCCTGAGACCGGCAGTGACATGGGCGAAATATCGTCTCCTCCAAGATGGCACTCGCCAAGCTGTCGACTGTAACTCTGGTATTCCAGAGCCACTCCTATACGCAGCAAGCTCCTATCGGCTTCCCTCCCCCCTCCCTGGGGCGGACAGCCAATTGCCGCCCCCTAGTGGCACTCCCAGCCAGCGCCGATATTGGTGCAGCCGGTGGAATCGAATCCTGGTCGCAGTGGCTAGCGTCGAACAGGCCTCAAGACAGGATCTTTGATATGGTGTATCTTTCCTCTGCTGAGCTTTCATAAACACACACAATGAGGTGAAAGTGAATTTAAACCTGCCTACCCCTGACCCCTCCACCAGAAAAAATCAATGATCCATGTATAATTTTCCCAGATTATGTATCAACTGTCCTCTTCTGTAGATCGTCTTCCACGACGGCCATGCATGGAACATTAGACTGTTTGAATATAAATATGCAGCGTGCATTAGTTCTTAGAGAAACAGTAACATAAATACCATAGGGGCTTAGAATACATAATCTCATACGGTATTTCCCATATGTAACATGTCTGTTGAAAGCAGTGCTCTGCTCAGGCTGAACCTAGCCTATCATATTATGATCTGTCATACTGTTGCTTGTGTGTATTATTTTCCCTCTGGGGATATTTCTGTGACTATAGCAATAGTCAAATGAACAGCTCTGGGGAAAGGGCGCCTCCTAGTCATGAGTCAGTTTTTTTTTGCCAATTCCTTTATAGCACTCTTATATAGGGTTGCCAACTGTTCCATGTTAGCCAGGACGTCGCGTTTTTGGGCCAAATTTGGCTCGTCCCATACGGAATGTTACTTGTCCCCTATAACAAAATACCAGTCAGACATCAAAATAGAATCCCCTCACATTGTATCAGTGTAAATAAGTTCAGTAGTAATGAATGTTAGCTTAGCCACATCGTATGCTAAGTAAGCTTGGGGGCTGCCATTGTTATTGTCATGTGTTCAGTCTCCCATGATTCCTTGTGTGCCAGTTCCCCATCACCCCTTGTGTCATTGAGTGGATTAGTGTTGTAACCGTGACTGTGTTTGTATGTCTAAGAAGCGACCCCTGTGAGTTTCTTGTGTTCTTGGTTCTGCCCTGCGTCTAATAAGCTTTGTTGTAGTCCTGAGTCTTCCTTCAGCAGTTGGCGTTACAATATACAGTATGTGTTGATTTACATCCGTACACACTTCGCCCCGTGTGCCCTGCCTTCTGTCCCATATTTGGATGATAGAAAGTTGGCAACCCTACTCTCATATGTAAATGATGCAGTCGATGCAATTACTGCTATGACCCTACACTAAATATACCTTCAGCATTACCTCCTTACCACAGCCTTTCCCGGTCTATATTCCCAATGCTCAAACCTCAAAGTCATTCATTCGGGAATGTTGACAAAAGTGCCCAAGGTTCCTCTCTGTTCCTGTAGACCCCTAGATAAATCAATGGATCTCGCCATCACCATTCCTTCGGCACACGGTCCCTTGCATACAGAATTCTCTATTCCAGTCACACCTGGCAGTTATGCACCCCATCGATTTTGTGTCTTCGCTGCAAACCAGAAGGGCTAATGCAACTGTTTGTTGTAATTATTTCCCACCATTACATTCTTATGAGGAAAACATGAGAGTGTTATTACATTTAATAAAGTGTCCATGATCCATTGCTGTATTGTTTTGCTCTTGAATGTTTCATTGAAGATGACAGACAGGCTGATTTCTGATATTATTAAACAGGCTGAGAGTTGAATGGAGAGAAATTTAATGAGGCGTGGGGTTGGTGCAAACAGAAGTGTTGCACAACATGTAATAGAGGCTGGGAAAAGTGTGATTCCAAATTCTGTATGTGTACTGATAAAGGGTTAAATTGTGTGAAAGTTTAAAAGAAAAAAAAAGTGCTGAAGTATAAGTTTGGTGTACCTCCAGGTCTAATAACTTTAAAATATCTATCAACGGCATAGGAAATAAGCCAAGGCTTTTCTTGCAGAAAGATGCTCTCCTTCCACCCATTTAGTTTGACTTTAAACTGCAGGCGAGATCAAAATGTATCTAAGACAGCCTTGAATGCATCACTCCGCGATGCTAGAGTACCTTGACAACCTTTCGCTGTGACTTCAATATCGACACTGATCTTCACCGTAAACTCATACTGAAGTTTCTCTCATCTTCAGCTCTTAGGAAACTGGGAGCCTTCGTATCCTGAACTGGTATGATCATGGTTGGAATGGGTTTAAATTATGCATAAGATCATCAACCTATTGGGCATCTGTCATCTTCCTTTACCTTTTTCTCAAGGGCTATGTATTCTAAAAATATTTTTTTATGGATATCGCCATGTGAAAAGGTGGCAATTTACAGACATGCTAGTGTAGGCAGCTAACAGTAAGTGAGCCTAGCCTCTGATTGCTGTGGCTTGTTTTCTTACTCTCCAAATATAAATCTTACATTGACATCATTCTCTACTCACTTATTAATAAAACACAGACTTGTGTTATTTATTATATCTCAGGTGTCCTGAACTGTTTAAACATCTAGTTATTAGAATTGAAGATACCGAGGCCTTATTACAGCTAAATTAGCCGTTTCAGATATCCATTGTTGCAAGTAATTGTCTAACCTTGTATGTGGAGGGAGCAAAGATGATAATGCAATTAATGTTCTTTTGCAAACCATCAAATATTAAATGTAATATGCCCAAAGGGAGGGAGGAGCAGTTGCAAATTGAACATGATCGCGCACATATGAACAGAAGTAAAACAAATGAGCATGGAGACTTTCATTAATGTCTCAACCGCCAGCGCAAGGTTATTAAATTCATCTTTATTAAAACATAGCTTTTATATTGTCATTTTAATCTTGAGTCCCATTTAAGCCCATATTGTGTTCTGCACAACTGTATCTTAAGTGGGATGAAGGCACAGATAGTCTAATGAGCTTATTTCAAAATGGGTATGCTGTGGTGGTGAAATTATTTGTTGGCTTGTTTGCGTTGCAGATAACTTTATCCAGGAAATTGTTGATTGCTTGCATGTGAAGTATTGTAGCGATCCAGGGGGGTCGCTCATTGAAATGTGTGCGCAGGGCATCATGGGGGAACGCGGTTGTGTGTTTCCCCCTGTGTTAATTACTTAATTTTACTGTTAGCCCTTGTTATATGTGTTGCACTTTGAACTGCAATTCTTGTATGAAAGGTGCTATATAAATAAAGTCTTACTTACTTAGCTAGCTGGTCAGCTAGCTGGTCACGGTGAGCTAGATGTTAGAGCCACCGCGACCAGCGTGCCTGTATTGTTTGGTGTAGTCCCTCTAATGTCAGGGCAAAAGTGTTCATTGACCAAGTGTGACGTTGACTGTTACTTCCTGATTGATGTGATGACTACGGAAGGCGTTTTAATAGTCTGGCGTGTCCTTCTAAGGACGCGTTTGTACTAGCAAGGGTTTTTGGGTATCATCCATAGTTGTGCGGTGTATGGAACATGGATGATTACCACCCATATTATCCGTAGTTGTGCAGTGTATGGAGCACGGATAATTATTGCTTCTTTTAATAAAGTGGCTACTTGCGTGGTCATTTTTGGACAACTGTGTCATTCTTGATACATCACTTCACGCACGCTTGCTACAGTATTATATCATCCATTTAGCAGATTAAAAAATAATAATCCAGGATAGAAACCAAATTCAAGAGTGCATGGCAGTAGGTCTGCCCAGGATCCAACCCACAACTTTCTGGTCATATCTTGGACAGTAGCCCCCTTCTGCACATCCCAGTAACAGAAATTACCATTCAGACATTTTCCTTCACTCCCCCTTGCAGGCAATCAGACCCACAACACTCAATGAAGCATGATTAAAATTAAAGTTCTTAAAATTATTCAAATTCATAATGCCAAAGTGCCAATGAGCTGAATCTACTTGTCCAACATTCTTTTCTAGGCATCCCTGAGCTGGAACTGCCTCCATTCTCATCTACCTGCTTGGCCCACTCCTACCTGGCAACTGGTGCCCCTTAGTGGACAGTCCTAGAGCCCGCTACACATAGGCCTCCTCCTTTTCTGAGAAACGTGGCTGGGCCATACACTGTTCAGCTCAGTAAGTAAAAAGAGTAGCACCCATTTAATCTACTCAAAAAAAAATAATTTGTTTAAGATTTTCTCCCATTTTTCTCACAATTTAGTAGCCAATTACACCCTCTCTTTTTCATGTCAATCTCCCCCTCGTATTGTGAGTTTGCCGCCATAGCCCTGAGACCGGCAGTAACAAAGGCGAAGTATCGTCTCCACCGAGACGGCTCTCGCCAAGCTGTTGACCGTAACTCCAGAGCCACTCCTGTATGCAGTGAACTCATGTCGGCTTCCCTCACCCCTCCCTGGGGTGGACCGCCCGCTAGTGACACTCCTGGCCAGAGCCGACTCTGACGCGTCAAGTGGAATCAAACCCCGGTCGCAGTGGCCAGCGCCAAACATTGTAACCGCTAGACCACCCGGGAGGCCCCATTTCACCTACTTTACAACTTACTCAGCTCAACAGAGATTGCAATGGGGAAAAATTTACTTCCCAGAATATATAAGTAAATTGTGATCCAAATCATAGATATAATATGGCACTGAATCTGTACGAATGGTACTGTATATTTCTGCATCTGCATACTTGCCAGTGCATGATGTGCTGCTGTTAAGGCACTATTCTAGTGTGTGGATGCACCTGGTCTGGTATCGAATCCAGACCGTGTACTGGCACTGTCTTCCTCCGACTCAAGTCTCTGCAAGCTTATCAGCTTAGCTTAAGTGGCAGTGTAGTGTAATGGTTAGGGTACTGGACTTGTAACTGAGAGGTTGCTGGTTAAATTCCCAGGTGGAGCACTGCTGTTGTATTCTTGAGCAAGGGACTTAACCTGAATTGCTTCAGTAAAATATCCAGCTGTATAAAAGGATTGTATGTAAAGAAATGTAAACTGTGTAAGTCGCTCTGGATAAGAGCGTCTGCTAAATGCCTAAAATGTAAATGTAAATGTAGGAAGCAGCACATGTAAATATGACAAGTCACACAACACACATTGCTGGTGGGGTCAGGCTATCTGGTTTAGAACCTTAAATGCCACAAAATGCCCCAAATATATCCCAGTCCCAAGTATGCTTGAAATTGCCCTTGTTCTTAGTGTACTGGATTTTCCACCATCAACCCCAACTCACTGGGAGTGACACTGGGAGAGGTGGAGGGAGGAGTAGAGAGGGCTACACCTCCCTTTTGGCTGCTGTCAGGTGCTCCTGTTCCCTCCCACAGCCTGGAGAGGACTACAGGACCTTGGACAGCAGCGGCCTCACCTACAGGCAGGCTCACCTGAGGCTAATGAGCAATCAACTCAGCTGTGAGCCACTGCCTTCGTTAGGCCTTTATAAAAGCACAGCCTGCCATGTCTGAGTGGGGGTGTATGGAGGAAGTGGTGCTGGTTTTTGTTGCTGCTTACCCTGTAGTTAATAGTTTTTGATTTAACTTAGTTTTTTAAGTTTTGTAAAAAATATTAATGGTATAAACTGGCCAATGGGCCTTTTGGAACCCTGTTTTTGGTTTGTCTTTCATCCACACACCACCTGGAATGGTGGCCACCCCTGCCACCCTGCTACAACACCATATGGACTCACAAACACTGTTTGATGTCTTGTAATTGAAGTTCCAAACTTTGTCTTGAAGAGGGAATGAGACACCTCTCCCTTCAAAGGCAGTGTTTGCATGGCAATAATAACTATAAAATTGAACCAGATCGATAATGAGGGATTTGACAATCATTCCCAAAGCCATCTTTAGAATGTTTTTGCAATGATAAAGGCTGGAATTAAATCTAATGGCGCCATATCTCTCCATGAGGGAAGTGTGAGATTGTAGCCAATGAAAATTTGTACCCACTGAGTGATTAGCACCAGGGGTTGCTTCTGATTTGTCAGGCAATGTGTCTGTTTGGGTTTCACTTTTTTGGGTTGTACTTGATTCTATATTCAGATTCAAGTTCACTTCTTCTACAGCATTAGGAAGCTACTTACCTGTTTTCAGTTGTGAAATAAGGGCTGAAAAATATTTCCATATACAGTGGAGCCTCGGTTATCGGGCATAATCCGTTCCAGAAAGTCGGCCAAAAACCTAAATGCTCGAAAACCAAGGTAATATTTCCCATAAGAAATTATGTAAATCCAATTAATCCGTTCCATACACCCCAAAATTTTTTTTTTAAATACATTTTATACAGAATAACTATAGTTTTACATGCAGAAAACAATAAGAAATCAATATAAAAGACAAATAAATAGAATAAATGAACATTTAACTTCACTTTACCTTTATTGAAGACTCTTGTTGGCGTATGTAAGATGGTGAGGAGGGGGGAGGAAGGAGGAGAGGTGTTATTGTTTGGAGAGGTGTTATTGTTTATCACTCACGTGATGCTTTGTGTGGGAGCTTGGCTTGGGGAAATCACGCGGCAGGAAGCGAACAGGAACGTACAGGTTCGTAACGGACGGATTTCCTTGCTCGATAACTGAGGAGATGTATGATTTGCGAGACATATTTTCGCAGAAAAAAGTGATCGATAACTGCATCGTACGATAACGGAGGTGCTGGATAACCGAGGTTCCACTGTATAAATATTTCCACCAAATAAAACATATTTCAAAAGTCTTTGACACGTTAACAAGTGTTGACTGTTCTGCCCCAGATAACAGCTCCACAGAGGTCAGTCATTTTTTTTATAGTAGCAAGAAACATGCACTTTAAAGAAAAGGAAACCTTAGAAGAGTACTTTGACGAACAAGGTTTAAGGGGAAAAATGAAATGTTGGTGCTAAATTTTTAATGAAAGGATGCCAATGTTTTTTGAAGGAGAAAGAGTGAGAGCCAAAGGGTGCAATGTAGCACACTTTGGAGTTTATAAATAAAATAGTATTCACATGTGTGCCGGCCTAGACAACAAAACACAAAACATTTATTTCTGTTACAACATGAATAGTTAGATAAATTATTCCTCAAGAGAAGGCTAACAATGGCCTCCCGGGTGGTCTACGATTACAACATTCGACGCTGGCCACTGCAACCATTCCACCGGCCGCGCCAGTATTGGCTCTGGCCGGGAGTGCCACTAGGGGGCGGCAATAGGCTGTCCATCCCAGGGAGGGGGGAGGGAAGCCAATCTGAGTTCGCTGCGTATAGAAGTGTATCTGTGTATCGGAGTTGACAGCTTGGCGAGTGCCGGATCGGAGGAGGCGGTACATCGCTTTTGTCACTGCCGGTGTCAGGGCTACGGCAGCGAACTCACAATATGAGGGAGGGATTGACATGAAAAGAGGAGGGATTGACATGAAAAAAGAGATTTGAGCACTGGCAAATCAAATGTAATTGGCCAAAAGTAAATTGGGAGAAAATTTAAAAAAATCTGAAACAAAATCTTTTTTTTTTAAAGAGAGAAGGCACATTGGCTGGGGTGACTTTTCAAACACTAAAATGTTATAAAATTTTATGTCTTTGGAACACTAATCTGGCCTAAAAAAATGCCAATGTAACAAATTGCAATGCCAAAAACAAAACAAACTAACTAAAAAGCAAATGTCTTTGCCCCTTATAAATCTCTTCAGTTGGACACAGAGCCAAAATGAATATTCAGGTATTTAATTAAAGCCTAATAAAAAATAGGTTTTTAGCTATTTAGCATTGATTCCTTGGTTTGCAGGTCCAGCCTCCGGCTCATATGATTGATGTTGGCTCAAATGTAGCTGAGCACGTTAAATTGATGAGATAAAATGCTGCCAAAATCTAAAAACATTTTTTCAGGGGTTAAAGCTGTCACTTTTATTACAATGGTCTTGAAAATGTTGAAACATTACAATATTTGTGCTTAATGTATTGCAATGACCTGGGATGTCAAGGCCTTTGTGGAGGAAATAAAGACACAAAGCCAAGTCACGCTTGTTGGCAGTAGAATCTGAAATCCCTCAAAATTTGTGTGTGCTTTAAACACACTACAGACTTTGAAATGTCTAATTAGATCTAAGCTGTAATTTGTTTAGCTGTTGTGTATGTATGTGTGTGTGTGTGTGCATGCATGTGTTTGTGAAAACACACAAACACCACAGGATAATAATATAAAAGTGCACAACTAGAGTTTGCTTGAACAGAAGATTGCTGTAGAGCAGGGGTGGGCAAGGAGGGCCGTATCCGTTTCTGGATTTCATGCCAACTTCTGCTCTTAATTATTTAATTAGCCCAATAATTTACAAATTTACTAATTGTAGCTAAATTTCTCGATAAGCCCATGAATGACAGCTGAAGACTGTTCTTGTGTTCCCATATGAAACATGTTACTGTGGTCGAATCTACAAGTGAGACAGCATTGGTGTATTCAACTAATTAGCTAATTGAGCCAGGGTAATTGGTAGAAACAAAAGCCTGCATACACACCGGTCCTCCAGGAACGGAATTGCCCACGCTGCGGCCATTACATATTATAGCCATATAGTAAATACTTTCCATTCTCTTAATGCCAGAAGAAGGCAAATCTATTGGCCTCCTAACATAGAGCACTGTCTAGAGCTTGTGTCTGGGTCACATAGGACACCTTGACATTCTTCAGTTCAGGTCAGGGTTTGGAACATGAAGGCCCTTGTTCCATGCATTATACATGTGAACTGCTGTATGTCAAATTGTGCTTTTACCAATGCCATTCCCCTTCAATAATTTAACAAAACTGAGACTTTCAAACATTTCAAACATGTCAACAAATGCTTCATAACTAGGGTTTCAAAAAGTGGAAACCCCTTGTGTAACAATTTGAGCTATTTGATTAATTTCAGAGACAAATTAACACAGCTTGAGGCTCACCACAGTGAAGCATTTGCACGGGCTCAAATCAATCTTTTCATTAATGAAGCAATATTTTGTGCTAAATGGGTGAGAATGATATGCATGGCATGGGCAGGGTGCAAACAGAAATGTATCATAATGAACAATTTGATGTGTTTTCCCTGGTTTCAGCTCACATTAGTGATTCATTATTGGAATCTTGGCATTTAGATGGATCTGAGATGTCTGTATAGTTTTTAACACTGTACAATGAGAAGAATGACCTGGAGAAAATAAATAAGCTCTCTCCATGGCAGTGGCAACTGGTGGGGTCCACAACAGGTGAAGCTGAGGGCCAGGGCCAGGGCAGGGCAGGGTGTGGGGGGGAGTGCTGATCTGACCTTGACCTTCTCTGACCGGTGATAATGCTGACTGCCCCTGCTGCTCTGATGATGTTATGATGATGATGATGATGGTGATAGGATATTCTTTATTGCCATGTTACACAAGTTACACACAAGGTAATTGGAATTTGTCTTTCCATATATCTATCCTAAGAGAGGTCCGAGCACAGTATCAGCCATAGTACGGCACCCCTGGAGCAGTTCGCTAGCTGTAATCTCATGCTTGATCTGAACTGCAAACGTCAGCTAGCTAGCTAACGTTAGCTAAGCTAGCCCAAGCAAGTTATCAGATTGACAAATCAATGCAATTATCTAACATTAGCTAGCTACTGTGGCTAACTTTCATACTCCAAGAGATCCAACAGTTGAATTAAAATACAGAATTACAATAATAAAGACCAAAGAATTCAAACTATTGCCAACCTCACTCTCCAAAATCTTCTGTGCCCAAGCTGCAAATATTGTAGCTATCTTCTATCGGACAGGGATGGGGCTTGATCCTGATTGACAGAAGCATGTCAAAATCTGATTGGACGTACGGCTTGGAAGCTCAGCTTCCAGGCCGATCAATATTGTCCAATTAAATTCCCCAAAACCCATCACGTTATTCCATTAAATAATTAAATAAAGTCCATAGAAACCCAGAGACAACTGCTACCGGCTGAGCTTACACTGACAGCTTCAAGTGCATGAGGCGTTAGGCTGAAATGTTTTGTTTAAACCAGCACTAAGTGACATACCATGGCATTGAAATACCACTCTCTATCTGTGGTATTTTTTAAATATATATGAAGTAAAGAATTTTATTAATGTTGTATTTAAAAAATATTTCCCATCCCACAAAAATTATAGGGGAAGCCGAGCTTCCCTCGTTGTCTTAAAGAAATTGCCACTCCTCCATGGAATTCATAGCATTCACAAAACTCCTTGAAACATCCACAGCAGCCATATGTTCATAGACTTTCTATAGATTTCTTGAATTATTTTAAAATATACATTTATTTCACCTTTAAACCAGTGGTCGCAAACTCAGTGCCATGGGGGGCCATGTGCATGCTGGTTTTTATTCCAGCCTCCGCTCTTGAGTACATAAGCAGTTCCATTATTTCCTCAATTATCCCGTTGGCATGCACATGAATATAAAGTGAAATTAATTATTTTGTATATGCACAGAGGTACATGAATATGGCTGAATGAGTAGCTGAAACAACTGAGTTTGAGAACCACTGCTTTAAACCATGAGTTTGAATCTGGTCCTGTCTGTGTGGAGTTTGTCATGTTCTGCCCTGGTCTGTGTTGAATGAATGTATGAATATTGGATTTATAAAATGTTTTCCAGGGAACTCAAAGCACTTTCAATGATAGGAGCAACTCACCTCAACCACCACCAATGTGCAGCACCCACCAGGGTGAACGCGACAGCAGCCATAGTGCGCCAGTACAACCTCACTACACATCAGATACACAATGGAGAGGCGAGGAGGGAGGGAATGAATGAATTCCATGTATCTATATATTGTCTTAGTTGAGAATTTGGACAGGACATCGGGTTAACACCCTACTCTTTTTAGAAAAGTACTATGGGATCTTTTATGACCACAGAGAGTCAGGACCTTGGTTTTTACCGTCCCATCCGAACAACGGACATGTAGTCCCGTGGGATGGAACCCACAACCTTGGCATTACCAGTGCCATGCTCCACCAACTGAGCTATGGGACTCCATGTTGCTTTTCTGTGGGCATCCCAGTTTCATCACACAATCCAAAGACAGTCTAGGTTCATTGGCACCACTAAATTGAGTCCCCTGTGTGTACGAGCGTGCCCTGAAATGGAGTGGAATTCTATCCAGGGGTGACTCCTATCATGTAGCTGATCATTATTAATTTAAAGCATGTTGTTTTGTGTTTGTTTTGTGTGATATTTGTGGCAGAAAATTATTTATGTTTCATAGGAAAATGTCAATGTAAATGCATCATATTTTATTTATACTGCAATTCATGGTAAATACTGTTATTTAGTTTTATAATGCATTTTATTTGCGCCTCATGTAAATTGCCTATGCCTTTAGTTGCCTATGCCTAGAATTGCCAATTAGTGCTTAGATTTGACATCCAGATGCTAGATCATGTATGCATTACTTTCTGATCACTCAAAAATAAATAATTTTCAAAGCAACAATGAATCTTAATGTATCACGCATTCATACATTAATAAAAAATATTCGTATGTTCAATGACTTTGACGTTTGTTAATGCGAGTGAAGGTTGACTGCAATAACATCCTCATCCCGATGCTTATGCTCCCATGAGTTTTAAATGGAGGCAGAGGCAGTTTGTTTGGCAATTAGATTAGGATATTGAACAGTTTTTTGCTTTTATTAGCATTCATTTTATTTATACAGTGCTTTCCCATGGTCAAGTTCCTGTGTAAGAATCTTGGAACACACATTACGTAAGTTATTCATTTCCAATGAGACTTTTTTTGTGATATTATTTGACTAAATATGTGGCTAAATATGCCACTTAATTTCCCCAAATGTAGTTGTTCAGTGGTAGTAATACGAATCTGGTTGCCAGGCAGAATTCATGTTCTGTTGAAATGTGGCAAGTGTTTATTTAATTGTGCAGGATTTAAATTCACCATATTTTAGTTTCCATTCAGCTTTATACATCAAGACTGGGTTGCTCATGTGTTTAAAATCCTGAAAACCAGCGGCTTTTGCGCTGGTCACGTTTACAAGGGAATTTTTTGCCTATAGAGAGATTCCTTTAAGTTCTTTACTCTTGTGTATTTAAAATGTAGGCTTTGGGAATTGCAAAGGAAAGGGCCTCAGGAGTACACACCATGATCTCTTATCAACATGAAGAAAACAGAGTGTTGCTTGCTTGTCTTTTCCCCAAAGTGTTTCATTTAATTTATTTTTTTTTTTTGTTGAGTTTTTGTTAGTTCTTATCAACTAACGATATGTGCAAGCTTTGAGCAGGAGCATTGCATTGGATAGACTTATCTGCCATGGTTACTCATTTGTCATGGCAACCCCACCCCCAGGGTGAGCCAATCAAGCCTTCACTATGGAGTTGAATAAATCCAGTCATTCATTGGAGAACATGGGTAAAATCTTCAAGTTAGGAGGTTAGGGTGCAGGAGGAGAGAATGGGAGGGTAGAGGAGTGGAGAAGAGCGGAGGGGGAGGGGAAAAATATTCCCCCCCAAAAAATTGATCACAGAAAACACTTGAATTAGAGTACACTACAGCATCTCTAAATGTTCCTTAGTGTGCATGTCAGAATGGTGGTGGCATTTGCTATTATGTGTTAGCCGTCTCGAAGACAGCTCTTGGAGCATCAACCTTATCTTGGTTTGCTAACGTGTCTCTGGGTGTCAGGCAGCAAAAATGTACTTTATAGTGGCTGGGCTATGAACAGTATTTTTTTTTAAATTGAAGTTTAGTTTTTTATTTGAGTTTGAATAAACTTTTGCTGCAATAGAACATAGTTTTTTTATATTATATCATCAGTGTCCTACATCTCTAGACCCCGTCTCCCAAAAGTACCACTGCGATTGAATTCAAAAGTTTCAATAATTGCATTAGAAAACCAGGAAAAAGAAAATTTGTAAATATAGGGCAAAACAACACATATTACAAATGTCAAGACCTTGAGATAATAATTTCAGTTCCTAAAATATCCATTTTGTGGCCTCCCGGGTGGTCTAGTGGCCGCTGCAAACGGGGTTTGATTCCACCGGCCGCGCCAGAGTCGGCTTTGGCCAGGAGTACCACCGGGGGCGGCGATTGGCTGTCCGCCCCAAGGAGGGGGGAGGGAAGCCGTCAGGAAGTTTGCTGTGCACAGGAGTTGCTCTGTAGTACCGGAGTCACGGTCAACAGGCGGTAGATCATCTTTGTCACTACTGGTCACAGCGCTACGGCAGCGAACTCACAATATGACGGGGAGATTGACATGAAAAGAGAGGGTGTAATTGGCTACTAAATTGGGAGAAAATCTGAGAAAATCAGAAACAAAATTAAAAAATGTAAAAAAAGAAAACCAGAAGAATGACATTTTCAGGGCAAAACAACACACGTTGGCCTCCCGCGTGGTCCAGAATGAGACCGAGTTCATTTTCAAGTGTCGGCTCTAGGTGCCACCAAAACAACACGTTCGCTGCGTAGAGTGGCCCTTAAAAATGTCAAGGCGTTGTCAGGTAATGGCACTCACATTATAATTTCAGTCACAAATTGGGAGAAAAAATAAAATCAGAAACAAATTTTACACGTTAAAAATGTTTAAGTAATGGCAACATAATTTCAGTCACAAAAATATGTTTTTAATAGGGATACAAAAAACCCTGCCAGCTTTACAAGCAAAAGGTTACCAACATAAACTGTATCCTATCTAGGGTTAAAAATTATCCAAATCTTACAAAACAGAAACTTTCCTTGGGATTTGAATGGGAATTTATATTCATAGGACACATACTGTCCCATACAAATGAAAACAGGGTTTTCAAACTCTATCAAACTTGCAAGTTGTAAAATCCAATTAATGGCAAATGTTTGCTAACTAGATAACTAGTCTTGAACAATCCATAAATGCTTCCTAACTATATATATTTTTGTAAATAAAATATTTGTCAATAAATCTGTCTGTCAACCAATCTATATCCTGTTTTATCATTTTAATGTTAAGCACTTTGAGAATTTACACAAATAAATATTATTATTATTATTATTATTATTATTATTATTATTATTATTATTCAATATCAATAATATACCAGGTAGGTTAGCATAATGATGTTTGGTTGCATATTTGTACATTGCTGTCGCAATCCAGCAGGGTATTTTAGTTTAACGTGACTCATGATTCACTAACAAAACTGTATCTATGCCATGGGCATATTTCCTTGCTTTGAAACTCCATTTTGGTATTGGTAGGAACACGGAGCTATGTGTGTGTTGGTGAGTGTGTCCTTGTGTCTGTGTGTGCCTGCCGAGTCAGCTGCTGCATGTATTGGTGCATCAGGATTTTACCATGAAATAAGAATGTTCCACAACAACGGGGCACATTTTGTTTATATCTTTATCTTAAACTTTTGAAAAATGTATGTAAATTGTTATAGGGGCTCGCTGAAGGCACAAACTTAAAAATTTCAACCTGAGCAAAAGGTGCACTTTTGAAAAGCGGTGAAAAAATAACTGTATGCATACATTTTTATTATTTTTATCAATTTATTTATACCATTCCCAGGGCTTCCTGCCTTGTGTAAACTTCACTTCTCGTATCTGTCACTCTTACTCTTATTGCTATATTCTCTTGTCCATTTGTTGACAGTTAAATTCTTTTTTTTTTTTTTGCCCTTCTACTCTGTATCTACCCGTTTAAGTCCTTCCTGGGCTTTTCCATCCTCTTGTCATTCCCTTATCTCGTCTTTGTCTCCTTTGTTGACCTCCTGCCCAGGGGTGTGTCCAGGGAGGGGCCTGGGGGGGGCACCTGCCCCCACAGAAATGTGGTTGGCTACCCTGGGTGCCACCCTACTTCATCTGGCTCTTCATAGGTTATTAGGTTGTCAATCACATCTTCTCAAATGTATTACATTTTGAATGCCACCCCCCCTGTGTGGTTCTGTGCCACTCTTGGGCCACCCCTGTTAAAGTGGTCTGGGCCCACCAGTGCTCCCGCCCGCGGACATTTGTGCAGTTTGTGCAGGTGACTGTGCTGTTTCTTTTTGAACCTTAAATTGGCTAAAATTTTTAACTGCCAGAATCTTCCCTTCCCTTATTACGTGTGCAATACTTATGATTCATAGTTGAGAGGTGGTTCTAATGTCTTCTAACTTCTGATGATTATTATGATATTCACAAATTGACTTTCAGAATCATTTTATGGATATGGAAAACTCGCTGTGAATGTCGTCGTGTTCGCACTGGTAATCCTCTCTTGACAAAGTGTGTTTGATTGATAGTGTTGCACAGAAACACTAGTCATAGATAAGTCATAGATATTACCATCCTGATATTTGTCCATGAGGACAATATCTTGGATATGCTCCAGTACTGCAATAAATACATTTTGGCTCAAGTGTAAAACTCAACTCATCCAACCACACAGTCTATTTGATACTGTGAGCACCAACACAAAAGACAGAATGCATGGTTGTACCTATATCATTTTAAATTAGTTAATTGTACTTACTAATTATAGCAACATGTTTATTTCTGCCCTTTAGAGCAAGATGGCTGGTTGGCCTAGCTCACAATATAAAAAGGCACATTGCAGAGTCCATATCATCAGGTAGTTAGCCAGTTAGCACACAGAATTTGTGTGTTTTGAATCTGATAAATGTGCAGTTTTAGATGATGCTTCAGATGCTTGTCTATACTGCTGTGTAGCTTAAACAGTGTCAAGTGGGTTTAGACTGAGAGACTTCTACATTACGCAAACGTATATATATATATACAGTGGTTTGAGAAAGGAAAATCAGAAAGAACATTTAGGGATATTGCTTGTAGGGTTAATTGCATTAATTATATGGTGCATGAATGAACAGTTAACTCTTCCTGTCTTTAAATACAGCTGATCCAGCCTGAATTATATACAAAGATCTTGTGCCCAGACTGATGTATGTCTAACATCTATCCTTCACTAAGCAGCTGTGTATGAAGCTATCAATTCATTGAGAAAGGCTCCCGCTGTCTCTTAAACCTTAAACAAGTGAAATCCCAGTGGCAGTTTCGTTTCACACTAAGCAGTGTGGACCTCAATGTTGTTCCTGAGGAAGAAGAAAAAAACTGTAATTGTGCCTTTCTGCACTGGTGCCTTGTCTGGAAAGAGGGGTTTTCATGGGCAGAGTCTCTGAAGCAATGCAGACACCACTCGAGGCTATCTGTACAAATAAAATACAGTCCATTGGCCAAGACCTGGAAACAACATGACAGGAGGCAAACCATGAGGAATTCCTCATTACTTTCCACCTCTTGTGTTCCACAGAGACGGCTGGCAATGTGAGAGGATTGATTCGGCTAAGCCCATCTGAGTTCCACGACCCTCTGATTTCAGAACACATATTCTGTTTTTGTCTCGAGCTGTTTGAGAGAGCAAAACATTCACTAAATATTTTCTTCAATATTTCCTTTTTTAAATGCAAACTTATGAACTGAACACATCACTGGGTGGAAATATCCACGCAAATGATCAAGTTTTTACTGGGTCAACACTGGACTTTTTGAAGAAGAATGTTAAAGGGAGCTTTTTTTTCTTCTCCACACAAATTATTTTATTTTTATTTTAGGTTGTAAGAGATTTTTATGTTATAAGTTATGAGGAAGGGGCAGGACTAGATAAGCATTTGCTTCCTTCTGCTCCTTCTGGAACTGTTAGATTGAACTGTTTATGTTTTGTGTTGTATCCTTTCTATTGTAATTTTATGTGGTTAATTGTTCGAGATAAACAAACTCAACTCAACTCAACTCAACACGAAACAGTCTGCTTCTGCTAAGGATGATATGCTACAGTGGTCAACTTGACACAAACTCTTATCGAAAACTAACTTACAGCTAAGGAAACCCCATTGGGGGGGGGGTCAGTTTGGAGAATCATACTCAGACAAGTAAGTTTTGTACAATCTGTCGCTTGTCTGACAGTGGTAAATCAGGAGAAGGTTTACAGCGAAGCAGTATATATAGATGTCACTGTACAGTGGATTTCTGAATAAATAGCAGTCTGATGTGAAATGACACATTTCAGATAAGAACAAATGGGGGCTAGGCCTTCAACTTACATGTGTGACCCTTTCACTAAACTGTTTATAGGGCTGAAGGATGATATCCAATTGGGTTTGTGTTCTCAACAAAGTGCTGAAGAGGGTAATCTACTCCCTACTGTAAGCTTATATCCCTTACAGTGTGCACAGCAGGAGTCTGGGTGCTTGAAATCAGCACAGCATGCCAATGAGGAACAGTAAAGCAGAAAACAGAAAAGTGACTCTTCTGCCCCCTGTGGGACAGAAGTTGAAATTGCAACCCTTGTTTTCTTGTGTTTGTTGAATGTTTATCTTACAGCCTTTGTCAAACATGTGGCACATTTTAGTTAAATGCATTCTGAAATTGTATGGTATGTGGTAAGTAGGCTTAATTAAATATGAAGCCCTGTACTAAAATCCAGTGAGTCGGATGTCCCAGTAATATGGAGTCAAAGATGACTAATTCTGCCAGTTTATTTGCAGACCTGTTTTGGTGAATATACTTTTCTATTCACTGAAAATTTGAGAATTTTCTCTATTTTCTCTCTAAAATTCATACTAGAAATTCATTGTGGTCATATCATGTGCATTATACAAGATGTGGTTATTAAAACAAAGGTGCTAACAGGCAGATGCCTATTTAACAGATTAATATATATATACACCACCGGTCAAAAGTTTTAGAACACCTCCATTTTTCCCGTTTTTATAGACATTTACGCAGTTTAATGTTTCAATGTACTCTGAAATTAAAGCATAGAACAAATAAACAATTGGAGATAAAAAATAAATAATGGAATTGTTTTGTTGAAGAAAATGTAATTGAAAATTTTTGACTCATCAAAGTAGCCACCTTTTGCTGATATAACAGCCGAACACACTTGTGGTATTCTTTCTACAATGGAAATCAAATATTGTTTGTTGGATGAACCCCTGACCAACTAGGCGTAGACTAGAGGGTATTGCATGTCACTGCAAAATGCTGTGGTAGCCCTTTTGGTTCAGGGTGCCAGTCACTCTGTGCAAGTCGCCGACTCTGGATCCAGCAAAAGAGCCCCAGACCATCATGCTTCCTCCTCCATGTTTGACAGTTGGTGTCACACACTGGGGAACCATCCTTTCGCCTACTCGACGGCGTACAAAAACCCTGCATGATGAACCGAAGATTTCTAATTTTGATTCATCGGTCCATAAGACCTTCTTCCAGTCTTCAGTAGTCCACTGGCGGTGCTTCATGGCCCAGGCAAGCCTCTTTTTCTTATTTTGCCATCTTAGCAATGGCTTTCTTACTGCCACTCGACCTGTCAAACCTGCAGCTCGAAGTCTTCTCTTCACAGTTGAAACTGAGACTTCCTTATTTCAACCAGTGTTAAGCTGTGCTTGAAGCTATTGTCCTGTGAGCCGCTTATCACGCAAGCTGTTGACTCTCAGAAACTTGTCTTCTGATTTTGTTGTGGCTTTGGGTCTGCCAGACCTCTTCCTGTCAAAGTTTCCTCCAGTTTCCAAGTGCCTTTTGATGGTGTAGGAAACTACCAAAAAATGTACATTATTTTTCAGTTTTTGGTAACCTAAACATTTGGCAGTTTACCACTTACCTTTGTACCATTTCAGGTTATTCACTGGACTTGAACTGCTTAAATTTCAGTAAAAACTGGAAACATGGGGGGTGTTCTAAAACTTTTGACCGAGGAAAAAAATGAAATTAATTGATTTTAGCAAATGGTATATATACAGTATATATATCTTATAGATCTTGTCTTAAAAACAAGATCCATAAGACTGTTTAGTGTTGACAGTTGAAATTCATACCATTCCCTTTCAGCATCAAAGTTTCTGGGAGTTCATCAAAGTTTCTATTCACTTTCAATTCAGTGCTTTGTGGGATGGAAACATTTTCACATGGTTTCCTCATACATTATGGCTCATTCATAAATGATTGATTTAGCCAATTGTGTTTGTTTTGAGTGTTGAACTGTATACTCTTGGTTGTAAATTATCTGGGGATCTCTGTAATTTTCTCCTACAGTCTGCAGTCATGCTGCTGTTCCCTTTTTCTCTGATCAATACATTTTCAAGAAGCAGGAATTGTGTTCCTCTTCTTTTATGGTGGTGCTGGCCTTTCCTGCCTGGAGGGGGACTCAGAAACTGCATTGTTAGGGTTTTCCTTGCACAGCCCTTTTCCTTGAAAAGATCTTGAATGTCCTGTATTACTGCCATGCCAATTAGGCAGCTTGAGATAAGGGAATGTTTCGTTTTATTGGGAGGTGTTTTTATTGAGCGTTTTATCGAATGCTGTAGTCACTGTGCTCAGAAACTTTAAAGCCATTTTTATTACACAGAAATTAAACAGAAAGCACCCTTATTTATGAGCCGTTATCTTATCAGGCCGATTAAACTGGTTATTTTAAACATTTTGTGAGTTATTTATTGAATTTTAGGAAATGGGGACAGCCAGATAACAGAAAGTCAGTTTGTTTGTGTTAAAAGCATTCTATAGTTGATCCAATAAAAGCAGGTTTAGCATTTTAGAATTTATTAAAATGAATGCACAAGTAGCATGCTCAGGAAATAACTTAATAAGGTAATATTGTATCAACATTTTAAAATGCTTTTTAGCCCTTTTTATCTCAATTTGGATTGGCCAATCGTATTCTAAGCTGCATACTCGGTGTAACCTCCACTGTCAATTTAGGAGAGCGTGGACAAGCAAGTGCTCTCCTCCAAAATGCATTTATTTTCATATCACATTGTAAAGTCAAGCTCGAACAGACATGAGTCGGAGGAAGATATTTAGTGCGCAGCTTTATACCGGCAAACTATGGGCACCCGTTTGACCAGTGTGGGGTGCTGGTGTGCGACAGGCCACAGAAATCCTGGCCAACTGAATCCCTCCCTGCTGGACACGTTTGGCTCTGCTCTCCGACATTGCTCTCCACAGCACAACACAATAACTGGATCAAATCAATATGTAATGATAACATCATATGGTCCAGCTATGATATTGAGTCCACCTATTTTTGGTTTAAAGCCTGATTCTACATCAAAGCATATAACCAGTATTTCTTACATACTTTTGTATAATTTCAGAAACATTTCAACCCATCTCAACATAGTCTCCCCTTACTGCTATTTTCAGTCTGTCCCATACTGGTAAAATCACTCAGAGATCAAGGCAAAAGGAAGTGCACATTCTTGGCTTAATGTGAAGAGAGTAGGAGGAGGCTGTCACTGTGTATGTGTTGTCAGTATTCAATTGCCATATGTCGTAGCTCAGATGAACAAGTGTTTTCTTGGCTGCCGTGGCGATGACAGATGACTGTTTCCACTCCTCACACCTTCCGGTTGTCAGTAAACAAAAAACTGTGTATAGCTTTCTTGTTTGTTTATTTGAAAGTAGTGAGAAAATAGGGGAAAACTTTTTGAGAGTACATGAGGGAATATGATGGTGCAATGTCATCATTTCATTAGGGGAGAGCCCTGCATCATGCCTGTCTATATTACTTATGAGAGTATCATTCAATAATTATATAGTTACTCAAGGGTCATAGTCTATAGCAGGGGTATTCAAATCCAGGCCTCGAGATCCACAGTGTCTGCAGGTATTTGCTCCAACTACGCACTCCACCACCTGATTTCACTAATTAGCTTGCTTCCTGGACCAAGGAGGTAAACTAATTATTCGAAATCAGGTGGTGTAGTACATGGTTGGAGCAAATACCTGCAGACACTGCGGACCTCAAGGCCTGGATTTTAATACCCCCGATCTATAGGTATGGATTCTCAGTCTACCACATGTCTCTGACATGTTCTGAACTAAACTTACACCAGAGTGTGACAAAGCTGGCCATTAGCAGAGGTCTGCATCTTCACTCCTTGGTGCTCTCCACCAGTAACTGATTACTGGCAGCGTTTTCCTCAGTCAGATGAAACTCTAGGTTCTTTCTCAAATTATATTCATGGTTACGCTTGTTTGTGTGCAGAGCAAAGAGTTGTACTTTGTGGCCATGGGCTATCCTTCAGTGTCGAGAGACCATGGATGTGTGCTCGGTCAATGGCCTTCAGTTCTTGGAACAGCGCTTTGCTGTGACTAAGAAATCGGATGAGGGGAACGGCAGCCCAGTCCCTGATGCACTGGCCACACCTGAAGACCGTCTCCAGGCTGTTGCATTTCCTTCGGGCTCTCTTCTCCTTGCACTTGTTTCTCTTGTTGTTTTTCTTCTCCTCTTCTATCGATTGCGGTCACTTGCAGTTGCTTCCCGGTGGTAAACATCCATGTTGACTGCCTTCGAGCCTCGCTTACAGATAGTCACTGTTACCTTGAAGTGTAAATGTGGGGTGGCCAGAGAATATCTTTGGGGATACATCCTTTCCGTGCCTTGTACCTGCACAAGCAGCTCAGTGCTGGAGGAAATACAGTCGAGGAAATACACAGAGGACGCGTCTGAAGTGAAGTTGATCAGTTTCTTCTCATGACTATGGGTCACCTTGTCCAGGTTTCACTGCCATAAAGAAGAGTGCCGATGACACAGGCTCTATATACTGTGATTTTTGTGGGGGGGGGGGTGGGGGTGTTTGAGCAAGTAATTTTTCCCAGACTTTTGTTTGCTGTGCCGGTGCGGAAGCGGCTCGCCCGAAGCCCATTAATGCCGGCGTCTAGTGAGAGACTGTTGCATGTTGTGGACCCAAGGTATGTGAATTAGCTGACAACCTCCAGTTTGTGTTGATGGTGATGGCTGATGGAAAGACAGGCAATCTAGCTACCAAATAACAACCGTGTGTGTGATGTCATAGAAGGTTTCTAGCTCATTAGATGTCTCGTCAGTTATACTCACGAATGGGCACTTTAGGGGACACCTTTACAGCTCTCCTTTAAAGACAATCTGGCAACACTCAATTACAACAACCAGTGTGTAATTATTTTGAGAGACAGGGCAGTGGTCCTGCATAAATCCAAGTGAACACTATCTACACATTTTCTTTCACATGATTGTCCCCAAAACAATCATGTGTGACATCTGAATGTGGGTTGGATTTCCTGCTCAAGCTGAGCCAATCAGCATTGGGATGGGAAAAGTTGATAAATGGCCATGGGAAAAGCTGATTTATGGCACTTTTCTGCCACACAATACGTGTCTACCTGCTCTTCCAGGTCGTTTCGTTTTTGTCGCAGCAAGCGCAGGAGGTACCCAGTGACTTCAAACTAGGCTATATAATCTTTCATATTTGTCTCCCCAAATCATGTATATCATATTATTGTATATTTATTTTTCCCCCAATGTGCAATTTAACAAGATCATATTTAATAAATGAACGGGTCCCCGGTCAGTGCCCCACTTGGGCCACCCCAGTCAAAACAGTCTGGAGACACCACTGCTCCCAGTCACACCATGTTCCCCGTTTGTATTTAAGTTACTTGTTTGATGTCAGAACGTTGATCAAATTTCCCAGTGTCGATTGTTTGTATTTTGGCTGGCCTGAGTTTTTTTGTGATTTCTGACCGGCCCTGACACCCCTTTTGTTTGACTCCAAGTGAAGGAGTTTTGCCTGCCCTCGATTCTGTTTTTTTGTTTGCCTATCTGCTTATTTGGTTTTGATCTTTGGACTGCCCTATACTAATCTTTTTGGATTTTCTTCTTGTACCCTCTCTGACTCGGACTACCGGTTTTGAACTTGGATTGATCAATAAACGTTCCTTCCCTGCCATATCCTGGTCCGCGCCTGGGTCCTTGTCCAGTCTATCACACTTAGAGACAAGCAGACTCGTGTGCTAAGGGTAAATCTAAATAAACAGAGGGTGTAATTGGCTACCAAATTGGGAGAAAAACGGGAAAAAATCTGAAACAAATTTAAAATGGCGAGTGTGCCGCAACTGTAGAGCTCAGGGATTTCAACGCGGAAGCGGAAAACACTGAGGCCGAGCATCTGCCGCCTTTCATCATCATTTATTTACACTTCGTAGCCTCGTGATTGACAACGTGAGAGACGAGACACCCCTCCTTAAAATTAAGCACGGAGGAAGTGCGAAAAATTGTCAAAAACACTCTTACAACGGGAATGCGATGCAATGGCAATACGCTCTATTTATAGATCGCGTACCCGAAAAACAAACGTTCCTCTGACATTCGGTGGAAACGACATTATTATCCTTCCGCAGCTGTTCTGTGACGGTGTGGACCCGCATCAACTTTTGTTTAATTGAAGTGCAGCTTCCCTTTCATTACGCAGAGTGTATGAAGGCGTTGTAATATTGAACAGCATAAATATTGCATAGCGTGAATGTATTAAGGCAAGTTACACATCCCCCCTCTCTCTCTCTCTCTGACAGCTACATCAACAAGCGGTTGGGCATATGCCGCGCGTATAAATAAAATATCACATCGGTTGTTTTGAAAAGTTCCCGCACATCACACGAACAGCATGGGTTCGTTGGACTGCACAGAAGGCGATGTCAGCTCTGTGGCTCTTTGATGCTATCTGGAGTGCGCGAGAGTGCATTAGTACAGAGCCGACCGCATACTTTTGTCATCTATATATAAACTTCAAAGCAGAAACCACACGGGACCTAATGTCATGGAAATAAAATGCAGGAATTTCTCTCCGGGATTGTATTAGCTGCAGAATATTTAAAGAGCAAAAACACTTGTACGAGGCTTTCAAAAATGAGAGACAAAATCTTATTATTACGGTACATAATACACAAATGACTTACATTAACTGACTGTAAAACATGGATGCTTTTCAGACGATGTATCCTCCCTCGCACAATCTCTGGATTCTCGAACAGCTGGGGAATATTCCTTAAAAGAATATGTGTGCTTTAGAGCAGAGTGGTGGAGAGACATCTTTCACACTCTGTGGTACGGGATTATCAAGGGACAGCTGTGGCCATCGCTGGTTTAAACAATGGGCTCTTGTTCAAAAAGGTTGACATCCAGGACTTTGGCTGAAGGCAGAATTGAATAATAATTATAATTTTTTTAACCAGTGCAGTTATACAGTTCTATAAACATGTCCCACTGCAGCCCCCACCACAAGTGTAACTCCGTGGATCTATTTTAATTACTTTTATATTAACTAGTGTACCACATACTGTTGAATAAGCTAACATATTGCAAAGAAGGCTTGTTCTCACATCATAGAAACTTCCACATCTCACACACCTCGTCTAACCCCCGCCCCTACCCCCTTGTTCATGCTCTGCCATGCCTCCTGTGTCATTATGCAGATTTCTCCCAGGAATGGTCTTTGCTTATGATTGGATTTTAAAGCCAGCTAGCTAATTAAGCTTTATTATGGTAAAATTGATTGAAATGGAAGAAAATGTCATTCCAGTATGGCTATTCTAGTCCAAATACAAACATAATGGGTCTGTTTGCACACATGATAGTGTGGGTAGCTGGGAAATCTAAAACCTTATCTGTCTACCTTATGATATTACCATGGATTGTGTGCAATACATTTGATTAATTTTTGTGTCATTTTAGTTTGCTGGCCATCATTTTTGGTGTGGCATTCATATAGTTTTAGAAATAATAGATATATTTAATTTGGGGTTAAATAGTGACAAATATTTGACTACAGAAACCCATATTTTTGCATTACATTTTTGTACTGTCTGGTGTTACTCTTGCTTCACCCATTGGCGAATGACTTGCCTTCAGTAGACAACATATATTAATTTGTGACAAAGCCATTGGATGAATTCAATTTTTCCTCCAGGTCATTCTTGTTTGGAACAATAAATACATCCTCCAGACTTTGGGGAATGTTATCTTCATAATGTTATCTCAGAGCCAAACCCAAATGGAATCTTACCAGATTGTTCCCTATCATTCTTAAAACGTTTGTTAGCTACTCAGTAGAAGCACAGTGTTAAAGGGGTGGGCACAGGCCCCTTGGGCACGTGCCCCTGTGCCCTCCTGACAGAAAAGTCAGGATCAGGAAGATCATATTGTTAAGGTGATGTAGAAACCAATAGGGGTGTAATGGTACATGTATTCGTACCGAACCGTTCGGTACAGGACTTTCGGTTTGGTACGCGCTGTGAACCGAACAAATGCAATCTTGCTCTAACCACTAACGCACGTGCAGAACATTTTTGTGTGCGGTTGCAGCAGTATTGACAAAAAAAAAGAACGATATGTGCCTTACTTTGTTCAGTAAATTATGGCCAATTAGCCACTGTTTACAAAATTCATAATAAATGAAAAGTAATTTTAGGTTTTGCATTAATATTTTCCCTGCTGTACCAAAAACTTATCAAACCGTGATGTTTGTGTACCGTTACACCCCTAGAAACCAACCAGGTGTCAGAATGAAAAACGACCTGCTAATGATCACCAAATTCCATCATTTCATTTTTCAAATGTTAGAGTGTAGCTGCCATACCCGGATCTGGGATCAGCTTTTCCTCCCCAAATCCGAACATTAATGTTGTGGGAAATACACGAAACCAGCCAAAGATCTGCGTCAAGGGGGGTAGCCTCACCCCACTCCTTTTGGGAATTTTATTGGAAGGGGCATGCTTCTGTTCTGGAGCAGCTCAACGTGATGCATACATTATCTCACAACTTTTGTAACATTTTGTAAAATTTTGTTTCTGATTTTTTTCACATTTTCTCCCAATTAAGTAGCCAATTAAACCCTCTCTTTTTCATGCCAATCCCCCCCTCTCTTGTATTGTGAGTTTACTGCCGTAGCCCTGAGGCCAGCAGTGACAAAAGCGAAGTACCGCCTCCTCCAAGCCGGCACTCGCCAAGCTGTTGACTGTAACTCCGATACACAGAGCCACTCCTATATGCAGTGATCTCATATCGGCTTCCCTCCCCCTCCCTGGGGCGGACAGCCAATTTCCACCCCCTAGTGGCACTCCCGGCCAGAGCCGAAACTGGCGCGGCTGGTGGCATTGAACCTCGGTCGCAGTGGCCAGCATCGAACGTTGTAACCGCTAGACCAGCTGGAAGGCCACAACACGTTCTTAATATAAAAGTAAATGCACTAAAATAATTTAAGGGGTAAAACAACAAAAAAAGGCCAGGAGTTCACAATATGCACAGTGCATCCAGCTGCTGGGTAAAGATGAGATCTTGTTCAAAAGAATTTCTACGGGTGCCAATAATTGTGACACACGTGTTTTTGAGAATTTTTTGATAAGGATTTTTTTAAATATATATATATAATTTTACATCAATTAAAGGTTAGATTTCTCTCATATTCTGAGTGTAAGATCAAGCTGATGATCTACCCAAGAGGCCATACAACTCTTGGCCCAGGCCCTGGTGATCAAGGCAGGCTTACCGGCCTGTGCCATCAAGCTACTGCAACTAGTGCAGAATGCCGCCGCACGTTTCGTTTTCAACCAACCCAAATTCACACGTCACCCCATTACTTACCTCTCTGCACTGGCTCCCTATTGCAGCACGTATCAAGTTTAAATCACTGCTGCTGGCTTATCAAGCTGCTAGAGGAACCACTCCCTCCTACCTCCAGACACTCATCACACCCTACACCCTTTTCTCTGTCCTGACCCTTCGGTAGTGGAATAATCTTCCACACTCGGTCAGGACCGCAGAATCACTTGTGATCTTCTGCAAGAGACTCAAAACCAATCTCTTCAGACTCCACTACCACTGATTATGTATATGAACTAATTGTCAAAACCACTGTTTACATGTTTAATACTGTATTTCGTATTTCATATTTATGTTTGATACTGTATAATTTTTTTAATTTATTCTAACCTTTTCTTTCCCTGTGTTACAGGTATGGTATGCAGCTGCCAACAAAGATGTCTGTCACTGTATTACTGCACTAATCTCTTGCTCAAACAATGATTGATCTTGCCATGTATTAATGCACATCTTGTAAGTCACTCTGGATAAGAACATCTGCTAAATGCCTAAAATGTAACAATAAATATATATGAACAACAAAGACATCTTCACCTAGGGTGCCAATAATTTTGTTAGGGCACTGTATACAAATGTTTTAGTGAAAAAGTAGATGGAAGCATTCTGCTAGTCTTGTCACATTGTCAGTAATCTCAACAAATCTTTATTTATTTAGTTTTACACAAGAGATTCGAAAATATTTCAAAAATAAGTGCATTCTGCTTTTCATCAAAGAGCTTCGCTCCACAAACCAACATTCAAAACAGTTTCAAAGAAAGTATATATTTTGAAGCAATTTTTTTCCAAATGAAAGAAAATGATATCCAGATATGTGAACTTGATCATTTGTAACAGCTGAAAAAACATTGGGCAGACACGATAACAAGGCAAAAGGCTTACATTCTTTATTTGATTTCCCCTGAGCGGTTCACAGAGGAGAAAATCAGTTCCCTGGAAAAGTTTTTTTTTCTCCCCAAAGTCAGGACCAAACTCAAGTATGTTTTCATGATCAGACATCACTGAAAATAGAAGCGGAAGTAAGCATTTAGAATGGGGGTACAATAAACTATTCATATAGTTGTTGAAAAATAGAAAATCATCAACGATAATCAAAAATATTGTGGGCAACGACATTTGGGAAGCATGTTTCACTACCAGTGGATTCTGTTTGAAATCAGGATTAAAGGCAAAATTTTTATGCCAGAATAATATTATAAATTTAGAAGATTTACTGTGTCACTACTTTATAATTTCAGGCATAGGCCACTATTCCTCGAGTTACACGATACCAATTTTTAGGTCATAGTTTTAGATAGATTTTCTACTTCAGCCTAAAAGGTCGCAATATCTACATCGGATTTATTAAGTGGCCACAAGGGATAAAATCGCTACTAGGGTGTAATTTGCGGAGGTTACATCACTTTATGAGTTTCCTTTAGATTAATAGTTAAATCTGTCCATGCATGTGTATACCTGGGGTGAACGCGTTAAAACAGGGTGGATATTTAGTCAATTATGTTGATTAAGTAGTCAGTCTGATTTACTAAAGCATGCCTTAATTGCGACTCTCCTCTTTGCGTGAGAATTTTAAGAACCCTTGAAACCAGGTGGTATTTTATGAGCACTGATATCGCCTAGGTATTTCACAATTCCCACGTTGTATTGTGCTTTAGGAGGTGCTAGTCGGTGTCCCAGCGATGCAAAATAAATAATCACAAACGTTGTTGCAAATTACCCCGGTTCATGTCAGAATAGCTTTATTTTTATGAATACCTGCATCTACAGACAGCCAAGTCCTGATGGGGCCCTCTTTCCTGGCCCTGCACAGACACTGGTCCTGATGGGGCCCCTCTGCATCGGCCCTGCACAGACCTTGGCAGGAGTATTCGGGGGGGGGGCTCCGAAGCATGCTGTAAGTCGATGCCATCTGCATAGTTCAGTCGTCTGGGCTGAACTCAAAAAAATCTGTACTATGTGAAAACCATTGGTGAAGTTGTCGCGATGGCAGTCAGCAGACCGTAGACAACGTATCCACCAGACTTCTCCTACATCTATTTGAGTAAACTCTAGCCAAGGACACTAAACATTCCACAAAATGCAAAGTACACATCCAAAGACATACAGATTGAAATTATTGAAACACTTGTAAATTTGGTACTGAAAGAAATCAAAACCAAGTACGAGCATGAAGATTCAGACGGATTCTGTTAGGTGGTGGACTGAGTGAACCCAAGTGCAGAGAAGGAGACGGAAGCCAAGATAGTTTTGGTAAACAAAGGTAGATATTTACTGGATGAATGAGAACAAAAGACAACAAAAACACTGAAGTACAAAAGACAGAGAAAATAATTGGGAGACAAGGCTCCAAAAGCTAACTAAAGAAACTAACAAGGGAAAAACAAACTAGAAAATGTAGCACAACCAAAACTGGGAACAAGGAGACTTGGGGAAAATACAATAGTAGCACAGTGAAGAGTAGGTGAGAACCATCTCAAGACTGAGCACAGATACAAGGAAACACACTGCTTAAGTAGGGGGAAACTAAACCAGACACAGGTGACATTACTGAAACTAATAACAATCAGGGAAAACGAGGCACAGATGGAAACACTAAAACAATGAATCAATTAACAATAAACAAATCACGGGACAATAAACTCAATAAAACAATTAACTCAAAACAAGAGACTAAAACAGAGCAAAGCAACTAAAAAGGTAACAAATAATGATATCTAGTGGCGGACCCTCACAGATTCTGCATAAAATGCGACAGAATAAGAGATGGGTGCAATGTGGAACACCTGTTATGATTGTATTCATCTGTGATTCTACACCAGAAGAGCACTTGATTGGTCTATTTGATTTGCAACAGCTGGATGCTGAATACCTGACAACACAAGTGATTCAACATGTGTGTAATTGTGGGTATAGTGCTGAGAACATTATCAGACAATGCTGCAATGGTGCTGCTATCATGAGTGCAGTAAAGGGTGGGGCGCAGGCTCTGTTGATAAAGATGCTTGGCAGGGAGATTCCGTATGTACAATGCTACAACCTGCGGTTAGTTATTCCCTCATACCTTTTGTGAGTTGAAAAATAAATGCAGGCTGAAGTATTTGTTTTCGTGTTTCAAATATGTAGTCTTTTAATTTAATTTTCTTTTAATTTACTTTAAACCCAGTAGGTTCTCTGCTTTATTAAGTACAGGTCGGCAAAAAAACAAAGATGGAAAGAGCATGGAGGCACTTTATACACTGTGGGTCCTTCACACCCTTCTTTAGCCCACAGAGCACACATGCTGCTGATCACATCACAAAAAGTTATTGATTTGAACAGGATGAGACATCAAAGAGGGGGGAAATTTCACCTGGGGGAGACGAGAGGGGAACTGAACTGGTAGATGAAGTTATCACAAATGGTGCCAAATGGTCACTGTCTTCAACATAGGATGAGACACATCAAGGGGGGGTAATTGAATTGAAGACTCCCATGTATTCCAACACAACCACCTGCCACTCTTAGCAGTAGCTCATGCTATCCAGGCAGAGCCATGTGCTAGAATTGTTTTGAGCTGTCTAATGCCTGCATGCCTTCTTCCATAGGCACTGCATTGCACAACAGCACAATACACCTACACTGAAAAAGTTGTTGGAAATTCAATGAACTAGCCACTTTGATGTGACTAGGGGCATTGTTGATAGTGAAGATGGGGTTCTGAACATTCTTTCAGAAGTGGCAGGAGGGAAATGCGCCAACGGATATCTCTATTGAGGCCTCTGGGCTTTTAATCCAAACAAATAAGCATAATTTATTTTGAGATAGGGAAATTCCTGGCACGTGTAGCAAATTCCATTTTTAAAGTCTCATTCTGTGGATTTGTGCAAGGCCGGTGAGGTGATTGGAGGCATTCAAATAAATGCTGAACGATGCTTGCTGGGAAGAGCATTTTCAGGCTCCTGAGAATCCAAATTCTGTGAAAATAAAAATGGCAATATGCAGGCAATTGGCTAGCAGTGTTGTTCTCTCCACTGTAGGATATACAGACTCTGACAATCTCACAATTACTCCCAGTCATTCACCGAAGAGATCCCTGTTGAACATTCTTGACAGAGCCATTGCTGAAATGGAAAATAGATTTTCCAAAACAAATGTAGATCTGATGAAAGCATCATCTTGCCTCCTGCCTAAATCTGATGCTTTTTGTGATGACACCCTTTTAAGCCCCCTATAGTTGCTTGCTGGTAGTACAGTAGCCTAAGAAATGACCTCTCTTCTGTTAGGCACATTTCCAGAGTTGCATAAATTCTATGTGACTGCACTGGTAATTGGTGTGCCTTCAGCATCATGTGAGAGTCCCTTCTCCACACTGCCAAGAGTCCTAACCCCTTTCCATCGTTCAATGGTACACAACAGAACAAATAATTTGGTCATTTTGGCAGATGAGAAAACAATAACCAAATTCTTAGACACAGATGAATTGGTATGGGAGGTCATGTACATTTTAGGCTGTCAGTTAAAAAGTTGTAGAAATACTATGCAAGTAGAGGAAGGAAATTATTCCATGAGGTCACAATCTTATTTAAGAATCTAAAACTACAAGATACTTTTTAATTTTATTAGACAATACTGATTTTGTTATTTGATTTATGTTGTTTTGTAAAAGGCGAAATCATTCTGGTAGTTTGGGTGGTTTCTTTTTATTATACTATTCTGGAAACAGGCTTCCAATTTAATTAAGGAAACCGCTTAAGTGAAACATAGTAGGACTTTATACTTTAGACTTCTATTCTGTTAGCTAAGAATCATCAGCCTGCACTCAGAGGTAAAAAAATCTCACAGATTAGTTTAGTATAAATATGTACATTAATATGACTCAATGTCTTTTTTTCTCACAAATAATGAATGACTACCTTCTCATTTTGACAGATAATGACAAGAATAATGTGTTCTCTACTTACTTTGGGGGTCAATAACACACAGCAAATTAAATGATTCAATAATTATTTAAAATCAATTTAATATTGTCAATGAGAAAGTTCAAACCATCTCCCATCATCCACAGCTGCTGTCTCAGAATATGTGCTCATCTCACGCTACCACCCCGTGACTCACGAAGACATCACTCTCGCACCAGACTTAAAATCACATTCTCACATATTACGTCAGAATATCGGTATAAGACAAAAATAACGGCAATCTTTCACTGTGATTTCAAATTGGCACAACCCTATGCCCAACTGATATTTCAAAATGCCCACCCTGGCAATGCATTCTTGAAC
This sequence comes from Aldrovandia affinis, assembly GCA_029706075.1. Classification (NCBI taxonomy): domain Eukaryota; kingdom Metazoa; phylum Chordata; class Actinopteri; order Notacanthiformes; family Halosauridae; genus Aldrovandia; species Aldrovandia affinis. The sequence continues at coordinate 1,920,048 of JAINUG010000007.1, forward strand.
CGCCCCTGGTTAAATCTCTTAAAAAAACAAGGGGTGACAGATTTTGGCTGGTCCGATACGATGTGCGCTGCCTGTCAGGGATGCGGTTTGAAACCCGTCTCTGCCAGACTGGCCCTGGTCGTCAGCCCCGATCAGGGGCGGGGTTTGGCTGTCCGCCCCAGGGGGAGGGGGGGCAGGTGAGCCGGCTCGGGTCCGCAGGGAAGCATGTAAGGGAGTCTCCAGAACGTGGGTGGGCGAATTTCATCTCAAAGGAAGCAGAGTTCGCTGCCCTTGGGCAAATCGAAATAAATAGAGGGTGTAATTGGCTACCAAATTGGGTGAAAAACTGGAAAAAATCTGAAACAAATAAAAAAAAAAAAAAGATATATTATCTTTTTTTGTAGCATCAAAAATTAATACTTTGTCAAGAATGAATAACAACACAATATGATCATGTAATTTGGAAAGAGAGAGGGAGAGCAGGGGCCATGTGACTCCCTTTGGAGCTGCAGTATCCATTGAGTCTATGCTCCAAACTAGCCTTGTTGTCATCGAGATTTGCAGTCTGTGCTTTTTTGTCTATTAATTTATCTTAAAATAATCACAAATTACATCCAGAAAGGGGACTGTTTTCATTCATCACAAACATCGTACATGGGTTGTCCATTCTCCTATAGTGCCTTCATTCACTTCATTCTGAAATGTCTGTGAAAATGTGAGTATGCCGTTTCACAAGCATTTTCCCCCAGGACAAGGCTGTCCTAACACCATATTACCTCTGTACAGTACCCATGTTGAGTTCATAACAAATTCTAATAGTAAATGGGAGAAATAGAATATTCTTTATTTGCCATGTTACACAATGTAATTGGAATTTATTTATTTGCATATCTCTCCTAAGAGAGGTCTGAGCACAGGGTCAGCCATAGTATAGAGCCCCTGGAGCAGTTAGGGGTTCAGTACCTTGCTGAAGGGCACTTATGCCCCAGGAAGTGAACTTGCATCCCTCCAGTTTCCAGTTAATAGTTTTTTCGTTTGGCCTTCTTGGGATTTGAACCAGCAACCCTCCAATTGCCAGCCTGAGTCACTAACCACTGAACCACCGCTGCCCATATGGTAATAAATGGTAATACAGCAACTCACAAGGTAATTCTAAGATTGCTTCAATAGAAATATTTGGAGAACACCAGACCACAGGGGGAAACATGCCATTTAGCCTCCCTTTAGGCGGAATGATCACAGATTGCCATCATTACTTCAATGATGGCAATCTGATCTCTGTAAGCAGCCCACAGGGTATGAGGCTATTTAAAGAATACTTTCACTTTAAACGTAAAGCTATTCTTCACCTTTACTTTAGTAAGTTGTAATATGTGATGCCAAGAGATAATCCGTTTATCATTCCTTAACCGACTTCATGCGATCTAACCCTAATACAATACCAGTTGTATTATAACTCATACAATGACAACAGCCAGAACCTATTGCTACACCTTTCCTTTATTCGGTTTTAAATTGCATTAGCAAATTGTGTTGTGCCCATTCTTTAAAAAAATTGATTTGTGATCACTTACGATGTTGTCTCATTTGGCCAAATCAATGTGCTAGACTGCTGGAATCTATTAAAAGCAGTATAATTTCAAATACTTACATTCATCGTTTGTAATTTGTGAGCACATTTTTCAATGTATTATATGCCAATGATCCCCACAATGATGCATCATTCAGCTGAACAATATACTGCCTGCTCATTGTACAGTTGTTTTTTTAGGACCAGGGACAGAGACTCTGCTATTAGGCGCCACAAGAGGGCGCTGTCTCCTACTCCTACTGTAAACAGTTACGCAAAATAGCACAACAGTTATAGTAGACCAATATTCAAAGCAGATTGAACAGCAAGGCCAGTCATTTAAACAAATAAACATATGATTGCATGTCTCACAATATACATTTGAGTCAGGGAACCTGACTATGATTTTACATATATGTATGTGTGTATATATATACAGTACCAGTCAAAAGTTTGGGTCACCTGCTAGAAACTAGGTTTATCTCATAATTGGCAATGTTTTACGCCGTATAAGTTTCTGTAAATACTTGGAAATGACAGAAAACACATGGAACAATAAACAAAAGGAACATCAAAGCAATGCTCATGAAAGATGTTTATGTTCATCAAAGTGATGAATCTTGGATTCCTCAAAATAGCCACTCTTTGCCCTGATAACAGCCTCACAAACACGGGCCATTCAGTTAATAAGTTTCAGTATGAAATTACCCGACATGTCTTCCCAGCTCTCTTGCAGCAATTCCCAGAGACTGTGGGTTGCTTTGCCTCTTCTGTCCAGTTCATCCCATACAAGTTCTATGGGATTGAGGTGTGGACACTGGACAGACCAGGTCATTAGTTTGAGTTGTCCTTCACCATAGTTCTTGCACAACTTCAAGGTGTTGTGCAAGAATATACAGTATATATACACTCAGTGGCCACTTTATTAGGTACACCTGTACACCTGCTCCTTAATGCAATTATCTAATACATTTTACATTTTTACATTTTAAGCATTTAGCAGATGCTCTTATCCAGAGCGACTTACAAGATGAGCATTAATACATGGGTGGAACAATCATAGTTCGCACAAGAGATCAGTGCAGTAATACAGCGATATAAATATTTGTAGGCAGCTGCATACCATACCTGTAGCACTAATCAGCCAATCGTGTGGCAGCAACTCAATGCATAAAAGCATGCAGACATGGTCAAGAGATTAAGTTGTTATTCAGACCAAAAATCTGAATGGGGAAGAAATGTGATCTAAGTGACTTTGACCGTGGAATGATTGTTGGTGCCAGATGGGGTGGTGTGAGTATCTCAGAAACTGCTGATCTCGTGGAATTTTCACACACAACAGTGCCTAGTTTACAGAGAATGGTGCAAAAAAACTAAAAACATCCAGTGAGCGGCAGTTCTGTGGGTGAAAACGCCTTGTTAATGAGAGAGGGCAGAGAAGAATGGCCAGACTGGTTCAAGCTGACAGGAAGGCAGCAGTAACTCAAATAATCACGCGTTACAACAGTGGTATGCAGAAGAGCATCTGTCAATGCACAACACATCAAACCTTGAAGTGGATGGGCTACAGCAGCAGAAGACCACACCGGGTCAGCTAAGAACAGGAAAGTGAGGCTACGGTGGGCACAGGTTCACCAAAACTGGACAGTTGAAGATTGGAAAAAATGTCGCCTGGTCTGACGAATCTTGATTTATGCTTCAAACCACATGGTAGGGTCAGAATTTGGCATAAACAACATGAATCCATGCACCCGTCCTGCCTTGTGTCAACGGTTCAGGCTGGTGGTGGTGGTGTAATGGTTTAGGGAATGTTTTCTTGGCACACATTAGGCCCCTTAATAACAATTGAGCATCGTTTAAATGCCACAGCCTTGTTGCTCACCATGTTCAGGCTGTTCAGGGGGGTCCTACCCAGTACTAGAAAGGTATACCTAATAAAGTGGCCACTGAGTGTATATATGTGTATACATTTACTATGGCATAATATAAGCCATGTGTTTGAAATTCAAATGAAAATGCATAATAAAACAGAGGCACTATGAACATTGAACATTGAACGAGCAGCTGGTTTTAGATCATAACCTTGTCCAGTATTTCAAACATGGTCAGAGGGGCTATAAGACAAGCAGTCATTCGTAATGTTGTGTAAGTCATGTTCAAGAAAATGCTGTAACAAACAGATCTCTATTCATGGTGGTCAAGTGTGAGGAACAAAGAGATTTACGATATTAATGCACAAGGGACAGCATTTCGATCCAAAACGAATCTCCATCAAATGTGTCTCCCATTGTACCATGTTTTATGTTGTTCATGTGTTGATGTTGATGTCGTCCTTATGTTTAAACAATTTGCATGTATTTTTTTACCTTTTATTTATTTGTATTTTATTTGTACCTTGACTGTAAATCATGTGTTGCTTGTATTTGCTTCTATGTAAGGTGACCTTGGGTGTCCAGAAAGGCGCCAATTAAATAAAATGCATTATTATTAATATCAGAAGAAATTCACAAATGTACAGGGATTGATTGAGTCAACTTTTGGCCTTAACTTTGACTTTGCTTTTTTTTCCTCTTCTTCACACAGTTTGGCGAGTTCAGCAATGCCCAGAATTAACTCGCCAAATTGTGTTTGTGAGTAAATTTAAGGACACTTGTTGATTGAATCCAAAGCATGCTCAAAATAACACTAAAAATAACACGGACAGACATGACCTAGATCAGCTGAAGTCAGACATTTTACATGTTTAATAATCATACGTAAGTAAAATGGAATAGAGAGGGAATATAAAAATGCAAAAATAAAAAATACATTTCACTGTACAGTACAATCATAGAAACGTTATAATGGCCATTGCTCACATTTAAAATTAAGTCACATATTTGATTGAGTAAGTCAAACACACATTACTGATCGCAATACATACACACTAATGTCTTTACAGAAAAAAGAAAAGTTTCTAATCTGAGAATTAGAAGAAAAAAAACAGAGTCTACCCCTTTGTACAGAGGCCATACAGTTACAGCCTCATTACATCCCACACAAGATTTTGGAGATTGAGATAATCTAGATAATCGAGTTATTGTGAATTTCAAGCAGCCACTGAGATGAGTGCGCATATACATGGGTGATTATAAAATGTACTGGCCTAAGAGACCCAGAAAAGATAACGATGCAAAGTGCACATTCCCTGTTCCTTTCCTGTGGATTGTTAACTACAGCGCAATGCCTTGGGGCTCAGGGCTGTGATGCAGACTGTTGCTTTAAGAGACAGCTTTAAGTTGCTCGGGACCATCGAGATCAAACCCCAAATCAATACAAGAAGGAATGTCCATTCATCATGCAGGGGTTATGCCCGGGGGGTATCTCTGAATTCTAAAGACTCGCCACCTTTAGTTCCCAGAGTGACAGTGCTTGCTCAGCATGACCTTGAGTGACCTTGACAAGTTCCTTGTGCTCCAGCCTTGCAGGGCAGGGTAAATGCAAGGCATTGGATGACACAACATGTCCTAGATTAAACGTTTCACATTTACATTCTAAGAAGATGTACATAGATGCTTGCAAATAACACATGTATACTTTTATAGAAATGTGCAGTGGTGACATGCGTGTTGAATGTTTCCTATGGGTGGGAAAACCTTGAACAATTTCAATTTGGTACAATTGGAAATATATTCCTAGCTTTTGTGCTGTAAAGGATGATGGAATCATACTAGAAAAAAAGTGTTTTTTACAATTTTTTGTCAAATTTAAGGATGAACGTTGACTGATTCTAGGCCTCTGTCTTAAAGCAGATTTCATCAATATCCTCAAATAATTTGATTTGGTTTTAATTTAAACTGTCATAATCACAATCACAGGATTTAAAAGTGTAATTTTCATGAGGGTTTTAATAATCCAATGTAGTATAAAATAACACAAGCATGTCATGTAAAACACCTCAATGGCTCAATAAAAAAGGTCACATTTGGCAGATGCTCAACAGGGGAGACACACACTGTTATCTGTGAACGCACGTTCTCCTCAGGTAGGCTGCGTTCTCTTCTTGGATCTGCCACGTTTTAGGTGTAAGCACCCTTTTCTTCTTGCCGGGTCGTTTTGGATCCTGAGAGATTTAAAGAATCGTGCTTTAGTGTTGGGCCGTGACTGTGTGTATTGTATGATACGGGACAAAGGGGCTGACGCTGGACAAACACTTCAGTCTCACTCACTGGCCTGCATCATGTGCTAAATCAACACCATTATTTTGAGTCAGAAACATCACTCATTCCTGTTTTCCTAGGACAGTAGTGTTACATAAATGTCATACAGATCAATTTAAGAGAATACAAATTAAAAGATTAAATCTGTCTGGAATAAGTCCTATAATGTGGTACACTGCCATTGCATCAAATAACTTAAGAGATAAGTTGTTTAAGATAACATGTAAACAGGTTGTAATTACATGATAGATAGTTTAGAGAAGACGGTGCCATATAAGTAATACATATGGAAGTATTGTACTGGAAAACACTAGAGAATGTCAATGTAATTAGTAATTACTGGCAATAAAACAGAAACTTGTTTACAGAAAAGGCTCATTGTGGGTATTAATAGCAGCGCTGTGGTGGTGTATCACAATAGAAACTGTAAGGAAACAATTGGAAACAAAAAGAACAAATAAATGGTAATATATGACAATTAAAAAGGCAGCACGTGTATAAAAATGAACATTTCTGGTTATAAGCAAAGGCACTGTAAAATAAATTGCTGGCAATTTTTGATTCAGTGAATGATTACTACGGTCAAGTTAGATTTCCACTTTGCTGGCAGTTATATGGTCGGTGTTGTGGTAATGCTTGCACACAAGCTTGCAGGGCCCTGCCCCGCTGTTCTGCAGACTCCTTTATGTGCTTCACGGCGGACCCGTGCCGGCTCACCCTCCCCCTGGGGCGGACAGCCAAACGCCGCCCCCAATCGGGGCTGACGACCAGGGCCGGTCTGGTAGAGATGGGTTTCGAACCGCATCCCTGACAGGCAGCTCACACCCCATCGGACCAGCTAAAATACTATAGTGCGATAGACCGCTACACTATCCACCGCCCCAAGAATGATCATTAATGGGCCATTTTTATTAAATATTATTTACTTTTTTTTTCATTAACATTTAAGTGGTAGCATGTCAGTTTGTAAACATGGAGTTGATTTTAATTTCTACACACAACTCTTATGTGCCACTGAAACCTATCTACCAATCACTACAATCACTATGCCTGCTTATGAGTTCACTTAAAATAGAAATCGTTTTTCCTTTGTGCTCAATTTGGATGCTCACTCGAGCACACAAAATTTCTGTTTTGAACCAGATGAAAGCTTTGAAACTCCTAAGTAAAATGTTTCCAGACTACCATTTTTAACCCCAGCTATATTGCAGGAATTAGACAATTCCTAAGTAGAAAAAAATACAAATTCTTCTGTTGCATTTAGACTACTACAGCATCATTCCATCTAACTGCTCAAATGTCACTACAATTGCAATTTGTGCAAAACCCTGCTAGTTTCCTGACAAATCAAACAAGTGACCACATTTATTAATTTTTTTGCATTCTTTCACTGGCTACCCATAAAATAACAATATAATAAAATACTCTATGGTTTTCAAGGACCTGCAGAATGGGATCCCTTTCCCATTGGTGCTCTAATGTTCCCTCCTAACGCTCTAAAGGGCAGTAAGTATGCGGTTTGCCCAAATAAGTAGTGTTGGATGACTGATTACTTCCTCTGTAAAATGCACTGTGGACTCTCAACACCTCAGGGATCTCTCCATTCTCCACCTGGCTTAAAGTCTGTATCTAACAGCCCATCAGCTGAGCTCTACATAGTCACTTTATAGTTTGAGGACTGACTGCTATTAGCCTATCCTGTCCTATCCTATCCTAGCCTAATATATCAAATGAATAGGTGCATTTGATATATTAAATCTTAACATGACTGATGTAATTAGAATGTTGAAGCTACACACTTCACAGTATGTGCTACACATTTAAATAATACATGCAATATAGGCCTAATGTTCGATAATAAGAATACACTTGGAGATTAATTATGCACAGGTCCCTTATTGCTGTTACCTTACGTGAACAACTTGATCACTTTTTACCTTTTCAGTTTTTTGCTTGGCTAAAAGGTTAACCGTGATCTTGGCTTTATCTGCTGTGGTTCTGTTAATTTAACCAACAGGAAAGGAATAAGTGGTAGTTCGTATTTCTACTTTCAAACTAGATGGAGCAGTCTGACAACTGCACACAACTGCACACAACACTGATGCAAAATGTGCGTAGGGACAGTGGGGAAACACCATAGTGTTCAAAAAAATGGAGGTGTTTCAAATGATTTCAAATTAAATACACCTGTCTGTGAGAGGTCACACAGTTGGTTAGTGCATTTCCATATAAGAGCTTCATCATGAAGACCACAAAACATTCAAAGCAAATCTGAGAAAAGGTTATTCAAAAGCACCAATCAGGGGAAAGATATAAGAAGATTTCAAAGACTTTGAATATCCCCCGAAGCACTGTTAATTCCATCATAAAGAAATGGAGAGAATATGGCAAAACTGTAAAATTGACTAGAACAGGCCAAAACTGAGCATCCGTGCGAGAAGGGCACTTAGGGAAGTACCAAGAGGCCTATGGAAACTCTGACAAAGTCATAAGTCTTCCATGGCAGAGATGGGAATAACTGTCACTTGATAAAATGGGGCCAATGAACATAAGTACTTAATAGTTTATGTAGTAATACTGAACCATTTGTATAGAACAATATGTACAGTATATGTAATGCATAGTGCATGTACACATGCTGCACATTTAGATTTCTCTCATTACAAAATCATATCCGGCGGTTGACATGACTTCGTTAGGAGGTAACGTGAGAACATCAGAATGACAAAAAATCTGTTACTTGTCTCATATCTTGTCTATCGATCCCTGTCATTGTATGACACAATAGTTTGTATTTTCTTTCTGCCAAAGTTGGCACTCCTTGTCCTGACACGCAACAGTCCTTGCCAAGAATGAAGTGTTTTCTGACACAACAGTGTTTTCTCTGAGGGTTTCCTTAAGGCCTCTGATTTCTTTCAGTTACACAAACACTTACGATTTTGTGCCATTCAGACATTGACGAATCACTTTAAGCCAGATTCTCAAAATGAAGAGAAACAGCCACATTGTTCTTTTAACACTTGATTGCTGCTTACACAGCCGAGGTTTGTTTCACTTCATGTGGGGCCCTGTATGTCTTGCATGCACACAGTATGTTCTGTTTGTTCTCTGAACTGTACGGTTACCTTTTCCAGCACTTTTGCAGCCTCTTTCCCTGCTTGGAGTTTGGATTCAGGCAGGCTTGTTTGTTAGTCTTCAGATAGAGTCTGGGGACAGAAAATGTAAAAAACAAGAACATGCAGGGCAGCTGTTCAGGCAGCTGCTTTTGAGTTTCTCTTTTGGATATTGGTGCCTTTTTAGTCAATAATAAAGGTAGTGTTTTGCAAAAGAGGACTTCTGAGTAAAGACTTTGTGTTCCAAAGTTGCTTTAAAGTATCATGAAGGGAGCTTTTGCACATTAGTATCGATCATTTTCAATGTGTGGATTCAACTATTTTCAAAGTTTCATGTGTGGATTCTTTCCTAACAAGATAATTAAATGACTAGTCTGGACAGGAAAAACAACTCCGATGCCAAATAACTCTTAGTTAACTAGAGAGTTCAACTTTTTAACAATAAAGCATAGGAGAGTGAAAGCACATGTTGCAATCAATCCATTTTCTTACAATTTTAACACCTTGAAGTACCTACGTGTAAATTATATTGTATATGTAAGTAAGAAGATGATATGTAGCCTAATATGTTTACATTACTTGGAAAGAAAACAATAATCTTAATGTTACCAAAAACTAAACCGTGTGCTAACCGTGAGTTAAATGGTCAAAGTGCATGTGTTGAATACAGATGAGCTACAGTATATTGAACTTACACAATCTCAATTTCGTTGCAAAGAGGACCCTTGTCTGTGACTGTGAAATCCGAAACCCGTCTCCAGGGCACAGAGTCGATCACATTCGGGCACTCGCAACTCTGCCGGACAGACGTAGCTCCTGCAATGTTCTCTGGAGGGGTAAAAACATTGCAGTGTTAGAAAAACCTGAGTGGAGCGGATTCTGGCTGTACCTACCAGAAATTGCGGCTTTACCTGAATCCAAATCCACGTCGCACAGCAGGAGAACCGCGAAGAGAAGGGCTGAGACCCTTAAAGCCATGTCTGCTGTCTTTTTTGTCTGGTTCGTGATTTTTTTAGGATTGGAGGACAGCTGCAGGTCTTTGCCGATTTCTTCCCTTGCTTCCTGATTGGCCGTATCTATCCTCATCGTGTCCACATCACGTGGTTTACAGTAAATCAGGTTCAGGATAGGAATGGATATTGGCACAGATTCCAGTAGAGCGTTGGAATCTGAAAAGGGTTCACTCCAGATATTCACATATTTCCATCAGTAATGATGGGTGACTGAGGACAAAAATCTCTGGAGCATTCCTCTCTAATTAGCAAGTTCATCTATTTTCAGTAATGCATTGTAGGCTACTGTCTTCCTGAATAAACAAGTTTGTGCTCTACTGACAGTATGGTACAAAGTTGGGATTTCCAACAGTTTCATCGTGCCATTTGGTTTGATATCACTTTTGTGATTAAAGGGAGCTTTTCAATGGTCAATAATTGGCAGACCTATTTCTGAAAAATAATGGTATGTTTAAAAAAAAAACATTGCCTGAGTCACTGTAATTTAAGTTATTGTAACATATGTAACAGAGTTGTGTTCCTATTCATGGCGTGGTATTTCGATGTTATTGTGTCATTGCGTGAGCCATAAAGAACGGGACAATGCCTCAGGCTAGTTGTTTTCCTTGCATGTACCCGGACGAACCAGGGAGACGTAGCGTAACGTTATTAGAGGGACTATTTAACAGCGCACCTATCGTTGATGTTGGCGTGGGTGTCAAAAGTGCGTCGTAAGAGCATGGCTCAGTGGTATGGTATTTACCATTGAATATAATCGTATGGATTTTGCAGTAGCTGAAGCCTCGTGCTTAATGTTATATCATATTGTAGCGACCCCCCCGGGAAGTTAATAGTTCAATGTCCATGTGTCCCTGTTGCATGTTACTGATTGTGGCATATCAGGTTTTGCAGTGTCCAGCCTGTCAATCAGCCTGCTCTCTGCCAACCACAAGAATGTCTGGAATGAGTAATTTATTGGGATGTGTCACCCCTGTTCCCTCTCTTTTTGTTTTGGTGCTTGTAACGGTAAAGTGGCGGTAGTTTTCCTTTTAAATAAAAGGGTAGGTTTTATTTGGCGTGAGCTACGGCCGAACAGTAGCTTGTTAATAAATAAACTTTTGATTCCAGAACTCTGCCCAGTCTGTTTTATTATTTAGTCTAGCTTGAACGCTACAATATGAATACAATCATCGCGGTCGGAATAATTCTCCTTTTCCCGCGACCGCTGTTTTCACAACCTAAATGCAGTGTCACACGTCACACCATCACACTAAGAATACTAACACGATGATGTCCTAAACATTAGCTTCCAGTCAATAGCATGTGATTATTAATATGAAAATGAACTCAGAGTATAATCAGATACATTTACATTTTAAAATGCAACTATTATTTATATTGATAAATATTTATATTACGTTTATAGTATATTTCAAATACTACAATTATCCGTACATTGCAACAAAGGGATGGTAAAAGGCCGCAGCCACTGATCACGTGCATGTGTCGACCAATCACAGAGCGGATGCAGGAGGAAGCGCATTTCAAGGATCACAACAGCAAGAACGCAGCGGTTTGGCCACCGCAAACATAATGTTTATTGCCTGTACGCAGTTTGGTAGATTCGTGGTCGGCAATAAAGGCGTTTGCGTCAACATGGGTTGGGCAGCGCAACGGGGGTCAATAAAAACATGCAAGTTTTGTGTGTGATTATTTGGTATGTGTTTTCATCGACCCAGACCACCCCTTAACTCAGACGCAGGATGTAAAGTGCCAGATTACTGCTTTGTGGACGTTCTGTATTTAACCTCACGCTGAGGCAAATCATTCAATGTAGCCTACAACTATTTTGAATGCAACCCATAATCAACAATGCAGTAACTAAGTAGGGTGATATCAGCTAAATTGCGCCACTTTTTGGTTAATCGCTTGGGAAACTAAGAAAAAAGCAACGTATGACATTGAATTGTGTTTTTATGGTTAATAAGGACTGGTTTTAATATTTTTGTGTTTAATTGATGTAATAAAATATAATTGTTCAGGCCCTACAGCTTTTGAATGAGCAGTGTTCAGGTAAAATGGGCCGGCTGATCAGCTAAAATGAGCCACTCAAACTGTAAAGTGAAACAGAGTCATTTCTCATAAAATAATCGAATCATCTTTAATCTCAACACACTAAAACATTGCATTTAAATAACATTAAATGAACTCATGAAGAATAACATTAAAGCATTAAGAATTCATAAAGAATAACATTAAAATTAATTCATGAAGTACCAATTACTTTAGGAACTCATTTTGGAACATGAATGTGTCTGTGCATGTGTGTGTGTGCGTGTGTGTGTGGTGTGTGTGTGCCTAACTATGCAGGCTTACACATGCATATCTGGAATTAAAAATACTCTCGGAACAACTGTAAAGAAAGTCATATTAAAACGGGAGACAAGGCTACTCTTTTAGACTGATGCTTCAGTAAATCACTCATTCATCACAGTGTGTGTGTGTGTGTGTGTGTGTGTGTGTGTGTGTGTGTGTGTGTGTGTGTGTGTGTGTGTGTGTGTGTGTGTGTGTGTGTGTGTGTGTGTGTGTGTGTGTGTGTGTGTGTGTGTGTGTGTGTGTGTGTGTGTGTGTGTGTGTGTGTGTGTGACAGAGCGCTAGATAGTGAGAGCTAGCTCACGATGCGCCCTGGACCAGAGCTAACACACACATACATAATTAGAAGGGAAAATGTGAAAAGAGGCATGTAATATATACAATAATATAATATAATAATCTATTAATAGCCTACTTTTAATAAGAGGAACCATCAAAATATCAGCTAAAACTCCATTCAGAAGGTGGCTCATTTTGGCTGAAATGCATGGCTCAATTTACCTTAACACATTAAGGTAAATTGAGCCACTAACAAAAAATGCTTTTTTATAAATAAATACGTTTATTAACAAACTATCAGCATTATATCTGATGGAGGCCATCAGAGCATGTAGTATACATAATCATTTATAGATTTGCATTCGTTTTTTATTGATTTATCAACCTTATTATTGACAAGTACATTTTCATATGTCAGGTCACTCACCATGAAGTTCTCTCAGCAGTCTCGATGTGAGGCATTGCCCCGACCACCATAGCAACCATAGACCAATCAAGTCAATTGTTACATGTCAAGTACAGTTGTGGCAACAGTTTAATATCATTTGCAGTCATTGTCTGTTAAAATTTTAAGAGCTGAGACGCTCAGATTTGAAATGGCTCATTTTACCTGATGGCCCAATTTAGCTGATATCACCCTATTTGAGCTTTGCACTTGTAAGGAGTTGTTCAATGCGCATGAATGAGAGAGACTGTCTCTACACCCGTGCAATTGATACGTGTTTTTAAAATAAATATATTATTGTATGCATGCATACGCTCACTGGTTTATGTTATGTTAGATATTAGACGTTCTCTACAATCAAATGTAGGCTAAATAATTGGCTGGTGTATCATGGGACAAGGCCCTGAGTAACTGCAGAGGTTGGATATGATTACATGGGAGAGGAGGGACTTTACAAAGAGGACTAATAATGAACTAAAGTTAATGATGTGATTGCTGATGTCCATATGTTTTAACCCTTAAATCAAACACCAAGAAGTTCTGGAGTTGATGCATCATTAAAACAAAAATGCACATACTTTGTGATTCCAGAATTTTTATTACAAAGTTTTTATCAAACATAGTATCAAACATGTAATAAATACAATAAATAGAAGAAAAAAAACCATTTTGTGACAATAAATGGTTTTGATGCAGCATCATGAAGACTTAATTTATGAATTTTTAAAGAAAAATCATCACAGTATTACCAAGTCCCAAACAGTAGGCTACAAAAAAACATCACACAGAGACGGTCAATGGTAAACCTCAGCATGTCCAATGACTATCATGGTTCTTGAGTGGAGCCTGCAGTAGTGTCAGCATGCTAATGGTTTGACAGGTGAAGGATTGGCTACTATGTGAGCTACTTTTGGGGGTTAGGGTCAAAGGTTGCCCCCAACATTCTTCGGTCTGTCTCTTTGGTCACATGCAGTGGTGAACACTAACAAAGCATATTTACTTAACTTAAATAAATGGCGGTACTTAAATACATTTTTTTCATTACATTAGTATCTGAGCTTACTTAAATATTTCCATTTGTACTTTTATTTTTACTTTCACTCCCCATTTCAAAGACAAATGGGGTTAAATGTAAGACTTTTTACTTTTACTGGAGTAATATTTTATCAGGATATCTGTACTTTAACTCAAGTAAAGGGTTTGTGTACTTAATATATGCCATTTATCAGACGCTTTTATCCAAAGCGACTTACAGTAATGAATGCATACATTTTTCAGTACATGTGGTCCCAGTGGGAATTGAACCCACAACCTAAGCGTTGCCAACGCCATGCTCTATCTACTGAGCCACACAGAACCATCCACTGCTGGTCTATTCATCCACTGCTGGTCACATGACAGCCAGGACATCTGGACGATGCTCCTCTGGGTTGTCCTGGAGCCTTTCTCTATGGCATACGTTTTCTCCTTCGAAGGCATGACATTTTCTTGTTTTCATCTTTGTTTATCCTGTATACAATTAATAAAATCAATTAATATACAAGCATAGGATAATTTGTGAAAATAATACACCTTTAAATGAACATCTACATCTGGTTAAATGAAAGTGCTTTTGCTTTTCATGTGTCAAATGCTATCGCACCTGTTCCAACAGCGGATGAGTTTCTGTCCCTGGTTTTCCCCAGGACTCAAACACGCTTTCATGGTGTTTTTCAGTGTCACTCTGAAACCACACAATAAATAAATTAATACATACATTTTTTTAATTTTCCTTTTACCCACCATCAGTCAATTAAATAATAAGATATTATTAAATAATCAAAGGCATGTATTATGGAATTGTTAATAGCAATTAAAATGGCTAAGCAATAAACAAGTAGTGTACCATACTTACATGATCTCATCTGATTCGCAATGTGCTCCTTTCTCAGTGATAGAAAAATCAGCTATTAGGACTTCTGGGACGAATACGTTGGTTTCTGGACACAAGCATCTTATTGGCACGTACACACTTTCTCCCACTCGAGCTGTGATGAGACAAAGACATAGATTCAGCTCCTGATCAGTAGTCTAATGTGCCTCTTTTAAACAACCCCACCAATCTAAGTAGTCTACAACAAATAAATATATGCTTTAAAAATACACCACCCTTCTATATACAATTATTTGCATACACGGTTTTGTTTCTTCCCTTTTTTGTTGTACTAGAGTCAACATTTTCCATGCATTTTACACGTTGGACTCTTTGAGTTAATTATAAATACTTATAACCGACCATACTCTTTAGATTAGGACGCTCTTTAGATTAGGACATCATGAGCCTAGATGGGCTGAACGGCCCGTTCTCGTCATTATGTATTCTTATGCTCTTATTACACAACTAATCACCAACAGATGCAGTGCAGTATCAGGACACTGCCTGCCAGAGAGGAAGATGACATACTCTCTCTAAAGCTCTATGAGATATAACCAGCCACAGTCATATATTCTTTAGAAATGTGCATCACTCTGCAAGCTTTTCATTCGCTCTGCCAGTAAAGCATATCGCTGAAAGAGTTTGAGCTCTTACCGTGGTGCAGCTGTAGGCAAAGCGCTGCAGCCAGGAAGAAGCGGGCTTTAAGTGTGAACTCCATTGTAACGCTGAACACTGAAGAGAGCTCTACTTCCACATGCTTTTATACAGCGCGGTGAGGGATTTCAGCATTCCTTCCTTGGTAAGTGATACTTCCCGGCAGTCAGCTGAGGAGTCTGGATCGCTGTCAGGAATTCTGTGAGCAAGAAGCGGGGGAAAAGCCCACCCCTGTGCTGCCTAGAGTAAAGTAAAGCTCTTTGACTAACTGTAATAACTGTAACTGTAATTCAATCTGTTGCATGCACATGTCACACTGTGTCTGGGAAAGGGTCTTAATTTCTGCAACACAGAGTATGCTGGATGTCATTTTTGTAAGTTTCTTTATGACAACATTGTCACTTACCTCAAATGCACCACTCTTGTTGTAAAAATGTCTTACATTTCTGGCATATATTTCAGAACACAAGCAAAAACGTACACATTTTTGTAATTTAATTTATGACAACACAATATATTGTGAAGATACTGTAAATATTTTGAAATAATGATTCATGATTTTATGAAACATATAAACTAAAAAAACTCCCATCCTAACCAACATATATTTTATGAATATTCCTTGGAGAATATTTATGGATTTAATATTTCACAATATTTTGACTTACTGTGCTTCATTAGGATTTTAAAAGGCTTTTAAAATCCATCCATCCATCCATTGTCTAAGCCGCTTATTCCTGGTCAGGGTCGCGGGGGTGCTGAAGATCCCAGCATGCGTTAAAGATTTTGAAATACACCCTGATTCAATCCATCACAGGGCAAACCATTCACTAAACTAAAACCTCGGGCCATAGACTCTCCAATTAGCCTAACGTGCATGTTTTGGATGAATATTCCTTGGAGAATATTTATGGACACGGGGAGAACATGCAAATTCCGCACAGAATATTTTGCCTTACCCGAGACCTTCTTGCTGTTAGGATTTTAAAAGGCTATTGCACCAAAATGTCTTAAAATGTCTTGATTAAAAAAGCTTTCTGTTTTTACTGTTCGTTTGACTTATGTCTGTATTCTTTGTCACTGAATAAGTTTGATTAACTGGAGGAACTTAAGCATGTGCTTAAGTCAGTAAACTCTGAAGAGGGCTGTTAGTCATGTAATATATGCCATTTAATATATGCTATTTACCAACGCTATGCTCTACCTATTGAGCCACACAGAACCATGCTCTACCTATTGAGCCACACAGAACCACGCTCTACCTACTGAGCCACACAGAACCACGCTCTACCTACTGTGCCACACAGAACCACAATCTACCTACTGAGCCACAAAGAACCATGCTCTACCTACTGAGAAAACCGAGGTCATTACCTACAACATCAGACCATCTACCTCTGATAACTATAGGAGAGCTCTGAAGAAAGTCAATGACTTCAAATACCTGTGGGAACCATCACAAGCACGCGGACATCGATCACAAGGGCGTCCCACACCAACATACATGGACATGCTGAAGATAGATGTGGGAGTGGAAACTACTGGAGAGCTCACAGGATGCATGGAGGATCGGGTTGGCTGGAGATGTCGGTGGAAGGCCCATCTGAGGACGACTCAGTAGTAGGTTCCCTTGTGAAGAGAGCGAGTGGAGGGAGAGAAACAGAGAGAGAGAAGGAGACAAGTTGTTGGAAGAGTTTGTAATGTGGAAAGGAGGCCTGTGACGTCTATTGACCAGCCAGGATTTGGAGAGGATCTGGGTTAGCTCACCAGAGCGGAAGAAACCTTTTGTTTAAGCTTTGTTTAAGAGATTTTGAGTTGTGTTGGACTTTATTTAAATATTCAAACCGTTTGAGTTCCTTCCCCATTGTTTGTGTTCGTGAGTGGATTTTCCCTTTAAAGCAATTTTTGGTACATTTGACTGTGGATCTCTCTCTTGGTTTGCACTACTCCATGCAATACCTACAACCAAACCCTGTAGGGTGTTACAATATGAAGTTTTTATGAAGTTATATTTTGGATATGTACATATATACGTATGAATCCTTTTTGGTCATTTTCAGTTTTTTTGTATCTTCCCAGTTAGTGATCGTTAGAAAGTCTTCCATTACTTCCTTGTTACTTTTTTTTGTAAAATATTATTATTAGAAAAAGTCCCACACTGTTTATTGGAAACTCAACAAACTTTGTGAAGATGATGAGTCACATCAGAGGTGGTCTGTTATGTACCTGTGTGTGACACTGGGAGGGGAGGAGTAGAGAGGGCTGTGCCTCCCTTTTGGCTGCTCCTGTTCCCTCCCACAGCTTGGAGGCAGGCTTACCTGAGGCTAATGAGCAATCACCTCAGCTGTGAGCCATTGCCTTCATTAGGCTGTTATAAAAGCACAGCCTGCCATGTCTGGAGAGTTTTTTGGGACATGGAGGAAGAGGTGCTGTCTTTTCGTTGGTTCCCTCGAATATAGTTTTGGCTTAACTTAACAAAAAAACATATCAGCTATAATACCTACAAGTCTGACTTTTAAAATGTAATTATCTTGAGCATCTGTCTCCTGGTCGCACAGCGCATTTTTGTATCCAATTCATCCAAGTCTGTCACATTAGATGTCACACAATTTTTTGCGTGTTACATAAATCAAATCAGATAACATTTTCCAGGTTTGTGCATACATATGCAAATGAGCCAATCCCCTTCACCGCCATGTTAATCTGGGCATGAATGAGCATTGTTCAAAGCTTGAATAAAATCAGCCAAAAAAAATGTGACCAAGAATTGAAAAGGCACTTTTTTTCAGTTGAAAAAAAGATATACTGAAAATTTATATTTTTATGAAGCTGAAGTCTCAATATTCCAATTTATCTGATAGGTTACATGGTCCCACATTGCGTTTTAAGCCACATTTTCAATGTGCTCATATATGTATTTTATATGATTATTTATTGCAATTATCTTATCAAATCAAAAAAAGTATTGGCATGCAGTAGGAAAGCTTTCACAAAGCAGCATGAATTAACTTAATTTGACTTCAAATGTCAACCATGCATTTTTTATCATAAATTGTCCTAAAGCAAGGTAATAGTGTCAAGGTATACACAGCCATGCTTCTCATTTACTAATAATTATAATATACTGTAGTATACAATTATATGCATACAAGTTAATAATTGTTTATCAGTTAAGTTAGGCCAATGAACTTTGGGTTATTTGTTGCGGGCTTTGGCACAGTGGCTGGAATACCAGCATGTGTTTCAATGTCCGGAAGCTTTTGTGAATATATCACATTCACTTTCGTTTCCCATGCTGCCTGATTCATCAGTCTGACTTGGTCCCATTTACTGTAATTCAACTCAGCCTTGTCCTTACTCACCTGGCACCATTTCACAGCATTGCTGGTACTTTCTCACTGTTTTTATTCTTATCCAGTTTATTGGCCTTGTTGGTTAAACAGTCAGCAATAAACATGGCGTCCTTGAAGAAGGAAGCCTTAAAATGCCTTATAAAAAAGGTTAGATCATAGGAAAAGACTCCCAGGGGCCCCAGGTAGCATAGCGGTCAAAGCATTCACCCCAAATGCAAGTTGCCTACTGCAGCCACGCTTCAAAACCCAGTTCCCCCTCCTACAAGATGGAACCCCACCACGGACACCCTTCCTTCTTCTCATTGGGGCTGATGACCAGGGCCGGTCTGGTAGAGACAGGTTTCAAACCGCGTCCCTGATAGGCAGCCGCACTCGTATCGGACCAGCCAAAATACAGTGCATTAGACTGCTATGCTATCCAGCCCCAGTTGGCCTTTGCTTTGATGCGGCCGACAACGATGGCCTGCAGAGGTGGTGTCGTCTTGGCCTATCCTGGTGGCCTATCCAGACACAGGCAGTATTGTTCCCCGCCGGATCAACCATATGCTCTTTGTGGCCCCTCCCCTGGGGTATCTCCTGGCAGGTTTTTTTTTGTCCTTTGGTTAAAGGATGGGAATTATTCTGTACTGTATTCTGTAAAAATTAATACAGACTAAATTAAATTAAGTAATGGGTTTTGTGTTTGCAATACAAGTATCTGGACATAGAATTGGTATTGAAAGCATGTTGGAGTTTCCCAGGTTTATTTAAAGTACACAGGAAAACATCCTCTTGGAGAGCGTTATTCAAGACTGTGGAATTTCCTGGATTGTGCAATCAGCAGAGTGAAAGCATATGAGTGGGACTAATCCGTATTAGACAACTACCAGAGTCTGTGTTATAAATCACTTTCTCTGCCTGCTCCAGTCCATCTTTAAAGACAAGATTGGTCTGTTTTCAAATGAATTTTACATTGGGTGTGTTAAGTGTAGCCACAATGGAAATGACTTGGTAGTGTCTGTTACTCATGATGAAATTACTCATAATTTCTTTGGAAATGGGAGAGTGTGGCGGATTATATAAGATTAACATCATACTCAGTCTGTGTATGGGACATTTCTGAGATATGTGGCTGAGTGATAATTCAAGTCAGTGAGGTTGATCATTTATTAATCTTTTCTTGTGACTCAGCCCATTGCGATTATAAACATTTTTTACAGGGGGCCAGATCAGTTGATTAATCACACAGTTGATTACATCGTTGATTAATTGGTTGCAGGATTGCTGAACCTCTTTTGCCGGTCGCGTTCTTCTTCCCCCTCGGCCATACGCTAGAAATGTAGCTGTAGTCAACGAGGCCAATGGTGGAATCCAGTGGCAATTTTAGACCCTATTTAGGGGGGGTTCAGCCCCCTGTCTTTCATCTCTGCCCCCTGAAAATGTTTCCTCATTCTTTTCTAAAAAAAACATTTTTACTTAATATCTATTTACTAAAATACCACAGATAGACAGTGAGGTTTTGCAGTAGTCCAGACGCGAGATCAGCAGGGCCTGGACCAGGAGTTGTGTGGCCTCTTGGGTGAGGAACGGTTGGGTGTGGCCCAAGAAGCACAGCTGGTCATCCAGGGTCACTCCAAGACTCCTAGCAGACTGAGACGGAGATACTATGGAGCCTTCCATGGTGATTGAAGCATCAACCATCGGGGAGCCCTTCGCTGGGAGGAAGAGCAGCTCAGTCTTGTCCAGGTTCAGCTTCAGGTGGTGGGTGGACATCCAGGCAGAGATGTCAGCCAGGCATGCAGAGATCCATGCTGGGACCTGGGTCTCAGAAGGAGAGAAAGTTGAGTTGAGTGTCGTCAGCATAACAGTGGTAAGAAAAACCATGAGCAGAGATATACAATATACCTATGAGTGCAAGTTTCCTGAGATCGAGTGGAGACAAGTGACGTCATGTAAAATATATTGTTATGATAATGAGTGAAACAGTAAATAGTAAAACAGTTTGAGCTCACTGCTTGGCCAATAATAGTATTAACAAATAAATACTGTGTTGTAGTGATGGGAAGTTTGATTATTTTTCCTAACTCGTTCGCCAACGATTTGTTCAGTGAAAAGAACGATTCGATTTGTTCACTTGATTCAGTAATCACCACTTCCCCAGAGCGCATAGGAACCCCCCTACCGGACTCGAAAATGTTGTGATTCTCGTTCAGAGCCGGGTTATTCAGTAATCACCAATAACGCAGCGAATTTGCATTTTTTGGTTCCAGCTTGATTAAGCGACTGATGACTCAAAAATGTTGTGATTCTCGTTTTCAGAGCCAGGTTAATCATTGTTGTGATTCTCGTTCAAGCGATGACTCAAAAATGTTGTGATTCTCGTTCAGAGCCAGGTTAATCATTCACAAACGATGACTGAAAAATGTTGTGATTCTTGTTCAGAGCCAGGTTAATCGTTCACGAACGATGACTCGAAAATGTTGTGATTCTCGTTCAGAGTCGGGTTAACGGTTCGCGAACTATTCTATTCTAAGATAACTTAGCTCATGAGTGCTAAACCATTGCAATGCATCATTCTAATAGCAAACCAAGATGTTGTTTGACTGAAAGCCCCTTTTTCCTTCGTACGAATTATGTGTGTTTGAGTGTATGTGCCGTTATCACCCTCACTGGGTGTGTATGCGTTGAGAATGACCCCCGTGCGATTCCGATGCATATGTTGTACTTCCCATGTACTACATGCTTTATTTTAAAGAAAGAAGTAGTTCTGAAATGGAAAGGCAAAATCTCTCGACTCTTGATTCCATGGCGTCTACCACTACATTACCATGTTTAAAAGCATGGTTGAAAGCTGAGTGCAATGTGGGCGGAGCCGCTTGGTCAATCAAATGAGTAAAATGAACGACTCAACTGAGAAAACAAATCATTACTCCCAAGTCAGTAAAAAGAGTCGTTCAATTCAAATGAATCAAATAAAATAAAATAAAATTTATTTGTACAGGCAGTCCCCGGGTTACGGACAAGATCCGTTTTTACGTCTGTCTTTAAGTCTAATTTTAAGTCAGAACAGGTACATACAGTTTATGCTGCCCATTGACTGCATGCGAGGACTCCGGTTCTTTTTACAGATGCTTTAATGATGAACTTCAACGTGCATGTCAGAATGGAAGCTAGCATTTAATCAAGCTAGCACCATCTAGCACCACCGCAACACCGCAACACCGTATAACTACAATACAGACAAACAAAATAAACATGAAACATACATTTGACTTGCTAATGTTATATAAATGGTATGAAAATGAAAGAAAAGGTACAATACGAACCACTTTGGCCTGCTTGTAGATCAATGGGGGGGTTGACTTCTGAAAATCTTTATAACTTTGCCGCTATATATACAACGAGCACAATGTCGGCCATTACATGCATTCCTCTGACTAATAACAAAATGACGAAGATGCAAGAGATAGATGAAACCGGAAACTACTTAATCACATTATGAAAAGACAATTAGAAAAATACGATTGACCTCTAGTGGTCAGTGACCGCAGTTACACAGTTCTTATTAATTGTCACTTAGTTAAATGTTTGTCTTAGTATAGTATTTATTTTACCTTTCTGTGCATATAAAACACTTCAGAAAAACCTTCAAATACAATAAAACATCTTAAACATAACATTCAGTACATAATACTACTGTAATAATAGCAATATAGAACAATAATTTCGACTTTACTTTCCATGGTGATTGTTTTCCTTTTCTTTGATGCATCACCAGCAGTTGCATCGGATTTACGCTTTGGAGGCATCGTTGTAAGGGTAAGAGAAAGAGAAAAACGGGACCGTGATCTGACTTCAAATAACGGACGGTGATTTCTGTTCCTTGAGCCGATGAACCGCTGAAACCGCGTAATGTTTTCATGAGCATCACAAAGTAGTGCATGCGTTCATTATTACAAACCATTGTATTGTATTTTTACATAATAGGCCTTATGACAGTCCGTTTGTAAGTACAAGTTGTCCGTAAGCCGGACGTTCGTAACCCGGGGACTGCCTTTATAGCACTTTTCACAAATGCATTGTCACAAAATGCTTAACAGAAGGGAACCCAGGCCTAGACCCACAAAATGCAAGCCTAAGGCGACAGTGGCAAGGAAAAACTCCCTTAGTAGGGAGAAACCTTGGGCCGAACCAGACTAAAAGGCCGGCACAGGGTGTGTCCAAAAAAGACCATAAATACCAAGCCATTCTGGGTTCCTGGGGGGGCCCTGTTTCAATGTTGCCCATGATATTGCCTGTGTGTAATTTAGTGGATTGAATTAGAAAGAGTCCGTGTAAAGTTCTGAACCTGCTATATTTTGCAGCCCCTCCCTTCTCAAGCAGTTTTGCCACACGTAGTTATTGTTAAGTAAGATAAGTAGCCAGCTATTATATATCTTTTAAAAACTTAGAGTAATATTGTTTCCATCATTTTTAAAAACTGCAAAACTGTATGTTGCTTTTAAGAATTTTAATTTATGTAGCTACATTTTTAAGAATTTTAATTTATATAGCTACATTAACTAGGTAATTTTGTTCCCTTTTCGATTTGTACTCATGTTGCAGTTATGTCTGCTGTGGACGTTCTGGGGCTGTTAGATTTAGCCACTTCCAGCAGGAGAATAATTCAATCACAAATCATAAATCATTAAATCATTAATCATAAAAATATACATCTGTGTTGCAATAAAGACTGAAATTATTGTATCCAATATATGAAGGGGTTCACACATTTTATTTGTGTATTGTTCAGTATGGTCAATAATTATTGTCCTTATTTGTGTTCTGTCAACAAATTCCAATTTTAGTGGACAGAAATTATTGTCTGATTAGTTTTCCCCGAGGGTGTAATGGAACATGGGGAGGTACTTCCTATTGTCTGTATCAATTATTTATTTGAAGAATATATGACAGTGCTAATCATGCTAACAATGTCCACCACAGTAACTACCAGGCCCAATTAACATCTGACATTGTGTTTACATTTACACCCTCTACACACCTCTGTAAACTGTAAAGGGAACTTCCAGAAGTACAGATATTAACAGTCCATAGGTCATATTTCAGCTGAAGTGTTGATTTTTATAGGGTGGTTGTGGTAGATAAGACAGTGGTTCTGTTCTGGGATCAGGGTCAGGAAATCCTGCCTGTGCCAGGGGAACAATGGGGCAATGCAGCTGCTTCTTAAAAGGGGATTTCAGATTCCATGTTGATCACACTGCAAACCCAGGTGAAAATAGTTTCTGCAAAAAAAACGACTTTTGCATCACATGAATCCTGGCTCTTGCGAGTTGTAGTGCCCACCCCAGTAATTATGGGAAATTCTTCAGATTCTGATTTTCAAAGTTTATGGAAGTAGACCTAGAGAACTAGACAAAGCGAATTGAAGGCGGAACTAGACGTTTTCAGGTTCAAACCCAGTTATAGATATTATGTAAAAGGTGACATACAGTTAACTGTCCAAATAAAGGAAACACCAACATAAAGTGTCTTAATAGGGCGTTGGGCAACCATGAGAACAGCTTCAGTGTGCCTTGGCATAGATTCTACAACTGTCTGGAACACTATTGGAGGGATGCAACACAATTCTTCCACAAGAAATTCCATCATTTGGTGTTTTGTTGATGGTGATGGAAAACACTGTCTCAGGCCCCACTCCAGAATCTCCCATTAGTGTTGAACTGGGTTGAGATCTGGTGGCTGAGACGGCCATGGCATATGGTTTACATCATTTTCATGCTCATCAAACCATTCAGTGAGCACTCATGCCCTATGGATGGGGGCATTGTCATCCTGGAAGAGACCACTCCCATCAGGATAGAAATGCTTCACCATAGGATGAAGGTGATCACTCAGAATGGCTTGGTATTTCTGGTTGAGTGGACCTAAATCATTGCAGAAAAATTTACTCCACAACGTAACAGAGCCACCAGAACCCTTAATTTACTTGAGTGCGTCCTTTATTTAGGCAGTTACCTGTATGTCAGATGACCTTGATAAGGGTATATGCCAAAATAATAATAAAGATAATGACATCTTAATCAGAGGCAATCCAATTTTTGCACTCAACTTCATGTTGATGTTGAAATGCTGTTCTTGCCTTTTTCAAAGGCTTTGTGTCCAGTAGCAGGAGTGAATCTACTGACTGTGACAAGTTACAAATGCCCAATTTTAACAGTAAAGCTAGAAATAGGCTATCACAAGCTGAACCCAGAACTGGGTGATCGGATGCCACACAATTGCTTTTCCATTCCATGGAAGATGATTGCATGCAATCATGATGCAATCATCTTCTGACACAGACAAAAAAACCCTCCTGTTTAGAGTTCACTGTGATTCCCAGTAAATTCCCTTACAAATAATTCTAAAATTACGATTATGAATTTTAATATTAAATATTAAAATGACAATAATCAGTAACTTAACAACAGGCTTAAGTTCTTTAAGGTGGTAGGCGCAAGTATTTATCCAAACAAATAATCAGACTGATGGCCAGGTTTAACAAAATATAATTTATTAAACAAGACAGACTAAAATGTATGGTGGTGAAAAGGAAATGGGATAAATGGGGAAATCAACATGTGATGTAATGGAGATAGGATGGGAACAATGTGTGTGTGTGTGTGTGTGTGTGTGTGTGTGTGTGTGTGTGTGTGTGTGTGTGTGTGTGTGTGTGTGTGTGTGTGTGTGTGTGTGTGTGTGTGTGTGTGTGTGTGTGTGTGTGTGTGTGTGTGTGTGTGAGTGTGTGTGTGTGTGCATGGGGGATTAGGTTATTTAAGCTAATTACATTTCTGTCCTGGAATTGTGTCTACACACTTGAGCCACAACCAACCGTATCTGCAGTAAATAAATGTACAAAATTATGGCACTTGTTAGTTTCAGTTAAACTTTACCAAAATGTTGACAATTTCATTAGCACAAATCACTAAATATGATTTCAATTCATTCAAGATGTGTCTGCATGTATGGCCTATACATGCAACAATACGAAAGCAGCACAAAATGCACATGTAACTTCATGGAATCCATAAGAGATCAATTATATGAATCCAGTTTTTTTCTCTCCTCAGGAAAATGGGGTTGTCCAACTCAATTCAGTCAAGTTTGGGGAACCATCCCCGATAAGAACTGGCATTGTTCATAGCAGACACAAGGCAGCACACGTATTCTCTGTAAGAGAGGAGTCCCTACATTGTGTCTGTGCAAACAGCCAGTCCAGCGGGTCTCTTGTGGTGGAAAAAGAGCTGCTGCAGTCCGTCTTGGTGGAGAAGGTGAGCGTGATGTTGTCCAGGGTGACAGGCAGGGAGGGCTTGTTGCAGGGCAGGGTGGCAGGGCTGGAGCGTTTGGCCAGGGGGAAGGAGGCCAGCCGTGACCTCGAGGACCTCCGCAGGTGGAGCAGGCCCGTGGGGGCCAGCGAGGCGGGCTGCGCCAGCTCCTTGATGGAGTCCACGTAATCCTCCAGGGACTGGGAGGGGTGCCCGGGGCAACAGACCTGGGAGATACCCTCGTGCGTCTCGCTGATTGTGGGCAACAGGTTCACCGATAAGAGCATCCTCCTGGGTTTCATCCTGCCTGGAGGAGACGATCAGCGAACTGAACATTCAATCAAACATATCAAATGAAATCGATGCTCAGAAAAGTACATCAAAAAGTTAGATTAGATTTTTCATTCACTTACAACAATAACAGTGGTCAATAAAATAACAGTAATATAACGGGTAACTGCCAAAATAAAGGAGTAACTGAAGGCAGCTCTCAATGTTCTGGTGTCTCTGTTATAGTGAGGGGTGCATTTTCCTGGCGTAGTTTAGGTCCACTCAATCCTTAGAGGGCAAAGCAAATGACAATAAATATAAAGCCATTCTGATTGATCGCCTTCATCCTGTGGTGAAGCATTTCTATCCTGATGGGAGTGGTCTCTTCCAGGATGACAATGCCCCCATCCATAGGGCACGAGTGGTCACTGAATGATTTCATGAGCATTACAATGATGTAAACCATATGTCATGGCCGTCTCAGTCACCAGATCTTAACTCAATTGAACAATTGAATCTTACGAGACAGTGTTTTCCACCACCATCAATAAAAATACAAATGATGGGATTTGTCATGGAAGAATGATGTTGCATCCCTCCAATATAGTTCCAGACACTTTTAGAATCTATGCCAAGCCACGTTGAAGCTGTTGTGGTGGCCCAACGCCCTATTAAGACACTTTATGTTGGTGTTTCCTTTATTTTGGCAGTTACCTGTATACACACAAAGCCATGGGAATCACATAAATACACTCACCTGTATGCACTGTTCTTGAGTCTAGCTGGAATGTTCAGACAATACTGTACGGTGTCCTCTCCATGTATCTCATTGGCACACAAGTCACTACGACCGCCAGTGCTGTTGCAACACTTTGAGGCTGTTGTGTTATCATGATCTGAGGAAGAGGTGGGGGAGGGGGGCGGGTTTATACCCCAGCCGTATTGCGGGAATGTAAGCCAAGGCTAATAGCTCTAAACATAGCACAGTCCTAACCTCGCTCAGCTCTGCAGGAAGTGAGTGTGTCAAATCTAACAAAACTAAACGTGTCTCTGGGGGAGCTGGTGTGGACACCAGCTTCCTGTAGTTTAACTGAAAATGAAATTATATACTGCATTTGTATTTCATTAACAGGACCTGTAACTCTTCAATACAATACGATACAACTTTATTTATCCCAATTAGTTTAAGGTTACAGTACATCACACGCAGATAAATTGCATACGAACAACGGAGACGCACATCACACAGACGTCATAATAGTTATCTAAAGTGCAGGTGCAAAAAATATGATGTGATTATGAAAATAAAATAACATGCGCAAATGACAATATTTATAGATGTATAGATTTACAATCAATGAGGGTCACGAGGGGAACAGGGTTATTTTTGTATAGTCCTGTTGACAAGGTGGATTGCCGTGGGCACAAATATGGCGGTTTGCCTGTTGGTGGAGCATTTGGGACAGTGTAGGCAGTGCCCTAGTAGTAGCAGCTCAAATTGCTTGAGGAACACATGGGTGTTGTTGCCCAGGATGTCATGGGACTTCCTTGTTGCCTGCTGTTCATAAAGTGATGCTAAACCTCTGATGAGATTATTTTGGAGCAGGTGTTCATGATGGCCTGAAGGTGTTTTTTCTATTTTTGACAGAGACAGAATGGAACCAGTAAATAAAAGAAAAGGTAAAAAACCTCTCAATAAAATAACAATGAAATAACTGGAGATGGTTGTCATCGTAATAGCTTTGTGCACCTCAAAAGAATTAGACTTCCCAGGGGAATATTGTCATTGTTGACTTCTTGATAATTGCCTCTGTGTTTTCTGTAAAGTTTGTTAGATAGATAGAGAACTAGATATTTAAGAACATAAGAATACATAATGATGAGAACGGGCTGTTCAGCCCATCTATGCTCGTCATGTCCTAATCTAAAGAGTGATTTCACTAATTAGCTTCCTTCTTCAACCAAGGAAGGGAACTAATTGCAGGCTTTTGTTCTAGCTTTTGTTGAAACACCTGATTCAACTAATTCACCAATCATGGTCTACAATCAAGACCATGATTAGTTTAATCCAAGGCCGAAATTACCATATATATTGGGGGGGACACATCCCCCCCAATATTCAGATATGCTCAAAATGTCCCCCCCAATATATAGCCTAGCTGATATAAAAAATATTTGGTCCCCCCAATGTTGACTCCATGGTTACGGCCTTGGTTTAATCAGTTGTTTAGTGCTGGGCTAGAACGAAAGCCTGCACCCACACCAGCCCTTCTCGGGTAAGATTGGACACCCCTGATCTACTGCATCTAGCCTGGACTTGAATAGCCCATCTACCCGACCTGGCAAGCTGTTCCAGGCATTGACAACTCTCTGTTGTGATCTCTCTCTCTCTCTCTCTCTGTGCATTGTGAATGAGGAACAAGTGTTGTTAATTTCCCCGATTGATGCGGAACTCCATATATGGGCAGTGACTTGATTGTCAATCTCACCGGTGGCGACGCAAGAACTCCATGTATGGGCATAGAGGTAAACACTGGGAAGCGCATTTTCCACCACCTCTACTCTCATACACCTCTGCTGGCTTCCACACAGTGTAAAGAAAAACCTCCTAATATCCGTGCGGAATTTGCCTTTAACTAATTTCCACTTGTGGCTTCTTGTTCTGCTGAGCCCACTTATCTTAAACAATATTTGTAGCTGTGCACACTGTAAACCTCCTCACCATGGATGAATGCAGGGTCCATCTTCAGGGGTTGGTTTCTGAGGGGCCATAATCTTTTATTTTTATATTAGAGACATTCACTTTGATTGCCATCAGAATCAGCCTCTGTGGGTTTCATTCATCATCTTGGTATGGACATGTTTTTGAGGAAGATGCAGAGTTTAAATTACATATCCTGTATTATTCATGAAAATGTATTTTTCTCATAGATATTTAGCAGAATGTTAGTATGATGTGCCGAAAATGGGAAAAGATTCCCTCCCTTTATTATTTCATTTTAACTTACACATCCATAAGACAAAAATATTATCTTTAAATTATTTTGAACATAAAGGACATAGTCCAATGTGCAAATGTTCAATTTAAAATATTAAGCAGAAGAACAAATTTTTACTTAAAAGGCTAAATATCTTCATGCCAAGGGGGCATCTTACCCTATGTTCCTATGAGTAATTCGTAAAGTTTTTTTAATAGATTTTTCTGCAAAATCATCATCTTGGTATCTTACTACATCATCATATTTGTAATTACATTACATTACATTACATTACATTACATTACAGGCATTTAACAGACGCTCTTATCCAGAGCGACTTACAGTTTACATTTCTTTACAATCCATTTATACAGCTGGATATTAACTGAAGCAATTCAGCTTAAGTACCTTGCTCAAGGGTACAACGGCAGTGTCCCACCTGGGGATTGAACCTGCCACCTAACGTTACAAGCCCAGTTCCCTAACCATTATACCACACTGCCTGCCTGCATGTAATTGATATACATATTCATAGACTTTTATCCTTACAAAAATGTTGCAGTTTTAGTAAAAATCTCTGGAGAATTTTGAATAAACATAGAAACTTTATGGAATGGAAAATTTCTGGAATTTAACCTCTCCATCCTAGTGAGGATTTGTTCGACTATGTGAAGGCCTTTAATGTGGTAGTATGCTGTAGGCCACCAGTATCAGAGAACAATGAAAACACTATGCTTTATAGTGAAAAACGAATTGTCAGGAAGGAGAGACACTCAGTTACTCAGCCTGAGAGGGGGATGATCCTGACAGATTTTCAGCTGAAATGTTTATGACATGCATCGTCACTTTGGATGTATTTTGGCAAGTTAAGACCACCGACTTGCAAGATAAAATGTGAGATAATTCAACACTGACTGGGTTCAACTTCCAGATTGGAAACTGTGAATGAAACGTGGTGCAAATTCAAAAGGCTTATTCTTGATGCACAGTGTAAATATAATTCTAAATCTTAAACCCAATAGTGATTAAATAAATCTTTAAGGGAGAGTTTGAGACAAAATAAATCACTTTATTTAAGTACATAAAAAGACAGTTCGAAGATACATTTCATAGCTTTGTATCTTGTGTATCGTTTGTGTATCTTATTTGTACAGAGAAACAATTATATTGTTTCATTTATAGCACTTATTGGACCTTTTCTATGTGAATGGAATTTATTGCATTTTGGAGTGTGCATGCGTCGTCAGGCTCTCCCACGTTTTCAACCTCCTCTTTCCTGAGCATGGAAACACAACGGAAGAGGGGAGTGAAAAATATTGCAGAGCAGCCAATGATAGGGTTAGTTGCCTGTGGATGAGTTATAATGGCATGTAGATCTACTGAAGAAAGTGCTGCATATTGTACTTTTAAAACTATATTTTAGTACAATGAGGCTCAGACTGAGTTAAAAAGGTGGCTGGTAAGATGATATGTTTAATTGCCTCCTTAGAGTTACAATGAGCAATCTTAAATTAGACGGCATCCATAAATAACAAACACTCAGACTGAGAAAGGTGGCTGGTAAGATGATATGTTTAATTGCTCCTGGCACAGTAGAGTTAAGTGGCTCACTTTGGGGGCACATTGTCACAAACCGTATTGCTGACCTGGGCCCGTATGTACAAAGATTCGAAGAGTAGGAGTGCTGATCTTGGATCAGGTTTCCCCTGTCCATATCCTAGCCATATCCATTATGAGCTAAAAGGCTAAACTGATCCTAGATCAGCACTCCTCCTCTTAGAACCTTTGTACATACGGGCCCAGGTCTTCTGTTTGGTGGTGACGGTAATTGGATAAGACACGGTTATAAGGATATGGTAATCAAGTGATGCATTAATGCATAGGACTACTTAAATAGAAAAATTCAGATGCAAATTCTGGCAAAGTCCCATTAGACATGAGCTGACTGCAGTTTGCAGTGAGATCGCACAGTTCAGAAAAGACAGGGAGAGAGATTGGGAAAAGGAGCCCTTTTATTGTATGATGACAGTGGTACTCATCCTCAATCAGTTCAATTGCTCCTGTAAGAAATATGGAAGATCCTTGGCAATCCTTGGGGGAAAAAAGGATTCTAAAAAGTTTATAGATAAATCATAGCACATTACTCTTAAAACTCACCATATTACACCATGTTGCAATTACGGATGAGCAGGGAACGCCCAAGGAATCCTCAAGGACAATCATTTCAATTACAGAACTGCAGCTTCGTCTGTTTTGGGAGGAACCATTTGCCCTTGTATATATTATTTGATATTTCATATAAGAAAAGGAGAACAGAGAGTGTTATGGGATAAAAGGGAAGGAAAGCACCTTCCCCCTGACGCTAAAAAAAAAAAGGAGTGCCCCTCCATCCCTCCACCACAAATGCAATCCTGGACAGGCCACTGTTGACAGCTGAAGATGGTTGAATTAACAGCAACCTGAGTATGAATATTCGAATGAAACCACTTGTATACAACTCTGTTAGCCGAACATCCTACTGTATACTGATGGTGTATTGCTGTGTTTACCACAGATTTAACAGATTGTCTTTCATTTATGGATAAAAAAAAGAATAATAATTGTTTCTGATTTTTTCTCCCAATTTGGTAGCCAATTACACGCTCTATTTATTTCGAGTTTGCCGGTTGTCTCTACAAGGCAAGCTAATTCTCCAAGGGCAGCAAACTCCGCTTCCTTCGAGACGAAATTCACCCACCCACGTTCTGGAGACTCCTTACATGCTTCTCAGTGGACCCGAGCCGGTTCACCCTCCCTCCTCCCCTGGGGCAGACAGCTAAATTCTGCCCCCGATCGGGGCTGACAACCAGGGCCGGTCTGGTAGAGATGGGTTTCGAATCGCGTACCTGACAGGCAGCGCACACCGCATCGGACCAGCCAAAATACGATGTGTTAGACCACTACACTATCCGCCGCCCACTCATTTATGGATTATTAGTGGGATATGTGAGATCGTTGAGCTTTATTAGGAACTGTACACTAAAAGTCAAGTCAAAAACATACAAAATCCTAAATGGCATGAAGCCTAAAAACTGTATCATTACTATTCTATTTTTATTTGTTATTCCATTTGTCTATTGATTATGTTATTTGGGCCACAATGGAATATTATGAATACTACGAAGTCTGAACTAATGGCTTATAGGCTCGAAAGCAATAGGATAGGCTATGTTTTTTTATGTTTGGCTTTTTACTAACCAGTTGAGTCTGTGTTTATTCCTCAGAAGCATATTGTTAAAACCTGCTTGCCCTGGGAAAGGAAGGAATGAGGTGTATTAAGTTGCTTTACGTTTCTTATTGGATTGGGCTCCCAGGCTGGCCATGAGGCTTCTGCTCCTATCCTCACATCTAATGCCCTTTGTACTATCTTTAGAATCACTGTGCAGTGAAACGTTCCTGATCCTTCAAACCTTGTTTGCCAGTGTTCTTCAGGCAAGTTGAAGAAAAGTGTGCAGCAGTGTGTGCAACTTTCTACGTGTACATGAAGAATTAGAAAGAGTTTTCAGTTGTCCCAGATAAAAAAAACGCCTAAAATGTAGCTGCCTTGTGCATAAACCCTGCTCTCTTGATTATGCTTTGTGTTGTAGCGGGAATAAGTCAAATTAATTGTTGAAACAATAAGAACATAAGAACATAAGAATACATAATGATGAGAACGGGCCGTTCGGCCCATCTTGGCTCATCATGTCCTAATCTAAAGAACATCTAGTACTACATCTAGCCTGGCCTTGAATAGCCCGAGCGTTTCTGCCTCTACTACCTGACCTGGCAAGCTGTTCCAGGCATTGACAACTCTCTGTGTAAAGAAAAACTTCCTAATATCTGTGCGGAATTTGCCTTTAACTAATTTCCACCTGTGGCCTCTTGTTCTGCTGACCCCACTTATCTTAAAAAATCTTTGGTATTTTACTTTGTTAATCCCTTTTAGGAATTTAAAAACCTCAATCAAATCCCCCTAAGTCTGCGTTTGCTAAGTTTAAATAAATTGAGTGCCTTAAGTCTATCATCATAACTTTTACCTTTCATACCAGGTATCAGTTTAGTTGCCCTTCTTTGGACTTTTTCAAGAGCTTCAATATCTCTCTTGTAGTGCGGTGCCCAGAACTGCACACAGTATTCTAAGTGCGGTCTGACAAAGGCGTTATATAACATTAATATAACCTCCTTTGATTTGTACTCTATACTTTTGCTATGTATCCCAGCATCCTGTTGGCTTTTTTCACTGCTGTAGCACACTGCTTTGATGCAGATAGGCTTTGATCCACTACAACTCCTAAATCCTTTTCAAATTGAACACCTACTAACTTTTCTCCTCCCATAAAATACTCCTGTCTAATGTTTTTATTTCCCACATGCATTACTTTACATTTAGCAATATTGAACGTCATCTGCCATGTATCTGCCCATTTTTGGATTTTGTTTAAATCATCTTGGATTACTTTTGTCGATTCCAAACTGTTTGCCAAACCCCCAAGTTTAGTATCATCTGCAAATTTAACTATTTTGCTACTAATGTCCATATCCAGATCATTTATGTAAATAAGGAAGAGCAGAGGTCCCAGCACCGATCCCTGCGGGACACCACTGCCCACAGCACCGAGGTCAGATTCGGCCCCACCTACTGTTACTCTTTGTATTCGCCCTTGCAGCCAATTTTTAACCCACTGTGAAACTACTCCTACAATTCCTACTGATTTCATTTTAGCAATGAGCCTCTCATGTGGTACCTTGTCAAATGCTTTCTGAAAGTCCAAATATATAACATCATAAGCCTGGTTCAGGTCAACACACTTTGTAGCCTCTTCGAAAAAGTCCAGGAGGTTTGTTAGGCATGACCTCCCCTTGAGAAATCCATGCTGGCTCTCCTTAAAATACTATTATTTTTCAAGAATGATTCCAACTTATCCCTAATAATACATTCCAGCATTTTACATGCGATGCAAGTTAAACTGACAGGCCTATAGTTCCCTGGGTCAGTACGGTCTCCCGTCTTATATATTGGAATTATACTACCCTGCTTCCAGTCATCTGGTATTTCTCCAGTGATTATGGATTGACTGAAAATATCTGTCAATGGTTTATATATAATTTCCCCAAGTTCTTTGAGTACTCTGGGATATATGCCATCCGGGCCTGCTGCCTTATTTGTCTTAAGTTTTTGTAGTTTTTGTAGTACTTCTACATCCCTTATCTCAAAGTCCTCCAGAACATTCCGTACCTTGTCTATACATTTAGGCATATTTATAACCTCTTCTCTAGTAAAGCTCTCCACAAAGTAACTGTTTAGTGTGTTTGCAATGTCCTTATTATTATAAACCAAAGTTCCTTCCTTATTCTTAATGCACTTAACCTCATCTTTAACTTTCCTTTTCTACTACAATATTGAAAAAAAACTTCTTAGGGTTACTTTTTGCATCTTGGGAAATTTTAATTTCAAACCGCCTTTTAGCTGATCTTATTTCCTTTTTAGCCTTAGCCCGCATATTACAATAATCTAACTTGTTTCTCTCTGAGTTATCCTTTTTATATACTCTATACAGTCGTTTCTTTTGCCTCAAAATCACCCGTAAAGATTTAGTCATCCATTGTGGCGACTGTTTTTCATCCTATTTTTCCTTACTTTGGGGATGAATTTACACTGTACATCTACAATAACCCTTTTAAATATAGTCCATTTTTCATTCACAGTTCTGCAATCTAGAAGTTTAACCCAATCTATATTACTTAAATTCTCTCTCATTTTATTAAAGTCAGCTCGTCTAAAATTAAAAATTCGAGAGTTAGAGGAGGCTGTCTTAACTTGCCAAAAAATATCAAAAATAACTGCACTGTGGTCACTTGCTCCTATTGGTTCTCCTACCTCTGTGCTGCAAATTCTATCAGGATTGTTACACAAAACCAGATCCAGTATTGATTTCCCTCTTGTAGGCTGAGTAACAGACTGTACCAAAAAGCAGTCATTGACCATATCTATAAACTCCTCTTCACATTTGCCCTGACCTGTCACTATCTCCCAATTGATAGAGGGGTAATTGAAGTCGCCCATTATTATCGTCTCTCCTTCAGCACAGATTTGTTTTATGTTATCAAAGAGCGTACTATTTATGTTACTATCTGAAGCTGGAGGTCTATAACATACTCCTATATTCAGGCCCTTCTCACGATCTCCCAATAATCTAATCCAGATGTCCTCACAAGAAACTAATGGGTTTATACCTGGAATTTCCTGCACATTAAGATTGTCTTTCACAAAGGGCCACTCCCCTCCTCTTTTATTAGTTCTATCCTTCCTAAACAATTTGTACCCCTCTACATTATATTCTTCCCCATCCGCTGCGCCAAGCCATGTCTCTGTAATCCCAACAATGTCATAACCCCATTTAACATGACAGTCTCCAGTTCCAAAATTTATTTTTACACTTCTCGCATTTAAACACATGAGCTTCAAAGCCTTGCTCACCCGTACGTTGCTACTGTTTCTACTATTCCTCTCCCGCTCCCTCACTCCCTTCCATCCCAAGCCACACTTGCTAAAATGTTGTTTACTCAAGATGATATACTCAGCAGATGTTTCCATCAGGGGTTCAAATGAGTTGAAATAGATTCAGATGATAAGAAGCAGGTTTTGTCTGTGCTTGTGTGCTCTGTCAACTTTTGATGTGTTGCAATAACCATCAGCTACTCGCATAATACATTTTCAAGGTTATAGGGTATTTATCAGTTTATGCATTAAACCTGAAAGGAACCTGAATTTCTCGCTTGATATGAAACAGACAGTAAGTGCAATGATGCACCCTACGTTCTGGAAGACTGAACAGCACCAACGCCAACAATCCCCGGGGATAGATTCTAATCTAGATTTTCTGTGTTTGAGACTTGATTAAACATGACAACTCCTGTTAGTGTTCACACATTACCTGGATATAAAGTTTTTAAATGTGATAGAACTCACGGAAGAGGGCTAGGGTGCTGATGTATGGATGGGATTAAGGGTGAGGCAATAAAATCCCTTTGAGAATCTGTGGAAAGATCTGAAAACTGCTATTCACCAACAGTCTCCATCCAACCTGATGGAACTGAAGCCATTTTGTAAAGAAGAATGGGCAAAAATTGCAGTGTCCAGATGTCAATACTGTGCTGGACGCTGTGTGGGAGTAACAAGAATTCTACATGGATATTAACAGAGTATATGAGGGTTGTGTTTTTAAATTGGAAAATTTGTATTTGTGGAATAGTAAAAATACATGTTCAAGGTTGCAAGTCTTAAGGAAAACTGCAGGTGTGTAATTGTGGAGATCTTGATGAAATGGGAGTGAAAACTACCTAGCTCAAAGCATTAGATCCCTAAAATTCTGGGAGCCTGGAGTCAAGAAATATGAATTTATGGGAATCCTGGTTACGATTTTTTTCTCTACTAAAGACCAATTTCTTCACCAAAGTGTAATATGTTATTATATAGCTTACACAACTCATTCCACTATGTATAATTTCATTTTGGACTTTAAAGTCATAATTTGCCCCAAATCAATGTATAATTCGAGGTATTAGCAAATTCGCTGTCTACATGAATTGCGAATCTAAAAACAGTTAGCATGTTAGCATCAATGTCCGAAAGCAATGGGGAGCAATAGGAATCTACCCACAGATAGCATCCTTGAAATTGCAATATATACACATATTATACACATGGGGTCCTGAAGGTATTACCATAAAATTGCATTTCCATCATTACCACCATCACCATGACCACGCAGTTAACAACCTAAAATGCACCCTTTTCATAAATTAAAGAAAGAAGAACTGGGTCAATCCTGTAATAATCCAACATAATATGTTATTTTAAGTCACCATCTGAGAACAGTGCTTGTGGCCTTAATCTCCATGTTCTTTGTGGAGCTGTCTGGAATGAGCTGTAAATGTAAACACACACTGAACATAAGAACATAAGAATACATAATGACGATACATAATGAACTGCTCAGTCTTGTTCCCAGCAAATTCTACTGATGAACCTCATGGCATGGTGCTCATAAAAGAAGATAACCCATAAATACGAAAGCAAATGAATAATAATCTTTGGTTCCCTTGATGTAAAACTGCACGCTAGTATTTGCGTCCTCAAAGTTAATTAACTAACTAACTAACTAACTAACTAAGTTAATACATTTACCAGTGATGGACTGATCAGACTTAAAGTTGCATATGTTTCAAAAGTTTGTCGTCTTGCTTGGTACGCAATTAACGTTTGAAGACGCGATTAACGTTTGAGGACGTGAATGCGTACCTGGCATACCACTTATGTGCACCCCTGTCTATAATATTATACATGATATATACTCTTACATAATCATAGGATAATTTTCAGTTTTCACAAAGAACAAAAGAAAATGTCCTACAAATTATATTGAAGAGTGGATATAAATTACACTAGCCCTGCTAAGTGATTGCTCATTTGCTTAATGTAACCATCTCAAATCATATTGTTCTGTCAGTATGCCAGCACAAAACATGACTGTGGAAGGTGTCTAGGCAAGGGAATATGGGTGATTAACAGCCACGCCTACTGGCAGGGCAGCTGGGGAACTGTGCTGCATTATCTAATTGTACCTGTGTGCTTAAAACTGCTGAGAGAGAGAGAGAGAGAGAGAGAGAGAGAGAGAGAGAGAGAGAGAGAGAGAGAGAGAGAGAGAGAGAGAGAGAGAGAGAGAGAGAGAGAGAGAGAGAGAGAGAGAGAGAGAGAGAGAGAGAGAGAGAGAGAGAGAGAGAGAGAGAGAGAGAGAGAGAGAGAGAGAGAGAGAGAGAGAGAGAGAGAGAGAGAGAGAGAGAGAGACAGAGACAGAGAGAGACAGAGACAGAGAGAGAGAGAGAGAGAGAGAGAGAGAGAGAACGCAACGGACGAGACTGAAAAGTTTAACACATGTAACCTGTGTGTTGAGGTTTAGCGAAACGGCGATTCTTTTCGGAAACGGCGGCCTATTTTGCCCTGTATCCTGCTGTTCTGTTCCACTCTGGGCTGTGTCACCAGGCGTGTGGCAATGGCCATTTATTGTTTACTGTATTTCCAAGTGGAGTTAAAAACATTACTTTTTATCAATGTGTGCCTATTTGCTATTCAGTGTTACACAATGACAGTGTCCGTAAGAGGAAAGATGTGAACAGAGATTGCTTCCTTTCCCAGAGAAGTCATAGGATGCAAAACGTAGAGAGCTTCATATGAATGCTGCATTCACATTAAGTATGCTTAGGATGGCCAAAGCAACATTACAAGTCTCAAGTAAGGGTTTGCTGGCTTTAATTGGGATTGTTTGGACATTCACAATATACCAGAAGAGTACTTGAAATACTACAAGATAAATTTTAGTATGTACTTTTTTTTCCCTACACCACACAATAGCACTCATTTCAGTAATTCCTCCCAAGGGAGGAATATAACATTAATCTAAAAAACATAAAACAAAACAATATCAAGGATCAAACCAAGATCAGTCATAGGCTGTATGACTGATTTGTACTATGCCACCATTCATATTTGACTAAGAGTGCTACTTTAGGGCAGTGAACAATATGTCACACACTATCAGGTAATGTTATGTTTCACGTGTGAGAGACTGAAAGTGTATGGTTGGATTCCCTGTTTGTTCCCACATAGGCCTTGGGATAGGTAAGAGGGAGGCCTCTATACATTTTCATTCGTAGGTGGATTTTGTGTATAGACACATTAGGAAAGGGGTGATTGCCATCTGTGTACCTTTGTTTACGGGTAACTAGTGTAGATTAGATAGGTAGACTTTTGTTTTGTATAAAAGTTTAGATAGTCAGCCTATCCTATTTTTTTTAATTTGTAGCTAGCCCTGTTTTGTTTTATTTAGTTCATTTCTTTGGCAACACCCAAAACAAAAATATAAAAAGTGGTCTGAACCTGGCTTGCGCTGGGCCTTCTCACAAATCATAAATTAGTCATACATGAGGGGGTGAAATGCATTTAAAGACATTTATCATGAAAAGTCTATTTCATTAGAACATAAGTGTATAGTTTTACTTCTGAAGTGAAAAATCAGTTTTAAATTTCTCATTTTCTAGCTCAGATAGATGAAGAATCATCTGCTATTAGCTAATATGACGAAATAAATTGTAAAAAATGTGTTTGAAAATAAGAACAAATGTTCAATTTATGTGTGTTCATAACTGCATCTAGCAAACTGGTCGTGGACTAGCACTGAGCCTTGCATGCTAAGTGGAGAAATACACTTATTGTTACCCTACTCGAAATATAAAACAATATGACAAATTCACAATGTCTCTCAACTTGAAAAAACTATTCACCAGATTCACAGTTTTGATACTAACAGTCTGAGAGCAAACTGTGCCAAACACAGAATTCTTAGGGTGTGCACAGTCCTGGGTTTGTATTTATAGCCCCATCTGGTGGTGAAAAACTAGCCCTAACTAGTATTATCTACATGGGTTCATTTTTCCATGATTATTTTCGTAAATACACGTATTGTTAATTAACATTGAATTATGAAAAATATTAGGAAATGCATATCAAATACATACACAAACATGTATATAATATTGTTCTCTTCAAAACATGCTATTACCTGCTCTATTGTCCGTAGCTCAAAGAACACCTTCGTTTGGTTGACCTTGACCATTATTTTGGTTCTCTCTTTTATGCCTCTCTTTACATTTAATTTAATCTTTGCCTCATTATTATATATCAGTCTTTCATCTTTTGTTTTTGTTAAATTAGCATGATATTTATCTTTTTGTGGTGATGTTAAATAGTGAGTATATTAGGTATTCTGTGCCATTCAAGGCTTGTCTGTTGTCTGTTGATATATTTCAGACATTTATGAATCCTACATGCATAAATTATTTTGGGCTGAATAAAATACAGTTTTTAATTGTATCCTTATCATGTCCCAACTTCTCTTGTTCCATTAATTTTCTTCTCATTGAAATTAAAGCTTTGCATGTGACAAAAATCCTTGCTATATGCTGATAAGACGTGTATTACCAAGACCTCATTTCAAAACAACACAAAGAGTATTCAGACACCTTCCGGTGACATTTGGTGAGAATTTCCCACAACTTCTTTATTTATTCATTAAATACCACAGCATGTTTGTATTATACATTGCTATGGTGCACTTGTGTTCATTTAAATCAAAGTACAAATATTTAACGTTTCTGTGACCATTTCATAAAAAATGTCAAGTTGGAACTGTAAATCAGACATGCATTTAAAAAAGAATATCAACTTTATCTTACTACAGAAAAGAACCCCCAGTCTCTTCTCATAATGGCCACTGGGCCAAAGCCAGCCAGGCAGGCCCCCGATTGACCAAAAGCCTGCTGGATTCTAGCAGGATCTCCACTGTGAAGGACCTGAGACAAACTGAACACAGCCAGGCCTCCCTCTGTTTCAGGGTCTCCCCTCAGGCAGGCACCTCAGGGCAATCGCCACCAAATCCTCCCATTTCAACAGCAGCTTCTGCCCCACAGCAATAAGAATCATTAACACTCATGGACTGCCACCCCTACCACCCAGTCATTAACTATTTATTAATGTATTAATTTAACTTACTCATGACTGCTATATGTGAATCTATGTGCTGTATTTGTGTCGTTGATTGTGTTCCCTGTTGTATGCACCTGTGAGCTGCTGTACCAAGGTCAATTCCACCAACTCTGTTGTGTGGCATTAAAAGCACACTGACTTTGACTTAACACCGTTCAAACACAGATCAGCATTGAGCCCAGAGCCTGGGCCAACACTCAAAGCACCTGGTTGTGTGACCTGATCACCTTGGATATAGATAGCTTTGGATACATTCTCAGAACCCTCCACCAGCTGGCTTTTGGGGGGGGTTGTGGGCTTACTGAAAGTGAAGACTACACCGTTTTGTGTATTCTATAGGTTGGCGTGTTAGTACTACATACTAGGTATCTTCATATTTTAGTACAAGCTCGAAACTGCCACTGCCAATTTGCACAAGTATGTATTAGCAGCCCTGCTTTATTATATATCTATTATATATGGTCCAATAACTTCAGTTAATGTATTGTATATGCATATATGGGGGCGGCAGTGGCTCAGTGGTTAGCGACACAGGCTGGCAAGCAGAGGGTTGCTGGTTCGAATCTCAGGAAGGCCAAATTAACGATACTATACTATACTATACTATACTATAGTAGGGATGCTAGTTCACTTCCTGGGGCACTGTCGAAGTGCCCTTGAGCAAGGCACTGAACCTCTAAAACTGCTCCAGGGGCGCCGTACTATGGCTGACCCCGTGCTCGGACCTCTCTTAGGAGATATGCGGAAATACACATTCCAATTACCTTGTGTGTGTAACTTGTGTAACATGGCAAAATAAAGAATATTACTATGCGATGCAGCAGGGAAGTTATCCATAATCCCACCACAGCTGCTGAAGGGAGGCCTGGGAAAAGCCCTTTCAGCTTTTCCCTAAAATCCAATGAGATCAGTGCATGCTGCCCGGCAGGACACGACTGGATCACATCAGTGACGGAGAAACTGCGCAGGCCATGTCATCGGGACTGCGCGAATATAGACATACGACTTACATGACATCGGACAGAATTACCTACATCAACACCGCGGGCTGAGGGAGAGAGACAAAACAACAGCGTGTTGGTTGAGTGAGGAGTGTGCGAGGGTGCTGGACAGAGACGCAAGGTCATAAGACCAAGGCATACCAGGAACTGAGAGGAATTACTGAAACGGGGGGCGAATCTGAAAACAAAGGAGTCCAACACAATGGAGGGAGTGCTGTGTGGCACATTGAAGGGCCCAGCATTGTGCATCCTGATGCTCGTGGAATTGTGCCAGCTCTACGCTCCAGAATATTTAATTGGGAGGGGGTAACACTAAAAAAACCATTTGTACATAGGGCCATATGTACAAAGATTCTAAGAGTAGAAATGCTGATCTAGGATCAGTTTAGCCTTTTAGCTCACAATGGATATGGTTAGGATATGGACAGGGGAAACCTGATCCTAGATCAGCACTTCTACTCTTAGAATCTTTGTACATAAGGGCCCAGGGGCCTTATTTATAAAACGTACTTACGCACAGATTTGATTTTAGAACGTGCGTACGCTCAAATCCACGCCAAAGTTCAGATTTATAAAAACGGTCTTTGACGTGGAAAAGTACTCAGCTCCACGTCAGGTTTCAACTTGGTGTACGCACGCTTCCTTGTGGCAATGTTGGAGTACTGCAGGCATTCGCAGTCTCGTCTCTTCTCTGTCCTGACCCCTCGCTGGTGGAACTACCTTCCACAATCGGTCAGGACCGCGGAATCACTTGCGATTTCCACAAGAGATTCAAAACCCACCTTTTCAGACACCACTACCACTGAATTATGTACATATAGCTAATTGTCATCACTACTGCCTACTTGCTCAACACTATATACCCCTGCTTACTCCATTAAAAAAAATAAAAAATTGTACTAACCTTTTCCTTCCCAGTGTCACAGGTATGGTACGCAGCTGCCTGCAATGATGTCTATCGCTGCATTACTGCATTGATCTCTTGCGTGTACTATGATTGTTCCTGCCATGTATTTATGTACATATTATCAGTCGCTCTGGATAAGAGCATCTGCTAAATGCTTCAAATGTAAATGTAATGTAAAATGTATTCGGAAATCTAAGAGCACCAACATGTCGTCTGCTGCCTAATTGTTTCCTCATTATTATTATTATTATTATTAGTAGTAGTAGTAGTAGTAGTAGTAGTAGTAGTAGTAGTAGTAGTAGTAGTAGTAGTAATACCAGATTGAACACATTGCTTAAGCTATACGTAATGATTTGCACAATAAAGTTATTAATAAATTAAAACAACATAAGCTAGGCTACTTGTGGAAAACAAAACAAAAACACACATTGGTTTTCCAAAACTACCCATATTAGCATAATTGACACATCCTTGAAGGAAATGTATTTAATATACATATTATGGTTCCACACTTGCAGGGGCGTAGCACACAATTCTGGGCCCTATACATATGCAGTCTTGTGGGCCCCCTTCTCCTCTTGATCCATGACTCTCACGCATCTTTAGAATTTTTTTTATTGAATCAACAACTATACACATTAATCTGTAGTGGTTATTAGGGTAATCGCTAATTAACTGCTTATACCACATTTAAACAAATAATTAGTAAGATTCTCTGGCCATAGTCCTGGGTCCTCTGGCAAATACCCTTCTGCATTCCCCTCACTTTTTTCCACTTCCTCCTCTGTCTTCTCCTCATCCTTCTCACTACCCTCAGAGCAACCTTCATTTTCCTTGCTCTCTTCACCTCCATCATCCTCTTCACTAGTCCTACTGCTACTCTCTCTGCCTCTTCTTCCTGCTCACTCTCTGCCTCGATCACATCTTCTTTCTGCTCACTCTCTGCTACAAGGACAGGCCCCTCTACAAGCATGAAGCATACAGGATTGATATTAGCCTCTTAACCTGCTTATAATATACAATGAAACAGGCTACAGGCTAGATTCTGCTTAATTTACCAGCTAGCTAGCTAACTATCATATTGTAGCTAGCTGCGTTAGCTTGTCTTGTTATAGAACTGGATCAAATGAGTTTTCAAAAACAAAGTTTCAATGCATTTCACCATCACCAGTAGTATGTTTGCTCGCATTTGCGATTGCTTTCAGCCAGTACCGAGAGTGAAACTGAAATGATATTAATCGCGATTTTAAAAAAATGAACGCGTTATC
This sequence comes from Aldrovandia affinis, assembly GCA_029706075.1. NCBI lineage: Eukaryota > Metazoa > Chordata > Actinopteri > Notacanthiformes > Halosauridae > Aldrovandia > Aldrovandia affinis. The sequence goes on from JAINUG010000007.1 coordinate 1,964,250, forward strand.
CATTTGAAATTAATCGCATGCGTTAACGTGTTAACGTTGACAGCCCTAGTTCAATCGAAACAACATACCGATATTAGCTTAAACCACTTTTAAACAGTGTTAGCAAGTTGCTTACCTTTATTTTGAAAGAAATTAGTGAGCAGTTGTTTTCCCTGTTTGCCTTTTTTCTCTCTTTCTTTTCTTTTTTGATACCCCAACTTCACTTTCTTCTGGAAAGACATGATTGACTGAAACTTGCGGGCTCCAGCATCAGCACCAGTCAGCGTGATTATGCCACCAGATAGAGCATGAAAATACCTTTAATTTGATACCTTATTCACTCTCATATCTTAAGTTTTAAGGAAGTTATGGTAATTTTTACACTCGGAAATGTGCATATTGACCCCTATTGTTTTTCAATGATCTTGAAACAAAAGCTGTGATTCAATAACATAATTTATGCCCATAACTTTCTTAAAAATAAAGATAATTGCATGACATTTTCAGTAATTACAGATTGAAGCATTCTAAAAAAAGATATATCTTAATTTGAATGATCTGAAATTACATTACATAATCAATTAATCATATAATTACATGTTGCGCACACGCCGCGACACAGCAAAAACCACTGCAGGCAGTGAGCATTTGGGCAAAGATATCTCACATTCCGGGTCAAAAATATCGCATTTTGCATCGACAGATTTAAATGAAATTTCACCAGAAACAAGATAAAATGTTACATTAACGTCCTGGATACATTTTATTTAGTCCTGAACTTGCGATATATCATTTTGAAAGCACTAAACACGAGTCTGACTCTGAAGTGTAGCGTATGACCAAACCGAGCAATGTTTAATCAAATTTCGGAAACAAGATGGAGGATCGAGTTTTCAACTGCGTTATATCGCAGACATAAGGTGGAAAAAAAAACGACAGCCCTTGAAAAGCCTGCATTTTTGGGGTACGGCCATAGTCTCTTATAATCGCTCGCACAGGGACACAGGCACATCTAGACCGCCGCTGCGCACGGGAATTGTCACATACCTACTTAGTGCAGGGGGGCGGACTAAACCATTTGCGCTTTTGAGAGGGGAGAGGGGAGGGGACCCAGAGAGCCTCCAATATTTTTATGGATACAAAGTTCAGTCTCTCAACCTATTTATTCAACCAATATAATTTAGTAATGACACTAATTACTTAGAAATTTTAAATAGCAGACAAATGTTAGTTTTTTCATTCCTGGTTTTTCAAGGGCCCTCCCCCACTTGGGGCCCTAGGTAGTCAGTTCCCCTTTTCCCCCGCTACAACGTCCCTGCACACGTGTAAAACATTTCGGACAATCTATAGGCTATGAAATGTCCAATAATGCAGTGGTTTGCAAGAGGAAGAATCACTCATTCACAGCCTGGGCTACAGACTGCCAGGCACGTACTTGTAAAGTACTTGTTTTACTGGTAAAGCCACTGGAAAGGCTCCCAAACAGCGTCACTGCACGCATCTGCACCTCCGCCAACAGGACCTCGATTTCGGCCTCACTAAAATTATTTTTCTTGCAGCTCGCCATTGTCAAGTAGGGGATTTGTGTTTTGATTCGAGCTCCTTTATATGCTAATTATATTAATTAGGGGGCGTTTACAAGGCGGAGATCTAAAACCATTCAGCTACCCACAATTTCAAGATCATTTGTGATTTACAGATTTCACATCTGGGGGACTGGCGTACGCACGTTTTTGTGTGCGTACGTTCAGTTTCTCTGAATCACACTTACGCACATTTCAGAAATGATCTTAGATCAAATATAGGATGGTTTCTACGCAACTTTTTATAAATGAGGCCCCTGAACTTTGGCGTGGATTTGAGCGTACGCACGTTCTAAGATCAAATCTGTGTGTAAGCATGTTTTATAAATGACGCCCCAGGTCTAATCCGGTGGGAGCGGAAAGAGGTGTCGGAGTGGTCAGAATCAATAACGATGCTGGCAGAGTAATATGACGATGGGGGCTTGAAGAAAATGATGGAGGGAGGAAATGTCTCTCATGTTAGGGCACCCACCCCCACCAAAAAACCCAATTAAAAGCATAACGGGATGCTACTGTGAGGTGTCATTTTGTTCAGCAAAACAAACTATGGCATTATAATATAATATATGCCATTTAGCAGACGCTTTTATCAAAAGCAACTTACAGTAGTGAATATGCATTCAGGCCTTTTTTTCCCCCCAGTAGGCTATATGTGGTCCCAGTGGAGATTGAACCCACAACCTAAGCGGTGCCAACACCGTGCTCTACCAACTGAGCCACAAAGAAACCAATTTACACATTTTGAAAAGGTTTCTCCAGTAAAATATGTAATGCCCAATAAATGCTCACATTTCTTATGATGACTCTTGTGATTTCTTATGATTGCATTACAAAGAATTGCAAATTGATTAGGAAGCAAAACAAGGAAAGCTAATGAATTTCATGGTTGATTTATTAGGCAAACTGATCAATAATAAATTCAGTCATAAAGTTTGTCAGTCATAAAAAATACATTTGAGAAATAACTCTATTAAGACAAACACAAGCTGTTTTGCTATTTGCTCATTATTGCAACAAAAAACATGCATTTACATGGCTAGACCAAAGCAGTGTAATTTTTCACGATTCTTACCAAATCCTATCCGAAAATACTGGTTGCATTTTTTTTCTCAACATCTTTCACTTTGAATCAATGAAGCGTACACAAATAAAGTTACATAAAAAATACACATCAGACTAATTCAGGACATTATTTGTTTTAATGGGTTACCAAAATCACTCGCTTCGGTGCGTCCGGTGCGCTCCATCGTCTGGTGCTGTAATCTACGCATCACGATTCTATTTACAAGAGCATTTGCACGCAGTAACTACGGGGTATGGTACCTGCCGCCAGACACACCGTTTGCCCGGCACACCTGTCCCTGGACTAGACAGTCCTCGTTCTGTCCCCATCACGCGTCCGCCTCCTCCTCCGAACCCCAACAGTGCCAGGCCAATATTTTTATCTGTGTTATTTGTGCCCTTCGACAGGACATCCCGCTGGGGAAGGAACAGCTTTGCGAACTCCCGGTTTGCTCGCAGTCGGTGTGCCGTAACCAGCGGGGCCAAAAAACCGGACCGAGATCGACCCACTTGTAGCGGAGCTCGCAGGTGGCCGAGCGGACGAGCCAGGCTCGGATGAACGTGCTGGCGTCTGCGGGGAACACGCTCAAATCCAGGTCTTCCGCTTCTTTCTCCAACTTTCTCTGGTAGCGCGCTGCGCCCTCGGTCAGCTCTGGAGATGCGCTCAAATCGAAACCTCTCCGGCCGCTGGTGGAACCAGGCGGTGCCCCTGCAGAAACTTTGTCCTGGTAGGGCGCTTGCTCAGAGTTCCTCGTCTCAGTCTCTCTGCCAGACGGCGAGGCTCCTGCCTCTGTTGGACTTTCGATTGACATCCAGAACGGGTCGAAAGACGAGCCCAAAACACGCAGGAGTCTGCCAGGGCGCAGGTCCTTGGGTTTGGGCGAGTAATGGTAGTCCTCCTCGTTTGTGGACAGGGAGTAGGGTCGAACTGGCAGCAGGGACGAGAGAGAATGGGGTCTTGCCTGCAGAAAGGCTAAATCGGATATGTACGTTCTGCCATGCGGCGTCTCCATATTGGGCTTGTGATATTTTGGTAATGTTGAAAGAGAATTATTCGGTAGGTTGATGAAAACACCCCAAAATGTCCAACAGAATAGAATGCATAGGTTCCCAGTCGAATTCACGAACCCACTCATTGTGAATTCCCTGTAATGTAATTTAAAGTCGTTTACCGTGAGAACCTGGCTATTAACCCGAAAGCTTCAAAGCCCTTGTTAACTGTCTCAGTTTATGTATTCTGTTATTAGTTTGGCATTCAGTTTTTTTTCCTTCCCTTTAATTTTAACTGGCAATGGCCTTCTTCCAATTTTTTATTTGTGAATCTGATACTTTCTAAGCTTACCTCCGGCTGCGCGCGCGTCTGGTGCGGAATCGCCTTCCCTTTGCCCGTTTCTGCTTGTTTTGGAATCCCTATGTACCCATCTGTTCAGACATCCTTGAACACGAATACAATAACACGCAAAGTTTAACCGCCATATCAGCTGAAAAACACTGAAAGCTATGGCTGGAAAAAGCCAATACAGTACTCTCAATTCCCCTACTCAAGGATTCGCTGTTTACTACAAAGTTGATCACAGGGCAGAGAAATCAATTTCAGTGAGGAACCGGAACATATGAGAACACCTGACGGGAGGGTGGAAGGGAGACGGAGAGAGTGAGAAGCCCCGGGAGCAGGTGTGTTTGCTGACCTCAAATATGATGTCAAAGTGACCCCCTTGCCTCTCTGTTAATCCCAGGTGTCGGCTTCGTTCACACGATCAACAGAAAAACCAAATTGTTAAAAATGCACACAAAAACGAATTAAAAATGCAAAAGTAAATCTTTATGAAACATCATCTTTATGAAACGTTTAAAACGCAATGCACGAGCCTGATATATAATGACATCAAATGGTAATTGTGCAGCTCAGCTGATATGCATTCTGCTCCAAATGAATAATGCAATTTATCTCAAAGGGGCACAACTCATTTAATACCCACCTCCTAGGCCCCTATGTACAAAGATTCTAAGAGTAGGAGAGCTGATCTAGGATCAGTTTAGCCTTTTATCTCATAATGGATATGGTTAGGATATGGACAGGGGAAACCTGATCCTAGATCAGCACCCCTACTCTTAGAATCTTTGTACATAAGATATACAAAGGTATAAAGCAGACCTTAAGTTACTCAGAAAAATGGCACCTGCCATACTCCAGAATGCATGCAGGCCTTTATCCTCCTGTCACAAACACAAAACTGCCCCCCCACCAATTTTTTTAAAATTTAATGAAAAAATAAATCAAGTGGCTACGGATTTTTATTAATGACAATTGCATTATGATTTCACGGTAACAGTAATACAATTGCATGATATCAAATAAACTCTGACCTTCATACTACAAATATAATATAATTATCGTTTATGCCATATAAAATAAACTTCGATCATACCAAAGATATAGCACAATTATTATTTTTGCTGACACCCATCAGCAATCGTGCTGTTTTCTTTGCTTGGTTCATTTGTTTTAAACATACTGCTTACGCATTCCTATGGTGCCGCTGGCACATTGCGACTTCATACAAAAAAAAAACCTCATTTTCTCTCCACATTCTCATAATTTCAGTCTCTCAACACAGTGCGCCCTCTGTGGTGGAAAGACAGCATGATATGACGGTTTGAACGGTGAAGGTCTCGATGCCTACTTTGGCGTAAAAGTTGTACAAACTGAGTAAATACAAAAACAGACTATGTAACAGTGCATGGGTTTCTTTCAAATTCTTGTAATAAAGAAGGGATAAGCTCACCCACCATATAAAGTACCCTTAAACCAGGCTAGCTTTGCATAGTTGCTCACTTTTAAATAAAAAAAATAACAGCCACTAAAAAACAAAAAAAAACAAAGAACAAAGCTCTTCAATGCGCCCGTGTATGTGTGAGTGTGTATAATTATATCCGTCTGTCATGTGCTCAACATGCCGACCAGTCGATCAATACATCAGTTAGTCCACTTCCATCATTGGCCTAGAGTGTAAATAATTGGTCATGTGACCTCTCGTGTTGCCGGGAGGACTGTGGCACAGATCTGGTTGGAGCGGAGGCTGAGTCTGATTGGCTAGGGAGGTGGTCTGCAGCCTTCGCCCTCTCCTCCAGAAACTTGTCAAACTCTAAAAGAAAAACGAACACCAGGGGTTAAAACTGTGGGCATGTGACAGTCCCCCAAGCCATCAAGGGATGCTGGAGGGGGAAGAGGCAGAGAGTGAGATGGTTGGGAAATGGTGCATCTGACTTACGAATGAATGGGACAACAAGAAATAGAGGGAGACTGAGAGGAATCAACTGATGGAGAATATGAACTCACCATCACTGGTTACCCCCTCATTACCTGCAGACTCCACTTCCTAAAAATAAAATAAAATAAAAAACATGACACATTTCTGTTAATACAAACAATAATATTTGAAAAGGCACACTCATTAATTTCCAGAGAGGGAGAGACAGAGAGAGGGAAAGAGGGAGAGAGAGAGAGAGAGAGAGAGAGAGAGAGAGAGAGAGAGAGAGAGAGAGAGAGAGAGAGAGAGAGAGAGAGAGAGAGAGAGAGAGAGAGAGAGAGAGAGAGAGAGAGAGAGAGAGAGAGAGAGAGAGAGAGAGAGAGAGAGAGAGAGAGAGAGAGAGAGAGAGAGAGAGAGAGAGAGAGAGAGAGAGAGAGAGAGAGAGACAGGGAGAGAGAAACAGCGAGAGACAGAGAGAGAGAGACAGTCAACAGGAAAAACAGCAGCTCCTCACTGCGTCTGCAGAGAGCCACTTCTCCACATCGTCCAGAGCTGGGTACTGAGGCGCAGGGATCTGAGAGAGACACACAGAGAGAGACAGGTTACTGGGCACTCCCTGTTTCCTGTCCGACCCATCTGCTCAAACCCAGTGGAGAGAGAGGGGGGAGGGAGAGAGGGAGGGAGGGAGGGCGTTCCACAATACAGCACACCGACCCCTTCCTTTTCATCCCATCACTCCTCTTTTTTTTTCATTTTTTTTTTCAATTTGTTTCACATTTTTTCCTGTTTTTCTCCCAATTTAGTAGCCAATTACACCCTCTATTTATTTTGATTTACCCTCACCACATGAGTCCGCCACTCATCTCTACGAGGCAAGCTAATTCTCTGAGGGCAGCGAATCCTTACGTGCTTCGCGGCGAAATCGAGCCGGCTCACCCCCCCCCTCTCCCTGGGGCGGACAGCCAAATGCCACCCCCGATCAGGGTTGATGATCTATGACTGTTAGATCATACTTACATATGAACTATGATTGTTCTTACCATGTATTAATGCATATCTTGTAAGTCGCTCTGGATAAGAGCATCTGCTAAATGCTTAAAATGTAAATGTATGATCAGGGCCGGTCTGGTAGAGACAGGTTTCGAACCGTGTCCGTGACAGGCATCGCACACTATACCGGACCAGCCCAAATACAGTCCATTAGACCGCTACGCTATCCGCAGCCCCCACCCAGCCCCCCACCGCACCCTTTAAAAGAGTGCGGGGTCGGGGTCGGTGTTTGGGGTGCCACGGTGGGTACTGGCGGATAGAAGCAGCCCTCCCCTTTCCAACGTGTATCATCGTGATAGTAAATCATTGCTGTAAAATAAGCCCACTCCCGTCATTCTCCGATAACTATTGGCCAAACAGCCCCCCCTGAATGTCCAACCAGTAATATGATCATGTGGAATAATCGATACTATTTCCCTTCATATATGCTGAAATTGGTCTCGGGTTCCGGTACCCTTTACAACGATATAAAGTTCGCTTTGGTTTGTGTTCACTGTTATGAATGGGTTCCTGCACAGCCTGCTACTATTGAAGACATGCACAGTGCACTCGATTGCACATACTCCAAAGTTTTGGAAAACAATTTACAGGCAGTCCCCGGGTTACGAACGTACAGCTTACGGACAACTCATACTTACGAACGGACTGCCATAAGGCCTATTATATATTTTTAATGCACGCACTACTTTGTGACGCTCATGAAAACATTGCGCGGTTTCAGCAGTTCGTCGGCTCAAGGAACAGAGATCACCGTCTGTTATTTGAAGTCAGATCACGGTCCCGTTTTTCTCTTTCTCTTACCCTTACAACGATGCCTCCAAAGCGTAAATCGGATGCAACTGCTGGTGATGCATCAAAGAAAAGGAAAACAATCACCATGGAAAGTAAAGTTGAAATAATAAAGAGATCGGAGAGAGAGGTGAAACGCCATCAGCTATTGGGAAAGCATTAGGCTACAGCCGGTCAACGATTGGAACAATTTTAAAAGACAAAGGGAGAAAAATGGATCATGTGAAAGGCCATGCCCTGATGAATGCCCCGATTATTACCAAGCAACGCAGTGGTTTAATTATTGAGATGGAAAGGCTATTGATAATTTGGTTAGAAAACCAAAATCAGCGTAATATGCCTATTAGCCTTTCTTTAGTGGAAGAAAATGCTTGAAGCCCTTTCAATGACTTAAATGCTGCTCGTGCAGCAAGTGAAGGCAATTGCGACAAAGAATTTGTTGCGAGTAGGGGTTGGTTCAATCGCTTTAAATTGAGAGCAAATTGACATAATATTAAAGTTCAAGGTGAAGCAGCGAGTGTTGCGAAAGTCCATCTC